>OU015762.1:20205073-20418352 GCA_907173295.1 Fagus sylvatica | reverse complement strand
TGGGAAATACAAGAGAAGGTTTTGTTTGCTGGAAAGGAAGGAAAGTGTTTACAAGGATTGCTTTGATATTTGCTAAGAAACTAAAGAGTGTAAATTGAGGCGTGAAATTTAGACGTGCCTTCTACAAGCCAGAAGGGTAGCTTAAATAGAGCTTGAAAAGTAAAGAAACAGTAATTTGAGCAATAAATTGACTGGGGTATTTGAACAGTGATCTTGGTAACTTGAAAAGTGAAATCTTGAAGAAATCTTGAATTTGGAATCTGTCGGATTTCCTTGCCGAAAGCAGCTTGCTTTGTCAGGAATCTTGATACTTTAAGCTTGTCAATTATCTTGTCTGGGTACCTTTATTTGAACTTATCTGACAGTGAATTTGTCTGAACTTGCACGCGCCGAAAGTAAATTTGTCTTTAAACTTTGGACTTGTCAAAAGGAGTCAAAAGAAAGCTTTGTCAGAAATATCTTGAAAATTTGAACGATCTTGCTTTTGCTTTTGTACTGAAGAGAATCTTGGCTAACTTGTCATTTTGAAAATTCTTGGGAGTCTCTGGTCTTGCATAAAATTTTTGCACTTGTCACCTTATTAACTTTCATCTTGGCAGCTTTTCTTATCAACTTGCTTTTGCCGTTGCACTTGTCTATCAGGAACCTCTTTGAGGCTTGAGAATTGCTAAACATGCGTTGAATAGGAGGGAATCTTGAAATCTTGACTGGCTGGCGTATTTCCTTTTACATTGTCTTGACACTAACACTTATCTTGCTAAACTAGAATTCATATGGATCTTGGGAGTCTTGAAATAAATGAGGATTCTTTGCCATTGCTACTCGGACTTCTTCATCATCAGAATCATCAGAAATTTGAGAGAGGGCATCTTGAAGTTGCTTTTTAAGTTCTTTTTTGGATTTGTGAGACTTGAATGGGGATTTAGCTTGGTGTGTCTGATTTGTATGGACTAAGAAGAAATGGGGTATTGGTTTGTGGGTCTAGGAGATTACAATCAGAAATCATTTTTGGGTAATCACTTGTATTAACTATATATTTTTCCCACCATCTAACATAAATTTGTCTGATAAGGAATTTTGGGGAGGAAGAAGAAAAAGCAAAATCCCATCCCATAATCCAGGAAAGGTTATATCTTGTATAAAAAACTAACAGTTTGGGAAACTTGCAAAGGGCTGGAGGAGATTGGAATTTTTCATAAATTTGGGGGAGAGAAAAAGGAAAGTGAATTTGGTCATTTGAATAACCTCTTTCGATTTGTTTTGGAGTTCTTGAATCTATTCTTGCTGGAGGTAAAATAGGTGGTTCTGGACCAAATTGGTCCCACCATTGAAGAAACCAAGCAGGAAGATTTTGAATATTTAGGTATTTATCAAAATAGAAAAACCAAGAGTGCTGGAACCTATCATTTTGAGAATAAAGGGCATTGTACCAAGCATTTTGATAATCATAATAATTATATTCTTGAGGAGTAAATTTTTTACTAAATGATCTTGTATTGCATGGATGACCATTCCATTGGAAAGGACTGATAACTTGTTTAATGAGACACTTTGAGTAAGCAGTTCGGGATCCTGTAGTATCAAATGAGCATTTACAATGTGTAAGGAGAATAGAATTTGTGTCAACTAAAATGAATTCATAAAAAGTTTGTGACTTGTGAGGATGTTCTGGCTGGAAGTTCCATCCTGGGGGAAACATGTGAGATACTACTTGTCTTGGATTTTGGATATGCTCAATTTGTTGGTCTATTGGGAAAGAGATTAATTTCAGGGGACTTGTTAATTTGAAGGGAATCTGCGGAGTGAGGGGATGGAAAGGCTCGAGACAGAGAAATTTGTGATGAAGAACTTGTTTGGGTTTGAGAGCTTGATGAGGACTCATGTGATTTTGATTGTGGTTTCACGCTGCTTGATGCAGTAAGCTTTTGAGCATAAGTAGGTAATTGTGAGGGGAGAGGAGGAAATTCTGCTAAATGGGTAAATTTATTAGACAATGGAATATTTGTGGAGGTTTTGTGTTTTTGGACTTGGAGGTTTTGGAAGAGTATTTGTTTTTGTTTTTGGGGGTGACTTATTAGCATAATCTGAAGCATTTTGGATTTTGGACCTATCTGACTGGCTTGTTAACTTGTAATTTTGATATGAAGAAGTCATGTTCCCTGTAAAAATTCACGGGTTAAAAAATCAGGAATAGAATTTGACTCACCTTTGATGTATTCAATGTTAAAATCAAAAATGCTTAAAATAGCTTGCCATCTTGCAAATATTTGTTTAGAAGCAAGATTTTCAACATCTTTAAATAAAACATCTTTTGCACTTTTGCAATCAACTCGGACTAAAAACTTTTGATTTAAAAGATCATCTTGAAATTTTGAAATACATAAGACTATTGATAAAATCTCTTTTTTGATTGTGCTGTAATTTTGTTGTGCAGCATTCCATACACCAGAATAAAAACGGACAATTTGCTCATGACTTGACTCTAAGACTTTTTGCTTGAGAATACCTCCATAACCCAGTTCAGAGGCATCAGTTTCTACTATCTTGAAAGAATCAGGAGAAGGGAGACCTAAACAGGGGAGAGTCTTGACATGTTTTTTAATTTGTCTAACAATTTGAGTATGAGTGTCAGTCCATGGTGGTGGATTTTTTTGTAATCTTTGAAAAAGAGGACGACATATTTTCCTAAGATCTTGATAATATTCTGAGACATAATTTAGGCTTCCTAAAAATCTTTGAAGTTGATTCTTGTCTTTTATTTCATCCGGAAACTTGTCAGCAAATTGTATGGCTCTATCTATAGGTGTTATTTTCCCTTGATAAATATTATGTCCTAGAAACCTGATTTTATCTTGGAATAACTTTATTTTTGTAGGAGAAACTACTAATCCATTGTATTGAACAATTTTAATAAAAGTTTCTAAGTGTTTCCAATGCTGTTCTAAGGTATTTGAAAATATTAAAACATCATCGATATAAACAATTGAAAAACTTGTATAAGGATTAAAAATATCATTCATAATATTTTGAAATTCACTTGGTGCATTCTTTAAACCAAAGGGCATTACATTCCATTCATAATGTCCAAAAGGGACAGTAAAAGCAGTTTTGTATTTATCTTTTTCATCAATTTGAATTTGCCAAAATCCACTTTTCATATCAAATTTTGAAAAAACCTTAGCATTGTGAACTCTTGCTAATAAATCTTTTTTATTGGGTATAGGGTACCTAATCCATTTTAAAGCAGTATTTAAAGGCTTGTAATTTATGACTAATCTAGGAGCACCTCTTTCAATTTCAGCATTCTTTTGAACATAAAAAGCAGAACAACTCCAAGGAGATTTACTTTTCCTAATTAAACCTTTATCTAATAATTCTTGAATTTCCTTCTTGCAATATTCTAACAGTTCTTGATTCATTTGTATAGGCCTAGCTTTTGTAGGAATATTTCTTTCATTGAAAATCTGACTCATAGGGTAAACTAATAATATGTTGTTTTCTATGCCAAAAGGCATTAGGTAAATTTGCACAAATTTCATTTTTTATTTTATTTTCAAAATTCTCAATTCTTTGTTTTAATAGAGGAGATTCTAATTGTTCTTCAATTCTTTTATATTCTAAATCTTGTTTTAAAAACATAAGATGTTTTTCTTTTCTTGCAATCTTGGACTTGTAAATTAAATTAATTTCTTTACAAAATGTCATTTGGTTTAACATATTTATATCTCTTGTCATAGGCGGTAATATAAAAGGGAAAGTAATCTTTTGTCCTAAAATTTGTGTTGTAAGTCCGTTTTCTGAAATTTGTCTTATAGGATATAATAAAGCTATAAAAGGATTTCCTAATATTACTTTTGAGGTTATATCTCTAACTAAAATAAAAGTAGTCTTGATACAAACACCTTCTCTACAGACATGAGCATTTGAAAGTTTGAATTCTATATTTAAACTAGTACCACTTGCCTGTGAAAGTTTCTCTGATGTTTTTTCATAATATTTTGTAGGAATTAAACCTTCTTGGATACAATTTGAATCAGCACCTGTGTCTAATAAAGCAACAGTTTTAAAAATATATTCTTTGTCTATTACTATTTTTACTTCAGTGTACCATTTTTGAAAAATCATCTTGTCAATTGTATTTAGAAAAGTTTCTTTAAAAGTTGGTTGGGATATTAATTGAACAATTTGTTTGCAATTTTCTTCTGGTTCAACCTCATTTTCTATACTTGAATTTTGTGAGTGATTATTATTTATTTTTAATGTTACTATTTCTTGTGCTAACTTGTTCTTCCGTAATGTGAAAACTTGAATTTTTAATTTCTTGTATTTCATGTTTTAATGTATTTATTTCCGAATGTAATTCTGGAATATTTAATTTAGACTTGTTTTTAGGGGGCTTACAGTTATTTTGATAATGACCAAATCTATTGCATTTGTAACATAAGACTCTATTCTTGGTTTTCTCTTTAGGAATTTCTGTTAGTGGATCTGGATCTATCACATTACTTTTGAATTCTTCTTTGTTTTTACTATTTCCCTGTCGGTGATTCTACTTGTGGCAGTGAACCTACGTCTTGTTTTTCTTGCTTTGTTTCTTTTTTTGACTTTTTCTTATCTTTGTAATTATTGTCTTTTTTATTCTTCTTTTATAGTGTTTATCTGACCATATTGGCTTAGGATAGTTTGTTTTTTAGCTAAATATGTGTTGTTGTTGAATTGATAATTTGAAGTCAAAGGTGTCATTCTATGTTTGTCTTGTTGGGTTGTATTATTGATGACCATGAGAGGTAGTGTTGTAGCAAAAGGAATATTGTCGGATGATATACTAGAACTATTTGCATGAATTCTATTATTTGTATACTTTTTGGTCAATGTTTGACCGTTTGGTGGGTTTTCTTGGCTATGGCTATAGTTATTATAAGGTGGTAGGGAAAGTTTTACGTCTTCTTTTTGAAAGTTTTCTTTTTGCAGAGAGTTTTGTTTTGTTAGGCATCCATTTGTATTGTCAGGTGAATAATTGTAGTGTATTATTGTGCCTATAGCTAGTATCATATGTGGACTTGTGTTTTATGATGGTGTCTTGACTATTTTGTGTGACTTCCTTTTTGTCGGAGAAAATTAAGAGAATTATTGGTGTTGCTACCGGCTAAAAGTTTTGGCTTAAAATAATGATCAAACCATGCAAAGAAATTAACTTCAGCTTTGTATATCATTCATAAACTCATAATACTTGTCTCTTATATAACTTCTTAAGAACTCTGAAAAGGTTGCAAAAAATTCTTTTCTTCTATTTTCATATTTTGGGGAATTAAAATCTTGTCTTAATTTTTCTTTGTTTAATACAAAAGGTTTCCTAATCATATTAATTTGTGGGTCATACATATTAGGTGGATAAAATCCCATATCAGAATTTGTGGGGGAATTTGGTCTTTGTTGAGGAGGTTGAGAATACGTGGAGTGATAAGTGGGAGGAACTTGAGAGACTTGTGAAGCTGGGGAGTAAAAAGGAGTATTTATTACATTACCCTTAATTATTCCATCTAAATTTGGATTTGTATAATGTGAATTATTACTGGATTTTCTAATCTTGTCTAAATCTAATTTTTGTGATCTATCTTCTAGTTCAGTAAATCTTAAATTGTCTAGTCTATCTACACTATGTCTTAAATCATCATCTACTCTTGAATTTTCTTGTGATTTAAATTTACTAAAACTACATCTTGGTGGAGAAATTGTTTTTTCTATGTAAGGATTACTATATCTAGCAGAACAACTACTTGTAGATTTTCTATAGGGTAGGAAATTTATACTAACAGAACCATCTGGACGTTGCTCTATATAATCTAAATCTTCTTCTAAAGTATTTTGAACTGGAATTGATTCAGCAACATTTTTTAATAACCATCTATTGGGTAATTTTACATCTTTCCATTCAATTTGTGTGGGGACTTTAACATGGGAATCACTTGTACTAGCTTGTAATAATAAAGTCTTGCCTTTTTGACTTTCCATTAAAGCTTGAGGTTCTAACGTAGTTTTCATCAACTTGTAATATATTCTATAAACAATTACTAAAGGTTGTGCACCTTCATGCATATTATAACCGTAAGTTTCTACATCTAATTCTAAAGTTTTTGACACAGTTTTATCTTTTAAAGACACAGAAAAATTTGGATAACAATCAAAATAAATTGGACCATTATAAAGAGAAGATTCTACCATTCCTAATAAAGCATCTTGATAAACTGTAAATCTACCATCTCTTAATCCTAAGAAAACACTTGTATTTAATCCTTGTCTTGTTAGAGGTTTGACGGCAACTTGAACTAAACCAATATGAATAAAAGCAAAGTTGTTTATATTTTTGTCTATTTCTTGACGACTCAATAATTGAATTGTTTCAAAACTTTGTTTTAAAGAGAAAGTTCTTTCTACAGTTTTTATTGTATAATTTGAAAGAAATGAAAGTTTTGAGAAAGTTGTTTTCTTGTAGATTTTATCTTGTGGAACTAAAGGTAATTTCCAATCCTGCCAATTTTTCTCTGCACTAACATTTACTATGGCTAAGTTCTTCTTTATTAACTGTATTATCACTCATGGAGGACATCTGAGATCTAGAGCTAGAACTTCTAAGGTTATCCATTTTTAAACTTACCAATTCTAAAGATTCCTGAACTATTGTAGGGATTGTGAGACTCTCTTTCGTCCTAAAGGCTCTACGGGACCACGACCTGGAACACCCTCAAACGCCTATCCACGGCTAACACGGGCTTACCAACGGCTTTACGCTGACCAACGCAGACGGCTTTCGGACTTAAGACTTGCACACAGTCACTACTCTAGCACAAAGAAGCTTAGAACAGGCAAATCTAACAATATTACGGCGAGAATATATATTTTATTAAAAAATTTATATATTATTATGCATATGTTTTTCATATATTGTTAAGTATATTTGAATTTAAGAGCAATTATGGATAATAAAGTATATCCATTGCTATTAAATGATCTTTAAATTACAAACCAAAGTCCAAAAGAGTAAGTAAAAAAAGTGTACATCCACATAATTACGTCTAAAGTACATGTTTACACCATTTTCACTAATTTTATCTATTTTTTTTTACATATCCAAAAGAAAAAATAAGAAAGAAAATGATTTTTTTTTTTTTTTGAAAAATTTTGGATACGCCTAGGGTACGCAGGCAGCAGTATCCTAAGGGTACGAATACCCAAAAAGGAATGAATATCTTCTATCCCACTTTTTGTGTTACACTCTATACTCCACCAACTACAATATAACACGTGTCAGAGTGTATTTAATTTATTTCCAATTTAATTCTTAGTTATTTTATAAGGAAAAAATAAAAACTCATAGTGAGTTATAATAGATGGAGTATAAAGTGAAACACAAAAGTGGGATAGAAGATTTGTATTCCCCAAAAAGGGTACAACTCCATTTTTGGAGTACCCATACTTTATAGGTCAGAACCAAAATCCAGCAAGCTAGGACAACTAGTAGAAGAATATGCAAAACTCAACATCCTATAGAGAGCTATATATATATATATTTGAAGGCGACTTTTATCTAGAGTATCCTATTCTTGCTACATAAAATCAAGGGTAAATTCCACTGACACTCTATTTTTTTTTTTTGAGAAACTAGACTCGCTACACCCTATTTTGGAGAAATGACACTTCGCTCCCAAATTTGCAAAATAATTAACACTTTCATTTTTCCCTCTTTTTAAAGGATTAGTCCCCACTTAAACTTAAAATAATCGAAATATAATTTTTCTTTTTAACTCTGGTTAGTTAGGCATTGGTTAAAAAAAATTAAAATAAAAAATAAGCAAAAAGAAGAAAATGGGGCTGAGTGTTAATTATTTTGCAAATTTAAAACCGGAGTGTCATTTTCTCAAAATATGGTGTAACGAGTTTAGTTTTCCTCAAAAGAAGGAAGTATTAGTGTAATTTACCCAAAAATCAAATTCTAATGCATATCCCTCCAACCGACGAGGAAGGGGGCGTGGTCGACAAAATTATTCATATCCCTCCAACCGACCAGTATGCCAAGTATGCCAAAAACTTGGCCATGTCGCTCTGCAATGTTATCATCGCTTTGATAACTCATACAATTTTGAGAGAACTCCTCCAATGCAAGCTCTTCTTGCCACTCCAAATCAATCTCAAGATCCAAATAAATATCCCGATTCCAGAGCTACACATCATATCACTCATGATCTCGCCAACTTAAATGTTTGTGCTAATGAATACCAAGGTTCATATCAGATCCGTGTTGGTAACGGTAAAATTCTACCCATTAAACACATTGGGACATCCCAACTCTCTGCCCCTAATTCCTCTTTTCGTTTACACAATGTTCTTCATGTTCCTCATATCTCAAATAATTTAATTTCTATCCACAAATTTACAAATGACACTCGTACACTAATGGAATTTCACCCTTCTCTTTGTCGTGTGAAGAATCTGGCTACGAGACGTCTGTTGTTGCACAGGCCGAGTAAGCATGGGCTATATCCCTTTCCACCTTTCTCCACTACAAGTGCTCCCTTCCCTCATGCTCTCATTGGCGAACGAACATCCCTCAACAATTGGCACTCTCGATTAGGTCACCCTGCCTTTAGGATTGTTTCTTCCATTATTTCTAGATTTGGTCTTTCTACCATATCAAATAAATCTGAAGTTGTGTGTTCAGCTTGTCTTAGTGCTAAAAGCAAGCAACTTCCATTTTATTCTTCTTCAACTCAAATAAAAGCACGTCTTGATTTAATTTATTCCAATTTATCGGATCCTTCTCGTGTATGTTCTCGAATTGGCAATAAATATTACATTTCATTTTTAGATGCATACAGTCGTTACACCTGGTTATTTCACATTTCTCAAAAGAATGATGCACTTCCCATTTTCATTCAATTTCAGAAATATGTTGAACGATACTTCAATCTTAAAATTAAATCCGTTCAATCTGATTGGGGCGGTGAATTCCGAACCTTATCTAAATTTTTTTAGAAATGTGGCATCTCTCATCGTCTCTCATGTCCTCACACCCACGAACAAAACGGTGCGGTTGAAAGAAAACACCACCAAATAGTTGAAACTGGTCTCGCCTTATTCTACCATGCCAATGTTCCCCTTTGCTTTTGGGATGACGCTTTCCAAACTGCCTGCTATCTTATCAATCGCCTTCCTACACCCCTTTTACACAACCTCTTTCCTTTTGAAAAATTATTTCACTCTTCCCCCGATTATTCTCTTCTCAAAATATTTGGCAACACTTGTTGGCCAAATCTTCGTCCCTTCAATTCCAACAAACTCTAACCTCGCTCAATTCCATGTGTGTTTCTTGGCTATAGTCTCAAACATAGAGGCTATAAAATGTTTTCATGTCCCTACCAATCGTCTATATATCTCCCGTGATGTCATTTTCAATGAATCCAACTTTCCGTTTCATCAATCTGAATCTCTAATCATCCCTACTGACTCCACACCATCTAATGTCTCCATACTTGGGCCTCATCCTTCAACATTGCCGCACATGCTTACTAGGCTCAACAACAACAGATTGGCTCCAGCCCAATCCCCACCACTTAAAGAATGGGTTCTCCAATACCCTCTGCCTTAAGCCCAGCCCAACCTAACTCCATCAACTCTCCCTCACCTAGCCCGACTCAAAATCCCCCTCAAGAACCCCAAATCACTCCAACGGCATCGGCCTCTTCCCCTCATCCCGAACTAACTACAGAACCCATCCTTCCCCTTAACCATCATCCCATGATTACCCGATCCAAACAAAATATTTCCAAACCCAAAATACCCACTGACGGTACCATCCGTTATCCCCTCCCCAAAGCCCTCATCACCGCCACCACCGAATCACAAATTACCTCTGAACCCACATGTTTCACCACCGCTTCCAAAAACCCCAAGTGGCAGCAAGTTATGAACCTTGAGTTTGATGCCCTCATAAAAAACAACACTTGGTCCCTTGTTCCCCCCACTCCAAATCAAAACCTTGTTGGTTGTAAATGGGTATTCCACATCAATCCGTAACGCAGATGGCTCCGTTGAACGCTACAAAGCTCGCCTTGTAGCAAAGGGCTTTCATCAAAAACCCAGAATTGACTATGAAGAAACTTATAGCCCTGTTATCAAGCCAACCGCGGTATGTACCATTCTTTCACTTGCAATGTCTTCTAGTTGGTCTATTCCTCAAATCGATATTCAGAATGCATTTCTTCACGGTACATTATTTGAGGTAGTCTTTATGACCCAACCCCCTGGTTATCAACATCCCCAATATCCTCATCATGTCTGCAAGCTTCAAAATGCTCTCTATGGCTTGAAACAAGCCCCACGAGCCTGGTTTTCTCGCCTAAGCTCCCGCTTGCTTGAACTTGGTTTTCAAACCTCCTTGTTCATACAACGAACTACCGCTTTCACAATGTATGTGTTGATTTATGTGGACAATATCATCATTACTAGCTCCTCCACCTAAGCAATTGACACCCTACTCTGTACTCTTCAATCTGATTTTGCTGTTAAGGATCTGGGCTCCCTCAAATTTTTTCTTGGTGTGGAAGTCATTCCTACTGAGCACGACATATTGCTCTCCCAATAGCGTTACATCAAAGACATCTTGACTCACACTCATATGCTTGAGGCCAAACCTGTCACTTCCCCAATGGCATCAACCACAAGCCTCTCTGCATTTGAAAGGGAACCTTTCCTAGATCACACACTATTCCGAAGTACTGTTGGTGCACTTCAATACTTATCTCTTACCAGTCCCAATATTGCCTTTTCTGTCAACAAGTTGGCTCAATTCATGCATAAGCCCACCCTGACTCACTGGCAATTTGTCAAGCGTCTACTTCGCTATCTCAAACACACCATTCAATTTGGTTTGCAAATCTATCGCTCCTCATGCTCCACACTCTAAGCCTTTTCCAATGCTGATTGGGCTGGAAATAAATATGATCGTCGCTCTACGGGTAGTTTCTGTGTTTTCTTAGGCAAGAACTTAATTTCTTGGACCTACCGTAAACAAGCTACAATTGCCAAATCAAGCACTGAAGCTGAATATAAGGCTCTTGCCAACACAGCTACTGAACTGAAATGGTTGCAGTCTCTGTTTCTTGAAATTGGTCTTTCAATCCCAACTGCTCCTATACTATGGTGTGACAACATTGGTGCAACCTATCTATCATCCAATCCAATTTTTCATGCTCGCACTAAGCATGTAGAAATTGACTTCCATTTTGTTTGGGACATGGTTGCCAACAAGACTTAATGTACGTTTTATCTCTACTCATGACCAAATTGCCGATGTGTTAACAAAACCAGTTTCATCTACTCGGTTTATTCAACTCAGGATCATGCTCAACGTCCTGTCCATACCATTTTGAGGGGGCATGTCAAGGATAACAATCATCTAGTCAGTAACTTACGGATTCAAGAGATAAAGCCTAAGAGTCCTCATGAGAAGCAACACTCACCAGATCAGATAAATAATAGTTAGAGATAGAGATAGGCTTTGCTGTTTGAGTTGTTGAGTATTGCTCAAACTCATCTTCTATGTAAACTTGTAATCTCTTTCATTATAAAAGAAATCATACTCTCGACTTATTGAGAAGAGGCGAGAATATTTTCTAAATCTCAAAAGCATCTGATTTTACACAATGAAAAGCCAACATTCCAAAAAGGCATAAAATATATACAAAGATAAAACAAGATTTAAACCAGTAAACATAAAGAAACAACAATGTGCTCTAAATTCAGCTCATCTTAGTCCATTCAAGGCTTTAGCCCTAGTTGCTTCCTTGACCTCCCCACAAACAAGTCCTCAGATTTGATAAAACCAGGAATGTATCCACTGATTGTCAGTAGTGGAAACTGTGCCACTCCTTCTTTCCTCCCAAGTGAGACAACTGCCATTCCAAAACCAGGCTTATAAGTAGCCATCTTGCTCTCGCTTCCTCCCATAATCAAAAGTTTCAAGTTCTTGGCAGTCACTTGAGCATGTTTCTGTGCCATATACCCTTGTTTGATCTCCTGTTTAATAAATCATAACTCATCAGACGGCTTAGAAGTCAGAACAGATTTTTTTTTTTTTCTTTCTAAATATAATTTCATAGATAATAAAACAAACATGGAATATTACACCAGCAGCTACTGTGTGGCACTTCCTTATCCAACTAGTTAAATATTACATTACACAACGCTATTCTTTTAGCTGAAAGTTACCTAGATTGTTACCTAATCAGCAAGGCAGGGGACTGATAAATGAACTACAGTTAAAAATGGTTTAAGCTTTTGGGTTAAAAGGTGTCCCTATATGCTACACTAACGCCCCAATTGGGGGTCATTCTACAGTACCCATACTCTTTTTGTGGGTATGGTACTCACTCAATTGGTACCATCAAATGTGATATAAGTACCATCATATGTGATGTTGGTACTATTCAATGTGAATTGGTACAATTTTTTATATATATATTAATTTAAATAATAAATAAAAATGTGACCATTTGTGAGGTAGGTACATAATATGTGAATTGGTACCAATAGATTTTATTTATTAGAGGTACGTACCCACATGTACTGTAGAATTACCCCCCAATTGGAATCTCTCCAAAGCGTTATTTCCCTAACAAGTGATTTCAGAACCAATAGATGAGCGTGTGGGGTTGATAAGTGGTTCCCATGGATGGCGTAGAAGAGCCTCCTATGGATGACGCACAGTGTTATCTCTCTAATAAAACCTAGATCAGTGTTACCTAAAATGTGGAGGAAGACTAGTTGGAGCTTGTAGTCTATAAGAACAACAGAAGCTCCTCTAACTAGGACAAAGTTGCATATGGAATGGATGCATGGCAACAAGAGTTTATAAAGAGTTAGAAAGTCTGCAAGTAGCAAAACCTATCAAAAAGATTAAAGCAGATTGATGGATTTGCCTTCAATTCATTCACATGATTAAATTTATGATCCGAAGAAAGCAATACAAGAGGTGTATGTCTGAATTAAACCAACCTAACCTCTAGAGATTCATAATCCTTCCAATAGCTCTAATGGGAATGAGAATAAATTTTGTCTTAATCCAGTTATTCATTAGGTACTTAAGCTGATTGAAGCACGAGTCTGCAGGTCTGAGTATCAAACTCACATTGATCCAATGACACATTAAGCAGACAACCACTTCTGTATAAATTTTTTTCAAGCTTTATGTCAAAATAACTACCCCTCTAATCATAAAAACACGATTTACTGGAAGCTATGTCATTCTTATCTACTATATGTATGATAAGAGATGAAATTGTCATTTTTCCTGTCTTGTCTCTTGTCTATATCCTTGCCACTAATAAAAGAGTACTTTAAATGCAAGTCCTTTTTTGACTTTTTAAATTACCATTACAACTTAAATACACATTTCATCACCTGATGGATCGTAAACTTAAAACATGGTGATAAAAAAAATGAACACATAAAAAGTCTTGGAGCATGCTTGTTAGCAAGTACATAATCAAAATTCATTCACATTTGGCACAAATGGACATGAAAACCAATTGGCAATTTCTCAATCGGTTGAGCATTATGACAAGGTGGGATAAAAAAAATTAGCATCTCTCCGCATGAAACATATAAAACACACCAAATGCCCACCATTCTTCCACAAATGAGTTGCTTAAGTAGATTTTAAGTCCCCTTTCATTAACAAATAGTTTATATACATATAAACAAAATAAAAGGGTGAAAGATCGGATGAACTTACTTTAATATCAGTGATATCTCCTATTGCAAAGATGTTCTTACAACCTCTGACCCTCAAGTTTTGATCAACCATCAACCTGTCATGTATACCCAGGCTATCCTTCAAAATGGTCTCCCTAAGCCAAGATGAACCCATTGGTCTCCCCGTACAAATAAAATGGCAATCAGCTCTGATAGTTTCTCCAGCAGAGGTTTTAACAATTCCATCAGACAAAGAGTCCAGATTGATGGCTTGATCCAATATCACTTCAACTTTCTTTGTAATCAACCAATCCAGTGCCTTTTGGGCAGCCTTGAAGCCAATAAATTCCAGCAACCTTATCCCCCGGTGCACCAGTATCACCTTCTTTTCTGGAAAATCGATAGAAATTTCACCAGCAAGTTCGACACCAGTTGGGCCCCCTCCAACAATCAAAACTGTATTAGCAGATTTTATCTTTTCAAACTCTGTACCACGAAAAGAGAATAGAATCACATTAGATGCACAGTAAAACATAGATGAATTTTTGTTCAAATGATGAAGAATATATTACAGAGAAGGTTCACGGGCAGGTCAAGTGTGATACCTTAAATTGATTAAAGTAAACAGTCAAAATCCAACAATTTTCT
The DNA here is from genome assembly GCA_907173295.1 of Fagus sylvatica. NCBI lineage: Eukaryota > Viridiplantae > Streptophyta > Magnoliopsida > Fagales > Fagaceae > Fagus > Fagus sylvatica. The sequence goes on along the minus strand of OU015762.1, from coordinate 20,403,955 downwards.
TTTACACTATCTTTTCTTTTTACTTCTTCTTCATTCTTTTTTTTTTTTGGAATGTTTTATTTGTTAAAAGTGCAAAAATATCACATAAAAAGCCTATCAGATTTGTCAAATATGATTTATGTGGATTTCTGTTAGTTAGATTCGATTTAGAAAGTAAAATTTTCATCTCCCATCATGCACCAGAAGGATATTATGATGCAAACAGTCCATAAAAACAAAAGAGAAATAGAATGTTCCCACTTATGCTGAGTCTTAGTGTGTTCACCTGCCTTGTACTCGTTGAGCCTCTCTTCTCTAGTTTTGGGAGCAGGTTCCAAGTGACCTGTTGCAATAACAAGATAATCATATGCAACCTTGTGGCCATCTGCGGTCTCAACTTCACTGTCTGTGATGTTAGTTGCTGAAGATGTAATCATCTGAACATTGGGAAGGTAATCAGTGTGATTAATTACTGATCTTTCAGCAAATGATGGCTCCACCATTGACCTCAAGCTTGCCCATGGCATGTTGAAGTACTCCTTCCTGATGTCATTCATACTTCTTAACACCCAAGATGGATTTCATAAGCAAAACAAGTCCATACTAACTCCTAGGATTTGCGAACCACTTTATTATTATTAAGAAACAACATTAAAAAAAATAAATAAATAAATTTAAAAATAAATAAATAAATAAAAATTTAGTTTGAGATTATTTAACTTCAAGTTTCTTATTGATAATTCTACCTATTTATGATTACAATTGTAACCTTAAACTCTAGTAATTTTCTCAAATTACATTAAAACCTTATATATTTGCATCATGTAATAGTGATCATAACAAAACAAATTACCAAATTTTCCATTTCCATTAATGACCTATTCACCAGCCAAATTCTCCCAAATCCCAAGTCCATAAGGACATAACACGCTAATTCAAATGACTATTAACATGTATTTTAATCAACTGATCAATTAAATTATTTAAGCAATTCACATGACTTTAAAAGATGTCATGCGATCCCAAATATACTGATAATTTGATTTGACTCACCACGCATTGGATTGGAGGAACTTTCTTCCATACCAATTTACGAGAAAATTCTATTGAATGTATAATTTCAAGTAAAAAAAAAAAAAAAACCAAACATATTAATTTATGTGGTTTGGCCCATTTATAAATTGCTTACCCGTGTATCATTGCCGTTAAAACAAAATAAAAAACATTCAATCCTCTCCTTCTCTCTCACGCTCGTTACCATCAGCCTTCACTTGGAAACTCTCACGCCATCTTCCAATTGGCCCTCACCCTCACCCTCACCCTCATGCGATCTCCTCTCGTCACCAGAATCATCCACTCACAGAAACAAATTAAAAGGCAATCATAAAAATAAACTTGTTTATCTCAAACTCTCAACAATCATTCTTCTTCTGCCCAAAACAAAAATTGTTCTCCGATTGAAACATTCTCCATCAAAACCCCACCTATCTATCCCAGCTAGCTTGCTTCAAAATAAAGCATACCATTAATCTACGTATTAAATATAACAACTAGCTAAGCATGGCCTCCTTGTTTGCAAACTAATGATTAATCAATTAACTATTTATGGACCTAGCCTCTACCTTCACTTCTTGATCCCAAAAAAAAAAACCTACATTTTATTCTTCCAAAATATTTGAATTTCCGTATCCACCAATTGGGTTTTATGCAATACTAAAAAATAAGTAAAAATCTTTCCAAACCCACATTCCAAAATCGAATATTTCTTTCATATAACAAACTTCAACGATACCCACCAAAAAAGAAAAAAAGTTTTGATTTTTGGGTTATACTTGTTGGGAAATGGAGTCCTAGGCAACTTTGTAATCGTTGTGAAGAATGTAAAGCCCAATAAACGACGCCACTGCAGCTCCTGTGAAGAACGACGCCAATCTCACCCTCAGAAATTGTGTGTTACACGCTTTTGGAGTTGTAAGGATTTGGAATTTTGTGGCATTTTAATTTTTAAGTGCTCAGCTTGGTTTCTGATGAAAAATGTAGGAGAAGAAAAGTTTGGCTATAATTAATCATGAAAGTTGATTTGGTATACAAATTTAAGATTTTGTAATTATTGGGAATGTCATACGCTTATCTCTTCAAGTATATAATCATCGGCAATACCGGTATTACTATCTCTCTCTCTCTCTCTTCAAAATTCAGATCTTAATTATTCTGCTTTAAGCAATCGCATCCAATTATTCTCGTTTTTTAATCATCCAATCACAAATTTAATTTAAATTTTGATTTTGGATGTTCTAATTTTAAATCTCTTTCTTTCTTTTCTGTTGTTAAAAAAGCCAGCCCCATGGGATGTGATTTTCTCTCTCTCGGTTTTATTTTATATTTTATATTCCAATTCCAGCAACAGCGTATATACTTTGGCAAATTTGATTGGTCTTGGTGATTGTATATTCTTTATTGGATTGTTTGGTTTGTCTTGCCAAAAAGGTTCTTTAGAGTAGAAACAAAATTGATGTTCTTGATATTCTTGGGGGGCTTGTGAGAAAGATTTTGATGGTAACGGGTGAGAAAGTTATCATTTTTATGTTTGCATTTTAATTTGTTTCTGTCAGGGGATGATTTCAATGAGGAGAGGAGATCGCTGTGTGAGGGTGAGGACCAATTGGCCGATGGCGTGAGAGTTTACGATGAGAGCCGATGGAACGAGCTTGAGAGAGATGGAGATGATTGAATGTTTTTTATTTTGTTTTGTTTTGTTTTAACAGCAGTGAGATGTAGGTAAATGGGAGTTAAGAAATAGAACATCAGGTGGGTAAACAGGAGTTAAGAAATAGAACCTCAGGTGGGTAAAGTATGAATTTCGGAACCACGAATAGACAACTTATAAATGGGTCAAACCACAAGTAGGTAAAGTATAATTTCTCCTTAATTTAATTAGACACTAAATCTAATTTAAAAAGAAAAAGAAAAAAAAGATGACTCTGCCGTTGCATTTCAATTCAATTTATTGCGATATATTGAAGAAAACCAAGCATTCACATTTCCAAATCCAAAGCCTAACTTAAAAACTCAGAGAGGCTTACTGATCGATGAGGATGACTTCAGCCACTGACCGGAGAGAATAGGCCAGAACAGAGCCACCAGCTCCACCACCAATCACAACCACCCTCTTCTTCTTCTTCTTTTCTCCTAACTCTACCGTTTGATTCTGCAAGCACATTTTAGATGAAAACGCAGAGCACCCTTTTGGTTTGAACAAAGAAAATATCAACGAGATGATAGACATTGTTTTAACCTTGCTGCTAAGCTTTTTAAATTTTCAGTATGGAAGAGAGATATGAAAAACAAGACAGAACAAAAAGGGACCAAGGCAAACGTTGTTGATATGCTGCCTTCACGTCAGTTGTATCAACTGTTTTTTTTTTTTTTTTTTTTTATGGAACAGTTGTATCAACTGTTGAGAGACTTCAAGAGTAGTTAATAACTGTGTCAGTTTAGCAAAAAAAAAAGTCAATAACTGTGCAATGTGTGACATTGCGATTGCGTTGGCATTTCCTTATTAGGAACCAAACAAGCAAATCAACGGAATAGGATCCTCTCCATTTGAAATAAAATGAAGAGTCTCTATTTCATGGTCCAGATTAAATATCACAGATCTAATAGTATACAAACTGCCACATCATTTAAAATTTTAAATGACAAAGCAGTCTATATATCGTTAGATTTGTGAAATAAAATCTGAACCATGAAATGGACAAATAGAAAAATTTCCAAATGGAGAGGATCCTTATCCCAAATCAACTACCAATGTACCAATCCCCTCGCAACATGACTTTTTCTTTGCTTTTTTGTTTTTTTTATTCAACTATGTTTATCCGTTTATATTTCTTTCTAAAGGTCTACCTCTAAATCGGTTTGAAAGAAGCTTCATTCGGTTTGAAAGAAGCTTCCTTTAACTTACTATGCAATTTATGAGTCATAACGTAATAGGTTGGTGGAAAATTCATCCAAACTGATTTAGAGATAAATCTTATCCTATTTTTTTTTTATCTTTTATTTATTTTTTATTTCATAAAGAATGACAAATGGATGATACGATGATAATAACCTTTGGATAAGGGGGAAAGTAAAAAAAAAAAAAATCATTTTAAGATAAATTAAATTGTATTCTCTTAAACGTGTCACTTGAAACACGCCATTTTTATTTGTGTTAAACAAAATTTCACACTTTCAAAGAGTCGGTCAAATATATATTCTCTAAATATTTTCACTAAAAACCAAATTTAATTTTGTCATTTTCACTTTTGCTCCAAAAAAAAAGAAAAAGAAAAGAGAGAATAGAGAAAGAAGAATCACAAATTGAGGAAAAAATGTGTTATCTTTTCTCCGTTTGCCAGTTTAGAATGAGAGGAGCGATGAGAATTGATGTACTTTTACCAATTTATCCCCCTCCTCTTAATTTAAAAGATTATCATATAAAATAAAAAAAAAATACAAAATTCATTTTTCTTCATCATTCTCCTTAATCAAGCAAAATAATGTTCTCTTTTCCATTTCCCTTTACTTTTCATTCATTTTCTTTAAAATAATGCCCAAAATCAAAATCAATATTTTTCTATCCTTCACTTTGTTCCATTCATTTTTATCTTCAATTCTCTTCCTTCATTGTCAATTAGTCTCTTAAAATGAAGAGTGGGATGCGAGGTGTTTTGTAAAAGTGGACAGCTAAAATAAATAAGTGACATTTTGAAAAGGTAAAGTAGAGAAAATTTAGAAAACCGGCTGGGAATGCTCTTATCTCATCCCTCTTCAAGGAGAACTACGTGCCCATTAAACTTTCTAGGCTTCTTAGCAAATAGAAATTGTCCCACTAATTTAAAACTTTTTTTTTAATTTTATTTTTCCGGATTAAGATATATAGCACCATGCAATTGTAACAAGTGAAAAGGTAAAATGTTAAAAAGTTGAATTTTTTTTTTTACCCAAAGACTGAGATTAAAAGTGAATTTTCAACTTTCAATTTCAACCATCAAAAAACAACTACATGGTATTCTAAATCCTTTTTTTCTAACCTTTAATTAAACTAAAATTAATATAATTTAATTTCTTTTGTTTATTTTGTTCAAAAAAAAACATTGAACAAAAATATAATTGTATCTAGCAAATGAAATTTAAAAAACTATAGCTATCAAAATAAACTTAAAAATTATACATATCAAAACAAATCAATTAAATTAAAAATAAGTTGGGTGAAACACATGCTCATGTGCTTAATGAAAATGCCCATTGCATGCTGCTTTAATAAGTGGGTAGAGAGGCTTTATTTCCTTGACCACTTAGGCACTTAACATAATTTTTTGGATAAACTATTGTTTTCGTCCCTAAACTTTGCATGAAGTTCGTTTTTTCATCCTTGAACTTTGAAAAAGTTCATTTTTATACATGAATTTCTTTCCTAAACTTTTTTTTTTTTTTAAATGAGGAAATTCATGTGTAGAAAAGAACTTTTTCAAAATACAGGGACGAAAAACAAACTTTTCAAAATTTAGGAACGAAGAAGGAGATTCATGCAAAGTTTAGGGACGAAAACAATAGTTTAACTTTAAAAAAAAAAAAAAAAAAGTGGGGGTGGGAGCGAAGGGGAAATCAAACACACTCTTTGAATTTTTTGGCCTTAAATTTGTTATCTTTTCACCTCTCTCTCTCTCTCTCTCTCTCTCCCTCTGCTTGACCAACCCCATCCCCCCATCTCTCTCCATTCTATCTTTCATCTTTGGTCGCTGTCACTTTTTGATGGTGGTTAATTACTGGCGTGGCCTTAGAGAGGCAACATGTGGTGGCTATGGAATGGGTTTGAAGACATTTGTTTATTAGTTCCATGTGGGTTTGTATGAGAGGCCTATGGATGTTAGAGGTGGCTGGTGGCTGCGAGGAATGTTGGTCACAATATGAATGTGAGAGAGGCTCAGATGAAGCTATGAGGAGAGAGAGAGAGAGAGAGAGAGAGAACCGAGCGTGAGGGTAGTGTTTTATTTTGAGGAACAATGTTTAGTTTCTTTTTAGAGTGGACCACATGAGTCCATTAATCAAACTAACTTTGAAACTGAAACTCTAAATTTTCAAATTGAAAGTGATGATGTGTAAAATCAGCACAGTCGTCCTACGGATGCTTTCTCTGATGGAAGACCTGAAACAAGGAACAAACAACAACGAAGGTAGGAAAGCACCGGTGGGGTGCCGGCCAAAATTCCTCCGATGCCTTTGTCAGAGATTTGGTGGAGAAGGGTTAACAAGTAAGTAAAAGTGTTTTGGCTAATAGTGTGCGTACCTGGTGTCTTTCTGATGTGAGGTTTATATAGATCCCCCAGATATTAGCCATTGGGCCTTCTTTAATTCTTTCCTTAATTGGACTTGAATGGGGGTCTTTATGAAGACAGTTACAATATCTCGGGGATATTGTCAATAATGGGAACATAACGCTTCTAGCCTTTAATTACGTTCATGGAGTGTGGTCATCAATGAGTCGAGGGGGGAATGTGTCAAGGACAATGCATAAGGTCGTCCTTGCATATGCTCGTTGTAGAGCAAGGTGCGTATACATTCGTCTGTTGGTTTGGTGGTATACTCGTCCATGTCATTCTTTTAATATACGAAGGACGATGTTGTATGGTCGTCGTTATGTCAAGGTCGTCGAGACAGTCGAGGGAAATGGAGTCGTCCATCATTTGGACGTTGACTCATCAGATGCCCCCTATTCCGTCGTGGCTCCGTCATGGACGACGGACGGAATATTTAGGGTTTTTATTTTTATTATTTTGGCGCGTTTTTAGGGAACATCTTTTTCGAGAAGCGCGCGGCCGAAAAGAAATCAAGGCATTAAATGCTGAAGCGACCGGGTGAACTCCCCTTTTGACACGTGTTCTCCATTCGTTGGGCACGCTTCGCGAAACGACGGTTCGTTTCGTATGCCCGGGGTTTTGGCTTATTTAAACCTGAGGAGGAAGCTTTTTTTTTGTTTTTTCTTTACCTCGTTTCTTTCTTTCTCTTTGCTCCGCCGCGTTTGTCCTTTGCTCCTCTTCCTTTTTCCGGTGAGTCCTTCTCATTTTCTTTCTTTCTCCGATTGGAGGTCTTTTTTGCAACGCTGGATCATTCTCTTAGGAATTTCTTTTTAGGGGTGTGTCGTATAGCCGAGAGTGAGGGTAGGCCGATTAGTTTTGGGGATTTGATCCCTTCTAGTTATGTACTCCACCGGTTGTCGGAGGAGCTTTTCGAGTTGGTATCTCCGGCGTTAAACACGTGGAGAGAAGTGAGAGGGTCAATGGTGTCTGAGGGGGGAAGTTGGACTCCGGTCCGTTCTGAGGACCTCCCTGAGGGACTCTCTGATAGGGACGAGGGTACTCGTTCCCTAGAAGAAACCCCGTCCATCTCTGGATCGTCAGAGGGTGTTGGGCCTGAGGCCTCGTGGACCGCGAGGTCCTATTTGTCGAAAGTGGTAGACAATGACGGATTGGACGGGTATAGACGTAAATACCAAATTCCTGAGGACGTCGTCCTTCGGATACCAGCGTCGGACGAGGTTGCATGTTCGTCCAGATACGGAGATGTGGCCTTTTATGAGGCCGATTTTAAGGCAGGTATAAGGTTTCCACTGCAGCCCCTGATGAGGGAGCTGCTTGATCGTCTTAATTTAGCGCCGGACCAATTAGCCCCCAACGCCTGGAGGACGGTGGTTGGGTCTATGGTGATGTGGAAGGTATTAAGCGAGGGGAAGGACGACCTTACCCTAGACGAGCTGTTGTTTTGCTATAAGCCGTGTCAAATACCGGCTTCTCCTGGCTTCTGGTCTTTAAACATGCGGCAGCGGGGCCTAAAGTTGATAGTGGGGACCCCATCGTCCAACAGAGAATGGAAAGACAACTACGTCTTTGTCTGCGGAGACAATTGGGAGGGTCTCCAGTGTGAGAAGGACGACAACTTTATCCCCGTTCGTCGAGAGTGGGGCGTGCCTTCGTCCTCTGGTGTGTGTGTGTTTCTTTGCATGACTTGAATTTTGGTAATCTGTTTTGTTTTTCTGACGTCTTCTTTTCTCTTTCGCAGCACTCAGACGACCGAAGCTAAACGAGGACGGCCATAACAGGGTACTTTGGGCATTGCACCACAACCAGCACCATTACAAGTACTTCATACGACCCGAGCTTCTAGCTCTATATTCGTTCGAGCCTGAACCGAGTGAAGTTGTCCTGTCGTTGCAGGAGATCAATCAGAAGAGTAAATACCTTTATATAACATGTTGTTTGTTTCGTCCGTCAGACGACGTTTATCTGACGATGCCCTTATTTTGTCTTGTAGGGATGGCGACCGCTAAGCTCAACCGGGAAAAGCTTAAGAAGATGATGATGAGCCAACAGGAGGAGGCCCCGCTGGTTATTGGGAAGAAGAGGAAGGCTGATGCGTCGTCCAAGAAGGCGACAGAAGAGAGAATTCTCCCTCCTCCTCCTTCTATACAAAAGCCGCCCATTCCAGAGCCTGTGCCTACATCGTCGATTGAGGTGGTTGAAATCACTGCTGAACCATCGTCTAGTAGACCCGTGGAAAAGGTGCCGACGCTTCCTCGCGATGCTTCGTTGGCCTGTCGTCGAGCCAAGTCCGTAGTGACGAAGGACGACATTGGTGAGTATGAGAAAGTCAACACCGACGTCATCAAGGTGGCCGGCGTTCATTCCCTAATGAAGGTATGTTCTTCTCTCTTTTTTTTTTTTTTTTTTTTTCAGAGATTTGATTTAATTGTTTTCATGCATAGGGCCTGACGGAGCTTACAGTGATCGCCAATCGCTGCATCCAATGGGAGGAGGCGTTGCTGAAGCAGAAGATCCAAATGTCAGAGGCTGCCCAATCCAATCAACGGCTTACGGCACTCGTCAATGAACTGACTCTTGATAGAGACAGGGTTGTGGGCGAGATGTCGACACTTAAGGTGGACATGGCGAAGAAGGACGAGGACCTGAAGAAGGCGTTGGACGGGGCCAGGAAGTCTGAAGAGCAAGTGAAGATGTTGACCATGCAGTTGGAGGGGGCAAGGGTCTCTGCTGTGGAGGAGTTTAAGTCGTCGGAGGCTTATGACGACGTCAACACCAAATACTTCCTCTCTGGTTTTAACCTCCTAAAGAAGCAAGCGAAAGAGAAGTTTCCGCAGCTTGATTTTGATGCTTTTCAACCCTTCGACGACGACGAGTCGACGATGCCTGCTGACGAGGGAAACGTAGAGGCACCGACTAATGATCCACAGATGGACTGATGCAACATCTTAATTTATGATATTTGTAACCTTTTCAGATACACTGTTTTTGGTAGGGCCTGTTTTTTGAGGCTTTTAATGTTGAAACAATGTGGTGATGCTACAATGCCCGTTTTTTAGGCTTGCTAGTTTTTGAACAATGTTCTAGATAAGTTTGCTTTTTAATATATATATCTCAACTGTTTTTTATGGCATTTGTATGTGAATACTAGTTTTACCTGTTTTTCACCATGTTCTTATGGTCGTCTATCTGAATGTCTTTGACGGCTCCCGTTTGTGGGTGTGACTGTTTGTTTTGTTTGTATACATGCATTGATGACTGTGGTACTCGTTGTTTCGTCCGAGTGTCTAAGGTCGTCCTGTGCATGTGTAGGGATTGAGATATTTGTTTTGTTCAAGTGTCTAGTTTCTTCCATGCATAAGCTTTTGAACATATGCATGGGGGCTGAGACACTTGCTGTTTTGTTCAAGTGTCTAGAGTCGTCTATGCATAAGTTTTTATATGCATGGGGGTTGAGACACTTGTTGTTTTGTCCAAGTTTCTAGAATCGTCCATGCATAAGTTTTTATATGCATGGGGGTTGAGACACTAGAATCGTCCATGCATAAGTTTTTATATGCATGGGGGTTGAGACACTTGTTGTTTTGTTCTAGTGTCTAGAGTCGTCCATGTATAAGCTTTTGTGCCTATGCATGGAGGTTGAGACACTTGTTGTTTTAATCAAGCAGCTAGGGTTGTTATGTAGACCTTTGGCTTGTTGTTTTGTTCAAGCGCTTAAGGTCGTCAATGAACCTTTGGCTTGTTGTTTAGTTCAAGCGCTTAAGGTCGTCAGTGAACCTTTGGCTTGTTGTTTAGTTCAAGCGCTTAAGGTCGTCAGTGAACCTTTGGCTTGTTGTTTAGTTCAAGCGCTTAAGGTTGTTATGTGGACCTTTAGCTTGTTGTTTAGTTCAAGCGCTTAAGGTCGTCAGTGGACCTTTGGCTTGTTGTTTAGTTCAAGCGCTTAAGGTCGTCAGTGAACCTTTGGCTTGTTGTTTAGTTCAAGCGCTTAAGGTTGTTATGTGGACCTTTGGCTTGTTGTTTAGTTCAAGCGCTTAAGGTCGTCAGTGAACCTTTGGCTTGTTGTTTAGTTCAAGCGCTTAAGGTTGTTATGTGGACCTTTGGCTTGTTGTTTTGTTCAAGCGCTTAAGGTCGTCTATAAATTTAGGAGAATGGAGAACGGAGTGGTGATACTTTGAATGACTTTGCATTTCGTCAGTTTATTTTAAGAGCAAATACACTGGGGATTTCGGATCATATGAGCAACGAAGCAAAAAGAATACATATGAATGTTGTCTCACTGGTAATATTTCTTCAGATGTTCGGCGTTCCAGGGGTGAGGTAGTGCGTCCCCGTCTAACTTCTCCAGGTGATAAGTGCCTCTCCTGTGGAACTTGACGACCCTGTACGGTCCTTCCCATGTGGGTCCCAGTTTTCCCTGGGTTGGATCCTTTGTTGCAAGGGTCACTTTTCTCAGCACTAAGTCTCCAACTTTGAATTCCCTGTGCTTTACTCGTCTATCGTAGTAGCGGGCCATCCTCTATTGGTAGACCGTGGTTCTGGCTTCAGCTCGGTCCCGAACTTCGTCCACTAGGTCTAAGTTTGATCGTAGTTGAGCATCGTTGCTTTCTTCGTCATAGTTGTTCGTCCTCCATGTAGTGAGGCCGACTTCTACGGGTATGACGGCTTCGGTGCCATACGTCAGTCGAAAGGGGGTTTCTCCTGTGGGAGTTCTTGCTGTTGTCCTGTATGCCCACAAAACATTTGGAAGTTCTTCAGGCCATAGTCCCTTTGCCCCCTCAAGTCGAGTCTTGATCATCTTGAGCAAGGATCGATTTGTAACTTCCACCTGTCCGTTGGCCTGTGGGTGACCAGGGGATGAGTAGTGGTTGTGTATGCCAAGCTCTTCACAAAATTCTCGGAAAGGCGAGTTGTCGAACTGTCGTCCGTTGTCCGATATAAAGGCTCTGGGTATTCCAAACCTGCATATGATTGCCTTCCATACGAATCCTCTTATGTTCTTCTCTGTGATCGTAGCGAGTGGTTCAGCTTCTACCCACTTCGTGAAATAGTCTATTCCCACTACTAGGAATTTTAGTTGTCTTCGTCCGACAGGGAGGGGTCCCATGATGTCCAGTCCCCATTGGGCGAACGGCCAAGGTGCGGTCATTGGGGTCAGTGTCTCCGGTGGTGAGTGGATGAGGTTTCCGAATCTTTGGCACTTGTCGCATGCACGAACATAGGAGACCACGTCCTTCTGCATCGTCGGCCAATAGTATCCAGCTCGGACGAGTTTGTGCACTAAGGAACGTGCACCTGAGTGATTTCCGCAAATCCCTTCGTGTACCTCTCTCATCACGTAGTCGGCCTCGGCCTTATCTAGGCAACGTAGATATGGGAGTGAGAAGCCTCTTTTGTATAAAATACCTTGTATCAGGACAAACCTCGTGCATCGGACTTTCAGCTTTCTAGCCTCGACTGGGTCTGAAGGGAGTGTTTCGTCTTCTAGGTAGTTGACGATGGGTGTCATCCAGGAGTTACTGACGTTGATGGGGCTTAGTTCTTCTTCTAGGTGGCTTGGCGAGTGTTGAACTTCGATGTACTGGTCCGTTGCTTCGTCATAAGAGGCTAGCTTTGCCAAGGCGTCAGCCTCTGTATTCTGTTCACGAGGTATTTGGACGAGCTTAACCTCATCGAACCACTTCATGGTATTTCTGACAAGCTTGAGATATTTGGTCATTCTGTCCTCTCTTGCTTCATACTCACCGTTGACCTGCCCTACTATCAGCTGTGAGTCGCTTCGGATCTTGAGTTTGTTTGCCCCCAGTTCTTTAGCTATACGCAGGCCGGTTAACAAGGCCTCGTATTCTGCCTCGTTGTTTGTGGTGGGATATTGGAGCCGGGTGGAGTGTTTGAGTAGATGCCCTTCAGGTGTCTTGAAGACTATTCCAACACCTCCTGCCCCCTTGACGGACGAACCGTCGATTTCAATCTCCCACTCTTCGTCCGGTTTCTCTTCTGAAGGTTCGTCTTCAGTCACTGTGAACTCTGCTATGAAGTCGGCTAGGGCTTGTGCCTTGATGGCTTGTCTTGGGTGGTACTCAATGTCGAACTCGCTCAACTCGACGGCCCATTGAATTAGTCGTCCAGCAGCGTCTGGCTTATTCATCGCCTTACGGAGGGGATGGTTCGTAAGGACGATGATTTTGTGAGACTGGAAGTATGGTCGAAGCTTCCTGGCAGCGATTACAAGAGCTAGTGCCAGTTTCTCCATTGCTGGATATCTTTCCTCAGCTCCTTGGAAAGCTTTACTGGTGTAGTACACTGGCAGTTGGGTGCCCCCGTCTTCCCTGATGAGGGCTGAGCTGACAGCTGTCGGGGAGACTGCTAGGTACAAGGAGAGGGCTTCGCCTTGTTGGGAAGGGCTCAGCAAAGGTGGGGACGTTAGGTACCTCTTGAGCTCTTCGAAGGATTTCTGGCACTCGTCCGTCCAGACGAATGCTTTTCTCAGCGTCTTGAAGAAGGGGAGGCACTTGTCAGTAGCCCGTGAGACGAAGCGGTTGAGCGCAGCCACTCTTCCCGTAAGGCTTTGTACCTCTTTCGTCGTCCTTGGAGGTGTCATTTCTAGCACGGCTTTTATTTTGTCTGGGTTGGCCTCTATTCCTCTCTGTGAGACCATGAACCCTAGAAATTTTCCGGACGAGACGCCGAATACACATTTATTCGGGTTGAGCTTCATGCGATATCGGCGGAGGGTTTCGAATGTCTCTTTCAGATCCTCCAAGTGTTTTCTCTCGTCTTTCGTCTTCACCAGCATATCGTCGACATACACCTCTACGTTTCGTCCGATCTGGTGGTGGAACATCTTGTTCATCAGTCGCTGGTAGGTGGCTCCAGCGTTCTTCAATCCGAACGGCATGACTTTGTAGCAGAAGAGTCCTTTGCTTGTAATAAAGGAAGTCTTCTCTTGGTCAGTGTCGTCCATCATGATCTGATTGTACCCTGAGAAGGCGTCCATGAAGGTTAGCAACCGGTGTCCTGCGGTTGAATTTACAAGCTGATCGATTCGAGGTAGGGGGAAGCTATCTTTTGGGCAGGCCTTGTTGAGGTCTGTGAAGTCTACGCACATTCTCCATTTGCCGTTGGCCTTTTTCACCATGACGACATTGGCTAGCCAGTCAGGATAGAAAACTTCTCTGATGAACCCGGCTGTCAGAAGCTTTTCCACTTCGTCAGAGATCGCTTGATTTCTGTCAGGGGCGAATACTCGTCTCTTCTGCTTTATGGGCCGAATGGACGGGTCTACGTTCAGCTTGTGGCAGATTGTTGCTGGGTCGATACCAGGCATGTCGTCGTGCGTCCAGGCAAAGACGTCCAGATTGCTCTTCAGGAAACTGATCACGGCCTCCCTTATTGTCCTGTCCATTTTTGTCCCAATGCTGGTGGTTTTGCTTGGTTCGTCGTCGTCCAACGCTATCACCTCCAACTCTTCTGTGGGTTCGACGAGCTTGTGTCCTTCGTCAATCTTCATTGTCTGATGTGTTGCCTCTGGACCTAGGGATGCGAAATAGCATTCCCTCGCCGTTGCCTGGTCTCCTTTGAGTTCTCCTATGCCATGTTCCGTGGGGAATCGGACGAGGAGATGGTAGGTCGAAGTGACTGCCCGAAGCTTGTTGAGGGTCGGACGACCGATTATGACGTTGTAGGCCGAGGGGCAGTCTACCACAAGGAACTCTACCGAGGTTCTCACTTGTTTTGGGTACGTCCCTGCTTCGATAATGAGGGAAACTACTCCCAGGGGCTTAACTTTGTCACCCGTGAATCCCACAAGGGGAATATCAATAGGCTTCAACTGCTCTTTGTCTATCTTCATCTGCTGATATGCTGGGAGGTATATGATGTCAGCAGAACTTCCATTATCGATGAGCACTCGTCTGGTGAGAAATCCTGCGATGGTTAATGTGAGGACAAGTGCGTCGTCATGTGGGTGGTGGATGTTTCTTGCGTCGTCTTCACTAAACGAGATGACTTGGTCGTCCATCTTCAAACTCTTCCTTGACCTTTGAGTGATCAAGATATTATGGGCCTGCCTAGCATAGGCTTTCCTGGACGACAGTGAGGCACCTCCGGACGCTAGGCCTCCTACGATAGTACGTATCTCGCCTATGATATCCCGTGGGCGGTCTTCTTGGCGATCCTTATTCTCGTCCTGCCTGGGTGGACGAGGCTCGTGGCGGACTTCTGGCTTGTCCTGTCGCACGAATTTTCCCAGCTTCCCTTGCCTAATCAGGGCCTCTATTTATTGCTTTAGGGCAAAGCAGTCTTCGGTGGTGTGACCGTGGTCTCGGTGGAAGCGACAGTAGAGGTCCTTAGATCTCTTCGTCGGGTCTGAACGAAGCTTCCCTGGCCACTTGACGTCTGGATTGTCCTGAATCTGTAGCAGGACCTGATCGATGGACATGTTCAAGGGTGTGAAGCTGCTAGGTCGTTCTTCCCGTCGGTTGGACGAGCTTATGTTCTTCCTCTCGGCCTTTGGATAGTCTTGTCTGGAAGACTTATTCCTGGACGACTCGAATCGTCGATCTTCTGGTTCTTTCCTCTTTCTGGTGAGGAACTCGTCTCGGGCTTGGAATGCATCCTCCGCATTTATGAACTTCTGGGCTTCGTACATCAGTTCTGACATTGACTTCGGTGGGTCCTTGCACAGCTGGAAGAGGAAATCTCCTTTGAGGAGGCCAGCATTGAATGCAGTGAGAGCGACGTATTCATTCGGCTCGTCAATCTGGACTGCTTCCTTATTGAACCGTTGTACATAGGACCTTAGGGATTCTCCTTCTCTCTGCCGTATGTTAAGGAGGTAGTTTGCTGGACGTACTGATCTTC
This sequence comes from Fagus sylvatica, assembly GCA_907173295.1. Taxonomy (NCBI): domain Eukaryota; kingdom Viridiplantae; phylum Streptophyta; class Magnoliopsida; order Fagales; family Fagaceae; genus Fagus; species Fagus sylvatica. Next base: position 20,388,761 of record OU015762.1, on the reverse strand, counting down.
GTCCTCCAATGAAGTTGTCAATGAAGGCCCTGCTTAACTGGGCGAATGTGTCTATAGAGCCTGTCTCCAGTTGGTTGAACCAGGTCCTTGCTGAGCCTCTGAGGTTTGTTGGGAAAGTGCGGCACATTATCTCGTCCGACACGCCGTGAAGACGCATGATGGTCCTGAAGGAGTCCAAGTAATCAAGTGGGTCTTTGAAACCGTCGAACGTCTCTAACTGGGGGACCTTGAACTTTGCTGGAAGAGGGTATTCGTCTATCCTCTTGGTGAAAGGAGATTCAGAGCGATGGACGAGCATATCGAGATTTTTGGCTGCCTTTGCTTTCACCTGGCTCTTCATCTCTTTCATTTGTTCCCTCATCTCTTTCAGTTCTTCCTCGAGCTTGGCTGCCCTGGCGTCTGCTGCGGATTTGGCGGGGTCTGCCACCTGACTTGGATGAGGATGAGGATGAGGCTCTCGATTCTGGTTGGCAGAGCTGCCCTCGTCATTCTGGTTGTGATTCTGACTCTGGTTCCTTCTTGTCTCGTTGCGAGGAATCTCTTCACCGTTTTGGCCCTGACCAGGACTGGGAATTTCTCCCCTTGACCGGAGGAGGGCCATGAGTTCTTGGTTCTGCCTGGCCAGCTCTTGCATTTCCCTGCGATCGGCAGCACTCTGTCGTGCTAGTTCTTGAATGTTGGCGGTGAGGGCCTGCAGTTGTCTCTCCGAGGCGCTCAAAGGCGGGGCACTGTTATCTCCGGCTTCCATAAGAGGAAAAGGTTACCTGGGGCGACCGCTTTTAGTTTTCTGGTAAAGAAACGAAATGGCTGGAAGCAACTCGTTCCCACAGACGGCGCCAACTGATGATGTGTAAAATCAGCACAGTCGTCCTACGGATGCTTTCTCTGATGGAAGACCTGAAACAAGGAACAAACAACAACGAAGGTAGGAAAGCACCGGTGGGGTGCCGGCCAAAATTCCTCCGATGCCTTTGTCAGAGATTTGGTGGAGAAGGGTTAACAAGTAAGTAAAAGTGTTTAGGCTAATAGTGTGCGTACCTGGTGTCTTTCTGATGTGAGGTTTATATAGATCCCCCAGATATTAGCCGTTGGGCCTTCTTTAATTCTTTCCTTAATTGGACTTGAATGGGGGTCTTTATGAAGACAGTTACAATATCTCGGGGATATTGTCATTAATGGGAACATAACGCTTCTAGCCTTTAATTACGTTCATGGAGTGTGGTCATCAATGAGTCGAGGGGGGAATGTGTCAAGGACAATGCATAAGGTCGTCCTTGCATATGCTCGTCGTAGAGCAAGGTGCGTATACATTCGTCTGTTGGTTTGGTGGTATACTCGTCCATGTCATTCTTTTAATATACGAAGGACGATGTTGTATAGTCGTCGTTATGTCAAGGTCGTCGAGACAGTCGAGGGAAATGGAGTCGTCCATCATTTGGACGTTGACTCATCAGAAAGTATAGGAGTCTGCTTGATTTTTTCCCTAAAAATATATAAATTAAATCTCATTGTAACACTAAAATTTGTTGCCAAGGTTGTCTGCAAATTTAGGAAGTCATGCTCCATCATAGTTACATCAAGTGATCTCACATTCACTAAGCAGTCAGCCTAGTGGTGTGTTCTCCTCCCCTTTAATCTATATCCCTCTAAAAGGGTATGAGTTTGATCCCCCATTAAAAAAAAAAAAGTGTGTGTTTGTGTGTGTGTTTTAGATTATGATTTATATTTTTAACTTGGCAAAAAACCTTATAATTTAATTACTTGGCACTTCCTATCCACAAATTAAATCCTTCTCCCCAACTAATTAAATTATATAAAATATAATTCCTTTTACCTTTCATTTCATTCCAAAAAAAAAAAAAAAAAAAAAAAAAAAAAAAAAAAAAAAAAAGAAAAAAAAAGGAGGATCTCGCCACGTTACGGAAGATTGCATTGCCAATGAAAAAGCTGACACACTTAAGTTTGTTGGCCTCATTATACGTAGGTGCATGTACATCTGTCGCGCAATATATTTTGGTTTGGTTGTCGTCTTATTGCATGATTTACATATTACATGTCCCATTTTTTTTTTTTTTGGCTACTTGATCTCACAATTTTAATTGTACATGTATATACTAATATTTTCAAGAATTGAAGGACATTAAATAGTCTATCTTCAGCATTTTTTTTTTGGTTGAAAGGAAATATATTAAATTACGAACTAATTAACTGAGTCTGAGTAGCATTAGATACATCAAAAGCTAAAGCCTCCAGCACATGCGCTGGGGCATTAGGGAAATAAACAAAGTCAGATTGCTAGACGCAGCCAGCTTTAGCTAGTAAGTCAGCACAACTATTCGCCTCTCTAAAAATATGCTTGAGGGACTTTTGCTCAAACCTCTCCAGAAGGTACCTACAATCATCCACAACAGTACTAAAAAAAGCATTAGATGTGGTGGAGGATTTAATGAGATCAACTACCACTAAAGAATCCATCTCAATTTCAAAGTTAAGGATCTCAAGATCTATGGCTAACAATAAACCATCTTTGAGAGCCCTCAATTCAGCCTGAACACTAGTAGTAAAACCAATAGCCCGCGAGAAACCCCCAACCCAATCCCCAAGATGATTCCGAATGACACCCCCTCCCCCCGCTATTCCGGGGTTTCCTAAAGATGATCCATCCGTATTCAACTTAAACCAACCCCGTGGAGGCATGTTCCATTTAACTGAAATAGGAATCCTCATTTTTACTTTGGAGTAATTGCCAATAAGATAGTAGAATTCTGAGGCAAAAGATATGGTATTTCCAATAGGATCAGAAAAAGAAGCACCAGGATTAAACACAAATTGATTCCTACGAAGCCATAAATTCCAAATACCAAAAGAAAAAATTGTTTGCCAAGGAATATTATGATCATGGGTAGAAGAAACAAAGCAATTAGCAATAATCCAATCAACAAGAGGAGCAGAATAAAATTGGTTCCCTACATTGGGATACCGAAAAGTATTCCAAAAAGCAATAGAGTCAAGACAATCACGAAGTAAGTGGATTAAAGTCTCATTTAGTCCTGAATATCTAGGACAAAAGGTAGGGATGTTAATCCCTCTAGAAGCAAGAGTGTCCCGCACAGGAACGCTAAGATGGTAACATTGCCAAAGAAAAAATTTTATTCTAGGGTTAGTTCCAACATTCCAAATCCAATCCGAAGGCTTAGTCTTAAAACATTCGGATGAAGTGTTACAAGCAATGGAGTATGCTTTCTTAAGACTGAACTGACCCCCAACCGAGTCCCAAACACGCCTATCAGCAAGAGACCTAGAAGGACAAACTGACAATGCCTTAATGGCCTCATAGATACTAGATGGAAGAGATAAGGAGATCCTAGAAAAATCCCACATGCTCACACCCTCAACAATATCACAAACCCGAAAAGAATCCTCAACAAGGGATAATGGGCCCTGCACCAAATAACGAAGAGGCCTATCCCCAACCCATAAGTCATGCCAGAATGAAACACTATGACCATTATTCACAACCCATCTAAGCCCTTTCCTAAAAGTATCATGACCCACCTTTAAACCTTTCCAATTACTTGACCCACTCCTCTGAGTTCTCAATCTATCATCCATAATACCACTAGGACAATACTTAGATTTCAAGGTTTTTGACCAAAGAGCCTCAGCATCCTCCATGACTCTCCAATTAAGCTTAGCTAGAAGAGCAATATTCCTAGACCTGGTATTGGTTGCTCATTGTTGTGCTTCCTTTTCAAAAAATTTGATGTCTCTCAAATTAATTTTTTTCTTTAATTGTTCTAATTTTAAAAAAAGATAATTTCTTGGATTCTCTAATATCTTGTTTATTTGATTAATTTCGGATTAAAGATCTTGTAAAGTTGTAGAATGCATTCCTTTTTTAAAATTATTTTTTGTTATAGTAAAGTTATAAAATATTTGACGGATTTCCTAACGGACTATTTAGATTCTCTTGATTTTTATAGATATTCTCTTTTAACTTATGGATTTTCTATATTATCAATTAATTCTATTATTATTTTCTCTAATTAAAACATTTATAGTTTTTTTTTACACATACACATGTCCTTAATTTTACAAAAAACCATATTTCAACACCACTGTACGTGTCCTTAATTTACAAAAACACATTTCAACACCACTATATTATCACTTATTAGTGAAGCTTTCTTCTTATATAAGATCTTTTATTTGTAATATTTCATCAAAATATTCACTGTTCATTACCTGAATCTGATTCAATGAATATTTTTAAAATTTTACCTTTTAGTTCATCACTTCATCATCAATGTCTAATTCATTTATTTGGCTTGCACTCATTTTCATAGTGTCATGTTCCCCCTCCCCTCATTTATAAATAATTTGGCTTATGTTGAGATTACTTTTTTGTATTGCTTATAATTTTTTCATAATTTTTGTGACTTTTATAAGTTTTATGTTTCTTTTTCCTACTTATAGATGGAGTAAGAAAGGGTTGATATCCAAATTTCTTATCTTTTTCTATTTGATTTTTAAATTGTAGATCATTGCATTAATTTTAAACCTATGTTATGTATTATGCACCCATCATAACTAGTAATGTTAATATTTATAAAAAATAATAATAATAATAATAAAAGAATATTAAACTATTATTTTCATCCCTAAACTTTGCATGAAATTCTTTTTTCAGGGACCTTAAAAAATTTCATTTTTCATCCCTAAAACAATAGTTGAACAAATAAAACTTGTGCCCCTCAATTTTAGTGAAAGATTAAACAATAAATATTAAAATTGATGAATTTAAAATTCTCATAGAGTCTTTTAATTTTATTTTATCATAACCCATAATGTTAATATTTGTAAAAGAAAATTGTATCCCTAAACTTTAGTGAAAAAGATTGAACACTAAATATTAAAATTGATGAATTTAAAATTCTCATAGACTATTTTAAGGAGCGCACTTAGGTCCAGTCACTATTCAAATAGTGGGACATTTTTTCAACCGTTGGATCAGTTAAGGTTTTTGTAACCCTTAAATCAAACTGTGAGAAAGTGGGTAACCTAAACAACCGATTACTCTTTCTCTCTTTCTCTCTTTTTCTATTTCCTTCTCTCATTCCTCGATCTCTCTTTCTCTCTCTCCTCTCTAATATCACTCCTCCGTATACTCATTTCTCCCTCTCTTTCTCCCATATCCTCCCCTCTTTCTTGAGATTGAGAGAGATCATAAGCCTCATGGCAGTAACACTGAGCTCAGACCAGCACCGTAGCTGACCGAGAAGCACCATTGAGGCCAGACCAACGCCAACGAGTCAACTCCAAAGCCTCTAAGGTGCAGATCGACAAGATTGGCGTGAAAGATGAGCAATTTCGACGCTCCAGAGTGAGAATGAGATAGCCCTTAAGTTGATTGTAAGAAATCTTACATTTTCCCTGTTTTTTTTTTTTCAATTTTTCTTCACCTCCGTTTGAAACCCTAAAACTAATGCTTGGGGTTTGTTGGTAAATGGTGAGGTTTGATCTGTGTGTTGGTTTGTTGCTTGATTTGTGATGGTAATTGAGTATGTAGAATTCGAGTGATGTGGGTTTGGTCATTGGTGCACTGTCACTTCCTGTATTTATAGAATAGGGTTTGGGTTTAGGTGTTTTGATTAGGCTATACATACAACATATATATTATTTTCGTAAGTTTTGTCTAGTGTTTCATGTTTTCCTTTATTCTATTTAGTTGTTTTTAATGGTCTTTATATGCATGGTTTTAGTCTTACTTGATAAAAGTATCATGGTTTGATTGTGTATAAAATGCTTCTTCAGCTATGTGATGTTTTGAAACTTATTTGTCGTGACATTGTCTTTTTTTTTTTTTTCTTTAATTGGGGTGATTTTTCTTTTGGATAAAAAGATTTTATGTCTAGAAATGATCAATGGATCAATGGATTTTTGCCTTTGTTTTTTTAGTCATTCATATTATTGTTGTGGATATTGAAGATCGTTATTTATGTCCCTTTTATAATAGCTGAGTTGTTATGCGGGTGTTAAGAAAGTAAACATTTGTAAGAGTATTCCATTTAGGATATTTGTTACCTGTCCTCTTGTGTTGAAACTCCTAGAAGAGTTATGACTGGTCAATCCTTAAAATTTAGTGGGGCACAATTTGTAGTACTTCTAACTTTTGGGTGCATTAAACATTGCTCCAATGACAGCAGTTACATAAACAAAAGAATATATCAACGCTAAGAATCATAATTCAATGCGACCTATGATGAAATTATGAATTGCCAATTCACTTTAACTCACCACGTTACTAATGGCGTTTTTCCTTCGAGACACGTCCGGCTTAAAGTTCATGGTATCAAAGCACAAGATTTGTTTTTCCCTCATGTCTATGATTATTAAATACCAATGTGTGTTCATGTCATTCAGAGAAAAGTAAATCTGTGTGGCCCACATGGAAAACCATTTTCGAAATCAGAATGATGGCAAAGCAATTATGAACATGTATGCATTAAGTAGGGTACCATACCTTTGTACACAACGAGATGTCACCCACGTACCGGTTCCCCACCCAAAAAAACTTGTATAATGTATCCACTTGTTTCTTATTTTTGGACAACACCAATTGCTACCCAACACAAATAGTTTTATTGTTAAAGGGTTTTATTTTGTTAGCAGAGTATATTGAACTACAAAAGCGAAAGTGTGTCAACTAAAATCAAAGCTGAACAATTGGTGATTATTCATGCATTGGTTGATAAAATTCTATGCCTTACATGCTAATAACAATAATTTCAACAACTGAGACATACCCCAAATGTTGTAGGGAAGTACCACGCCGTCATATGCGCTCCATATTGTTGCTTCTCTTTTTCAGTCAACAAAGAAGCAACATAATCTATTACTTACAATGAAAACATGTATAAGTATGCCAAAATATTACTCTAATTCGCTTCTTTAATAACACTAATCATTTTACTTACATCCAAGACGACCCATGTTTTTGGCAACAAAGTTTGTAGGTTCACCCGTGCTATATACGTGTTTACATCCTGCACTAGAATCTCACTATAGAAATGGTTAGAATGTTTGTATTTAATAATATGAATATATGAGAATGCAAGTATATATATTTCCTTATGTCCCTTATTTGTCCCCGTGTCTTTCCCATAAATAAATGGCACTACTTGCACCTCAAGAGTAGATGGGTCTATTTCGTAATGACCTTAAATGTTTCCATGTTTATGGAAGAGTTAAGTAGGACACATTAGGTACATAAAATTTGAGAAGCTCAATTGATAACACATGACTAAATGTAACAATTGTGCTATTACCCAAGTTAAGGTGGGGAAAATCTTTGGTGTTGTGGGGGGATGTTGGTAATACAGTGAAGACCAAACAATAACCAAAAAAGAAAACAAATAAAATGTAATACAGTGAAAAATGTAAATTTGAGAGAGACTGAATGAAATCTTACTCTCCGTCCTTATCAACCTTCATACAATATTGTAACACACTAAGCTCCAACAAACCATATTTGGTTGAATAGTATGGGTGATTCTTTAATATCACCCAAACCTACGCATCATTTTGATGTTAATTACCGAGAATATGTTGTAATTGTCATTCTAATCCCTTATAGTCTAAAAGAATGATAAAGCCATGATGTTTGTTTGCGAGAAATATTAACATGTGAAGCTTACCTTTTCAACATTTGACTTTTTCTTCCTACCCCTTTTAGGCTTTGTAATTGGCTTTATTTTTTAACTGCCTAAGGTCGTGAATGAGGTCTATAAAAATTGGCTCAGTACCCTCTCCGCTGATGTTCTTGTTTGTATCTTTGCACTATTTATTTGCATGGTGCTACTTACCTCCCTTGAGGAGGGAGACTTCACCTTGATTGGTTATTTCTGATCCAACCCTAGTGCCTAAAGAAGTATGTAATGTGAATACTTAGTTATTAATTGTGAATGACATAGCGTATTAAATGAGTTATGTTACCGTGTACATTCATATCACATTAATAACAACATAATCATTACCTAACTTAGTTATTACACAAGGGACATAAATAACCATCCCTAATTTAACATACAATAAAAGGGGAGAACAATTCTAATATTCTCAAATAATTTCTAAACAATTATCCCGTTACACACTGTTGGACATAAATTTTCCATAAGTTTACAATACTTAATTCTATATAACAAAGGAAAAATGCTATGAAATTAGAAAGCACTCTAGTAATCCATGTGATAAACGTGTAAGCTACAATGTCCAAAATTAAATTTTCTCAACTATATGAATTAATAAGGAATAAAAACTATGGCACCTAGACTAATGTCATGGATATATTAACTCCATTTATGCCTAAGAATAATAATGAAGCAATGTGTATGAAAAATGTGGAAGCATCATCCACGGACCTTCCTATCTGATTGTTTACGGGTAAGTTCCTTATTTTCCTTCCGAATTTCTCATGTTATCTTTCTCCATATATTTGCCTACTTTTTTTTTTTTAAACAAATACTCTTCGTATTGGATATTAACTGGAGCAAAGTCATATAGTGCCCTTCCTAGGAGTTCTAGAGGGATATGGAAGATTTGTCTGTGTTCCAAATCGCTATTGAGGACTCCTTCATGTTTGGAAGGGCTATTGGAGACTCTTTAGTGAGCAGAAAGGGTCTTAGGGAGTTCTTCATGTGAGAAATGGGTATTGGGGACCGTACCTGCATTTTCTTTCGCTTTTTCGTTGAACATGTTAGACTTAAGGAATGTGAATAGCTTGGTCATCATAGAACCAACTCCATTACGCATGTTTTGAACTTCCCCCTTAGTAGATGTCAAGAGCTCGATAACGGTATTCAACTCAAGTTTCATGGACTTGACGTCCTCTCTCAACTCTTGCAATATGCTGTCATTGTCTTTATTGTGTATGACAATTGAATGATGTTCTACTTTAGACCTTGCAAGTCATCAATGACAATGCAACATAAAATATGCGGATGATAGAATGATGCAGTTCCAATGGTAATTTCGTGTCTAAATGAGACAATGCAATAAGTGTTCAAGCATCACATACCATCATTCTTCACAACATACTTTATCTTCTCCTCCTTCGCGTTTTTTTCATTCTTCCCAGGGTGATCATCGTCGTTACGAAGCAGCTGCATGAGTGATAACATGCATCATATTAAAGGTAACTTCAAAATAATGCGTTAAAAATGTAACTTAAATATGCACGAAAGGCAGCACTAAATCTATAATTCCTACGACATACGAATTCATTAAGTGAAGATGCAAGAATAGAAAGGTTTACATGTGCGTTCTTGTAGCTACCTTGCTTCTTCAAATGTCGTTGCAGGGACATGACCGTTCGCTTTGTCCACACACCCACCTGAATGGGTGGACGTTGTGACAACAAAATGACTTTTAAGCCAACCATGACTTTATCATAGAAAAGTATCTGCTGACAACAAAATAAAGATGCTTAGGATCGTAATGTAATACAGAGTCAAGGATAAACAACTATAGGTAGGACATTAATGTTAATACCTGCAAAAAATAGATACAACCGGATATATAAGCTTTATTGCTATGTAGCTTATACGCTATTACGATATCTTACAACTTGTTGTGCACAAACATTGTCCAATAATACTGGCTGACCTATCCAATGTCTTTTACGACATGGAGATAACCCACTGGAATGTTCAAACTAGTCGTTGGACATAAAACGGTGGCCAGTAAGAACAACACTAACTTCTCCTTAAAGCTAGCATCAACTACAACATCCTGCGTACCTAGGGAACACTCCAGAGTGGTCAACAATACCGTATCTGTCCCCCGGAAACCATGCGTCTGACATAAGACCTCTATGTCCATCAATTCACCTTCCTTGGTAATTGGCGGCCCAGATGTACGCAAGCCTAAAATATCCCACTTGTTCTTGCGTGAGGAGTATAGAGTCACTGTTTAGTTCCAAACATAACTGTGGGACTTTGATATTGTCAATAATAAACCGACATAGTTGATGATCTAACTTCACCTAGCCCATATTTAACAATGATCAGAATCCTAATGATTGGACTGCTTCTTTCTTCGACTCGTCAAATGTTCCAAACAGTCTCCATACTCGGTGTGGTGCACATTTGCTGTTTAACTTTCTAGCCAATAAACAAGAAAAAAAGTATGAACAGTTGTAAGTGAATTATCACAATTTTTTGGTTTTAATTAATCTATACATATACCATATATTATTTACACACTTAAGTACTACACATACACACAAATCATTTGTACCTCTTCTTTTTGATGAGGTGGCAATGATTTTTTCATTTGTTGTAGGACCATTGCGGACTGTTTTCTTGCTTGTTCTTTGAATGGAGCTTTTTCTTTCGTGGACATCTTCTTCCATTGGTTTTTAATTTCGGCCATCACCTTCAAGTGTACATCATGTACCATACTAAATTCATATATGACGGCTATAACAAGAAGAAATTCTTAACCATAAAATACAAAAAACCGTTACCTTATTCTTTGTTATTGATTTCCTTAAGTATTGCCATCAAGCTTCAATTGCTTGTGTGCTGCCATTGAAGCATGAACCCCCAATGTTGGGGATGATTCAGTTATATATTTAATGAAGTAATAAAAAAACATTGTAGAAATCATCAAGAAACACAACAACCATTGAAAAACATTGGATCCTATGTTAACAACATACTTCAAGTCCCTAAACATCAGTTGCTATGTTAACAAGCTATTTCACGGATGCCCTATTCCAACAATATTGTAATAATTAACCTAGTAAGACATGTATATGCAACACTCGATTAAAGTCATGAACCAAAAGCTTTTAAACCAAATAATAAACTATCAATTCTAACCATATAAATAAACAAGAATCTGAGTTGTGTAGGATCTTACTAATAAAGTATATATGCATTGACTTGCCTTTTTACCTTGACTTTGTCACCTCCGACAATGACGTGAGGTCCATATTCCTCTTCATGATGCTTCTTCTTAGGGGATATACTTGAATCATCGTCAGCATTATTTGTGCGTCCATGTTTCTTCGTCATGGGGTGGGTAGTCGTATCATGTACCGATGTAGCCTGCACATAAGTCATAGCACGAGGTTTGAAATAAAACGCAAATATTAGTCCCACAACAAACAACTATGGGACATAAATAACCAACCAATAGCACAAAGGGTAAGTTGTATTTATTTGTCTTATACATTGAGTCAAAATGCTACTACATCTCCAAAACATGCGTAATCCAAGCGTATTGTAGAATCACTCCAAAATAAACTTTGTAGTCGATCATCTTCATCTGTTTTCACTGCAAAATAAAAGTCTGGCTCCTTTGAACTTATTCCTTGTAGGTATTGAAGTGCACTTTTTGCATCACCATCTCTTATTTTCGTCTGGTGATAAGCATATGTGTAGTTATATAAGTCCTTCTTTGTGCAATGTAATTGGTTGTAACCTCCGGCTTGGTGCGTAAGTTGCTCATAGATTTGGGTTTACTTGATTCCTGTTTAGCATAACAATTGCACTTGAGCTTTCTCACCTTCAGAAAGGGAACGATATGATGGAATGAAAAAGATCTGGTATGTATCTGTCGTGTCATGGTTGTGTGCAGGTTTAAGGTCTCTAACAACCCAAGTCTTCGAGTGGTTGTCCAACTTGACACGCAAGAATGCTTCACAGCCACATTTAGTAATGGATCGTTCTTGGCGTTGGCTTCCTGGTTCTTCATTACTTTTCCTTTTAAATCCTTCTCTGGAACATACCCATTTTTGCATTATGACCTCCTCATTTCTAATCATTCTTTTGTCTTCCCTTTGCACCCCAAATCCCATCAATAGGCTGTACTTCTTGTACCATTCTTCCTATTTTTCATAGGTGTCAAATGTCAAATGTTAGTCTTTTAATTTTTAGGTTGATGCTATCATTCAATCAATACAAAGTATCATACAATCAAGACTGATATCCCAACTATCTCTTATTCCAAGGTAACCATATATTCTTTTATTATAACACCTTATTGTATATTTTTAATGGAGAATAAATGCAAATTTTGTAAACACGTATTCTGAATTGTCTTGAACTATTTGAAACTCACATGTCTAAGAATTTTAAAGCTAGAATTCCCAAAATTTTCAATAAAGCCTTATAAAGAAGTAGGCTTAACCCAACAATAATTCACAACAATCAACAATATTATAATAAATGGGCGATTAAAATGACAGGTAAATAGGAAGACAGAATTGGACCTCATAATAAATTCAAAGATAATTAGAAACAAGTATGCCTTAATGCTAAATGAGTCACAACTGTCATATGAACATCAAAATATGCAACAGGACTTAACCCATAATACTAAAACTTTTACAACTGTCAAATGAACATCAAAATATGTAACAAAAATATCTCAATCACCCCCCTAACAGTGAGTACGTAAAAACGGTATTAGTCACTCTCAAAAAATCAGATGGGCAAAGGCATCACTGCGTAGAATAGTCCTGAGACTTTGTGAATCCATCACTTGCATCCTCACAATCATTATCATCATCATCCTCACTCTCACCCTCAACCTCAACCCCATCATTCGGGTCAGCCTGACCATCAACAGGTGGAATAGAATCAGATGTATCCTATACCCATTCCTCAATATTTTGCAAACGTTTAGCCAACTTCCCGAGCACAACACCGTGCTTCTTCAATTTCTTAAGAATATGCTCCTGAGAACTCGTGATAGCCTGGAGCGAGGCCATGACATCAGTGAGCTTTGGGGTAGACGAACTAGGACCAGCTCCATCATCTTTCCCATTACCCTATACGGCTTGATATGACTAACTATTTGGGTCATAGATGACTTATCAATTGGTAGTGCAGCTATAGGAACCTAAGGAGTGGTTGATGGGATGGTTATTTTTAGATGGGTAAAAAGTCGAGTAATAAGACATGGATAATTTAGAAGACTAGTTGGCTCTTTGCAATGGTGCATTTCAATCAAAGAACTTCTTCAATTTCTTAAGAATACGCTCCTGAGAACCCGTGATAGCGTGGAGCGAGGCCATGACATCAGTGAGTTTTGGGGTAGACGAACTAGGACCAGCTCCATCATCTTTCCCATTACCCTCATCCGACTTGATATGACTAACTATCCGGGTCATAGATGGCTAATCAATTGGTAGTGTAGCTCTAGGAACCCATGGAGTGGTTGATGGGATGGTTATTTTTAGGTGGGTAAAAAGTCGGGTAATGAGACATGGATAATTTAGAAGACTGGTTAGCTCTTTGCAAGGGTGCATTTCAATCAAAGAACTACAAATGACAGATGGGAAATTAATGGAAACTGTAACACACTAAGCTCCAACAAACCATATTTGGTTGAATAGTATGGGTGATTCTTTTATGATATGGAGATAACCCACTGGAATGTTCAAACTGGTCGTTGGACATAAAACGGTGGCCAGTAATTCAATGATAAACAACTATAGGTAGGACATTAATGTTGATACCTACAAAAAATAGATACAACCGGATATATAAGCCTTATTGCTATGTGGCTTATATGCTATTACGACATCTTGCAACTTGTTGTACACAAACATTACCCAATTATACTAGCTGACCTGTCCAATGTCTTTTATGACATGGAGATAACCCATTGGAATGTTCAAATTGGTCGTTAGATATAAAACGGTAGCTAGTAAGAACAACACGAATTTCGTCTTAAAGCTAGCATCAACTAAAACATCCTGCGCACCTAGGGCGCGCTCTAGAGTGGCCAACGATACCGTATCCGTCCCCCAGAAACCATGCGACTGACATAAGACCTCTATGTTCGTCAATTCATCTTCCTCGATAGCCGGCGGCCCAGATGTATGCAAGCCTAAAATATATGCCACTTGTTCTTGCGTGAGGAGTACAGAATCACTGTTTAGTTCCAAACATAATTATGAGACTTTGATATTGTCGATAATAAACCGACATAGTTGATGATCCAACTTCACCCAGCCCAAATTTAACAATGATCCGAATCCTAATGATCGGACTACTTCTTTCTTCGGCTCATTAAATGTTCCAAACAGTCTTCATACTCGGTGTGGTGCACATCTGCTGTTTAACTTCCTAGCCTGTTAACAAGAAAAACGATATGAACAGTTGTAAGTGAATCATCCACAATTTTTTGGTTTTAATTAATATATACATATACCATACATTATTTACACTCTTAAGTATTATACGTACACACAAATCATTTGTACCTCTTTTTTTTAATGAGGTGGCAACGATTTTTCCATTTGTTGTTGGACCATCGCGGACTGTTTTTTTGCTTGTTCCTTGAATGGAGCTTTTTCTTCTCTGGACATCTTCTTCCATTGGTTTTTAATTTCAACCATCACCTTCAAGTGTACATCATGTATCATACTAAATTCATATATGACGACCATGACAAGAAGAAATTCTTAACCATAAAATACAAAAAACCATTACCTTACTCTTTGTTATTGATTTCGTCAAGTCGTGCCGTCGAGCTTTAATTGCTTGTGTGTTGCCATTGAAGCATGAACCCCCAATATTAAGGATGATTCAGTTATATATTTAATGAAGTAACAAAAAAGCATTTTAGAAATCATCAAGAAACACAACAACGATTGAAAAACATTGGATCCTATGTTAACAACATGCTTCAAGTCCCTAAACATTAGTTGCTATATTAACAAGCTATTTCACGGATGCCCTATTCCAATAATATCGTAATAATCAACCAAGTAAGACATGTATGTGCAACACCCAATTGAAGTCATCAAACCAAAAGCTTTTAAACCAAACAATAAATTATCAATTCTAACCACATAAATAAACAAGAATCTAAGTTGTGTAGAATCTTACTAATAAAGTATATATGCATTGACTGGCCTTTTTACCCTGACTTTGTCACCTCCGACAATGACGTGAGGTTCACATTCCTTTTCATGTTGCTTCTTCCTAGGGGTTGTACTTGAATCATCGTCAGCATTATTTGTGCGTTCACGTTTCTTCGTCATGGGGTGGGTAGTCGAATCATGTACCGATGTAACCTGTACATAAGTCCTAGCACGGGGTTTAAAATAAAACGCAAATATTAGTCCCACAACAAACAACTATGGGACATAAATAACCAACCAATAGCACAAAGGGTAAGTTGTATTTATTTGTCTTATACGTTGAGTCAAATTCTAACACATCTCCAAAACATGCATAATCCAAGTGTGTTGTAGAATCACTCCAAAATAAACTTTGTAGTCGGTCATCTTCATCTGTCTTCATTGTAAAATAAAAGTCTGGCTCCTTTGAATTATCCCTTGTAGGTATCGAAGTGCACTTTTTGCATCACCATCTCCTATTTTCGTCTGGCAATAAGCATATGTGTAGTTGTATAAGTCATTCTTTGTACAATGTAATCGGTCGTAACCTCCAGCTTGGTGCGCGAGTTGCTCATAGATTTGGGTTTGCTTGATTCCTGTTTGGCATAACAATTGTACTTGAGCTTTCTCACCTTCAAAAAGGGAACGATGTGATGGAATGTAAAAGTGTGTATTTGTCGTGTCATGGTTGTGTGCAAGTTTAAGGTCTGTAACAACCCAAGTCTTTGAGTGGTTATCCAACTTGACACACAAGAATGCTTCACAGCCACATCTAGTAATAGATCGTTCTTGGCATTGGCTTCCTGGTTCTTCATTACTTTTCTTTTTAAACCCTTCTATGGAACATACCTATTTTCGCATTATGACCTCCTCATTTCTATTCGTTCTTTTGTCTTCCCTTCACACCCAAAATCCCATCAGTAGACTGTACTTCTTGTACCATTCTTCCCATTTTTCGCAGGTGTCAAATGTCAAATGTTAGTCTTTTAATTTTCAGGTTGATGCTATCATTTAATCAATACAAAGTATCATACAATCAAGATTGATATCCCAACTATCTCCTATTCCAAGGTAAACCATATATTCTTTTATTATAACACTTGATTGTATATTTTTAATGGAGAAAAAATGCAAACTTTGTAAACAAGTATTCTAAATTGCCTTGAACTATTTGAAACTCGCATGTGTAAGAATTTTAGAGCCAGAATTCCCAAATTTTCAATAAAGCCTTACAAAGAAGTGGGCTTAACCCAACAATAATTTACAACAATCAATAATATTATAATAAATGGGCGATTAAAATGATAAGTAAATAGGAAGACAGAATTGAACCTCATAATAAATTCAAGGATAATTAGAAACAAGTATGCCTTAATACTAAACGAGTCACAACTGTCATATGAACATCAAAATATGCAACAGGACTTAACCCATAATACTAAAACTTTCACAACTGTCAAATGAACATCAAAATATGTAACAAAAATATCTCAATCACCCCCCTCAAACAGTGAGTACGTAAAATGGGTATTAGTCACTCCCAAAAAATCAGATGTGCAAAGGCATCACTGCGTAGAATGGTCCTGAGACTTTGTGGATCCGTCACTTGCATCCTCGCAATCATCATCATCATTATCCTCACCCTCACCCTCAACCTCAACCTTAACCCCATCATTCGGGTCAGTCTGACCATGAATTGGTGGAACAGAATCAGATGTATCATATACCCATTCCTCAATATTTCGCGAACGTTTAGCCAACTTCCTGAGCACAACACCGTGCTTCTTCAGTTTCTTAAGAATATGCTCCTGAGAACTCGTGATAGCCTAGAGCGAGGCCATAACATCAGTGAGCTTTGGGGTAGACAAACTAGGACCAGTTTCATCATCTTTCCCATTACCCTCATCCGGCTTGATATGACTAACTATCCGGGTCATAGATTACTTATCAATTGGTAGTGCAGCTCTAGGAACCCAAGGAGTGGTTGATGAGATGGTTATTTTTAGGTGGGTGAAAAGTCGGGTAATGAGACATGGATAATTTAGAAGACTGGTTGGCTCTTTGCAATGGTACATTTCAATCAAAGAACTACAAATAACAGATGAGAGATCAATGGATATTGTAACACTATAAGCTCCAACAAACCATGTTTAGTTGAATAGTATGAGTGATTCTTTTACGACATGGAGATAACTCACTGGAATGTTCAAATTGGTCGTTGGACATAAAACGGTGGCCAGTAATTCAAGGATAAAGAATTATAGGTAGGACATTAATGTTGATACTAATAAAAAATAGATACAACCGGATATATAAGCCTTATTGCTATGTAGCTTATATGCTAGTACGGCATCTTGTAACTTGTTGTATACAAACATTGCCCAATTATACTGGCTGACCTGTCTAATGTTTTTTACGATTGGAGATAACCCACTGGAATGTTCAAACTGGTCATTGGACGTGTAAATGGTATTAATTGAAGTAAATTTTTGGCAGCTGTGATTAGTAATATATGTGTCAAATATTGTTAATTGATTGATAAAATTTGTATTTTTATGTGAATTATTTTATTAGAGTGTTATTTTGTAATATTTCTGTTTTTCCTAATAATTGTTGTGATAGATAGTTTAATTAATTCGTCTCTTACTTTTTGTAATTGCTTCTTAAGTATTGTAATGAAATTGCTATTTCTTGTAATTAGTGTGTCAATTTATGTAATACGAGCTACCTATTTTTTCTAAATGCCAATTATACCCCTACGGGAAATTCCAGTTACGAGAAGTAAGTATTTTCCCTATTTTAAATATAATTAAAAAAATGGTTGGAATGTTTTTTGACTTTTGGTAATAGAATAGGAAATAATTTTTCAATTTATTTGTCACGTAGGTTAGAAGAAGATTCTTCAAAACGGTTTGGAAGAAAAGTATGTACACCGGTTTGGAATAAAAGTATGTACATTAGAATATTGTATTTAGAACCATACCCAGATGCACACGCTTCTGTAGAGTGTTGGGCTTTACACGCACATTCTTGTGACTTGTCAGCACAACCACTGTTCGATTCTTCAAACTTCAAACATTTTCAGCTCTCAACTCCGAAGAGTAAAGCACAACATCACGTCCATGGCGAGCGCTACAGAGGGCTTCAAGTTCGAGCAGAGGCATGGGAAACAGAGAGTGAGAGTGGCCAGGGTTTGGAAGAATAAAGATGGCCGCCATTTCTTCGTCGAGTGGAACGTCAACATCAGCCTCCTCTCCGATTGCGTCGCCGCCTATGTCCGCGACGACAATTCTGATATCGTCGCCACCGACACCATGAAGAACACTGTATACTTCTCTTCTCTATCACACTCTTTATGTTTTCCATGTTTTTTTTTTTTTTGAAATCTTACCCTGTTTGGTTGCGTATAAACCTATGACTAAAGTGAATTTTTGATCCCTGGTGTTTTTTTTTTTTCCTCTAACTTTAAAAATTTTCATTTTGATCCCCTAACTCTTATTAGCTATCAAATTACACATTTTCGTTCATTTATGTTATAAGCTCCCTTTAAGTACCTAATTGGATAACTAAGATGTCATTTGATGTGGCCAAATTTGACACATCATAAACAAGAAATAAAAAATAAAAATACAAAGTTCTACGTATGCTTCAGTTTCAACCAGAGGATTACAACAACCCCACTTCCCAAACATTAGATAATTCCCAACCAATGTCACTAGTCTATAATGTAAGCTGCATCATTATAATTTCATTGCTGAGACAGACACAGACCTTGTGGGTATGAATTAGAGAACAAGATTACAAGAGAAATTTATGAATTGAAGAACAATACCGTGCTTGCAAGCAAATAAAAGAGATATATTTTGAGATTCAGCAGTGTGCAATATATACTGGTCCTGCAGTTTTCAATTATTCCAATCAATTAGACAAATTGGATCAAGATCACTCACTGGATGAATGAAATGCCCAAGATAATGCAGTAAACTCAAAATGAACTGTGACTTTATGGTTCAGGATCGACGGAGAATGGTTGTTACCGGCTCCACCGTTGGCTTCCACCGGTGTTTGAAGCTCCGACGTCGTTTCGCGGCGACATTTCAACGAAGTGAACCGGTGATTGTGAGTTTTAGTATAAGAAATTTGTGTAAAGGAAAAGTGAAATTCAATTGAATTTGAACAAGGAAAGTGAAATTTGTGTTTGGTTGCTCGGAAAGTGAAAATTTGGGATCTTCTTGCTTTGGTTTATCAATAAAAAATAAAAAAATCTGCTCTTTTTAGGTTCGGTTCAGTTGAGTTGTGAAGTTCTGATTTTCTTTGAACAATCTTGAATTCAGAATTCAAATTTCATTCGTTTTCTGCTACTTTCTTAGAAACCAGAGAGAGATATTTTTTTTATTTTCTTATTATTTTATTTTTATAATCTTGAAAATCACTTATTTTTTATGATGTGTCAAATTTGGCCACATCACATGACACGTTAGCTGTCCAACTAAGCACTTAACAGAGGATTCTAACAGAGATGAACGAAAGGAGTAATTTGATAGCTAAATAGAGTTAAGGGACCAAAATGAAAATTTTTGAAGTTAGAGGGCCAAAATGAAAACACCACCTAAGTTAGGGGGCCAAAAATTGACTTTAGTCTAAACCTATATATTAAGGTTGTTGGAATCATTTAAGGAGATAAGCATGAATGTGATTTTTTGGGTAAAATTACAATTTAACTCTCTTCTTGTTGTTGGTTTCTTTCACAATTTAATGCACACAATTTTGATTGTTACATTTAATTAGCTACAGTTTGGAATAAAATGAAATTGTTAAGGTTCCATTGAAATTGTCAGATTGTACATTTTCTTTTATAGAGAAACAATAGATGGTCAAATTCATTGATCTAACCCATAAAAGTGCAATATTAAAGTGATCTAACCAAAAATTGCAAATTGGAGTCATAAATTCAATTCCGACAGATCTGATTTCTTCATTAACCGATATGTAGTGAAATTAAGCTAAAAAATAATAGATCCCAATTCATTTCAAGTCCAAAATAATTCAGATTTAAGTAGAATCCAATTCAAAACCAAACACAATAAAATCCATGGTCATCTAATATGTCCAGAAAAGTTTAGATTGCCTGCAAGTTTAGTGTTGAACATGCTTTTCCATAACATTGTCATGAACAATGTTAAGAACCCATCATCATTGACCAAGGGTACTGCCCAACATCAAAGTCTAACAAAGCAATTGGTTTCAAGGAAGAACTAGTGATTTGGAAAATAACTAAGACCCACTCACCGCCACAACAAAAGAAGCCATAGTCGCCGTGTGCAAGTGCTGAATACCCAAAGGAGATTGGAAGTAAAAGATACATAACTTCTCATGTGAAACTTGTGAAAAAGTGAAAGAAAAGTGTAATTTTTCCTTTTATTTTTCTAAATTTTTGGGATTTACACAAGCATATTGAAGCATGGAGTATGTGAATGAATAACAAAATAACCAAAAAAGGAAAAGTAGAAATACCATAGTGGTATGATGGTATGACCAATGTAAATTTGCTAGCAGCTAACAAGTCTTCATATGGGCTAAGCTTCAAGATATTACATTATTTGGAAATCTGATTTTTGCAAAATATGTCATACCTTTGCAAGTGAAAGTAGATTCTTTTGATTATTTCTTAGTAGCTATCCCATGAGTTCCATCTGTTATAATTCCCAGCAATTCACTTTCATGCTGAACTCTAACTGAGTTGCAATACACAGGTATATGTGAAAGCAAAGGAATGCTCAGAACAAGTTTCAGTGGAGGACTTTGCAATTCTACTTGCTAAGCACTTCACATCATATTACCGCCAGGTAAATACCTACATTAGTTTTTCGACATTGAGATTGGAGTGTATTTCTTCCGAGAGTTGAGATCTATTTACAATGAACTGGCTTATTATTGCTCTTTGGCACAAAAGAAAGAGGAAACTGAACTGATAAAAATCTAAAAAAATCATGGTTTAACATGTTACTGGTGCTCATCAGGGGTTTTGAAAAATAAGAAAGAAAAGCAATCAAAACATTCGTGACCTCTTCGTGCACCCAAACCAAATTGGCAAGAAACTTCTTGTGCTCATCAGGAACTGCCTTAACCAAATCTGTGCAAAATAAGCTCAAAAAATTAACCAAATCTCTTCTCATGGCATATTTAGATTTGTATATGATATTATTCAGTATTCTATTTGTTGGGGAAAATTCAATCCCTGTTCTTTGTTTGTGTAGGTTACTCATGCCATAATAAAGATAGTGGAAAAGCCATGGGAGCGTGTTTATATAGATGGTCAACTGCATGAACACGGTTAGCTTTTTCAATCTTATATTTGAAATCTACTGAATTCTGTGATGAAAGAAAGATGTCGACTGAATTAGGTGTGATGATGGATATGTAAATCATTCATGGCATAAATGGTGCTCATTTTGTTATTTTATATCTTGTTTAATTTTCAAAAATATGTTGAGGGTAATTCGAGGTGCGATTGGCACTTTCACTAAACTTCTATGGGAACTTTTGTAAGAGCAAACAAATCGTAAAAGAAATTTTTATCAAGAAATACAAATAGGTATGCACAAATTAGTATTAATATTTACTTCATTGGTATTTACACTAGCAAAACCACTCAACATTTTTGTAGTAACAATCCATGAACCTTTGCTACCTTGTGCACAATCCACTCCACATTCATGAATCTTGTTTTATTCTTTGTTTGCATAATACGCAATCTGTACACCACTACTAGTACCATTCTGATGCCATATGCCACCGTCAATCCCCATTCCCAGTTGCTGCTAGAACTCACCAACCTTTTATTGTTGTTGCAGTGTTGGTCGTAAGGATCATAGTGAGTGAGCTGAAAATTATATTTGAAATTGGAATTAAAACAAAAAACAAAAATTTTTTGTAAAAAGCGAAGAAAATAGAAGTGTGCTAATGTGCAACCTTTTATTAGTGAAGCTTCATTAACACGGACTCCCCTTTTCAATTTTAATTTTCTTTTAAATTCCAGTATGTTTAACCCTAGCAGAAAATATAATATATATAGCTAGCGAAAACTATAAATGAAGGGTAATGCTCAATCATTTTGCTGATATTCATTTCTACCTATTCTCTAAATGATTTAAATCAAATTTAAAATGAAATAATTTGTTGTTGGAAAACTTTTGAAAGAAAAGAGCAAGAGATGTACTATTGGCCCATACATTTCCATCCCCACAACCTTAATCCAGGTTTTGCAAGTTGCAACTGACACTGCTCAACTAAATTGACTACAATTTTCTTTTATTGGTAAGTTACACACGCACCTTCTAGGCCTTACACGAGGAGTGTGTGTCATTTGAATTAAAACTCATTGGCTAAATTGACTGAAGCCTTATATGTGTTCTGTTCATTTATTGCAGTTACATTGGTTTGAACAGCTAAGAAATGGCCTGTGGTTCTAGTTTTATAATTATATATTTTTTATTCTGTCACTATCTTCCCTTTTGAAGGTTTTAAACTTGGATCTGAGAAACATACAACAGAAGTAATAGTAAAGAAGTCTGGTGCTTTACATTTGTCTTCTGGTATTGAAGGGTTGGCTTTGCTGAAGACAACTAAGGTAAGCTCATTTCTCTTTCACATTCAGATAAGCAGAATCAGCTTCGAAATTTCCTGGCAGCAACAAATTAGGGTTAGTTGCTGTCAAAAAGTTGAGAAAAATCTAAGGTGTAAGGGTTTCAAAGGGTATAGGAGAAGATAACTGATTTGGTGCATAAGAAGTAGGGCTGTAAAACTTTGTGGTATTCGGTGCTAGTGGCCAAAGAAGAAGAAGAAGACTGTTCCATTAAATCAACTTTGAAGTCTTTTAAGCACATTGAGTATATTTATAAGACTCTTCCACCTCTTCCTTAATCTATTAGAATTTAGAATTAGGACTCTTAATTTGATTGGTAAACAAACTTCTAATTGGAATAGACCAAAGCCCACAATAAAAACCCATTAACTCTAAATAAAGCTCATATACTAATCATATAAAATCCAAAACTCAAGGCCTACAACTAGCAATTACATAATTATGAAAGTACCCTCGACTCTAAAAGTATTAAATATAAAAAAGAATGTTACTGACCTAATTAACTACCATGGATACTTGTTCTTGGACAAAAAAAAGCTTCTTGCTTAATTTTGCTTTAGTATTAGGCTTTTAAAGAGGATGTTTCTTATCTCATCCATGCAATGGCTGTGCCATCATTTGGTTTCTTTGATGATTGCTTACTTTGGATGTTATGTCATGAGCAGTCAGGTTTTGAGGGTTATATTAGGGACAAATACACAGCTCTTCCTGAAACACGGGAGAGATTGCTGGCAACAGAGGTCACAGCATCATGGAGGTATGATGTTTTTGAATGTAATCAAACATGATGCAAGGGTATCAAGTGAATATATATATATACTGGTTCCACTCGGAGTTTATAAAATGTAGAGTTATATTTCTTTGATAAACATGGATGCAGGTATTCATATGAATCTCTCTCTAGCGTCCCTCAGAAGCCACAGTTCTTTACAGAGAAATACTCCAATGTAAAAAAGGCTCTGGTCGACACTTTCTATGGTCCTCCAAAAGAGGGAGTATATAGCCCATCTGTTCAGAATACACTTTATCAAATGGCACAAAATGTACTCAACAGGTCTCTCTCTCTCTCTCACTCACACACACACACACACACACATCCACACCTACCCCCCCACTCCTACATGTACTCACATGCCCAAACACAGGCCACGTGCACACACAAGCAGAAACACATACACATGCATGCATTATCAAGATACTTCCACTCATCCACATGTTGGTTTTTGTATGGTGCAATGTTTTGAGATTGATTCTTGATTTTTCCATTCTTCCAGGTTTCCTAACATATCATCTATCGAATTAAAGATGCCAAATATCCATTTCCTACCTGTTAATCTAAAAAACAAAGATAATGAAACTATTGTGAAGGTAAGACCTTTCTTTACTAGTGATGTCTGCCAGAAGTTGTGGAAAGTTTTTCGAAGTAGATAATCTTTGATACAAAATTATGTTTATAGCACATCACAAATCACATTTTTGGAAGTGTAAGTGTAGGAGTGTGTGTGTGTGTGGGTGGCATGATTTTGGAGAAATGCAATGGAAAGGAGTGATGGGAAATCCATTATTTCCTTGTTTGGATTTTTTTAAGGAAAGGGTGGAATTCCCTTGTATGCATTCCATCCTAATTGGATGG
This sequence comes from Fagus sylvatica, assembly GCA_907173295.1. Taxonomy (NCBI): domain Eukaryota; kingdom Viridiplantae; phylum Streptophyta; class Magnoliopsida; order Fagales; family Fagaceae; genus Fagus; species Fagus sylvatica. Next base: position 20,364,563 of record OU015762.1, on the reverse strand, counting down.
AATTAAGGCTCATTAAATAAGTGAAATGACTTTTTTGGAAAATTATTAGGTATTCCCGGAGGACAACAACATGATACTCCCTCTACTCATATAATGGTAGATCCTACCTTGAATTTAATTAATGGGATCCATTATTATGTGAGAAGAGGGAGTTACTCGTTGTATTTTTGGAATATTGAATAATTACCTTTTGTTCCCTCTGTGAAAGGTAAATAATAAAGGATGAATATATAATAGTTAAATCATGTCTTTTTCCTTACCATTTATTTCTTTATCTTAAACATCCAAACAAAGGAATAGAAACATAACACCCCCTTTTTTTAGGTAAGCTACACATACACCTAGTGGGTTTTGAACCCACAACCTCACTCTATACTAGAATTGTGAGAAGAAGTGCCAATGACTGCTCAAATGGTAGGAAAGGAAGATAAACCCTGATCATTTCATTAATTTCAACTTCCTTGAAACTTGAAAGAGGAAGGAGGGGTGGGCCATTCAAATTTTAATGGCTTTAAAAAACGTACATGTTTGCATGCCTTTGTTGAACCTTCTTAGTGTCTGCCCTCAAAGTCTGCATTTTTCAAAGTTGATTTTTCTGCTGAGGTTAATGTATTAGCTGTAAAACAAAACTTACTCATGATTTTATACAGTTTGCTGATGATGTATATTTACCAACGGATGAACCACATGGATCAATTCAAGCTAGCTTGAGCCGCTTCTGGTCAAAGATGTAGAATTTGCTGGTCCTTTCAGCTTTTCATTTTCAAACGAATAAATGGAATTTTCTATCTGCTGAACGTTGGAGACATAACGTGTGTGTATGATGAATAAAAGTTGCACGGCTTTGAACTTTGAGATACATAACTGTGGGCTCAGATGGTTTGAGTCAAACAATCAGAACTTCCAGTGTATTGCTTGTTACAAAACTTCCTTGCTTACCCAATAAAAAATACTCCATTTTCTAGAAGTGCCAGTACAATGGGTCATTTGCATAAGCAAGAAAGTTGATTAAAGTGTTATTTTAATATATAGAAAGAATGATTGAGAGAAAATCTCTCTCTTTTTATTCTAGAAGCTATCTACTAATACCACCAAAGACTATCCTGCCAGAGAAACGATCTCTTTTCTTGCACTGGAATAACAGAACGGAGAGAGTTGCAAAGTTGGCTCTCTTTCCTGAAAAGCCTTTGAATACCTGCATACAAGAATTGTGCTAGAGATTAGTATATTTTCAATAAGAAATAGAGGCATTTTCAAACCACACCTAGTTTCAATAATATGCAAACACCTAGTTTCTATGATAGCAATTGATTCCTAGATTTTATAAATTAAATACGGTTGAAAGCAGTCTTATTTTGCCATGTGATTTCTAGATTTTATAAATTAAATATGGTTGAAATCAGTCTTATTTTGTCAAGAGCCTTGTAATTCAACTAATTGGTACATAATAGTGTTCTCCAAATGAGTCATTTAGAGTCTAAATCTCTCATCTTCTAACTATTGAATTAAAAAAAAAAAAAAAAAAAAAAAAAAAAAAAAAAAAAAAAAAGGTCTTAATATTTGTAAAAATTTATAAAGGGTGTTGTGGGGTTTCGAACCAAAGACCATCCTCCACCACAAAGCTAGTTGGTTTAGTTGTCCTTTATTGAATACCTATAATGTTTATTTTTATTTTAAAGGGCTAATAGTTTTTCGTTTTATTATATCACCTCTCTCTCAATGTATTAATAACATTGACTTTGTATTCTTTTGTTTATATGAATTAAGAATTGTGCTCTTCATGTGAATGTGCTATTTATGAATCTATTTTGGTAATGGTCTTATTTTAGATTAAAATGCTTTTTATTTGAAAGATTACTAAACACAATATTTTTTATGCTTAATTATTTTCCATTAACCTTATAAAAATAATGAAAAATAATTTTAAAGTTATTTAAATTCCTTTAGATATTCCTAGTCAATTTTGTTAATTTTTACAAATTCAATACTTTTTTTTTTAATAATTAAAACCTTAAACCTCTCCCTTTTTCCAGTTCTTTAAATGGTTCTTTATTATTATTATTATTTTTTTAATATGAAGCATAAAGGATGACACTTTAATCATTCCTATATTCATCAACATCATCTCATTAATTAGGGAAAACATATCAACATATGCATGCAAGAAGTAGAAAGCTCTCAATAGACAATAATAACTCAAAAGGCATTATAATTGAGTAAAGAGTAAAATATTGATATCAATAGGTTAGAGCAACCCTGCAATTGGTCTTACTAAGACCGATTTCTACCCTTTCAATATTTTTGAAATTCGTAATATAAAAAGGTAAAACTTAGGTACAGTTTCTTAGGTCAAGTACATTAGTTTTTTTTTTTTTTTTTTAAATTCTAATTTAAACTCACACACACGTATATTTTGGGAACCACGCCTCATAGAGAATGAGGTTTTTTGGGAAAGGGGATTACCACTGGACTGAATGCTCAAGTGGCGGGTAACTTATTAAACATTAGAGTTTTGAGTATTTCAAACTTTAAAGGTTTAGATAAAACTTACCCAAAACTCTAAAATTTAAATAAAACTATATAAAATTATAAGGTTTAAATAAAACATTTTCAAAAACTTTGATGTTTAAATTAAACGTTTTAAAAATTCAAGATTTAAATGAAAAAAAAAAAAAAAAAATTCTAAGGTAAACTCCTAATAAACTCTCTCTCTCTCTCTCTCTCTCCTCTGATTGGGGGCGTCCAATAAAATTGGAACCACAAAGGGAAGGGAAGAGTAGAGTTTATGCTAACTCTTTTTTGGGTGTTCAGGTCTTTCTCTTCGTTTCAACGCCAATTCTATCCAAAATCTGATTCCCTCTCTCATGCTTCAGTTTTAATCAAACTTGTCCGTGATTTTTTAGCTCACATTTGAAAGGGTCACTTCTCTCAAAACATTGCCATGGAATCCAATGAAGGACAACAACCCATGACTCAACCTCAACCAAATCAAACTCTCCTCCTAAGATTAAAACAGAAACCAATTCTGTTTTATTTATCATCCATTCTAGTACTCTTTCTAGCAATCTCATTGAGTTTCAGTTTCACCAAAACAAACTATTACAAAACCCAACACCTAAGATACACTCTCTCATCACAGTCACACTCACGCCCCAATTTTCTTCAAACACTTTTAACCTTTTTTTACCAAAGCCCAAAACCCAAAAAAGCCTCTACACCAAAACCCATTTCCAGTTCTCCCTACTGTGTGCTATGGATGGCTCCTTTTCTTTCTGGTGGTGGGTACAGCTCAGAAAGTTGGTCATATATCTTAGCCCTCCATGAACACATGAAAAACCCAATTTTCAAATTGGGTATTGAGCAACATGGTGATCTAGAATCCCTTGAATTCTGGGAGGGCTTGCCAGAATATATCAAGAAGTTGGCTTTACAGCTCTACCAAACAGAATGTAGTATGAATGAGACCATTGTGATTTGTCACAGTGAGCCTGGTGCATGGTACCCTCCTTTGTTTCAAACCTTCCCATGCCCACCAGGTGCTTACCAAAATTTCAAGTCCGTGATCGGCCGGACCATGTTTGAGACCGATAGGGTGAATACGGAACACGTGAGGCGCTGTAATCAAATGGATTATGTTTGGGTTCCTACTGAGTTTCATGTATCTACATTTATTGAAAGTGGGGTTGATCCTTCTAAGGTGGTAAAAATCATTCAGCCTATTGATGTGTACTTCTTTGATCCCCTCAAGTATAAGCCATTAGAGCTTTCTTCCATAGGGAAATTGGTGTTAGGTTCAACAACTCGGAACTCAAATTCGACTAAGAAGTTCATGTTTTTGAGTATCTTCAAGTGGGAATACAGGAAAGGTTGGGATGTATTGTTAAGATCATACTTGAAAGAGTTCTCTGAAGTTGATGGGGTTGCTTTGTATTTACTAACAAATCCATACCATTCTGATAGAGATTTTGGGAACAAGATAGTGGAGTATGTGGAGGAGTCTGGTGTAGAAAAACCAGTAGCTGGTTGGGCTCCAGTTTATGTGATTGATACCCACATTGCTCAAATTGATTTACCACGACTATACAAGGCAGTGAACGCGTTTGTTCTTCCGTCAAGAGGGGAAGGATGGGGGAGACCTCTTGTGGAAGCTATGGCAATGTCGTTGCCGGTGATTGCCACGAATTGGTCTGGGCCGACAGAGTATTTGACAGCAGAGAACAGCTATCCATTGCAAGTGGATAGAATGAGTGAGGTTATGGAAGGGCCATTTATAGGGCATCTTTGGGCAGAACCTTCAGTTGATAAGCTTCAAGTTTTAATGAGGCATGTGATGAACAATGTTGAGGAAGCTAAGGACAAAGGTAAGCAAGCAAGGGAGGACATGATAAGAAGGTTCTCCCCTGAGATTGTAGCAGAGATTGTTACTGAACATATACAAGACATACTTCAGAAGCTGAGTTAGAAGAGTCACGGCTCGTGTGGGCTGCTGAAGGATTTGGTTAAGTTGAGGAAAATACCAAGCCATCCAAAATTAGTTTGTGCATTTTTTTAGTGGTACAGCATTTTCCAAACTGATTCGTCATGAATGTAGTTGGCAGAAATTGAAGTTTCTCATGGAACAGATTTTGATCCTTGGTGCTTCAAAAGTTCAATTAAAGCTCTTTGTGGGCACAAATTTCTTATGTTCAAGGATTGTGTGGATTTAGATTGTGAATGCGTTATGTGGTATTGTGTGGATTTAGATTGTAAAGACATTGCATGTGTACAAAGTCCTATATCAGCTGTAATGGGTCGATCTGAGTTATATAAGCAGATTTCGAGAGCTGTAATCTCTTAGGATAGTTTGACTAACTCATTTATGGTAAATGATATTAAAGCCAACCTGACAACACCAACAACGGACACCATGGATTGTGAAGGTATTCGTGTGAGCAATTGCCCTCAACTTCTTTAGGGGCTTGTATTGTGTCAGGGTTCTAGTGACAGTACTGTCGTAGCTCTTATAACAATTGTTTTTGAGATGCATCGGAATCTCAATTCCATAGCAGGTAATCCCATCCTCCCGCAACTTTAGCATGAGTTTATTGAAGAGAAATCACTGAGCCAAGGTTAATTTGTCCCTAAGGTTTAGTCAGTGATTTGGCAAGTTCTTGAGTATGTATTGGCGTGGGGTAAAATAAACAATCAACTCAGACAAGATTTCAAAAGTAAATTATTACCTTTCTCTCTGACCACAAGAACATAGATAAAACCCATAGATAAAATCATCTGAATGGGCTTCCTGATTATTTAAATTTGAAAGTTGATAACTTAAAATTTAAATATTATTATTTTAAGAGAAACTATGTAATAACCTTTCTAGAATGAAGAGATATTCCTGAAAACAGGATGATGATGCCAAAACAGGCCTAGTGAATTTATTAGTTTATATTGTTGATTGAAATAGCAACATGATATGTCATTACAAGGATTTGGACCTGTAAGCTCATATCTAGTATATATAAAACTCAGTCACCATGTCTCATTTAATGCTTTGCCTTTTGGAACTAACTCATTGGGTTACTGAAGATATGGAGTGAAAACTGTCATAACTTCCTTATAAACAGGCTTCTTATAATCCACCACCTGCACAGAATGGAAAAAAAAGACCTTCTAAGTAAACCAACAAGACCAAAATACCAATTACAGCTGTTTCTGAACCAGTAAATAAAAACAGTAAGATTGTATGGTCTACCCACAAGCTCAACTATTTGTTCTGGAGACATCCATGACCAATCGCCAAATTCAGGTTTCGCTGTCCCATCACCTAAAAGATTGATTTCTTCATCCTTCCCAGTGAATTTAAGAAGAAACCTAAAACTTTCACAACTGTCAAATGAACATCAAAATATGTAACAAAAATACCCCAATCACACCCCCTAACAGTGAGTACGTAAAAACGGTATTAATCACTCCTAAGAAATCAGATGTGCAAAGGCATCACTACGTAGAATGGTCCTGAGACTTTGTGAATCCATCACTTGCATCCTCACAATTATCATCATCATCATCCTCACCCTCACCCTCAACTTCAACCCCATCATTCGGGTCAGCCTGACCATCAACAGGTGGAATAGAATCAGATGTATCATATACCCATTCCTCAATACTTCGCAAACGTTTAGCCAACTTCCCGAGCACAACACCGTGCTTCTTTAGTTTCTTAAGAATACGCTCCTGAGAACCCGTGATAGCCTGGAGCGAGGCCATGACATCAGTGAGCTTTGGGGTAGACGAACTAGGACCAGCTCCATCATCTTTCCCATTACCCTTATCCGGCTTGATATGACTAACTATCTGGGTCATAGATGACTTATCAATTGATAGTGCAACTCTAGGAACCCAATGAGTGGTTGATGGGATGGTTATTTTTAGGTAGGTAAAAAGTCGGGTAATGAGACATGGATAATTTAGAAGACTGGTTGGCTTTTTGCAATGGTGCATTTCAATCAAAGAACTTCTTCAATTTCTTAAGAATACGCTCCTGAGAACCCGTGATAGCCTGGAGCGATTCCATGACATCAGTGAGCTTTGGGGTAGACGAACTAGGACCAGCTCCATCATCTTTCCCATTACCCTCATCCGGCTTGATATGACTAACTATCCGGGTCATAGATGGCTCAATTGGTAGTGCAGCTCTAGGAACCCAAGGAATGGTTGATGGGATGGTTATTTTTAGGTGGGTAAAAAGTCAGGTAATGAGACATGGATAATTTAGAAGACTGGTTAGCTCTTTGCAATGGTGCATTTCAATCAAAGAACTACAAATGATAGATGGGAAATCAATGGATACTGTAACACATTAAGCTCCAACAAACCATATTTGGTTGAATAGTATAGGTGATTCTTTTATGACATGGAGATAACCCACTGGAATGTTCAAACTGGTCGTTGGACATAAAACGGTGGCCAGTAATTCAAGGATAAACAACTATAGATAGGACATTAATGTTGATACCTGCAAAAAATAGATACAATCGGATATATAAGCCTTATTGCTATGTGGCTTATACGCTATTACGACATCTTGCAACTTGTTGTACACAAACATTACCCAATTATACTGGCTGACCTGTCTAATGTCTTTTACGACATGGAGATAACCCACTGGAATGTTCAAACTGGTCGTTGGACATAAAACGGTGACCAGTAAGAACAACACTAACTTCTCCTTAAAGCTAGCATTAACTACTGAATCTTGCGCACCTAGGGTGTGCTCTAGAGTGGCCAACGATACCGTATCCGTCCCCCGGAAACCATGCGTCTGACATAAGACCTCTATGTTCGTCAATTCACCTTCCTCGGTAGCCGGCAACCCAGATGTATGCAAGCCTAAAATATATCCCACTTGTTCTTGCGTGAGGAGTACAAAATCACTGTTTAGTTCCAAACATAACTATGAGACTTTGATATTGTCCATAATAAACCGACATAGTTGATGATCCAACTTCACCCAGCACAAATTTAACAATGATCCGAATCCTAATGATTGGACTACGTCTTTCTTCGGCTCGTCAAAAGTTCCATACAGTCTCCATACTCGGTGTGGTGCACATCTGCTGTTTAACTTCCTAGTCTGTTAACAAGAAAGACGGTATGAACAGTTGTAAGTGAATCATTCACAATTTTCTGGTTTTAATTAATTTATACATATACCATACATTATTTACACACTTAAGTACTACACGTACACACAAATCATTTGTATCTCTTCTTTTTGATGAGGTGGCAACGATTTTTCTATTTGTTGTCGGACCATCGTGGACTGTTTTTTTGCTTGTTTCTTGAATGAAGCTTTTTCTTCTGTGGACATCCTATTCCATTGGTTTTTAATTTCGGCCATCACCTTCAAGTGTACATCATGTATCATACTAAATTCATATATGACGGCCATGACAAGAAGAAATTCTTAACCATAAAATACAAAAAACCGTTACCTTACTCTTTGTTATTGATTTCGTCAAGTCGTGCCGTCGAGCTTCAATTGCTTGTATGTTGCCATTGAAGCATGAACCCCCAATATTGGGGATGATTCAGTTATATATTTAATGAAGTAACAAAAAAGCATTGTAGAAATCATCAAGAAACATAACAACCATTGAGAAACATTGGATCCTATGTTAACAACATGCTTCAAGTCCCTAAACATCAGTTGCTATATTAAAAGCTATTTCACGGATGCCCTATTCCAACAATATCGTAATAATCAACAAAGTAAGACATATATGTGCACAATTTTCTGGTTTTAATTAATCTATACATATACCGTACATTATTTACACACTTAAGTACTACACGTACACACAAATCATTTGTACCTCTTCTTTTTGATGAGGTAGCAACGATTTTTCCATTTGTTGTCGGACCATCGCGGACTGTGTTTTTTGCTTGTTCCTTGAATGAAGCTTTTTCTTCTGTGGACATCTTCTTCTATTGGTTTTTAATTTCGGCCATCACCTTCAAGAGTATATCATATATCATACTAAATTCATGTATGACGGCCATGACAAGAAGAAATTCTTAACCATAAAATACAAAAAACCGTTACCTTACTTTTTGTTATTGATTTCGTTAAGTCGTGCCGTCAAACTTCAATTGCTTGTGTGTTGCCATTGAAGCATGAACCCCCAATATTGGGGATGATTCAGTTATATATTTAATGAAGTAACAAAAAAGCATTGTAAAAATCATCAAGAAACACAACAACCATTGAAAAACATTGGATCCTATGTTAACAACATGCTTCAAGTCCCTAAACATCAGTTGCTATATTAACAAGCTATTTCACGGATGCCCTATTCCAACAATATCATAATAATCAACGAAGTAAGACATGCATGTGCAACACCCAATTGAAGTCATGAACCAAAAGCTTTTAAACCAAACAATAAACTATCAATTCTAACCACATAAATAAACAAGAATCTGAGTTGTGTAGAATCCTACTAATAAAGTATATATGCATTGACTGGCCTTTTTACCCTGACTTTGTCACTTCCGACAATGACGTGAGGTTCACATTCCTCTTCATGTTGCTTCTTCCTAGGGGTTGTACTTGAATCATCGTCAGCATTATTTGTACGTCCATGTTTCTTCGTTATGGGGTAGGTAGTCGTATCATCTACCGATGTAACCGGTACATAAGTCCTAGCACAGGGTTTAAAATAAAACGCAAATATTAGTCCCACAACAAACAACTATGGGACATAAATAACCAACTAATAGCACAAAGGGTAAGTTGTATTTATTTGTCTTATATGTTGAGTCAAATGCTAGCACATCTCCAAAGCATGCATAATCCAAGCGTGCTGTAGAATCACTCCAAAATAAACTTTGTAGTTGGTCATCTTCATCTGTCTTCATTGCAAAATAAAAGTCTGGTTCCTTTGAATTATCCCTTGTAGGTATCGAAGTGCACTTTCTGCATTACCATCTCCTATTTTCGTCTGGCGATAAGCATATGTGTAGTTGTATAAGTCCTTCTTTGTGCAATGTAATCTGTCATAGATTTGGGTTTGCTTGATTCCTGTTTGACATAACAATTGCACTTGAGCTTTCTCACCTTCAAAAAGGGAACGATGTGATGGAATGAAAAAGTGTGTATTTGTCGTGTCATGGTTGTGTGCAAGTTTAAGGTCTGTAACAACCCAAGTCTTCAAGTGGTTATCCAACTTGACACGCAAAAATGCTTCACAGCCACATCTAGTAATGGATCGTTCTTGGCGTTGGCTTCCTGGTTCTTCATTACTTTTCCTTTTAAACTCTTCTCTGGAACATACTCATTTTCACATATTGACCTCCCTATTTCTATTCGTTCTTTTGTCTTCCCTTCACACCTCAAATCTCATCAGTAGACTGTACTTCTTGTACCATTCTTCCCATTTTTCGCAGGTGTCAAATGTCAAATGTTAGTCTTTTAATTTTCAGGTTGATGCTATCATTCAATCAATACAAAGTATCATATAATCAAGACTAATATCCCAACTATCTCCCATTCCAAGGTAACCATATATTCTTTTATTATAACATCTGATTGTATATTTTTAATGGAGAATAAATGCAAACTTTGTAAACAAGTATTCTGAATTGCCTTGAACTATTTGAAACTCACATGTGTAAGAATTTTAGAGCCAGAATTCCCAAATTTTCAATAAAGCCTTACAAAGAAGTGGGCTTAACCCAACAATAATTCACAACAATCAATAATATTATAATAAATGGGCGATTAAAATGACAAGTAAATAGGAAGACAGAATTGAACCTCATAATAAATTCAAGGATAATTAGAAACAAGTATGCCTTAATACTAAACGAGTCACAATTGTCATATGAACATCAAAATATGCAACAGGACTTAACCCATAATACTAAAACTTTCACAACTGTCAAATGAACATCAAAATATGTAACAAAAATATCTCAATCACCCCCCTCAAACAGTGAGTACATAAAATGGGTATTAGTCACTCCCAAAAAATCAGATGTGCAAAGGCATCACTGTGTAGAATGGTCCTGAGACTTTGTGGATCCATCACTTGCATCCTCGCAATCATCATCATCATCATCCTCACCCTCACCCTTAACCTCAACCCCATCATTTCGGTCAGCCTGAACATCAACTGGTGGAACAGAATCAGATGTATCATATACCCATTCCTCAATATTTCGCAAACATTTAGCCAACTTCCTGAGCAAAACACCGTGCTTCTTCAATTTCTTAAGAATATGCTCCTGAGAACCCGTGATAGCCTAGAGCGAGGCCATGACATCAGTGAGCTTTGAGGTAGACGAACTAGGACCAGCTCCATTATCTTTCCCATTACCCTCATCCGGCATGATATGACTAACTATCCGGGTCATAGATTACTTATCAATTGGTAGTGCAGCTTTAGGAACCCAAGAAATGGTTGATGGGATGGTTATTTTTAGGTGGGTAAAAAGTCGGGTAATGAGACATGGATAATTTAGAAGACTGTTTGGCTCTTTGCAATGGTACATTTCAATCAAAGAACTATAAATGACAGATGAGAGATCAATGGATATTGTAACACTCTAAGCTCCAATAAACCATATTTAGTTGAATAGTATGGGTGATTCTTTTACGACATGGAGATAACCCATTGGAATGTTCAAACTGGTCGTTGGACATTAAACGGTGGCCAGTAATTCAAGGATAAACAACTATAGGTAGGATATTAATGTTGATACCAGCAAAATATATATACAACCGGATATATAAGTCTTATTGCTATGTAGCTTATATGCTATTACGGCATTTTGTAACTTGTTGTACACAAACATTGCCCAATTATACTGGCTGATTTGTCCAATGTCTTTTACGATTGGAGATAACCTATTGGAATGTTCAAACTGGTCGTTGGACGTGTAAATGGTCTTAATTGAAGTAAATTTTTAGTAGCTGTGACTAGTAATATATGTGTCAAATATTGTTAATTGGTTGATAAAATTTGTATTTTTATGTGAATTATTGTATTAGAGTGTTATTCTGTAATATTTCTGTTTTTCCTAATAATTGTTGTGATAGATAGTTTAATTAATTCGTCTCTTACTTTTTGTAATTTCTTCTTAATTATTGTTATTTTGTTTTATTTCGTGTAATTAGTGTGTCAATTTATGTAATACGAGCTACCTATTTTTTCTAAATGCCAATTATACTCCTACGGGAAATTCCAGTTACGGGACGTAACTATTTTCCCTATTTTAAATATAATTAAAAAAATGGTTGGGATGTTTTTTCGACTTTTTGGTAATAGAATAGGAAATAATTTTTCAATTTATTTGACACGGGTTAGAAGAAGATTCTTACAAACCGGTTTAGAAGAAAAGTATGTACACCGGTTTGGAGTAAAACCATGTACATTAGAATATTGTATTTAGAACCATACCCAGATGCTCACGCTTCTGTAGAGTGTTGGGCTTTACACGCACACTCTTGTGACTTGTCAGCACAACCACTGTTCGATTCTTCAAACCTCAAACATTTTCAGCTCTCAACTCCGAAGAGTAAAGCACAACATCACGTCCATGGCGAGCGATACAGAGGGCTTCAAGTTCGAGCAGAGGCATGGGAAACAGAGAGTGAGAGTGGCCAGGGTTTGGAAGAATAAAGATGGCCGCCATTTCTTCGTCGAGTGGAACGTCAACATCAGCCTCCTCTCCGATTGCGTCGCCGCCTATGTCCGCGACGACAATTCTGATATCGTCGCCACCGACACCATGAAGAACACTGTATACTTCTCTTCTCTATCACACTCTTTTTATGTTTTCCATGTTTTTTTTTTTTTTTTTTTGGAAAATCTTACCCTGTTTGGTTGCGTATAAACCTATATTTTAAGGTTGTTGGAATCATTTAAGGAGATAAGCATGAATGTGATTTTTTGGGTAAAATTACAATTTAACTCTCTTGTTGTTGTTGGTTTCTTTCACAATTTAATGCATACAATTTTGATTGTTACATTTAATTAGCTACAGTTTGGAATAAAATGAAATTGTTAAGGTTCCATTGAAATTGTCAGATTGTACATTTTCTTTTATAGAGAAACAATAGATGGTCAAATTCATTGATCTAACCCATAAAAGTGCAATATTAAAGTGATCTAACCAAAAATTGCAAATTGGAGTCATAAATTCAATTCCGACAGATCTGATTTCTTCATTAACCGATATGTAGTAGAAATTTAAGCTAAAAAATTATAGATCCCAATTCATTTCAAGTTCAAAATAATTCAGATTTAAGTAGAATCCAATTCAAAACCAAACACAATAAAATCCATGGTCATCTAATATGTCCAGAAAAGTTTAGATTGCCTGCAAGTTTATTAGTGTTGAACATGCTTTTCCATAACATTGTCATGAACAATGTTAAGAACCCATCATCATTGACCAAGGGTACTGCCCAACATCAAAGTCTAACAAAGCAATTGGTTTCAAGGAAGAACTAGTGATTTGGAAAATAACTAAGACCCACTCACCGCCACAACAAAAGAAGCCATAGTCGCCGTGTGCAAGTGCTGAATACCCAAAGGAGATTGGAAGTAAAAGATACATAACTTCTCATGTGAAACTTGTGAAAAAGTGAAAGAAAAGTGTAATTTTTCCCTTTATTTTTCTAAATTTTTGGGATTTACACAAGCATATTGAAGCATGGAGTATGTGAATGATTAACAAAATAACCAAAAAAGGAAAAGTAGAAATACCATAGTGGTATGATGGTATGACCAATGTAAATTTGCTAGCAGCTAACAAGTCTTTATATGGGCTAAGCTTCAAGATATTACATTATTTGGAAATCTGATTTTTGCAAAATATGTCATACCTTTGCAAGTGAAAGTAGATTCTTTTGATTATTTCTCAGTAGCTATTCCATGAGTTCCATCTGTTATAATTCCCAGCAATTCACTTTCATGCTGAACTCTAACTGAGTTGCAATACACAGGTATATGTGAAAGCAAAGGAATGCTCAGAACAAGTTTCAGTGGAGGACTTTGCAATTCTACTTGCTAAGCACTTCACATCATCTTACCACCAGGTAAATACCTACATTAGTTTTTCGACATTGAGATTGGAGTGTATTTCGTCCAAGAGTTGAGATCGATTTACAATGAACTGGCTTATTATTGCTCTTTAGCACAAAAGGAAGAGGAAACTGAACTGATAAAAATCTAGAAAAATCATGGTATAACATGTTACTGGCGCTCATCAGGGGTTTTGAAAAATAAGAAGGAAAAGCAATCAAAACAATCGTGACCTCTTCGTGCACCCAAACCAAATTGGCGAGAAACTTTGTGCTCATCAGGAACTGCCTTAACCAAATCTGTGCAAAATAAGCTCAAAAAATTAACCAAATCTCTTCTCATGGCATATTTAGATTTGTATATGATATTATTCTGTATTCCATTTGTTGGGGAAAATTCAATCCCTGTTCTTTGTTTGTGTAGGTTACTCATGCCATAATAAAGATAGTGGAAAAGCCATGGGAGCGTGTTTATATAGATGGTCAACTGCATGAACATGGTTAGCTTTTTCAATCTTATATTTGAAATCTACTGAATTCTGTGATGCAAGAAAGATGTCGACTGAATTAGGTGTGATGATGGATATGTAAATCATTCATGGCATAAATGGTGCTCATTTTGTTATTTTATATCTTGTTTAATTTTCGAAAATATGTTGAGGGTAATTCGAGGTGCGATTGGCACTTTCACTAAACTTCTATGGGAACTTTTGTAAGAGCAAGCAAATCGTAAAAGAAATTTTTATCAAGAAATACAAATAGGTATGCACAAATTAGTATTAATATTTACTTCATTGGTATTTACACTAGCAAAACCACTCAACATTTTTGTAGTAACAATCCATGAACCTTTGCTACCTTGTGCACAATCCACTCCACATTCATGAATCTTGTTTTATTCTTTGTTTGCATAACACGCAATCTGTACACCACTACTAGTACCACTCTGATGCCATATGCCACCGTCAATCCCCATTCCCAGTTGCTGCTAGAACTCACCAACCTTTTATTGTTGTTGCAGTGTTGGTCATAAGGATCATAGTGAGTGAGCTGAAAATTATATTTGAAATTGGAATTAAAACAAAAAACAAAAAAATTGTGTAAAAAGCGAAGAAAATAGAAGTGTGCTAATGTGCAACCTTTTATTAGTGAAGCTTCATTAACACGGACTCCCCTTTTCAATTTTAATTTTCTTTTAAATTCCAGTATGTTTAACCCTAGCAGAAAATATAATATATATAGCTAGCGAAAACTATAAATGAAGGGTAATGCTCAGTCATTTTGCTGATATTCATTTCTACCTATTCTCTAAATGATTTAAATCAAATTTAAAATGAAATAATTTGTTGTTGGAAAACTTTTGAAAGAAAAGAGCAAGAGATGTACTATTGGTCCCTACATTTCCATCCCCACAACCTTAATCCAGGTTTTGCAAGTTGCAACTGACACTGCTCAACTAAATTGACTACAATTTTCTTTTATTGGTAAGTTACACACGCACCTTCTAGGCCTTACACGAGGAGTGTGTGTCATTTGAATTAAAACTCATTGGCTAAATTGACTGAAGCCTTATATGTGTTCTGTTCATTTATTGCAGTTACATTGGTTTGAACAGCTAAGAAATGGCCTGTGGTTCTACTTTTATAATTATATATTTTTTATTCTGTCACTATCTTCCCTTTTGAAGGTTTTAAACTTGGATCTGAGAAACATACAACAGAAGTAATAGTAAAGAAGTCTGGTGCATTACATTTGTCTTCTGGTATTGAAGGGTTGGCTTTGCTGAAGACAACTAAGGTAAGCTCATTTCTCTTTCACATTCGGATAAGCAGAATCAGCTTCGAAATTTCCTGGCAGCAACAAATTAGGGTTAGCTGCTGTCAAAAAGTTGAGAAAAATCTAAGGTGTAAGGGTTTCAAAGGGTATAGGAGAAGATAACTGATTTAATGCATAAGAAGTAGGGCTGTAAAACTTTGTGGTATTCGGTGCTAGTGGCTGAAGAAGAAGAAGAAGACTCTTTCATTAATCAACTTTGCAGTCTTTTAAGCACATTGAGCATATTTATAAGATTCTTCCACCTCTTCCTTAATCTATTAGAATTTAGAATTAGGACTCTTAATTTGATTGTTAAACAAACTTCTAATTGGAATAGACCAAAGCCTACAATAAAAACCCATTAACTATAAATAAAGCTCATATACTAATCATATAAAATCCAAAACTCAAGGCCTACAACTAGCAATTACATAATTATGAAAGTACCCTCGACTCTAAAAGTATTAAATATAAAAAAGAATGTTACTGACCTAACTACCATGGATACTTGTTCTTGGACAAAAAAGGCTTCTTGCTTAATTTTGCTTTAGTATTAGGCTTTTAAAGAGGATGTTTCTTATTTCATCCATGCAATGGCTGTGCCATCATTTGGTTTCTTTGATGATTGCTTACTTTGGATCTTATGTCATGAGCAGTCAGGTTTTGAGGGTTATATTAGGGACAAATACACAGCTCTTCCTGAAACACGGGAGAGATTGCTGGCAACAGAGGTCACAGCATCATGGAGGTATGATGTTTTTGAATGTAATCAAACATGATGCAAGGGTATCAAGTGAATATATATATATATACTGGTTCCACTTGGAGTTTATAAAATGTAGAGTTATATTTCTTTGATAAACATGGATGCAGGTATTCATATGAATCTCTCTCTAGCGTCCCTCAGAAGCCACAGTTCTTTACAGAGAAATACTCCAATGTAAAAAAGGTTCTGGTCGACACTTTCTTTGGTCCTCCAAAAGAGGGAGTATATAGCCCATCTGTTCAGAATACACTTTATCAAATGGCACAAAATGTACTCAACAGGTCTCTCTCTCTCTCTCTCTCTCTCACACACACACACACACATACACACCTACCCCCCCACTCCTACATGTACTCACATGCCCGGCCACGTGCACACACAGGCAGAAACACATACACATGCATGCATTATGAAGATACTTCCACTCATCCACATGTCGGTTTTTGTATGGTGCAATGTTTTGAGATTGATTCTTGATTTTTCCATTCTTCCAGGTTTCCTGACATATCATCTATCGAATTAAAGATGCCAAATATCCATTTCCTACCTGTTAATCTAAAAAACAAAGATAATGAAACTATTGTGAAGGTAAGACCTTTCTTTACTAGTGATGTCTGCCAGAAGTTGTGGAAAGTTTTTCGAAGTAGATAATCTTGGATACAGAATTATATTTATAGCACATCACAAATCACATTTTTGGAAGTGTAAGTGTAGGAGTGTGTGGGTGGCATGATTTTGGAGAAATGCAATGGAAGGGAGTGATGGGAAATCCATTATTTCCTTGTTTGGATTTTTTTAAGGAAAGGGTGGAATTCCCTTATATGCATTCCATCCTAATTGGATGGAATTAAGGCTCATTAAATAAGTGAAATGACTTTTTTGGAAAATTATTAGGTATTCTCGGAGGACAACAACATGATATTCCCTCTACTCATATAATGGTAGATCCTACCATGAATTTAATTAATAGAGATTCATTATTATGTGAGAAGAGGGAGTTACACGTTGTTGTATTTCTGGAATATTGAATAATTACCTTTTTTACCCTCTGTGAAAGGTAAATAATAAAGGATGAATATATAATAGTTAAATCATGTGTTTTTTCTTACCATTTATTTCTTTATCTTAAACATCCAAACAAAGGAATCAAAACATAACACCCCTTTTTTTTAGGTAAGCTACACATACGCCTAGTGGGTTTTGAACCCACAACCTCACACTATACTAGAATTGTGAGTAGAAGTGCCAATGACTGCTCAAATGGCAGGAAAGGAAGATAAACCCTGATCATTTCATTCATTTCAACTTCCTTGAAACTTGAAAGAGGAAGGAGGGGTGGGCCTTTCAAATTTTAATGGCTTTAAAAAACGTACATGTTTGCATGCCTTTGTTGAACCTTCTTAGTATCTGCCCTCAAAGTCTGCATTTTTCAAAGTTGATTTTTCTGCTGAGGTTAATGTATTAGCTGTAAACAAAACTGACTTATGATGTTATACAGTTTGCTGATGATGTATATTTACCAACGGATGAACCTCATGGATCAATTCAAGCTAGCTTGAGCCGCTTCTGGTCAAAGATGTAGAATTTGCTGGTCCTTTCAGCTTTTCATTTTCAAACGAATAAATGGAATTTTCTATCTGCTGAACGTTGGAGACATAACGTGTGTGTATGATGAATAAAAGTCGCACGGCTTTGAACTTTGAGATACATAACTGTGGGCTCAAATGGTTTGAGTCAAACAATCAGAACTTCCAGTTTTCATACTATCTTTGCTTGTTACAAAACTTCCTTGCTTACCCAATAAAAAATACCCCATTTTCTAGAAGTGCCAGTACAATGGGTCATTTGCATAAGCAAGAAAGTTGATTAAAGTGTTATTTTAATATATAGAAAGAATGATTGAGAGAAAATATCTCTCTTTTTATTCTAGAAGCTATCTACTAACACCACCAAAGACTTTCCTGCCACAGAAACAATCTCTTTTCTTGCACTGGAATAACAGAACGGAGAGAGTTGCAAAGTTGGCTCTCTTCCCTGAAAAGCCTTTGAATACTTGCATACAAGAATTCTGCTAGAGATTAGTATATTTTCAATAAGAAATAGAGGCATTTTCAAACCACACCTAGTTTCAATAATATGCAAACACCAAGTTTCTATGATAGCAATTGATTCCTAGATTTTATAAATTAAATACGGTTGAAATCAGTCTTATTTTGTCAAGAGCCTTGTAATTCAACTAGTTGGTACTTAATAGTGTTCTCCAAATGAATCATTCAGAATTCAAATCTTTCATCTATAAAGGGCGTTGTGGGGTTTAAGAACCAAAGACCATCCTCCACCACAAAGCTAGTTGGTTTAGTTGACCTTTATTGAATACCTATAATGTTTATTTTTATTTTAAAGGGCTAATAGTTTTTCGTTTTATTATCTCACCTCTCTCTCAATGTATTAATAACATTGAATTTGTATTCTTTTGTTTATATGAATTAAGAATTGTGCTCTTCATGTGAATGTGCTATTTATGAATCTATTTTGATAATGATCTTATTTTAAATTAAAATGCTTTTTATTTGAAAGATTACTAAACACAATATTTTTATGCTTAATTATTTTCCATTAACCTTATAAAAATCATGAAAAATAATTTTAAAGTTATTTAAATTCCTTTAGATATTTCTAGTCAATTTTGTTAATTTTTACAAATTCAATACTTTTTTTTTTTAAATAATTAAAACCTTAAACCTCTCCCTTTTTCCAGTTCTTTAAATGGTTCTTTATTTATTTATTTATTTATTTTTAATATGAAGCATAAAGGATGACACTTTAATCATTCCTATATTCATCAACATCATCTCATTAATTAGGGAAAACATATCAACATATGCATGCAAGAAGTAGAAAGCTCTCAATAATAACTCAAAAGGCATTATAATTGAGTAAAGAGTAAAATATTGATATCAATAGGTTAGAGCAACCCTGCAATTGGTCTTACTAAGACCGATTTCTACCCTTTCAATATTTTTGAAATTTGTAATATAAAAGGGTAAAATTTAGGTACGGTTCCTTAGATCAAGTACATTAGTTTTAGTTTTTTTTTTTTTTTTAATAGAAATTCTAATTTAAACTCATACATACGTATATTTTGGGGACCACACCCTCATAGAGAAGTGAGATTTTTTGGAGAAGAGGATTACCATTGGACCGAATGCTCAAGTGGCGGGTAACTTATTAAACATTAGTTTTGAGTATTTCAAACTTTAAAGGTTTAGATAAAACTTACCCAAAACTCTAAAATTTAAATAAAACTATATAAAATTATAAGGTTTAAATAAAACATTTTCAAAAACTTTGATGTTTAAATTAAACCTTTTAAAAATTCAAGATTTAAATGAAAAAAAAAAAAAAAATTCTAAGGTAAACCCCTAATGAGCTCTCTCTCTCTCTCTCTCTCTCTCTCTCCTCTGCTTGGAGGCGTCCAATAAAATTGGAACCCCAAAGGGAAGGGAAGAGTAGAATTTATACCAACTCTTTTTTGGGTGTTCAGATCTTTCTCTTCGTTTCAACGCCAATTGTATCCAAAATCTGATTCTCTCTCTCATGCTTCAGTTTTAATCAAACTTGTCCGTGATTTTTTAGCTCACATTTGAAAGGGTCACTTCTCTCAAAACATTGCCATGGAATCCAATGAAGGACAACAACCCATGACTCAACCTCAACCAAATCAAACTCTCCTCCTAAGATTAAAACAGAAACCAATTCTGTTTTATTTATCATCCATTCTAGTTCTCTTTCTAGCAATCTCATTGAGTTTCAGTTTCACCAAAACAAACTATTACAAAACCCAACACCTAAGATACACTCTCTCATCACAGTCACACTCACGCCCCAATTTTCTTCAAACCCTTTTAACCTTTTTTGACCAAAGCCCAAAACCCAAAAAAGCCTCTACACCAAAACCCATTTCCAGTTCTCCCTACTGTGTGCTATGGATGGCTCCTTTTCTTTCAGGTGGTGGGTACAGCTCAGAAAGTTGGTCATATATCTTAGCCCTCCATGAACACATGAAAAACCCAATTTTCAAATTGGGTATTGAGCAACATGGTGATCTAGAATCCCTTGAATTCTGGGAGGGCTTGCCAGAATATATCAAGAAGTTGGCTTTACAGCTCTACCAAACAGAATGTAGTATGAATGAGACCATTGTGATTTGTCACAGTGAGCCTGGTGCATGGTACCCTCCTTTGTTTCAAACCTTCCCATGCCCACCAGGTGCTTACCAAAATTTCAAGTCCGTGATCGGCCGGACCATGTTTGAGACCGATAGGGTGAATACGGAACACGTGAAGCGCTGTAATCAAATGGATTATGTTTGGGTTCCTACTGAGTTTCATGTATCTACATTTATTGAAAGTGGGGTTGATCCTTCTAAGGTGGTAAAAATCATTCAGCCTATTGATGTGTACTTCTTTGATCCCCTCAAGTATAAGCCATTAGAGCTTTCTTCCATAGGGAAATTGGTGTTAGGTTCAACAACCCGGAACTCAAATTCGACTAAGAAGTTCATGTTTTTGAGTATCTTCAAGTGGGAATACAGGAAAGGTTGGGATGTATTGTTAAGATCATACTTGAAAGAGTTCTCTGAAGTTGATGGGGTTGCTTTGTATTTACTAACAAATCCATACCATTCTGATAGAGATTTTGGGAACAAGATAGTGGAGTATGTGGAGGAGTCTGGTGTAGAAAAACCAGTAGCTGGTTGGGCTCCAGTTTATGTGATTGATACCCACATTGCTCAAATTGATTTACCACGACTATACAAGGCAGTGAACGCGTTTGTTCTTCCGTCAAGAGGGGAAGGATGGGGGAGACCTCTTGTGGAAGCTATGGCAATGTCGTTGCCGGTGATTGCCACGAATTGGTCTGGGCCGACAGAGTATTTGACAGCAGAGAACAGCTATCCATTGCAAGTGGATAGAATGAGTGAGGTTATGGAAGGGCCATTTATAGGGCATCTTTGGGCAGAACCTTCAGTTGATAAGCTTCAAGTTTTAATGAGGCATGTGATGAATAATGTTGAGGAAGGTAAGGACAAAGGTAAGCAAGCAAGGGAGGACATGATAAGAAGGTTCTCCCCTGAGATTGTAGCAGAGATTGTTACTGAACATATACAAGACATACTTCAGAAGATGAGTTAGAAGAGTCACAGCTCGTGTGGGCTGCTGAAGGATTTGGTTAAGTTGAGGAAAATACCAAGCCATTCAAACTTAGATTGTGCATTTTTTTAGTGGTAAGCATTTTCCAAACTGATTCATCATGAATGTAGTTGGCAGAAATTGAAGTTTCTCATGGAACAGATTTTGATCCTTGGTGCTTCAAAAGTTCAAATCCATGTGCCAAAATTAAAGCTCTTTGTGGGCACAAATTTCTTATGTTCAAGGATTGTGTGGATTTAGATTGTGCATACATTATGTGGTATTGTGTGGATTTAGATTGTAAAGACATTGCGTGTGTACAAAGTCCTATATCAGCTGTAATGGGTCGATCTGAGTTATATAAGCAGATTTCGAGAGCTGTAATCTCTTAGGATAGTTTGACTAACTCATTTATGGTAAATGATATTAAAGCCAACCTGACAACACCAACAACGGACACCATGGATTGTGAAGGTATTCGCGATAGCAATTGCCCTCAACTTCTTTAGGGGCTTCCATTGTGTCAGGGTTCTAGTGACAGTACTGTCGTAGCTCTTATAACAATTGTTTTTGAGATGCATCGGAATCTCAATTCCATAGCAGATAATCCCATCCTCCCGCAACTTTAGCATGAGTTTATTGAAGAGAAATCACTGAGCCAAGGTTAATTTGTCCTAAGGTTTAGTCAGTGATTTGGCAAGTTCTTGAGTATGTATTGGCGTGGGGTAAAATAAACAATCAACTCAGACAAGATTTCAAAAGTAAATTATTACCTTTCTCTCTGACCACAAGAACATAGATAAAACCCATAGATAAAATCATCTGAATGGGCTTCCTGATTATTTAAATTTGAAAGTTGATAACTTAAAATTTAATTATTATTATTTTAAGAGAAACTATGTAATAACCTTTCAAGAATGAAGAGATATTCCTGAAAACAGTATGATGATGCCAAAAACAGGCTTAGTGAATTTATTAGTTTATATTGTTGATTGACATAGCAACATGATATGTCATTACAAGGATTTGGACCTGTAAGCTCATATCTAGTATATATAAAACTCAGTCACCATGTCTCATTTAATGCTTTGCCTTTTGGAACTAACTCATTGGGTTACTGAAGATATGGAGTGAAAACTGTCATAACTTCCTTATAAACAGGCTTCTTATAATCCACCACCTGCACAGAATGGAAAAAAAAAGACCTTCTAAGTAAACCAACAAGACCAAAATACCAATTACAGCTGTTTCTGAACCAGTAAATAAAAACAGTAAGATTGTATGGTCTACCCACAAGCTCAACTATTTGTTCTGGAGACATCCATGACCAATCGCCAAATTCAGGTTTCGCTGTCCCATCACCTAAAAGATTGATTTCTTCATCCTTCCCAGTGAATTTAAGAAGAAACCTGAAAGTTTTGCAATTCCAATGAAATGAAACTGAATTTACACACACATGCATGTACATCTATGGAATTTTGAAATTTTCTACATGCCCCAACCAAAAAGATATGAAATGGCCTAGGTTAGGTTGAATGCATCCAATGGTTACAAGTTGACATTTGGCGTGTCCTGGGTTTGATAAACTAATCCTCAGTTTGGTTAATTCCCTTAACTGAATCTGACCTAATCTAGTCTCAGTTGCAGCCCTTCACTGTATATACTGCATCTAGCAATGTATGACTGTATTCATATGCTCACCACTTCTGTGCTTTACCCTTCCAGTCTGAAACCGTCTGATGTTTAAGCTTTTCCCTGTGTTCAGGTGGGAAGTCATATGTTAACCAATAAGGTACCTGCATGTGAAACCCAGCTGAGGCCTGAACTTATTGCTAACAACTGAACTGTAAGATTAAAATAGCATGCATGAGTTGGTAGACAGCTGCAGAGCATCAGTGTTAAAAATACTAATAGACTTATAGACAGGAAGAAATTAGCCGGTTATAATTTAGCCGAAGTAAAAGAAAAAAAAAGAATGTGAGAATTAAAAGGACACAACAAAAATAAGAATCCTGATAAACCTAGATGCCACAACTTTTTTGCCCCTAATAAAACACACACACACACAGATCAGATTGGATAATAGATTAGACATTGGCATATATTCAGAAAACCATGTATTAAAATTTAGCATAGAAATTCACTATTCTTGTTTCAGAACAAAACAGTCATATTTGGGAAAATTGAATATATGGAGGCCTTAGGACATAGATGTAGTCCTAAGAGAGTAGGTCAACCAGTTGATCAGGGTGGTTTATCAAGTTCAAAAGCAATATGGACCATGATGCAAGTTTAGAGGAAGAGTATTATAGAACTTGGATATAAGAATGATGAAGATATTTGCATTCCTGAAAAATGAAAATTAGTAGAAGAAAAAGGATCAAATAATAATATAATATGACCTAGGATTCGACAGATCAGATACTACCAGACAATGAAGATTGGTTCAGTATTTGTTATGTCTTCCTATTTTAACTTCTCCATCAAAACGGATCAATGTCTTAAAACCTAAGCATATGAGACAATCAATTATGAGTCTGGTCATTTCGAGAAGAGTCTTAGTGCGACCTTTATAACTCTTATCCAGAAGAAACCTGGAGCTATTGAGCTAAAGGATTTCAGACTCATAAATCTAGTGGGGGTGTTTACAAGATTCTTGCTAAGGTTTCTTCATCACAGAATGCCTTTGTGAAAGGAAGGCAAATTTGGACTCCGCTCTTATAGATAATGAGTGCATTGATAGCAGAATAAAGGCAGGAGCTCCAGGAGTTCTTTGTATATTGGATTTGGAAAAGGCCTACGACAATGTCAATTGAGACATTTTACTTTACATGTTACGGAGATGTGGTTTTTCTAATAGATGGAGGCGATGGATTTCGCTTTGTATCTCTACTGTCCACTTTTCTGTCTTGGTAAATGGTAGCCCACGTTTTTTTATTTTTTATTTTTTAACAAGTTCTAGAGGTCTTTGCTAAGAGCACCCTCTCTCCCCACTGCTCTTTGTTATTTTCATGTTGGCCTTTAGCAGGATGATGGATAGAGCGATTGGAGGTGGTTTTCTCTCTGGCTTCCCTATGGATGGAAGGGATCATAGTTCTTTGATGATTTCCCGTCTGTTGTTTGCCGATGATGCACTTATTTTTTGCGAAGCTGACTCCAATCAACTTCTATTCTTGAGGTATATTCTCACCTGGTTTGAAGTTATTTTTGGTTTGCGTGTTAACTTGGGGAAGTCAGAGTTGGTTCCAGTTGGTGATGTGCCTGATCTAGATGGGTTGGCAAATATTTTGGGTTTTAAAACAACCACTTTACCTATGAAATATTTAGGCCTTCCTTTTGGGGCAAAATTTAAAGCTAAGGCTATATGGACTCATGTCTTGGAGAAAGTAGAAAGACAGCTGGCGGGTTGGAACTTTCTTATTTATCCAAGGGGAGTAGATCAGTAGACTTACTTTGATCAAAAGTACCCTATCAAACTTACCAACATACTTCATGTCCCTTTTTCCTATTCCTGTTGATTTTTCAGGTGAGACTGTTTTATAGCATTATAGCCCCTAATGATCATGGAAATTTTTCATGGAAAAGTATTTGGAAACCCAAAGTCCCGCTTCGTGTTGCTTATTTACTTTGGACTGTGGCATTGGGGAAGATCTTAACAACAGATAATTTGAGAAAACAAAACATAATTTTGGTCAGCTGGTATTGTATGTGCAAGGCGGATGGGGAAACCATTGATCACTTGTTTCTTCATTGTCCTGTGGCAAGAGAGATGTGTGCTGCCATTTATAATTTATTTGGGGCGAGTTGGGTGATGCGTAGACAGGTTATTGATCTCTTGGCTTGTTGGCAGGGAGGCTGGGTTGTCATGTTGAGATTTGGAAGGCCAACCCCCACTGCTTGATTTGGTGCATATAGAGGAAGAGAAACACATGCACCTTTGAGGGTTGAGAGTGGAATGTGTTAGCTTTGAAGTTGCAACTTCTTCGGACCCTATTTGATTGGATGCCAGCTACTGGATTATTCTCATTCACATTCTTTTTAAGTTCATTGATTTTTGTTCTTTTCGATATTAATTCTTTTTGTATTCAAGTATACAGCTAGTGTATTTGGACCATTTTTCTCTATCAATAAAACTTATTCCTTATATATATATATATATATATATATATAAACAATTAATTTAGATCTCCAAAGCAAAGTATCGACAGCTTTATTAAGCAATTTCTATTGCAATCTCACACTTTACTCAAGCAAAATGCATATTACATATCTGAAAGAATTTTACAAGTATCCCAAAAGTTTGTAATTTAAGGAAGAAAAATCCAAAATTCATACCTCTGCAATAACTTCAGCTGAACTAACTCCTGTCTCTTCTCTTAATTCCCTAATGGCTGCACTTCTTGGATCTTCACTCTCTTCGATACCACCCTATTAAATTAAAATGTACAAAATACCAAATATAAAAGATCAAATCGTGGAAAAAGAGGAAATACAAGTTTAGTAAAGACTACTTCAACTTTTATTTAATACAAGTTCTAGTTCAATAATCACAGCCACAGAACATTGACATCTTCATAGTGGAACATTGTTATGACTTATGAGCACATCTCTGTTGCTCAATCTTGGGTCTTAGGTTGCTTTCAAGACCAGAGACACAAATGGATCTTTTCGAGGACATGGGGGAGAGGATCCCGATTAAAAAAGAAACTATGATGCTTTTCTCCCATCACATATTCAACAAATGGGGGAACTCTCTATTTCTCATTTATTTTAATATCCTAAATTCTTGCAGCAACCAAATGAAGCAGTTTAGTTTCAAAAGCAATCAAATTACAATACCTCAAAATAAACCAAAGAAATAAAAATATAAAATTTACCTGCGGCATTTGCCTAGAAGAAGGTTTACCCAACCTTGAAGCTCCAAAAATCTGCCGCCCAATACCAAAAAAATAAACTTACCAGTCGAACTACATATAAATAATACAGATATACAGAACACATAGATATATACCTTTTTAGAAGAATTAATGAGACAAATACCAGCGTTTCTCATATAAACTTCGGGAGGAGATTCCATGGATGATGAAGAGTGCAACGTATAGGAGGGTGTTGACTTTGTAGTGAGAGTGGCAGAGTAGAGTCGTTTGTTTAAGTTTCTAAAACAGGGGAAATACTTATGTCCCCTAACGGAAAAGTCCCGTAGGGCCATAATAACACCATTATAACAATAATTAAGAAGAAAATTACAAGAAGAAAGAGACAAATTAATTAAACTCAAATATATTACTCGATCTATCACAACAATTACTAGGAAAAACAGAAATATTACAGAATAACACTCTAATACAATAATTCACATAAAAATACAAATTTTATCAACCAATAACAATATTTCACACCTATTATTAATCACAGCCGTCAAAAATTTACTTCAATTGAGACTATTTACACGTCTTCACACCCCTTACAATAATAAACAACATTAATACTGAATGTGTCAAAGTTATTACGAATTATAACAAAAGTTTACTAAATTTACCCTAATAAAAGTGTAAATAAATACATAAAAATCTAACTAATTGTGAAAATGATACTCTTTTTGTCTGCTTTTATGAATGTTCATGCAGCTTCTTTGTGTGTTTTTCATTGATTTTGGGTTTCACATAATAATTGGGTTGGGGTATTTTTGGGTATCTTGTCCGTAGTGGTCTTTGATGTGGTCAATGCGGTGAATTTAGGCATTTATTAATACTTTTGATACATAATGAGTAAGATGTTGTGTGTTTTGTATAGTGTGTACTAGTCCAGTTTGCTTTTGATAATGGATGAATCTTTTGATATTGTTCTACATTACGAGATTTTTCAATGTTAAAAGATAACATGAGTGTGTAACTGTGGTTTAGAGTGTTTTATTAAAGAGAATGACCCTGGAAGGTAATCTGTTGTTTGAGCTTCAGCAATATTGTAAGAAATTAGATGGAAATAACGTCTTGCAATTATATTATTGTATACCTACAATTGAGCTTCAACACTATTAGAGTAAGCATGCTTTTAGCTCAATCCTTGTGTGAAGTCTTTAATTCAAAAATTGTTGAAGTAAGAGACAAGCCCATCCTTCCAATGTATGAAATGATTAAGAGAGATCTTATAGCTAGTATAGTGAAGAACATGGATTGAATGAGTGCATTCCATGAATCTTCCTCTCTACACTCCTCTCCCTTTGTCCAAACATACCCGAATTCCAAAACCTGGTTCTCTCTCTCATGCTTCAGTTTTGGTCTCACTCATTCATTCCAAACCTGTCACAATTTTTATGCTCACATTTGAAGACGGTCACTTCTCTCTATACATTGCCATGGAATCCAATGAAAGCCAACAACCCATGAATCAGAATCAACCACAACCAAATCAAACTCTCCCCCTAAGATTAAAACGGAAATCAATTCTGTTTTATTTATCATCCATTCTAGTTCTCTTTCTAAATCTCATACGGTTTCAGTTTCACCAAAACAAACTATAACAAAACCCATCACCTAAGATACACTTTCTCGTCACAGTCACACGCACGCCCCACTTTTCTTCAAACCCTTTTAACCTTTCTTCACCCAACCCCAAGACCCAAAAAAGCCTCTACACCAAAACCCATTTCCATTTCTCCCTACTGCGTGCTATGGATGGCTCCTTTTCTTTCAGGTGGTGGGTGTAGCTCAGAAAGTTGGTCATATAACAATTGTTTGTGAGATGCATTGGAATCTCAATTCCATAGCAGGTAATCCCATCCTCCTGCAACTTTAGCATGAGTTTATTGAAGAGAAATCACTGAGCCAAGGCATAACAAAATGCGTCAATTTAGGAAACACGGAAGGTAGATTTGCCCCTAGGTTTGGTCAGTGATTTGGCAAAGTTCTTGAGTATGTATTGGCTTGGGGTAAAATAAACAATAAACTCAGACAAGATTTCAAAAGTAAATTATTACCTCTCTCTACCAAAAATATATTGATAAAACCCATAGATAAAAATCATTTGGCTGAGCATTTGCATTGAAAGTTGAAACTTAAAAATGAACACTTACCCACAATAGCCTAAGCTGTTGGATAACATAAAATGTAATCATTTAACTATTATTATTCTAAGAGAAACTATGTAATAAACTGTCAAGAATGAAGAGATTCCTGACAACAGGATGATGTTGCCAAAAACAGACCTAGTGAATTTATTAGTTTATATTTTTGGATTAACATAGCAACATGATATGTCATTACAAGGAATTGGACCTGCAAGCTGATATCCAGTATGTAGAAATCTCAGTCAACCATGGCCTCATTGAATGACTTCGCCTTTTGGAACTAGCTCATTTGTTAATTTAAGGACTGCCTATTTGGAAGCAACCAAATAGTCACTACCTCAACCTAAGATTACTGAAGATATGGATTGAAAACTGTCATAACTTCCTTATAAACAGGCTTCTTAAAATCCACCGCCTGCACAGAATGGAAAAACATGTAAGTAAACCAACAAGTCCAAAATACCAATTCCAGCTGTTTCTGAACCAGTAAATAACAATAGTAAGATTGTATGGTCTACCCACAAGCTCAACTATTTGTTCTGGAGATATCCATGACCAATCGCCAAATTCAGGTTTCTCTGTCCCGTCACCTAAAAGATTGATTTCTTCATCCTTCCCAGTGAATTTAAGAAGAAACCTGGAAGTTTTGCAAGTCCAATGAAGTTAAACTGAATTTACACACACAGGCATGTACATCTATGGAATTTAGAAAGTTTCTACATGCCCCAACCAAAGAGAAATGAAATTTTGTGGCCTAGGTTAGGTTGAATGCATCCAATGGTTACAAGTTGACATTTGATGTGTCCTGGGTTTGATAAACTAATCCTCAATTTGGTTAATTCCCTTAACTGAATCTGACCTAGACTCAGGTTGCAGCCGTTCACTGTGTATACTATATACTGCATCTAACAATGTACAGTATTCATATGCTCACCACTTCTGTGCTTGACCCTTCCAGTCTGATCCCCACTGATGTTTAAGCTTTTCTCTGACTTCAGGTGGGAAGTCATATGTTAACCAATAAGGTACCTGCATGTGAAACCCAACTGAGGCCTGAACTTATTGCTAACAACTGAACTGTAAGATTAAAATATCATGCATGAGTTGGTAGACAGCTGCAAAGCATCAGTGTTAAAAATACTAATAGACTTATAGACGGGAAGAAATTAGCCAGTTATAATCTGGCCTGAGTAAAAAAAAAAAAATGTGAGAATTAAAAGGACACCAATAAAAAATAAGAACCCCAATAAACCTAGATGCCACAAGCTTGCCAAGATATACAAGTAGTAAAGGAAACTATTTCCTTTCACATGATTGATTGAGTGGAAAAGAAGAGAGGGTTTTGTTAAGTAATGTATTAAAGGAGCAGTCATGCCAAAGCTGTCATAATACCATATGGAGAACACATTTTTTTTTTTTTTTAAAAAAAAAAAAAAAAAAAAAAAGAGGTTGACAGATCAGATACTACCAGACAATGAAGATTTGTTCAGGATTTGTTATGTCTTCCTATTTCAACTTCTCCATCAATGCTGATCAATGCCTTAAAACTTAAGCATATGAGACAATTAATTCAGATCTCCAAAGCAAAGTATCAACAGCTTTATTAAGCATTTCTACTGCAATCTCACACTTTCCTCAAGCAAAATGCATATTACATATCTGAAAGAATTATACAAGCATCCCAAAAATTTGTAATTTAAGGAAGAAAAGTCCAAAATTCATACCTCTGCAATAACTTCAGCTGAACTAACTCCTGTCTCTTCTCTTAATTCCCGGATGGCTGCACCTCTAGGATCTTCACCCTCATCGACACCACCCTATTAATGTACAAAATACCAATTAAAATCTCATATAAAAGATCAAATCGTGGAAAAAGAGGAAATACAAGTTTAGTAAAGACTACTTCAACTTTTAATTACTGTAAGTTCTAGTTCAATAATCACAGCCACAGAACATTGACATCTTCATAGTGGTACATTGTTATGAGCAGCTCTGGCTGCTTTCAAGACCAGAGGCGCAGATGAATATTTTCAAGGACATGGGGAGAGGATCCCGATTAAAAAAAAAAATTATGATGCTTTTCTCCCAAAACATATGCAATAGAAGACAAAAAAAAGAAGAAGTCCTAGTTTTGGTTTCAATTCTCCATAATTCAGCTATAAATAACTGCAGACAGATGCACACCTATCAAGAAAACACTTATGCAGTTTTTGTATTCAAATTCAAAATGCTGAAGTTACAATTTCTTTAACAAGTTACATGCTGAGATTAAACATTAACTTTCTACATACAACAAACATCATAGCCTCTGCTTCAAGCACATACTACAATAAATTTTGCATTTTAGTCCAAAAATTGTGGTCGCTACCTAAAATTGATATTTCATTTGTTAACATGATATCAAAGCATGCATTGTCTTTAGCATCCCTTCTCTATGGGTCATTGATTGTATCACTCAACTCAAGTCACCAACTCCTCTCACAAAAGGAAG
This sequence comes from Fagus sylvatica, assembly GCA_907173295.1. Lineage (NCBI taxonomy): Eukaryota > Viridiplantae > Streptophyta > Magnoliopsida > Fagales > Fagaceae > Fagus > Fagus sylvatica. The sequence continues at coordinate 20,333,660 of OU015762.1, read as the reverse complement.
AATTGAAATAGCGGCTCCATTTGATTCAATTGAAAACATATTAACCTAAAACAACTCCAAATAGAATAAAATAAAACATGTTGCTTGAAGAAACATCATCTATCAACAAAGTCTTAGGAAACTACTTTTATTCCCGGAGAACCATTTCATAAAAAAAAAAAAAAACAAAACAAAATGGAAAAAAGAATATGGGGCGATTCATAGTTCATCCATGTGTATTATTTAAACAAGTTACATGACTCATTAAATAGATCATGTGACTAAAACTACAAGTAGTGGGTTGTAGCAAGATTGCTACAGACTGGACTGTAGCTAAAGTATGTTCTTTCTCATCTTATTTTAATATCCTAAATTATCGCAGCAACCAAACACAGCAATTTAGTTTCAGAAGCAATAAAATTCGAATACCTCAATATAAAACAAAAAAAAAATTACCTGCGGCATTTGCCAAGAATTGGGTATATCCAGCCTTGAAGCTGCAAAAATCTGCCGCCAAAAAAAAAAAAACCTTACTTGTCCAACACATACATATACAGAACACATACATAAATACAGAGAGAGAGAGAGAGAAGAGAGAGAGAATTAGATATATATATACCTTTTTAGAAGGATTGATGAGACAAATACCAACGTTTCTCCTGTAACCTTGGGGAGGAGAATCCATGGATGATGATGATGATGTTGAAGAGTGCAAAGTATATTGATTTTGAAGAGAGAGTGGCAGGGATGTGAATTTAGTGGATTTAGGAGGGCAGTTTGGGAGGAATAGATTATGAGGCTTGGGAATGGGAAGGATATTTAGCAGAGGATGAGGAGGAGGAGAATTAAAGACGGCGAATCGACAACATAATGAAAATGCCATTTCATTTTTAGGACCGCCCCTCCCTCCACTTTCTTAATTCTCTGCATTGCTCTCACACTTTCACACTTCCTATTTTACCCCCAAATAATATGATATACGAGTATGTAATTATCTATATAGAAACTTGTAACGTATAAGGATAATTGAAATAAATATAGCTGATTTGGCAAGTAGTCAATTTTTTTAATTAAATTTTGTGTTTTACATTTTTTCTTTTTTTAATAACCGTCTGGATCAATGTTGCGTAGATACAGTCACCTCAACTAATCCCAATGAGACACACAATATCCTATTAGCACATGTATCACGATAGGCCCAAAGTTTTGCTTTAGATAGAAAACACATCCAAGGTCGAATCAATTGAATTACCTCTCATGGTTGTGTTTTACATCAATTGAACAATGAGGGTAGACTGTAGAGAGAAATTTTGTTTAAAGAGAAAACTTCACTTAGACTGAGAAAGTAAATGCCAAAAAGGGAAAGGATCCCCTCCCATTACATCCTCTAATTTCCTCCAATTTTTAACTAGAATTATAACATGTGACACTTATTTGATTTTGTGTGGTTTCCACGAGTATTTTAAAACTGTTAGATTTTATTAAGTGCCACATGTCATAATTCTAACTAAAAATTGGAAGGAATGGGAGGGAATCTCAATGGGAGAGGATCCGCCAAGAAAATATCAAAGTTAGGTTACTGTTTCTGAATACTAGAAATGAATAAAAAGAATAAGGGAAATAGATAGGGACTGTTGGAGTATACATCAATTGCTTGTTAAATTCACCTCAAGTAGAGCAACCATTTTTTCAATCATTCCTGTATGGCTGTATTTCATTTCATATTTATTTATTTATTTATATTTTTTTTATAACAATTGAAAGTAGTTTCTGGAAATTTAGCAAGAGAATCAACATGCATTTCTTGGTCAAGACAAATTGCCCTTTCAGAAATTCCACAAAACTGAAATCGCACTTATATGACAACCTGTGTCTTACATATATCAGGTACAAATACCACTTGGAACACCACCAAACCAATGTACACAGGCGTTTTGTGAAAGAATGAAGACACTCACCCTCTTATTCAGTACTCTACATAGCAAATGCACACAGTATAATCTGCTTTCTTTTATTCTTTTCACCAACTTTTTCCAACAACAGGTACAAACAATACATGTGACCACCCATATCGCAGGGTAGCATCATGGCACTGTAAAAGGAACCTCTCAGGAACTGAATCACGACTCGCCACAAGAGGAGAGTGATGTGTACCACCATACCAGAGGCTAATGGTCCATATCATCTTCATTATCACAAACACAGAAGGAGAAAGAGTTCAAATCTACCGCCTGGGTTCATTCACGTTCTTTCCCTCAAAAAATTCACCCAACATTCGTTCAAGATCATCCACTGCATACTTGATGTACTTTTGAGGGTTCTTCCCACTCTCAACTAGAGGCCTGAACACATCAAAAAGCAAGTGTAAACAAGAAATTAATGAGTAATGATACAGTATCGAGGAATCATTGCACGTCAAATGGAAACACAATCCATCTACATGCATTTTGCATAGCTTTGGGATCAGTACCCTAAGTCATCTGTAGCTCTCACAAAGAGCTTTCCTACCATTTTAAAATATGAACATTTGAAAAATGTGAAGAATGACAACTTTCAGGTGTATAATTTATCAATTACTAATGTTTGAAATTTTCTAAATAGACCTCATTCACATACATGCTTGTGTGTGTGTGTCTGCGTGTGTTACTTTAAGTATGAGAAAACGCACCCAAAACGTTTTACAAAAGATCTGTAGGCAGGCAACAAGACTTCTGCAACCGCAAGCCTCAGAGACTCTCGCAACTCACTGTCAGGAACTGTCCACTGAGATTGCTTTTGATGAAGTTCCTCAAATTGAATATTGAACGTCTTGAACCTGAGAACTCTCACTAGGTCAAAACATTTGTGACAAAAAATACATGAAAAAATCCCACAAAGATGTAACTCATTATCAACCTGTCTTTCACCAATGCTCTAGAAACTCCACTACTGTTTCCTCCATCACCACCTACTGAACTCCCACCCCCCGATGAGGATAGGCCTTGGATAGTAAGGCACTGAAGAATCTGTAAGGAAAAAGCACCCGCATTTAGCAATAAGAAACCCCAGTCCTTTCCAGATCAATATTTTGAAGGGAAATAAGTATTCTGAAGGCATTAAATATAGTCAAGACGGAGGGTGTTCTGATTTTCAACCATTAGGACAGCAGAAGATATCAAAATTCAGAGTGAAGAACTCAAATTAACCGTGATAAACATACAACAAAAGGGGATATTTTTTACAACACCTTTGATGCATATGATGAAACTAAATCAAATATGTAGTCTGGTTAAGAAGGCATTTCTTTGAGCCTGTATATATATTGTTTAAATAGAAGTAAGCTACCTATAAAAGTTCAAGTTGTCCTCATATAGAGTACTAGGCAACTCATCCCAGAGAACAATGTAACAAAGATAAAAGCTGTGGTATTATGCTCATATATATAATGTATCCTAGACGGCATTGATAAAAATACACAGATCAAAGAGTAGTACAGTGAGCTTTGGATGTTTTAAAACAGCATTGATGACAAACATACGTATTGTTTAGAGTTTAGACATTAAATTGATAACATGACACCGAAAGTGTAACACATTAAATTGATAACATGACACCGAAAGTGTAACATGTTGCTCACACAGATTCAGACCAAAAAATTGTACACACAACCTCCCCCCCCACCCCCCCCCCAAAAAAAAAAAAAAAAAAAAAGGCCTCATGTTTTTGTGTATAAGATGATAAACTTATGTTTCCAGAAACAGATTCATGTAATGTCAGGCAAAGATACAACTCAACAAATGATTCAGATATGGTTCCGTTCAGTAGGGTCAGTCGACTGCCACCTTTTGCCAAGCATTTCTTTTGTATTGATTTGCATGCTGCTGCACAATCCTCCTGTGTCTCTGCACCCAATCATCCCCTAACAAATCTTTGGCTTCTGACCTGAAAACAAAAATTAAAGAAGCACCAGTATTCACACGTAAGAAAAGCATTCACGCTTTAAAAGAACTCTGATAATATACACGTGACATACCTGCGCACTGATCTGACCATATAGTGAATATTATTCATGAGAAATAAATGGGTCAAAGCAGGATCTTTATACTGCTTAGATTTTCCATCCAAATTGGTTTGAAGAGCCTGCATTATTCTCATTGTCACAGAGGCCAATTGCGGACCCGTTCCATCTTTGTTTTCAAATTCAAGGAAAAGTTGCTTCAAGGTTGATTGATAGCTGTAAAAGTTGGTGCATAATCTTCAAGTCATTTTTTTGATAAACATTAGTGTTAAATCAGACAAAAAATAATCTGCAGGAGAAGGCATAATTATTAAAAAAACAAACAACTCTCCAAAGGCTAAAACATTTATTAATAAAACCCAACATATAGGATTAAGTCAAGATGAAATCTCATAACAATATGTGCCAATTTGACATATCTGAATTCTTTGTGGGCTATAGTTCGAGGCGGTGGGTCTTATTCTAATAGTATGTTAGCTATGTTTAGTTTCCAAAATTTAACATTTAACATTTGGGAGTTAAACAATACGGTGCGTTTCACATTTAAGTACACACACACACACATACACACACACACACACAAAAAAAAAAAAAAAAAGATTAGTTGGTCGGAGACAGAAGGAAGAAAGTCTATGTTGAGAGAGCATCTATCCTTGACCTCAAAATCTACTGGAGATCATATGTATTTTCTCAAATCATGAACCGGTGAAGTGATTATTATAGCTACTAGCCTACTATGTAATAAGAGCTCATTCATGCATCCCAGGATGATTTGCCCCATTCGCTTCAAATAGGATTCACTGTATAAGCTCATCACCTTGAAGGCCTGAACGAACAATTTCTAAAATGCGTATGTGGACAAGGTATCTGAGCACCAACAACAATACATACGCAATCCAAGCCAAACCAACGAAAGTAATCCATTATTGAACAAATATCACAAACCAAACAAACAAACAAAAAAATATATAGAAAACTTGAACCAACAAAAAAAAATTCAAAATCAATCTCCTATATGGCACCGCTGTGAATCTGTCTTCTCCAGCGTGGTTCTCAGGCTCGCGTTGGTCTTCTCCGGTGTCATTTAAGCCGATCTGTCTTCTTCGGTCTGGGTTCGCGCCGATCTGTCTCTCTCCTTCGTCGCAGCTCTCTCGCCTTCAAATCGGTCTCTCTATCCCTCTCGTCTCACTCTAGTTTCAATCTATCCTTCTCTCTCTTTGATCTCAACAGTGACTCAAGTCTGCTCTCAAATCTCACCTCAGACTCTCTCTCCCTCTCTCTTACTTCTGGTCTCCATCAATTTGATCTGAGGCTTTTTTTTTTTACTTAAGTGTGAAACGTTTAACCCACAAATATTAACGCCGTTAGTTTTAATTGGTGTCAGGGTTTAATTTTTTATTTTTCCCAAACTCTAAGGTTTAATTTGTTACTTTTGAAATTTTGGGGTTTAATTTCTTACACCTTTCAAACTATAAGGTTTAATTTGTTACTTTTAAAACTTTGGAGTTTAATTTGTTACACCTCTCAAATTATAAGGTTTAAAATGTAATTTTCCCAAAAAAAACAAACATAAAAGGAATTAAGGAAAGAAAGAAATAAACAATGAAAGATACTACTATACGGATACATATGTTAAGTTACCATGGCTTTAATAGCTCAATCGTCAACAACTATAACAAAGTAGAATGCATGAAACTATATTTTTTACCCTGCCTCAAAGAATGGGATAATAAGAATAACAAGAATGGTTAGCTGAACTTACTCAAACAAAAACTTCACATAGTTAATGACGTAGCTTGTCAACGGATGGACAGTTCCATCCAATACAGCAGTTTTAGTTGCATCCTTTTCAACAGCTTCTTCAAAATCTCCAAAAGTCTCCTGAGCTGTCTGAGCAAGCCGTTTTGTCAAACCGAATGCAGATTCTCTTATTTCACCACAAGCTTTACCTTTGAAAATCAATTCAATCTGCAAATAAATTCATTCCTAAGTTAATAAATGGATTTGTAGCACTATTGAAATATGATTGCATTCAAAGGGCAACTGCTAATTAAGCATAAGAACCTGCTATAACTTGAAATCCTTTACAAGTGAAATAAAAGGTAGATATTACATATGTAAGAATGAAATGATAAAATCATATATATTGTTGAAATGTTTTCATCAATTATCATTACATACACAGAATCAGGGTAAGAGTTAAAAACCATAACATTCTAGATAGGTACGAAACAAAAGGGAAAACTTGTAGGATGGATTTCAAGATTAAAGAATATTTGAACTGAGATCTCTAAAAGATTAATAGATAGCACCAAAGAATAAATCATGCTGAGAATGTGGCTATCTGCAAAATATCACTCTCTACATCCCCTTTTTTTGGTTTCTCTATTCAATCTTATGATGTCCTAAAGTATGATCTTCTTTGAAAAGTCAATGGACACGATTATAGTACCTTTCCTAATTTTTTTTATGTAATAAAATTTTAAAGAAATGAGATATATAAGGTACACAGGATATGTACATAAAATTCTCCTAAAGAATTACATTCAAAAAGGGAGGGAGTCTATGAAGTCTACAATAGAATGGATATCACTAGCTCCAAGGATCCTAGGCTTTTCAAGCACCAATCTCAAAAACAAAATTTTTGGCTCCATCCAAAATAAAATGAAAATTTTACAAATGGTTCACCTAGCCTTGACATCTACCCTAGTCCCAATGAGTTAATAAGCAGCAATCTTAGGGCAGGTTCCTGTGGATGAGTAATATTAACTATACCTCTGAGTGAAGCTCCCGCATTATCTCATACATGTCCAAAAGTACAAATAACTTCTCTGGTGATCTTTTGCTTTTGGCAATCGCATCCCCAAAACTAAGTAGCACTGAAACACTACTTGCAGTAACCTCACCAAAACACTGATCCCTGAGAGAATCGAAGCTTTCAAATATTTGATCACAAACTATCCGCTCTCCAGCATAAAGCAGCTTGACCTATTCAAGCATAACTATATATTCAGAACATGGGAAGTGCAAAATTTGTTCAAATTCCAGACAAGTACTTACGGCAATACGCATGAAATGAATCCAATTCCCAATTTTGGCCTCCAAAACCTCCCATGCCATCTTCTGAACATCCTCTTTGCTAAGTTTTTCAACTCCCAATTTTCGGAGGCTTTCTTCCAAAACTGAAGAACGAGTATCCCTTAAAAAAACAAAAGAGTACTTGTTGAACATCTTGATATTTAAACTTAACACACACACACACACACACACACACATGTATGTATGTTTGCATCAAGGATCAACATTAAGTCCATATCTCTTTGCACTAGTGATGGATGAGCTCACGAGATCAATTCAAGATGAAGTCCCTTGGCTATGCTTTTTAAAGATGATATTTTAGTAGATGAAACTAGAAAGTAGAGTTAATGTCAAGTTAGAAATTTTGCGAGATGCTTTAGAATCTAAAGGCTAAAACAGAGTATACCGTAAATTTAGTAAAAGTAGAAACAAAGATGAAAGGGCTAAAACAGAGTATATCAAAAGGTGAACAAATTCTACAAAAAATAGAATGAACACTGGCTAACACTTTCATCCAATCATAAAAAGTTTAACGGAATAAAAATTTAGGTGAAATCACTGATAGCTCAACTGCTTCAAGAGTCATGTTAGTCCTTTCCAGATAATCCACATACAACATAACGGGATAGCCTTCAAAACTTTGCTATTTTTATTCTGACCATACTTCCTTTGCCAGCAAAGTGAGCAAATCAACAACCGTCTTTGGCACCATCAATTTAACCCCACACAAAGAAAGGACTAACATCAAAGCAAACAATAAATTAAGATATGATCTACTGTTTCACCACTTTCTTGCACATATAACACCAATCCACTATAATTATACCCATTTTACAAAGATGATCTACTATCAAAATTAAGGGTTTTTTGTTTAATTGTCTTACTCACCAGCTTATGACAGAGGTATGTTAAAATCATAGCTCTTGATTTTTTAATTTTGACCTACAACTGAGGTACATCAAAAGTGTCACATAGTAGTGAAATTTTACAAAGATGATTGTTAACCAAAAAAAACATAGGCTACTAGTCAATTTATGCAACCTAACCATCAAGAAAAAATTGAATGATATATCTCTTCTCATAAATATAAAATGGCTAGATGAGTACACAAAGAAAAATAAGTAGCACATGATACCTGGAGACCAAAGATAGAGCTTTTTACCTGTAAATTTTGAGTAACTGCTGGTCGTGACCAGCTTGAACCATTTGCTGAGCTAAATCATGCAGCAGTGGCAGAATCCGTGGTGGTATAAGAGCTGGAGGAGTGTAAACAGCATTTTCTGAGATACTTTTTTGGTGCTCAGAATGGTTATTGGAAGGATTCCTGCCACCAGAGTCACCATGGTGCCCAGGAGATTCAGGAGATGGCCGCAATGAGTTTGGAAGGCAGTCGAAAAGACGATCAGGCTCCACAGGTTTGCTGAAATTTCCACACCCCAAATAACAGAAACAAATAAGTAAAATAATTGGAGCTTCAAGCAAAGAAAAATTAATTTTGATAAGTAATTTGTCATAACCAATATCTTACAACAAGATCATTGGCAGAGCTACATCATCATTATGCATATAAGAGCACTCATCATATATCAAAAAGGTAAATCATCTTTCAATTAAGAACTTATCCAGAAGAATTCAATTCTTTTTATGCAAATTAATTAATTAATTAAGCAATTAGAAACTCAAAATATAACACCCAAGAAAGTGCAAAGCACAGGTCAAGCAGGATAAGTCGGGTAACAAGATACACAATAGTAATTTGGCTACTAGACAATATAAACTCCAACTTAATCATTGCTTACTGGCCTTCAAATAAATCTTTTTATGCATAGAACAAATGCCAGTAGAAGACATCATTAAAGCAAAAAATTAACAAGACCTATTCCGCACATGCATGCAAAAACCTAGACATGATCATGAAAATGTCCCACAGATGATAAATGTTAGCTGCAAGAGGAAGCCCAAACAATCAATTGAACCACAGGGCTCAACATCCTTTCTAACTTTTCTTTTTAATAAAAAAAAATCCAATGGCAATAAATGGCACTGAACAGGAAGAACTGGAAATGCTAAATTCCCTGATGCTGTGTTTGGATGAGGAATTTGTTAAATACACAGAATTGTGCAAATGATGAGATTTACATCCCCAACACTTAAAATCCCATCATTTATAAATTTCCTTGTTTGAACTGTAATTTCTCTAGAAAATTTAAAACGATAGGAATTGTAAATTTTTAAGTTTGGACATAAAATTGTAAAATCCTTCTCTATACAACATGTTGGTTCAATTCAAAAAATTTCTAAACTTGCATTATTTATAATCCCAGATTCCCAGTATTTAATAATTTCTTTGGTTTGGATAAAATAATGACATTCTAAAATTCCATTTCATTTAAAGATATGTCTATATTTTCATTTTATTTCTTTTCACCTTTTTAGTTTTCTTGTTTCCATCACTGCCATACCATCTACTATGTAGGCAAGTTCATAAAAAAAAGGCATGTGGCAAAACCTTGGCCAAGCTTTGTTGTTGATACCCACATGAGAGAGAAAAACCCATTTTTAGAGACTTTTTTGTGGCACTATCTCAATCTTTCTCAAAGACATTTTCAGAATTCAGGGAAAGCGAGAAATCACTGGATGAGAGCTTTGAGTTTGCGAGAAAGTTTGTGTTCGTCGACGACTTTGTCAGAAAGTTTGGGTTTGTCGACGATTTGGCACAGAAAAAGAAATCTTTCCTACTACTCCTTCTCAATCTTTGCTTTATTTTTCTTTTACTCTTTTGCTTCATAGGTGGGCTTGAGAAGGATTGAAATGAATATAATGAAGATGGTTCAAAAATTGATAGAGAAAAAAAAAATTTGAGAAAGATCAAGAGAAATATTACCTAGAATCTGAAAAGTAGACCGAATAGTGAAGAGTTTGATAAATATATTCATTGGGTTTCTAATTTGTTGGGGGCTTTAGAAATACCTCATTGCTATCAATTGACAAATTCTATCTATTTAGGAAGGATTTAGAGCCGGAATTTTTGCCCCTCAAATTCTGGCTAAAAATCTCACGGAAATTTGAAATTCCCTCCTATATTCTATCCAAACAAAGCATTTGATAAATGCCTTCCCCAAATTCCAGCTCTACACCAAATTCCGGCTCCAAATACATAATCCAAACACACTATGATAGTAAAATTAAGGAATTGGTTTTTATAGAAGCAAAAGAATTGACAGTACACAGGCAGAAGAACCAGATACACAATGCAAAAGCATCAAATGAACATGAAAATACAAACCTGTAAGACAATAATAGCTGCCTGAACTCATCTTCTAGCTTTGAAATAGCTTTAGCAAGTAGAACATTCGCATTGTTGATCACCACATCACAACTTTTAAAGCTTTTTTTGCTGCTAAAAAATTGGATATTGTTTTTTAGCTGGTCAATAGCTTCTAGATAACTCTCCAAGTCCTCATGTGGCCCTCTAATTATTTTTGTCTCCACCTATTTATTAAATGATAAGAATATCAACTACTATAAACTAGAAATAATACATCATAATGAAACATAAAACAATAGAACAAGTACACTGTGCCTATACCTCAAACAATATGAAGTAAGGAACTAAAATCGAAACTGTCATCCACCCATTTTCCAATAAACATAACTAAGTTCTAGAAAAAAATTGTGCCATTGCTATAAATTCATTTCATTACCAGACCAAGGTTATAAGAATAGGAATTCTAGAGAGGATAGAAGGGTCTTGAGGATCATACAATTGAATCAACTTCACAATTGTGACATATTACACAATTGTGTCATTTTCTGATAGTGCATACCCATTGATCTTTCTAGTTTATTATTTTATGGACGTAGTTTACCTCCAAACCGGTTTAGAGGAAAATTCCTCTAACTCATTACATGGTGACTCAAACGATTATCCACGTGTACTTTAAGACCTATTTAAGGAGAAATGTAACTTGTTTAAATAATACATATAGATTCTTTTTATGAGTCGCCACATAATGGGTTGGAGGTAAACTCTATCCTTATTTTATTTAATTTCAAATATAAATATCGTATAACAATATTATTTATTATCTGAATCAATTTACTCTTACATCAATTTTATTCCTTTGTATAAAGATAATTATTCTATATAGAGCTTACCATTTGCTGATAGGGCTTATCTATAGATCTTTCTATTTTATTACAGTATTTATTCATTTTTTTAAATATAAACATCCTTATAAATTATAATAGATACATAGTACAAAAACCTTAGTTTTGTACTTTTGTTACAAATAAAATTAATAGGGGTATTTTGATAATTTAAATGCATAATCGGATCAGGTCCAGGTAGCTAAAGTGTAAAACCCAAACCATTCCTAAAAACTTGGACGTAGACTAGACCCATCCCATACCCATTTAAACAATTTCCAACTTGTCCTATTAGGGTTGAATTAGAAAACCCATCAAACCTAACCCATTACAATCCCTACCAGAAACAATGTGAGAAAGATCTACAGCCACACATTATGAAAATGTTAGTTGGGCAACAACAATAACTGTGGATAATCCCCTGAATCAAATATTCATCATTTCTAATCACGAGGGTTGGACTAAATGAAGTTGGTCTTTTTTATTGGTGAGCTAGCACGGTCCAACTAAAATTAAAAAAAAAAAAAATTATATTCAATAGGTGGAAAATGAAGCAAACAGCAAGCATTGTAAAACATAGAGAATCAGAGAAACGAACCTGACGAGAAAGATCGAATTTGGCAAGTATAACCTCAGCAGACTTTAAAGTCCTATCGATATTTTCGTGAGCTTTCCTAATAGAATGTGTCCTTATCTGTAAATAAATCAGCAAAAGATGAATATGGGAAAATAGTTGGATCAAGATGAATTGGATCGAAATAAAAACCTGAGTAGGACGCATGGCGGTTTCAAGGACGGAGAGGCGGTGGTCAAAGGAGCCGAGGATGGTGACGACGTTGTCAGTGATGGTTTGGCTTTTTTGCAGTGATTCTCTCATCATCGCTGCTCTTTCAGTCAGTGAATCTCTGCCTACTACGGCTACACCCATCTTTCTTCCTTTTTCTTAGCTGTGTTCTCAATTCTTGTCCTTGATTTCTTCTGGTTTTGTAGAGAGAGAGAGAGAGGGTGTTTGGGAAGTTAGAATATTTTGACGAGAAAATAAATAAAAAAAGGGTGGGTAAGGTGGAATAGTAGTAGAAATTAATAATAATAAAATTATAATAGAAAGAGGATTGACGAGGCACAGTGACAGTTAGACATGTCTTAGGCAGACACCTTGATCGATGTTCTGTCTTCCCTTTGACGGGGTTTGTACTGTACTGTAGTAACTTTTATCTAGTCTACATTATTCAACGCCTGTTTGTTTTTGTCCAACTTTTAATTTTATTTGACTGGTGCCCTTTGTGCACCAAAATGTGTTATTTATGCGCCAACTTTTGATGTACAATAAAGTAATAAAAATAAAAATAAAAAAAAGGCTAAAATGCGTAATCATCCCTTGAGGTTTGGCTCAGTTGCAAACAGACCCTTTGGGGTTTTGATTTTGCAATATAACCACTTGGGGTTTTTAAATTGATGAAATTGACCCCTCTAAGTATATTTTTTGTCAATTTTGCTAACAAAATTTGTCATATGCATTGCACTTGGGTTTATAATAATGAATTTTTTATTATAAAGTGGTCACATACAATGCATATGACAAATTTTGTTAGCAAAATTGACAAAAAATATACTTAGAGGGGTCAATTTCACCAATTTAAAAACCCCAGGTGGTTATATTGCAAAATTAAAACCCCAGGGGGTCTGTTTGCAACTGAGTCAAACCCCAGGGGGTGATTATGCAATTTGGCCAAAAAAAAAAAAACATTTTGATGTACAATATTAATTAATATTTCCTTCTTATTTCTTCGGGTTGTTTCATGACGATTGCTATTTTACTATTAGATCAAGACATCAATTAATTTTTTATACAACGGAATTAGCCATTAGGATTTAGGAAAGTCACATTATATTTTGTATGTGCATGGCTCGGACCTTTGATTAGTTTTAGAGTTATATAAAAAGTCTTTTGTTCTTTTTTTTTTTTTTAATGTTAATGTTTTATATTTTAAACTAAGAGATGTATATTGAAGAAATGAACTCCAAAACAATTTTTTAGAAAAAAAAAAAAAAAGAAAAATTGAAAACTTGTTTAGTAAATAAAACTTTTTTTTAAGAAAATTACATCACTTTCCATTGAGGTCTATCGAAATGACTCTCCCCCCTAAATGTAAATATTGTTTGCCCAAATTATGAACGAAATAACATTCCATACTCTTCAAATATCTTACTTTTTTTATACTTTTTAACAGTTTAAATTTGAATTAATGAATAACTAGTCTAATAAGTAAAAACCTCAAAAAGCTAATTCTTTTTCACTTTTACCATGTTTTAAGAAAATTAATAATAGTTTTTATTAGGGTAAAATATATTATTGGTTCCTAACGTTTACACATGTTGCACGTTTGGTCCCTAATGTTAGAAACGCGCACAAGCAATTCTTATCGTTTCCAAATCATGCATCGTTGGTCTTTTCGATTATGTGTACGTGACTAATATATTGATGATATGATTTTTTTTTAATTGATGTGGCATTTTTTTTTTTTTTTTTCCATTTACACATAGGTATTTGACCTATAACCCGATTACCCTTATAACTCATTTACCCAACCAAAATTCACAACTCAACAATCTCTCTCTCTCCTATCCTATTCTCTTTCTTAGATCTACCTCTGTCTCTCAGATCTGCTCCTCTCTCTCTCTCTCTCTCTCTCTTTGAGTACACTTTCAATTGTCAACGGATCCAAATGATCTAAACAAATTACATTTGATCTCCTCAGTTCACCAACTAACAAATTAAAGCATGGTAAAAACCAAGTTAAGCTGGAATATAAACTAAGAGTTATTTAAGTAAATCAATAGTAGTAAATTTAAAGCAATTAGCTTCGAAAATTACTAATAAATCATTCAATATAAGGTAACATAACAAGAACATAGTAATAAATGTAAAATCATAGCATCTTGCAAACCTAGACACTGAAGTAATAATAAGACACTGCAAGAAAATCTAGGACCCACAAGATCTGCTCCAAGCAAGAACAAATGCTACACAAAATCTAACTAACCAAAGTTAAAAAACTAAGAAATACATATATGCTTGAGTCACACTAATCTGAAACTTACTTAGGAACCACAATGAATAGAGAGATCTGCAAGGAAAACAGCTGGGCTATGTGAGACTTGGCCATGGAGGAGCTCAAACTACTTTGCTCATGGTGGCCATGGCAATCGCTGTTGGAAAAATGGTTAGGAGTGAATGAGAAATAGAGAGATCTGCAAGGAAAACGACTGGGCTATGTGAGACTTGGCCATGGAGGAGCTCAAACTGCTTTGCTCATGGTGGCCATGGCAATCGCTGTTGGAAAAATGGTTAGGAGTGAATAAGAAATTTTCTCCTAAAAGTGGGCCAAGCAGACTCATGTGAGTTAGACCCAGTCCATCCAATTTATGTATTTATTAATACATTGTTTTTTCCCAAATGTTATGTCTTTTCTGAATAGTTGTGACTATTCATCTCGCATCTTTTCTGAAGAGGTGTGACTTTATCTATAAATAGAGTGTCCCCTTATTCATTTAAACTTGACTTTTAAGTTACTTTTTGAAATTGCTTTGAGTTAGTTATTTCTTACGATTTTGAGAGTCTCATTTGCATAAAGAGAGAGAAAGAGACACTAGTTACGTTCGTTGTGCACGAAGATTGCTTGTGCTTCTTCTGCATGTGAAGATCATTTTATCCTGGGAGACAGACGTCTATGAGTCTTAAAGCATCACTAAGATAATAGTGTGAGGGGCGCAATCTGTCTTAAGGACATAGCGTCAAACACTAGACTTGATTTATTCATATTGCATTCACTGTGAGTTTTTATTGTTTATTAACAATGACAGATTTTTTCTTGTTGTTGCTTATTTTTATAAAATCACATGATATATACCCAACAATCGCTAAAGAAAGAGAGAGAGAGCTATGTGAGACTTGGCCATGGAGGAGCTCAAACTGCTTTGCTCATGGTGTCCATGGAGAGAGAGAGAGAGAGAGAGAGAGAGAGAGAGAGAGAGAGAGAGAGAGAGAGATCTGCAAGGCAAACAACTGGGCTATGTGAGACTTAGCCATGGAGGAGCTCAAACTGCTTTGCCCATGGTAGTCATGGCAATCGAGTTAGAGAGAGAGAAATGGGGATAACCCGATAATAGAGATTTCAGGTGGGTAATCAGGTTATGGGTTATGGGTAAGGATATGGGTAAAAAATATCAATTGTGTAAATGGAAAAGAAAATAAAAAAAATGTCACATTAATTTGACGCATCATCAATCTATTAGCTAGTCACATATACAAAAACTTAACATAAACTAACAAAACGATCAATGATGTATAATTTTAAAATGTTAGGGACCAATTAATTGCACGCATTTTAAATATTTGAGACTAAACAGGAAAATGTGTAAACATTAATGACCAATTGTGTATTTAACCCTTTTTATTAAATGATACATGCATTCTATGGTTTGCAAAGGCATGTTATTAGATTAAAAAAAAAAAAATGGCATGTTATTTTTTTTTGCTAAATAAATGACATGTTATTAAAGTTCAATTAAAGTACAATGTAATATCTCACACTTGTGTAAACTTGTTATAAGGTGGAGGTTAGGGTGTTCACGGGTCTAATTAAGGATGAAACCAACACTTGACATGAGCATGTAGGGTTGGGAAGTGGGAAATCCTCTATCTACCAACACAATTGGCCAACTGAATGAGTTTTTGTTGTTGTTGAGAAATCAGTACTTTTATTGAAAATCAATGAACAAAATACACAAATAAAAGATCAATCAATAGAAGATCAGAGCTAGAACACACAACTGACCCAACCAGCCTAGCCTACTAAAACACAAACTAGTCACTAGAAGATATGCCACTTATTACAAAGAGTACTATGTAAAATAGAAGCAGAGCTTTAACGAAATCCATTTTGGCCTTGACACCTCTTCTAATTGCTTTGATTATTTGCTCTTCTGGTTTCACCTCTTCATTATGAATTCTAGAGTTTCTTTGAATCCGAATATGATACACAATGACCCACCAACCGAACGAGTTTTGCATTTTGATTGGTGATCTTTTATGTTGATTTTATTGGTTTGGGGCAACAGTTGGACAGTGGGGAAGAGAAGTGAAGGGAGAGGTATTTTTCCAGATCGATTGGGTCACCAGAGTTTGGGGGTGGCATTTGTAGATATAGGGTCACCAGATCATTGATAAACCTAGATACTTAATTCAATCTAGAAGTCCTAAAATGAACCATTCATAGCGCTTTTCTTTTGATAAGTTGACATGACTTTCATTTATAAAATAAGGTTGACTATAAAATAGAGGATATATACAAAATCGAATAGAGGTATTTTTCATAAAAGATGAGTAAAAAGAAGTTCATTCCATTTAGATGACATAATTGAATTAAACATATTCTGCTTGCATAATTCATAATACCCAATATATGTCTTGGACCTGGGGTTCAGCTCTTGGCTCAATGGTTAGCACCAAAGGTGCTAACCACGTGGGTAGGGGTTCGAATCCCACCAACCGCCTTCTGGGGAGGTGACTTAATGGAAGGAAACCCTCGTGACCCATCACACCTGCGAGTCCGGGAGTTGTGGGTTCGGGTAGTGGTACGCCCCATTATTGCCCAGATGTGCCCCACGCCATGTCAAAATCGGGTTTAAGTGGGTCGGGACAATGAACGCACCTGCGAGTCCCTTTTTTTTTTTATCAAAAAAAAAAATATATATATGCCTTGGACCTCTTGGCGTGTAATTCTGAGAAGAGATTGGGCCCGTTAATTAAAACAAGTTTGAGGAAAAAGTTTCTGTTATAGCCATGTTTGTTTTCTTAGAAAGAAGAGGAAAATCACTAATACCCTCTCCAACTCCTAAAATAATGGTTGAAGCCCTCCTTAGCGAGAAATTATTTATTCTTCTTCTTGTATTGTAAACGTGGTCCTTCTTATCAATACAAATTAATCATTTTGAATTTCAATGATTACGTGACTCCTTAAAATTAGTAAATAATAAGAAATAATTTTTTTTATTGTTTAGGAGGATCACGTGGCTATACCTCCTATTGTAATGAATAATTTATTGAGGCTAATGGGCCTTTATTTTTTATTTTTTGAAACAATGGGCCTTTATTATGGCTTATAAATTTAGGGGTCATTCTACAATACCTACATTCTTTTTGTGAGTATGGTACCCATTCAATTGGTACCATCAAATGTGATATAAGTACCATCATATGTGATGTTGGTACTATCTGATTTTTATATATATTAAATTTAAATAATAAACAAAAATTTAGGGTATCAAGCAATGTGATTGTAGGTACCATCATATGTGACATTCGTACCATCATGTGAGGTTTTATCTATTAGAGGTACCGTACCCAAATGGGTATGGTTGAATTACCCTTAAATTTGGTGATATATGTGGAACAACATTGAAAATACACTTATACGATTCCAAATGTTCAATTTATTTCATTCCTTTATTATTTTTATTTTCTCCTGATGGAGTTTTTTTTAGAACAAGGAAATCTCTTTTTTATTTGACGATTAGTATGTCCAATCCTTGGGCAAACCTATCTCGTTCGAAAGTTGAGATTCCTCTTGGTTTTCCCTAGCTTCCTTTTCGTTGACCTGTTTCTTTTGATTTACTTGCCCCTTCTTCCCACCTAAAAGGAGAATAATATCAAATGAAACTTGTATACAACTTTAAATTTGTAAACATTATACAATAAATTAAAAATATCAATTGTAAGTAGTTTGTATCAATGTAAAAAATAAAAATAAAATGGTTAACTACATGATATTGCGATAGGCACACCAAGCTTTTGGTGCTTATTTACACCGGCCTCACATCTCAAAAAGTTTTTTCCTTTTCATTTCGACGTACTTTCAATAAATACACTTCAACAAAGCAGTAAAAAAAATCATCCAAATGCACACTACCAATCAATAGACTCTCGAGTATCTTCGAAACCTTTAGAAGGAGGTCTCTTAGCATCAACAAATGAGACCAATACTCTATAGTTTTTTTTTTTTTTTTTTGAAATATGATAGAAATTCTAATCTAAACTCACACACACGTATATTTTTAAAGATCCCGGGATCGAATCCACACCCTCATAGAGGGGGGGTTTTTTGGGGAGGGGATTACCATTGGGCCGAATACCCAAGTGGCAATACTCTATAGTCGAATCACAAGAAAAATGGTATTTTTCCTGCTTTTCCGATGTATATTTCAATTGCTAGTAGGACATTTATACTGTAGTTAGTATCACAAGGACACACATATAATAGTTCCGTGTAGACTTCTCTTTACCGATAAATGTAAAATATGTAGAAAAGTTGGGTCCAATTCTTTCAGCCAAAAAATCCGAAAGGGTTCAACTAGAAAGATATTAAAAAGGTCCTGATTTGGCTCTCGAGTAGCCTTTAAGCCAGAATTCGATGCCAAGCACCGAATTGAGCAACAACTTACATTAAAAAAAAAAAAAAAAAAAAAATGTACAAACTGATTTCTTAAATTTATTTCCAACCTTTTATTTTGTTTTCGTTAATTACACTCCCCAAACATGCATGTTTTCCGGTTTTCCTATTGTACCAAACAATATTAAGGGAAACAAACTTAATCAACAATAAATCTAGTAACACATTTTTTTTTTAATTACTATTGATGTGACATGTTATGATTGATATATAATAAAAGTAATGTATGTCAATTAAAAAATAATGTTATTCGAATCATAATTTCCTAGAGGTTTTTCTTAATATCATTTTCTAAAGAATTATATTTTATTCTATTATTTAATAAAATACTTTTATAATTGCATAGGTAATTTAGAGTCCAAACCATGATCTCACCCTCTCTCCTTTAAGGAAGTGGAGATAACTTATTTAAATAGTCAATAAATGAAATCTAGCCAGATACTCTCAAATAGGTACTAAAATGACATGAGAGTACTACAAATGGCTAAAAATGCAACACAAAAAATTAATGCAAACCCTGCTTTGGAATGAAACCCATTTGACTAAAACTGAGTGACATATAGGCAGTTTTAAGTTCAATGGACTACACAACCAAGTATCATAAGTGCATTAATACCAAATAGGAAAGTAAATTGAAAAAGATAGACATTTGTAGACTCGAGAATTTAAGAACATACCAACTTAAAACTCATCTATGACTAAAAGACCATACCGATTAGGAGTTGTAACTTACTCTTTTTCTTTTTGCCATTGGTTAGCCAAACTTGGTGATTAAGGAAAACCCCAGTTCCTAAAGTAACCCCAGTTCCTAAAGTCTCTTCAGATTCCTTAGAAGAGTCTGTGAAACGGGGAAGAAAGAAACCAGTTCCTCCAGATTTTCCAGCAGAGCCATTCGCTTCATCTCTAGTGACAAGCACTGACCAAGGGCTGTTTGGTTGCCCTGGCAGAACTGGAGCACCTGTTTTCTCAAAACCCTAATGTAGAATAGTAGTGTGAGTATTGTTCCTTTAAAATAAAACCCCACAAAAAATATAAAATAAAAGTAATTTAGGTGATATAAGAAAATTATTCGGTACATAGTAACGTTTTTCTCTCTCTTCTCACATGAATGATGAAGTCCACTATAAATTTAAATAGTGAGACCCATTATTATATGAGAGGAAGGAGTACCATGCCGCTATACTTTTAGAACAAGTTTTCCACCTGGGTTTGAGTTGGTGTGAATGAATCATATGGGTGCATATGGCCAGGAACCAGTGGATAACCGGCATCCCATGACGTGTGATGGTCAAAAGCCAGTACTCGATTGCCAATTACACCATTGCCATTTGGCTTAGTACCATTGAAACTGCCATGAACCTGCTGTTTTATTTGGAAAAATACAGATGAGATCAGTATTTATCACCAATAAAAAAGAAAGAAAGAAAAGAAAAGTAAAAGAAAGAAGAATAAAGGGAAAAAAAAAAAGAGTACAATTGAAATTAAGTTCACATGGAAGTTGCTCCACAACTCATATCCATCATAACTCGTGACCATAGAAGGAAAAAACAAACAAGCAAGAAGAAGCAAACGCAAACCATGTCAAATTACGGGTCTTGTTTAGCCAAACACACTACTATTACCACATGAAAATTTAAGGAAGTTAATTACATAGTATAACAACTCTTATACAGGAATTGAATTCCAGTTGGAATGAAAATATAATAAATATTTCTCTATAATCAATCATACGTACGGTTGTGACTGAAAAACAAACGAATTAACGAGAGGAAGAACGGAAAAACCTCATAGTTGGGCACTAAGTCCGGTAAATATCTGGGAGCAGAATTTTTGGGGTGGATTGCGACTTGTCCAACGTGATCATAAGCAGCATTATGAATGAAACCTTGGTGGGAACTGGTTTCGGGTTCAATATTTGTAGAAGCAATTTCATGTAAAACATCAGAAGGAAGCCAGAGCTCTCCATCCTCAAGGTTTGGAGGGAAGTCGACCATGGTTTCCAACATGAACAGAAAAACAAGGCAGAGAAGGGTGATGTGTTTAGGACTACTCGGCAGCACTATATATGAGCACAGCCGTAACAGCCAAAGCTTTGTAATGAGAAAAGAGAGAAAAGTTTCAGTGTTATTCATATAGCCTTTTGGTTGAATCACTCTCAAGTCTCACCCCTAATTTTAAGTGAGCGTCCCACAATTTATATATTGGATGAGTATTGAGTTGTAGTCATTGAACTGAATAAAAGGTACTTGAAAGCTGGTAGCACTCTGTCAAAAAATATGTAATTTAAAGAGGAGTGTAATTAATATTATGAGATGGCTTGCTGCCATTGGCAATTGTACTCGAGCTTTAAAAGCTAAGACTATTAAAGCGTAGCACTTTCATGGAAAAAATATAATTTTATGAAAAGTGATGAAAATACTAAAAGTTCTTATTTCCGTATTTATTATTATTATTTACCTTCATATGCTTTTAAACAAAAATGCAAACCACTTCATTAACCATATTCAAAGAATTTATTTTATTTTTATTTTATGCCATAGAATTACAAGACTCTTGACAACAAAGAATCCATTGCAATTCATTCTAAATTGCCACATTTATTTTGCATGCACTTTATTTCAAACTTAAAATTAATACTTTTTTTTTTTACCACCGAGTCAAGTCATTTTTCTTTAATATAGAGATAGAGAGAAAAGAAAAATGTCACAATTATATATAGGGCAAATTGTACTTTCCCCCCTTTAACTATTGAGTCATCTCAATTCCCCCTTTTATTTATAAAATCGAGCAATTTTCCCCTTTATGTATTAAAAATATGCAAATAGCCCTCATCGTCTAATTTTATGTTAAATCCAAGCCAAAATAACATAATATTTTTATAATATATTAATATATAATGATAGATTTTGAGTATTATGACTAGAAATTGACAAAATAAATAAAAACATTTCGTTAATTTTGTTGGAATTTAACATAAAATTAGACAATTAGGGTTATTTGCATATTTTCAATACATAAAGGGGGACATTGTTCAGTTTTATAGATAAAAAGGGGAATTGAGATAGACCCAATAGTTAAAAGGGGGAAAATGCAATTTCCCCTTATATATATGTTTGGTCCCAAAACTTTAATCTATTGATATCAGTGACGAACCATATACCTAATTATTGGATCATGAAAATATCAAATTCTAGCAAGTGAGAAAAAGGAAAGTAATAAATTGTCTGAGTGATTGTCTAAATCAGTTGGCAGTTGCATTGCTTTGTATGTGATGACGCATATGATGCACGAACCTCGTTTAAGAAATATATTAATAACGCTTAACAGAAACTCTAATACATTTTGTCGTTTTATAGTTCTTTCTCCAAGGACTCTTCTATTGTACGTTACGATAAGTATTGTCGACCTAAACCTAGCGTTATGATAATCAAGCTAATCTTATATTTTGAGCAAACCTATTACTAAAATCTTCTAAGTTTAAGCTCAAGTAACTTGAAATAGGATGGTGAAACCGCCTTCTGGGAAGGTGACTTAATGGAAGGAAACCCTTGTGACCCATCACACCTGCGAGTCCGGGAGTTATGGGTTCGGGTAGTGGTACGCCCCATTATTGCCCAGATGTGCCCCACGCCATGTCAAAATCAGGTTTAAGTGGGTCGGGACAATGAACGCACCTGCGAGTCCCTTTTTTTTTTCAGCAAAAAAAAAATAGAAATAGGATGGTGAAAGCTACATGGCGAAAGCACTGCTCTTGAAACTTTTAGTAATTGAGTTTTAATTTCTTGAGCCATTTTTAATAGAGTTTCACTTAAAGTAAGCTATATAATAATTTAAATAATATTTTAATATCTTGACCCTTTTTGAATAAAGTTTCACTTAGAGCAAACTATGTTAATAATATTAATATACTTATCGTTCATTACATGGCCAAAGCTACACGCATGGTTTTAAAAACCGGACCGGACCAGCCGGTCCGACCGGTTGAACCGGGGACCGGTGCCTAACCCGGTCCGGTTTTCTGAAAAAACCGGAAATATGAAAAAAATGACCAAAAACCGGAAACCGCCGGTTCGACCGGGAAAACCGCGAACCGGCACGGTTGAACCGGTTTTGGCCCGGTTCACTAATTCTCAAAACACTGCCGTTTTACTCTTTTTTTTTTTTTACTAACCTAACCTAAAACCATCAGCCTCTCTCTCTCTTTTTCCCTCCTCACGCACGCCGTTTCTCCCTCCTCACGCACGTCGTCTCTCTCTCGGCTCCTCTCACCGGCAACGATCACCTCTAGCTCCCTCACGGTCCCGATTTCTCACTCTCAGACTCAATCTCACGGACTCACGGGCTCTCGCACGCCGTCTCTCTCTCGGCTCCTCTCACCGGCAACGATCACCTCTAGCTCCCTCACGGTCCCGATTTCTCACTCTCAGACTCAATCTCACGGACTCACGGGCTCTCAATCTCACGGACTCACTCACGGGCTCTCAATCTCAGACTCAATCTCACGGTGTCACCGCCACCATCACTCTCACGGTGTCACCGCCGCCATCCACGGTTGCTCTCTCTCTCTCTCTCTGTTCCAAGCTTCAAGTCCTTTTTTTGAAAAAAGCTCAGTCAGTCAGTCACGGGCTCTCGCACGCCGTCTCTCTATTGAGAGTTTGAGACTTGTTTAATGCTACCAAATGATATTTATTGTTCTTTGTTGTTTGGATGTAATGGAATTCAAAATTATTTGGTTTAAGGAACATTATTTTGTGATGTAAACATGTTTAGTTACATATTTAGTTATTTACATAGTTATATTTTGCTTAGTTTTGATTTTTTTTCGCAAAATATAAAATGTGGAAACTCATATAAAGTATTTTAAAATTTGCTATATATTTGTTAACTCTATATTATTAGTTACAATTTTTTTTGTATTTATTTAATTATTTATATAATTTTAAAATTATTAATTATTATTTATGACGTCATCGATGA
Source organism: Fagus sylvatica (assembly GCA_907173295.1). Taxonomy (NCBI): domain Eukaryota; kingdom Viridiplantae; phylum Streptophyta; class Magnoliopsida; order Fagales; family Fagaceae; genus Fagus; species Fagus sylvatica. The sequence goes on along the minus strand of OU015762.1, from coordinate 20,309,969 downwards.
CGTCACCGGTTCGACCACCGGTCCGACCCCGGTCAGACCACTAGTATGGGAACCACTCCCTTTTCCGGTTCTCTCCCCAGTCCGGTTTTTAAAACCATGGCTACACGATAGAAGCATGTCGCATGACATATAATACTTATGTTGAGTCACATAGCGCAAACTCAACCTGTAATACCTAATATTTATTATTAAATAAGTACACATTAGATAATTAGAATAATTTAAGATAATAATGAAATTTTCTTCTAAATTTAAAGAAAATTTTGGTAATTAAAATTGAACTAGAGTAGTATTTGTAATTGTCTTCAAACTTTGATAATAGAGTTTTCACTTAAAATAGAGCAAACAATATAAATAATTTTATGCAATTATAGTATGCCATATGGTGAAAGGAGAAAATTTAGAGAGATACATACTACAAGAAATATCGTTATTTGTGACGGTCGAAAGGAATCACACATAGCCAAGTCTAGTCTAAAAAAATCGTATTTGCAATGGAAAATAGCAGTTGTAGTTGCTAGGATCACTAAAAAAAAAATTTGTGAGGGCCCTAAAAAAATTCTAGTAGCAACGGGGTATAATGTCCTCGCAAATTCCCATTCATATTGTCGCAAATGGAGTCCCAAATGATTGAGGATGTGAAGACTTACTATAATTAGATAGATTTGTGCGAGGGGATATAACTCTTACGAATAAAGTATTTTGAGAGTATTTACGTATCGCAAATCATAACAAATACAATAAAATTACAAACACAATACTTTCACAATAATGATGAGGTGTCAAGCTGTGAATCATGATAGATAATAAAATAATGTAAGTAATGGGTTTAGATGAGAACTTATAAAAACCTGCTAACTTAGTATTGCTGTGAAATGTTTTGTATATAGTGTTACTCTAACAAATAATATATATTTGAGGGCCTTTACCTATCACATGTAAGGTATTCATGAGGGCATTCAGATGCAACTAATAAAAATATTTGTGAGGGTATTAACCTATTGGATGTAGAGTATTTTTGAAAACATTCATCTATAACGAATGAATGATAGGTAATAATTCTCTCAAATACCTTATGGAAAATTATTCACTAGTCCCACACTAATACAAATAAATGCGTAGTCCAAGCTCTCACAGAATGGTAGGTCCTATCATGAATTTAATTAGTGGGATCTACCATTCATGTGAGAAAATTATTCAGTAGTCACAAACTACAAATAAATGCATAGTCCCTCCTCTCACAGAGTGATACGTCCTACCATAAAATTAATTAGCGAGACCCACCATTCATGTGAGAGGGGGACTACACATTTATTTGTAGTCATGAACTACTGAATAATCACTCATTCATGTGATGAGACCTACCATTCATGTGAGAGGGAGACTACACATATTTATTTGTAATCCTGAACTACAAAATAATCACTCAATACCTTATAAGGTATTTATAAGAGTGAGATCGTGAGAGCATTTTAACTATAACAAATACAATAAAGTTATGGACACAAAATTTTCACAACAATACTGAGGTGTCAAGTTATGAATGGTCAATAATAAAGTGATGCAATTAGTAGGTTAAGATGAGAACTATTAAAACATGCCAACTCAGTACTGTTGTGAAAGTATTATGCATATAACATTGATTTAACAAAGAAGGTATTTATGAGGATTTTAGTTGTTATTGATGTTTTAAATAATGAAGAGCATATTTTTAGACATGTCAGCAATAACAATTAATTTTTATTTTTATTTTTATGAATAAGTCAGCAATAACAACTTAATTGGTCGTAGCTAATATTTTCCTTTTTGTGTGTGTGTGTGTTTATTATTAGTTTATTTTGTATAGCAATTTATTATACCTTGTATTTCCCTATTTATCTAATTATGAAAAAACATCATGTAGGAAAAACTCATCCATTACAAGATTAAATAACATAAATAGTTAGTAATATCTTAATTAAGGATATCCTAATATTAAACCACTATAAAATAAAAAATGTTGTAGTAAAAATTAAAGAACTACAATAATATCACTATTCATCTAAGTCATGCTCCAAATCATTGTCATTAACCAAGTCATCTTAAAATATAAAATTGCATTAGATAAGATATGGTCTAGAACCAAAGAACTAAGTTTGGAAGCTTTGTTATAGAATGGGAAGGTGTTAGGCACCCATTCCGCTTGATCGAAATCGGTCTTTTATGAAATAATGGCCACAAATATCTTGTCATGCATGCATTTATACAAGATAACATTCCAAATATGTCATAAACACATTTTAAAACATGTGAACTTAGGAAACGAAATTTAGAATGCTAGGGTATTAAGGAAACAAGATTTCATATTAATCAAAAAGCATAATTGAAAAACCCTAACCCTAACAGTTGCATCATCCCATATCATCAAAGAAAAACATATTTGCAGAAATTTAAATTAAAATAGAAAATATTCTTGTTTTAGAGACTATACCTATATGCGTGGTTTCTGAAAAGGCGGGACCAACGAATGTTCTTCATAAATCAAGCTTCGTCTTCCAAAAACTAGAACTCCTTCCTTTAAGCTTTCCCACGAGTTCCTCCCTTGATCTTCAAGGGTAGTTTGTGCTTTGATTGATGCCTTGTTACTTGATCGATTGAATGATGATTGACAATACGAGGGGTTTCGGGTGGATGATTGTATGAAACTAGCTAGAGTTTTATGTTTAGGATTTTTCGTAACACCCCCAAATTTTTTTTACATTACCCTCCTCATTGTAAGTTGTGCACAAAGAAAAGAATAAAAACAAAAAATAGGCCCATTTCTTCCTCTAGTTCTTGGTGGCCGCCATATAGGTTCAGCCACTCCCTCCATTGGCATCTTGGTTCATGATTTTGGATTATCATTAGAGCTTCAACGGATTAGGTGAGCCCTTTGGCCCTTTGTTCTCATAATCATCTAAGATTGAAACTATGGAATCATTTGGGTGTTGTGATAGGCCCAAAAAAATAGGCAATTGATAGTAAAACATTCAGGTCTATTGTGGTTCTATTAGAGCATTCCCAATGGGTTAGTGAAAAAGCCATTTTCATCAAATATGGCTAATAAACCCTAAAAATGGCTCACAACCGATTAGCAACAGCTGAGCCAAAATACATTTTTGCTACAATAACGAGGCATTTTTACAGAGGTACTTTTCATTAGCAATATTTGAGTATTTTATTATTTCTCTACCAAATTTCTCTCCTCTCTTGGTCTCTCCTCTTTCTATCCCCGGTTACTCTCTCTAAATAGTCCACTGTTGCTAGATTTAGATTAAGGTGGGTTTGATTTGTGTTGGGATTGGGGTTAATTTTCAATTTTGATGGGTCGATCTTGTTGCCTCCAACTTCGTCCACCGTCGCACCAGCCGAGCTCACGGTCACGGCTTGGGCCGATGTTGATGACAACGACGAAGATCCACTGCACAACCTTTGTCCACCGCCACACCAACTTCATTCACTGCAAAGGAAAACGACATTGAGCTTGAGAGTGACACTGAGCTTGAGACCCTGGTGTTTTCCGATCTTGGGTTGGAGTGATTGTGTGGGTTTTTGGTTGAGGTAGAGAGAGAGAAAGAGAGAAGATGATTACTGGGTTATTAAAAAAATAGTAAAAAATAATATTTTAATAAAAATGTAGAGATAGAAATAGATAGTCCATTGAGAGCATTTTTAAAATTGAATAGCTAAAATGAAAAATGAGCTCCTGAAAATAAATCCAAAATTTTAGAAATGCTATTATAGTATATCTTGATTAGAGTCACTCTAGTTGGCTATAGCCTCATAGGCTGCCACATACCATATAGGCTATTTAGACGAGTTCAACAAAATGCTATTTAGCAAAATAGTTTCAAAACAATGTTTTTGTAGTGGGTACGTTTTGATGCTACAATAAATTTCTTAAAGTAAAAAGAAGTACTTTTGTCAGACTTTCCAAAAAGAGATCCCTTTCATTAATGATTAATTTTGACTTTATATTACATCGTGTCTGTATTCTGTACCATCTTTCCAATGTGGGACAATTAAAAAAGAATAAATTAAAGAAAGTACAATCTTCTATTTTGTCCTTATTATTCTTTGTGGAGTCGTCTCTACTTCTGCTATGGGCTTAGGCCGAATTCAGTCTGTCTCTTTCTTCGCAAATGAAGGAGTTGGGCCACACTTTTCATGGGCCTGTTTTATATTCTGATTTCACCACCTCCAATTGCCCCTCAAATTTCTACTTGTGTTGAAGAGAGAGATTTGACCGAAATAGTGGGGAAATACATATTGCTGTTCAACTGACTGAACAAAAAATGGTCGGAAGTGGTACGATCGGTCATTCAACCAGGAAAATATTATTCGGTCCATTATTACAGTATTCGGATGGGGACAGATCATTCGGCTTTATGGGATAAAATTCGGTCATTAGTTCTACGTTTGGCTTGAATCGGGATCCTGAGGCGATTAAAGATAAGCCCCTTCAGTTTATCGTTGTACCCATTGGATGAGATAATGAGTTGGTGATGCTTTAAATCAAATTTAACTTTAAAAATAGCTGTTTGCCCCAATTAATACACCGTTTGACGTTCCCAAAGATGTCTCATCATTAAAGATTTATCGCAAATTTTTATCTTTCTTTATCTTCTTCTTCAATTCAAGGACCTGTTGTTTTAGTGCCTCCACAGTGTCCTCATTTCTCTCGTCCCAGGTTTGGTCACTGGTCGAACTGCTACTTCTGGATTCTACCATTCTGGTTCTTCAGTCCGTCTTAGAACGCCTACGATATCGGTGGGACGGTTCAGGCTTTCGTTCGTTCTTGATTTCCAACCTAACGATTACCCTTCGGAGTACCTTTTCTGAAGGTGTACCCTCGGGCCATCTCTTATCGTTGTTGGAGGAGAGATCGGCCTCTAGCAGGGGATTCTCACCTTCCGAATTCATCATTGGGTCCTTCCCTCGACCCGAGTATACGGTAACTTTTTCTATGCAGCTATTCATTCTTTCTGGAATTTTTTATCTTTGAAAGTACTTTCCCACAGACGGCGCCAATTGTAGTGGGTACGTTTTGATGCTACAATTAATTTCTTAAAGTAGAAAGAAGTACTTTTGTCAGACTTTCCAAAAATAGATCCCTTTCATTAATGATTGATTTTGACTTTATATTACATCGTGTCTGTATTCTGCACCATCTTTCCAATGTGGGACAATTAAAAAAGAATAAATTAAAGAAAGTACAATCTTCTATTTTGTCCTTATTATTCTTTGTGGAGTCGTCTCTACTTCTGCTATGGGCTTGGGCTGAATTCAGTCTGTCTCTTTCTTCGCAAATGAAGGAGTTGGGCCACACTTTTCATGGGCATGTTTTATATTCTGATTTCACCACCTCGAGTTTTTATGCAAAATAGATTTAAAAAATAGGTTATCGAGCAAAACGCCCATCTAGTGGAGCTATACGAATAGGTAATATTGCAGAGGTTGCCAGTTGCTTGATAGGGCACGAGATACAAACCTGCCATGATGCATATATAATCAATTGCTTTAGAATCACCTATTTGGGTTATCTTTGGAGGGCTGGCTGGCTTTAGAATCACCTATTTGGTAAACAAAATATTGTCTAAGGTTAATGGTGATAAAGAGGCTCTCTAACGTTGGAAGCAGCCCCATTTTTTTTAATTTAAAACACTTTTCAGTATGGCCAAGAACCACTATGACTAGCATTATTTTGTATCTTTTGTCGATCGTTAATTCGTTACACATGTCACGGTGTCGTAGACAGAATTTATTCAGTAACACAATCGGTTATTGGTTAAAAGATATTAGGTTGATGCTTATTTTTATCTTGTTTGGAGATCGAAAAAGTTATATATATAGATACACATCCTATATATGGTGTTAATGACTCGAGTCTCTTATTTAATTAAAGTTAGTGACCGAAGGAGTTTTCAGCAATTTTTAAATGGAGTTACTGACTTGGAGTTGCTAAGGAGCGGGAAGCAAAGAAGATTAGTAGTAGGAACCAGATTTTCAAATTCACATTTTTCATGCATAAGACTACTTACCAAATTTGGCTCCCGATAATTAAGCCATTGATTGTAACGATGTCTTAAACAAAGTGCTTGAAGTTGGGCTAGTTTTTCTCTCTCTTTGCATTCATGTAGGAATGATTTAACAATATGATTTACTGGCTCGTTCAGGTACACCGGTTTGTTGTAGCAATTTTCATAACATTTCACACTACATCGAAAATATGCCCTAGAAGATCTTCACGTTTATGTTTTCGAGATTTTGAATTTCGAGAACAAGCTTATGTTTCATGGTGAAGGCAAGCATCAAATAGGAGAGGAAGCTTTTCACGTTTAGCGATATGAACAAAAGGGATTGGAACTAGATTGGGATGGATATCAGGATGACCATCAGTTTGCACTTCAACGATAATAATGATAACTAACACCGTCATCCCTATCAAAAGTTTTCTCATACATTTCCTATCCATTGATTCTATCTCACTTTATTATTGTTCTTATATTGACTTCAATTCATAATGATAATTAAAACTTCAATTGTTGTTTTTATATATGATTGAAGGATTATAAAAGTTGGAAATAAACACAATTTAATATATTATTAATTAATTATCTATTTTTTTTTTCCCTCCAATAAGTGTCTATAAGAATTAGGACTTTTGGAAGTATGAGCAATTTAAAATTTAGTGTCTTTTAGTTTAAGTAATGTCTTTTCGCTAGGGTTGTTAGATTTCAATATTATTTTAATTTTAATTTGTACCTTTTCAAAAAAGCAATATATTTCTAGTAAGAATGTAGTAAGTTTGTGGTTAACGACGTGTGATGAACCAATAATTACATATATTAGATAATTAAAAAAAAAACCTTTTAGGTGTTTTGAATGAAGATATTGGTTCACTTTCTTGGTCCAGAAAGTGTAATAAACACATCATATTAGAGTATTTAGTGTTCACATCACCTTACTTTTGATTATGAAAAGACACAGTATATGGTCAAGCTTTTGTATATAAGACATCACTCAAAAACATGTGTTTATGGAGAATTTATTGGAAAAGAGAAATTCTTTCAAATTATGATAAGACTTTAAATTTGAAACCAACATAATAACTCGATTCCATCATGTTAAAATTTGTAAGTTTAAAGTAAATGTATTATTCAATGCTTAAGCAAGAAAAAAAAGCTATATGGTAAAAAAAAATTCCAAATCAAAGTTATATCTAGGGAAACTTACCATTTTCCACCATAATCTTTCACCCAAACTTTCGATGTGAACAATTGACCCCCCTAATTGCATTGAATTGCTACAATGTACCCCTGTCGTCTAAATTGCTATTAATTTTCTCGAAAATTCCCTCATCTCCACTTTGCCCTAAAAAAAAAAAATCTCTTTCTCTTTTTCATAGTCAGGTTTTTGTTCTTTGTCTCTCTTCACTGATTTTCTCATCCAGTCCATTCAACTTTCTATTCATAAAATTAATTTTGAATTTCAAATTGTTTATAGCTGTTATGACAAATTTATATACACTCTTCATTTTTTTTTTTTCATTTTTTTTTTTTTTTTTCATTTCCTTTTGTTTTTTCCCGCTATAAATTCCAACCCATGGATCTTATTTGTCCTCATCACCACCACAAATGGAGGTGAACCTCGATTGACCCACTCAAAAGCACAAGTCGTTGTCATGCCAAATTAAGACCGTCGATGTGAGAAGATTGAGGATGAGAATTGCCAATGCGTAAATGGATTAAGATTGTAGTTTGTGAATAAATGGCTTATCCCTTAACTGGCGCGTCAGTGACGCACTAGGACTGAGGAAAGCGGTCGTCACCATGAGGAATGCTCAAGATCGTCGACTATGGGGTCGCCAGAGAGAGTTGGTCTCACAAGTTGTTGTGATTTGTGTTTTTTTTTTATTATTATTTTTTTTTTATATCTTGGTTTTGGGTGCTGGGTTTGAATAGTTCGGTTGGAAACTATTGTAATTCTTGTGTTTGAGAAAATTAGAGTTTTTGAAGGTGGGTGTATGAGAGAACCATGACCCTAAAACCATCCCCTTTTAGATGAGGGTCTAAACATGGTTCCCAAAATAAGGATTTTCACTGTTTTCTATCCTAATCACTAGGGGAAATTATAAATGGAGTCGCCATTTAACTTTTGTACAAAAAGCTAAGAAAAAAAGTACAATATTTTATTTATTGATGAAATAAATAATACAATGTTTTGGGAAATAAACAAATTACATGATTTTGCCCTAGATACAATCTAAGGAAAAATAAAATTACAAGTCTTTGTGTCCTAAATGCAATCTAGAAAACAGAAGTAAAAGGATATATGAACTAATCTAAATTCCCTTAAGATCAGGGTTCGGGGGCTAGGGGATTGGATGGAAAGATGTTAGGCACCCATCCAACCTGACTACCTAAATCAATCTCTAAGGAACTCTTAACCTATAGTTCAGGACTCGATGCATACAAACCAAACTCGCATTGATGTGACATCATATATATTACATGCAAAACAAAATGAATAAATGTGATTAATCATCAAGCAATTGAAAGTATTCATGCAAATATCCCTGACTATACATTTAAACAACCGAATATAACATGTTAAGATCAAAACCAATCGGAAACACACAAGTCAAAAACAATGGGAAAAGATTTTCTGTACAAGACTATGTTTATTCTAATAAAACCTAGATCGGTTGTTAGATGGATTAGATCGGGTCACTCCTAGTGCCGATCAGTGCCCATATTGGCCAATTCGGTGCCTAGGTAAAAACTGGGACTCGATCGATGCCCAGGTAAAAACCTATGACCTGATCGATTTTAATCCGATAGTTCAGTTGCTGACTCTCATGAAAACCAATTCCTCCATTGTTTTTAACATTTTTAAAGTTATGGTTTTCATCCTAACATGCTCCTAAGTCATATTACAATTTATCAAATAAAGAAAAATACTTAGGAACAAACAAGAATAACATAATCTTAAAATAAAATAAACAATCTAATAGTCATACATCCATGGAAACACCAAAATGTTGCAAACAAGGAAAGAAGTACCTGCATATGTTTGTGGAAGGAAGCTTCCTGATCCAAGTTGAATAGATCCAACTTGAAAATTGATTCTTGAGAAAAAACCGTTAAATTTGGTTAAAAGAGATTAAAAATGGAATTGAAAGATTGGAAATAGAGATTAAAAAAAATGGCTTTTGTAATCTATGGACTTGAATATAAGAACACACTTGTGTTCTTATTCCAAAGTCTAACCATTTGCAAAAATTCTCTTGACTTTTGCTTAGGATTGCTCCGACTAATTTTTTCCAATCTCCTGTTAAAAAAAGAGAATATTTTCTATTTATATGACAGCCCTAAAATGAACCTACCCACGTTTTGGACTTTATGGGGAGTGCATTAGGGTTTTGGAAATTGGATAGACTTCATGAAAATCTCGAAATTCTGACTGATTTTTAAGCCCTAATTTGGGCCCTTTTTTACCCTCTAAACGTTCTAATTTGAAGATAGTCATTGAAGAATATTTGTAGCCCATCATGTTATCTTTCCATCCCAATTTGAATCAATTTAATCGGATAACTGAGTCAAAAGTTATGGTCGAAATATCGATCAATGTACAGGCTGGAATCCAATTTGAATTGGGCTTTGGACAATTCTAGGTTTTTTTTTACCTTTGGTCAACTTCTAGTGGATTTAGAAGTTCTTATTTGGCTGAATTCGAGATTTCTTGAGATTTTAATTAATTAATAATTTATTAATAATTAATATGATAATTATTGGTCAAAATAATTATCTCCATTAGTTAAAAATAAATCAATTTAAGAATTATCCTTTGATGAATATCTTGTGCATGAATACTTACCATTTTAAGGTGTTCTAAACCAATAGAAATTATTTATTAATTGATTTTAATTTAATCCTTTAGAGGACCAATCAAATTAATTAATAAGTAATCCTATGCATGTGAGCTTATGGTAAATATCATTTCAACCAATCAAATTTATTTCCTTAATAAAATCTTGGTTTTTGATCCGATTTCCAATCCGAAAAATGCACTTCTCATTCTTAATTCAATTTTGATCACTTAAAATATGATTTTAAATTTATGGACCAACTTTGAATTTTCAAGCTTGTGAAATTACCGTTTTACCCTTTTATGCACTAAAGTGTAAAAAAGTAAAATTAATGGTTGCAAAATGGGGTATCAATAGATACTCCTCATTGGTGGAATTTATGCAATAAATAAACACCAATGCAAGTACGACATCTCATTTTGTGACCATTAATTTATTCACGTGGGGATATAATGTCCTTAGACATTTGTGGGAATGCAACTCTGCAAAGTTGTCCCAAAAGAGAAAGTGTGAGAATACAATTCTGCAGAATTGCCTCAAAGTGGAAGGTTTTGAGAATACAATTCTGTAGAATTGCCTCAAAGGAAGTGTTTTGAGAATAGAACTCCGCAGAGTTACCTCAAAAGAAATGTTTTGAGAATACAATTCAGTAAAATTGTCTCAAAAGGAATATTTTGAGAATACAATTCCGCATAATTACCTCAAAGAGAAAGTGTTGTCAGAATACAACTCCGCATAGTTGCCTAAAAGGAAAGTGTGGGAATACAACTCTGGAGAGTTGCCTCAAATGTAATGTTTTGAGAATACAATTCTGCAAAATTGCCTCAAAGGGAAGTGTGGGAATACAACTTTGCAAAGTTGCCTCAAAGAAAATATTTTGAGAATACAATTCCACAAAATTGTCTCAAAAGAAATGTTTTGAGAATACAATTCTGTAGAATTGCCTCAAAAGAAAGTGTTGTGAGAATACAACTCCGCAGAGTTGCTCTAAAACAAAATGTGGGAATAAAACTCCAGAGAGTTGTCTTAAAGAAAATATTTTGAGAATACAATTCCGTAGAATTGCCTCAAAGGAAATGTTTTGAGAATACAATTCCGTAGAATTTCCTCAAAAGAAATGTTGTTGGGGTGCAACCTCCGTAGAGTGTCCCACAAAGAAATTTTGTTGGATGAAACCTCCAAAGAGTGCTTTAGGAAGAAATGTTTTGATGACATTGACTCACGGTCGCAATTTTTATTTTTATTTTTTGACTTAGGGTCAGATTTGATTTTCGACTCGAGGTCAATTTTTTTTTTTTATTATTTATTTCTTTGAATTTGGATGATGACTCAAGGTCAATTCTAGATTTTCAACTCATGGTCGAATTTTGATTCTCTTAATGATGACTCAGGGTCAAGATTCATTTATATTTGACTTTTAGTGGATGACTCTAGGTCAAGATTTTAAAATTTTTTTTTTGTACGATTTGAGGTCAATGTTTAATCTTTGATTGGTGACTCAGGGTTAGGAATTAATTTTGATTGAGAGTGGTTTGCTCATCTTCGAGGCTTAAATGATTGATTTTGGAGATTTTTCTTCTTTTATTTTTTATTTTAAAAAAAATGTGCTTATGAAGATTTGTCCATGGGAAAGTTTGTTCATGAAGATTTTTTTATTGAGGTGATTTGTACTTGGAAGTTTTTAATTTATTTTGAAAAAAATTTCTTTGAAATTGTTCCATTATGAAGATTTGTTCATTGCTCATCTTTGAGGCTTAAAAATTGCTTTAGTTTGCTCGTATTGAGGCTTAAAATCTTTGTGTTGGTTATTTGACTCAGGGTCATTGGCTTAGGGTTGGATTTCAAAATGGATGCTAACTCAGGCTTGGAGTTTGGAATTTTGATTGACTCAGGGTCAGATTTGAAGTTTGAAATGATTTTTTGACTTTGGTCGTTTATTTGGGCTAGCTTTTTGTAGAATTGAGGTTTCCCTTGTTGTACCTGAAACTTCATTGGTCAGTAGATTTTGTTGTTTCTTAATTTGACTCTGAAATTTTGAATTTGGTGATTGCTTTGGGATTTTAGGTATGATTTGGTTTGTATCAATTGATTGATTGGGTATGGCAAAATTGGCTTGGGTTTTGTTGAAATTTTGCAACTTTTTTTTAGGTCAGTGTTATGTTTTTTCAACAACTTTGTTGTGTTAATGTTTTTGAGTTTGGTTGATTAAGTTTGAGATGGATAGCTGTTTTGGATTGGCTCCATTTGGTTGAGATTTGATGATTTGTTAACTTGGCACAGTGGTTCTAGCTTTTGGATTGATGAATTGATTCAAGTTTGAAAGTTTTGTTTAAATTTGAATTTGTTTGCTTTGAATTGGAATTGCTATTTGTGGTGATTTTTAACTTGGTTGGTCAATTTTAAGTCTTGATTATGTTGAATTAGACTTGGTTAATTTTCTCGTGATTGCATGATGTGTTTGATTTGGTTCTTTGTTTTAGTTTTGATGGCTTTTTTGTTTATGTGTTAGGGGTGTTTGAGGAAATTAATCCTAAGAAGCCGAAGTTGGTTCGGTACGCTTTGGATGTCGATAAGGTTGAATTTGATTTGTCGCAAGACCCTGAGTGTCATGTGTTTCGTTGTGTGAAAGTTGGGGTAATTTTGAATTTTTTTTTTTTTTTTTTGCTTAAGACATGTGTGGTTAGAAATACGTACCTTGGCTTTTCAGTGCTTACCTAACCTCATTCTCTTTTGAATCTGATGATGACAGCTTATTCCTTGGAGGATTGGGTTTCATGCTTCCATTGGAGAATGATATTTTGATGAAATGTGGCAACATTTTTTGGAATGGACTCTTGTTGATGGATGGTCCAATGGAGTGACTTTGATAACTGCAAGAGACAACAAACAAACTCTTCTTTTGATTGTCAGTTGGGCGCATGCCCCTAGTTTGAGCATATTTGGCAAAAGAAGATCATGTTAACAAACCGAACAGATGAACCGATGCCCCTAGTGTAGCATGCTTGCATACAAAAATGTTGGGCCAATGCCCATAATTTAGACATGTTGTAAAACCATTTTGTGCAAGTGAACTATTTTCAAGTCAATCGCTTTGAGTTCTCCACCAGACCTAAGTTTAGGTCGTTTGGGTGCTTGGGACCGAGCCTTTACAAACTGCTTACATATCTCTTTTGGGAGGATCAGGTCCAGACGTAATTCAAAAGTTGGACCTATTCGAAGGTCATGCAGATATTTGTAACCGAGTCTTTGATAGATTGCTTACGTATCTTTTTTAGGAGGATCAGGTCAAGACGTAGTTCAAAATTGGACCTATCCAAAGGTCATTAAGATGATTGGGACTGAGTCTTTGATGGACTGCCTACGTACCTCTTTTAGGAGGATCAGGTCCAGACGTAGTTCAAGAGTTGTTGGAAGATACTAAAGGTCATGCAGATGATTAGAACCGAGTCTTTGATGGACTGCCTACGTACCTCTTTTCGGAGGATTAGGTCCAGATGTAGTTCAAAAAAATTAAACATATCCAAAGGTTATTCAGATGATTGGGACCGAGTCAGCAATAGACTGCCTACGTACCTCTTTTGGGAGGATCAGGTCCAGACATAGTTCAAGAGTGGGACGATTTTTTCCTTTTATTTATTTAAAAAAAAAAAAAAAAAAAAAAATTGTTCTTTTAAATTTAAAAAAAAAAAAAAAAAAAAAAGGGAAAATCGTCTCTTTTTTAAGCAAAAATCGTCTCTCGATTTTCAAACTGGCCTGTATTTTGATATAAATTTGGAAGGGTACTTTTTGATAAAATAACTTAAAAAAATGTGTTATTGGGTCAAAATTGCCCAAAAGATGGGATAAAGATCATAGGTTTTGCAACCAACGACCCATGACATGATCCCAACTTGATCAAACCCGAAACTAATCCAGCCCACCAATTTTCAAGTTTAGCACTAACTCATTATAGCAAGTTTAATCTATTTTCTCCAAATTCTCTAAAAAAGAAAAAAAGAACCATTCAACTGATGTATAAAATGCGGAATGGAGCAGCAAACGCCACGTTGTGCGCCATGAAGCCATGAGAATCTCCTCTTCCGTTGCTTCTTCTTGTTTCCTGAAAGCTTCATTCTCTCACTGTTTACACAATCAGATTAGAACCTCTTTAGCTGCCAACAAAGTCTCGGATCAATCCACCATGGAGAAACGCCCACAAGGTAGTAACTTTCAATTTGCTTTCTTCAAACCATGTCTGCTTCGTTTTTGCTGTTTGTATCTTTCTTGTGAAACTTTCTGGGTTTTTGACTGTTCGTTTGCTTTGTCCGGCTTTGAAGACAATAAAGATAAGATAGATGAAGTGTGTTGCAAGGAAGCATGCGACTTCAGTTCAAGAAAACGCGATTCTGATGATATCATTCCTCACATTCTGCACCTGTGAGTCTCTCTCTCTCTTTCTCACGCACGCACACAACCAAGTTTAAATTTTACATTACTAAAACTATCTGGGACTTGCGATGTTAGCCAAGAAGATAGCTTGAATATATGTCTCTATGATATGTTAAATAAATCTATATTCTTTGCAGCGTATTTGAAACAAGTGGGGGTGATTTTTTTTGTCACTAATAAGAAAAACCATCAACAGTGATTTTTTTGCATGTTTATGAAGGATATATTGTAGAATTTACAGTTGGATACAAAATTTTTGTGTTTACTACTCTCTTGGTTGCTTAGTGGAGCATTTCTTAGTGAAGTGCCAAGGCGAAAGGATAAGTGTACTTATTAATGTGTTGGTTTGAATTAAAAAAAAAAAATCGTCAAGATGTGGCTACAATTAAGCAATCGATTTGTCATTCAGGTCGTAGTTGAATTATATGAGACAGGTTTGATGGTTTTAGTTACCTATATAGAAGGTATTGCATCATGATTTTAATGTGAACATAATTTTGTTGCTAAAACCTAAATGTGTTCAATTCAATTATAGAAATTTAATGGTTATAGAATGTGCTGAAGTTTTCTATTGATAAGCAAAATTTATTTGTTTAAAAACCCATCAGTTATGGCTTATTTATTTTTATAATTGATAAGTTACACACATACTTAAAGGGTTTTGAACTCAAAACCTCTGTCTCCATTCCATTGTGAGAAGAGGAAAGGAATGTCATTTGTGCTAGAGCTCTCGTTGTCTTCAAAACCCATCACTTATTATTGCACAGGTTTGATCAGAACTTTGTAATTGATTGTTTCAGATATGGATCTTGTGCAACACCTCATGACTTTGAAATCTATGCTCAAGATGCCTCTTTTGAGGATCCACTCATGTGTGCTAAAGGGTAGGTATTGACTTCAATTACTTTATCTTGAAGAGAAATATGAACCCAATGATTTATATACCAATATTATGCTATTAGGTAGATAGTCTCCTAATATTGAAAAATGAATGTGCTTCTTGTGCAAGTTAGGATAATTCAATGGTGCCTTTAAGTATTTGTGTGGATTCAGTTAGTAATTAGGAAAATTTTCTGAAAGTTTTGGAACAGTTTATCAGAGGATCATCTCATCCCTAAATTGTTTGTCATGCTTACTGACCTAGTCAAGATACCTATGTCACCCTAGTTGGACCTGTGCAATTCATGCAATAAGTTTGTAAATCTTCATTTTAATAGATCTGGGCTTAGTGTTCCATCTGGTTTCTTTGAAGTGTCTTTGATACTGAATGGAACAGTATGCCATTTTGTTAGAAATTTTAGGAAGCTATAGTTATTTTTATGAAATGAGATAAAAAAATAAAAAATAAAAAAGTTGTCACACTACCATTTTATTGCTGCAGTCACAAGTATTTTGGTTTTTGAGACTATTTGCACTTGTAGTCCTATAGATCAGAACCTTTTAAGTTAAAATGAGGGATGCAGTTAGCAGTAGGTACTATGGAAAGGATTCTTTCTTATTCGTCTCTTTCTTCTTCTTTTTTAATAAAAAGACAAATTTGAAGGAAATTTTCACTACTTGTGTTGGGAACACAGATTACAGAACATTTTGTTCTGAGCACAATTTGTAGTCTCTCATACGTTTTTAATACACATTCATATGATCTTGAGCTTGTGCCTGTGTCAATCATAAATGCTACCATTGATTTCCACTATGGTGCAACATGTCTAATCATACAACATAGGCCCAATTAATATTCTGTTTTCTGTTGGAGGTGCTATAGCCTATAGCCCCTTTTGTTTGTGTTTTTATAATGCAGTACTTAGAAGGTGAAACTCTGAGTTATTTCTAGTTGGAGGTCATATTAACACTTGGTGCATGGATCTTGTTTCTAGAAAAAATATTCTTGTCATTTTGCAATCAATATTCAGTCAAAGCTCTATACAGAAACAGATCATCTACTTCCAAACTGGTTGAATAAGGTGTTTCTGTCTAAAATTTTTACATCTCAGTCTATTACTGAACTGTCTCTACAGGATTTGTGAAACCGTTAGAAAATGGATCCCACTCTTTTGCTCCAAATTATTTAAATACATGCATTTAAGATATGAAGGGTTCTTATTTTAAAACAATGAAAGAACTTTTTCACTCTTTCACATCTTGAGGGATTTTACTTGGAAAAGAATATGGTCTTTACTATTGAATTTGCTCGATAGCTTATACTATTTATAGTACTAGAATGGAAATGAATTCTCTATGATGTCTTGGGTATAAATATTTTCAGGAACAAGCAAAACATAATTTTTTGTCTCAAATTCCTGTCAGTTTTTTTATATATTTCAATGGATTCATTAAAATTCTTCTTATTCTTATCAACATTCTTGGTATTGTTGATTAATTTGATGCTTACTTCTATGACATAGTCTGTCTTACATAATTTATAATTATTGATTTTACAGGGTGAAGCAGATAAAATCAGCATTCTACTCACTTTCGAAGGTTTGGTTTTTGTCTTTATTGGCTATTATTTTCCTTCTTATCAAACATCATGTATTTGAGGCCTATGTCTTCAGCTTAATCGGGATGTTCAATTTTGTGGAAGTTTTTCTGATAATTGCGGTGATTTTTCAATAGTGAAAACTGGAAAACCATGTTTTCCAATACAATGACTATTGTTTTGCTTTGTACTTTCATCTCATAGCCAACATTGGAAGTAGCCCCTTGCCATACAATCATGTCTATTATGTAGATACAACTTGCAAGAATAATTATAGTGGATAATTATGTTTATATGGCATTTATTTACAACTGTACTTAAAATGCATTTACAGTTTAATGAAGCTGCTAGTTTGATATAGTGATAATATGGTTGCTTGAATTATTGTTTGATAATCCAAGCAGAGTAGATTCTGGGATGGTGCTCAGTGAAAGCCCCAGTGTTTGCATATATATGCTGCTACTAGAATTGAAGTACGATGAATGTGCAGTTTATCTCAAGCCTATAGATCATCATGGAATAGTATTGGAACAAGGGCAAAGTATTAAATTGACAAAGGAAGCTGTTTACACTAAACCTGGAGAACAAAGGTTCCTGAATTGAATATTTTAACCATCTTCTTGTTCAGATGCAAACAAAGTGGGAGATTTTAACATCTTCAATGTTCCTTACAGTTTACTAACTTTGAACCGAATCTTATCTTGTTTTAAATCTGTTTGTTCTTCGGTATTGTCTAAGTTTTGACAGACTAGGTTATTCTTCCCCATGAATTCCAGGTCTTTAGTGAATCAAGAATTGTGGAGTATAGTGTCACAGAAAATGTAATTTCACCAGGAAAGCGAGAGGTTAGAAATTTCATTTGCTACTCTCATCAATTTCTTTATTTTTTCTAGTTTCTAGTATTTTGTTTGGGTTGATTCCTTATATATAGAACTAAATCTGTGCGTTCAAATACAGATATTAATTGACAACAAGCAATACTACAAGCTCTTAGGGAAAGATATAAATATGATATCACTCATCAAGTTGGATGTTGTTGATGGGAAAGTTGTTCGCCATGAAGATTGGTATGCACTAAAGTTCTTCATTGTTACTGTGTTCCATTCAGTCGCTAGCATATATTGATTTCACATAACACTCTTAACACATTAGATGTATTTGAAACACACTGTTCTTTACAACCAATACTTTCCCGTCCATCCTTTTCTCTAACTGTATTGTAAAAGTATACCCTCTTTTGATGGCATTTCTCAGGTTATCCTTGAACTTATTTGTGTTTTGCAAATTTGGAAGATATAATCACTTTACAGCAAATAAAGGATATGCTTAATGGTTCAAATAATATGGATACAGTGAAAGAAGACACTAATTAGGGTATTTTTCTACTATGTTAAAATCAAAAGTCAGCATATACAAATTGTATGGGGGCCTTTTTTTAGGCTGTGATAGAGAAGACAGAGGTTTCGTAATTTTCTAACAAAATGTATATTAATTAATACATTTGAATTTCTAGTTTTTTTTTTTTTGACTGAATAGAAAGTATGATTTAAGTTTCAGATACATGGGTAGTTTACCATCCATGAAGTTGGGTTGTCAGTGAATGTATCTTTTCCACTTGTTATTTTCTGTTTGTGGTATATGGAAGTATTGTCTGTCAATTCTGATGTCTCTTTAACATTGTGCATTATGCATTTCAGAACTTTATACCAAGCCACTGTGTTACTACCCTGGCTGATTATTTTTTAGAAAATTTGAGAAACAGCTTGCAAATGTTGAAATGTTTTTGAATTTAAGCAGTTTGACTATAAGATTCAAAATTGTACTAACCCACTTGGCTTAAAGAATACTAGCATAAGTGCTTATGTGAACAATAATACTTTTCAGAATATATATAAAACTAGAAGGCATGAGCTTTATGTCTGGGTTGTAGGGCATCTATGTCGGACATGATATCACACTTTGGACAACTTACTTTATGCCTGGGTTGTAGATTCTGGAAACTAAATATGTTTGGCATATATTCATTTTACAACTCGCTAGTGAGCTCTAACTCAAATGGCACCTCCTCCCATTGAAAATGTTTATATTGGTTGCATGTGTAATTACCAATAATCTTTTCTACTTTTTAAAAATGTTTATATTGGTTGATATCTATGTGAAATTCTACCTAATATGTGCATAGGTGGAACAAGAAGCCTCTTTGGAACAGGGACACATCAAAACTGCCACTTGTTGGTCGAATTGCTGAAATGACTCGCAAGGGTTCAATGATGGCAACTCATGTAATTATGAGGTTTGGGAAGGATCCGACTGTTTAAACTCACTCTTGATTCTTGAAACCAAAAATGGATTATGTTCTGCTCCTGCTTATGCATTTGGGTCTTGGTAGTTGTTTCTTGCTGAGGAATTTGTCTACAAGCCAGTTTATTGGGCATGTGGTTTGCAGCTTAGGCTAGCTATGCAGGCTTTGATAGAATATAGTTGACTTGTATCCGCTTGATGACAGATTAATTTGTGAGCATTTGAAAACCTAACGAAGCTCACTCTTTCGCCACCAAGCTTTCCTTTTTTATTACAGTTTGCTGCATCTAGAAATTTGTTAATTTTCAAGAATAAATAACTCTCTATCTTCACGCAACACATTGAAACTACATTATTAATAATACACCGGTTGAAGGTAGCATTCTGTGCTTCATCCATCTTTTGTTGTTTGCAAATCTTTCTGTACCATAATGTGACCTGGCTATAATAAGGGAATTATCAAACACATCATGTGGAGGTGGTTGTTTGATCCAATGCCAGTTTTCTTCAGCTGATGCCACATACAAACATTGAGAAAAGGAGAAAGAGGCCATTCAATTATTTGCACTCATTATTGGGAGTTGGAGATCCGAGAATTCCCTTACTTTCATGTAAAATTCATTTGTACCATAAGAGTTTTAAAAAGTATTGGTGCCTGCCTTTATAGAAAACGGTTGTTGTTGCCTGCTTTCTTTTCCTAAAAACTGCAAAAGCTTAAGTTGTCATTGGGATTATCGGCTGGAAAGCGGCTCCTCTATGAAGCGGATCATGTTGAGCCGATTAGAGGGATACAGCGCAGTGTGGTGGCTTCCGCGACTGTGAGCGGTGTCCTTGGGGAGGCTGTACCGAAACTAGCCTGCATGTGTCGTTGGCGAGCGCAGGATTGGGCTGCAGTGGTGGCTCTTAAAGATGAACTTGGACCTTTTAGTTTTGTTTTTGTGACATTTAGATGGAAAATTACTTGTTCAAAATAATATTTTATTTTGTGTTCATGCAGTCTCAAATATTTGTTTCTTACAAAACACTCAAGAAAAAGGAAAGAGATGATTTTGATTCTCAAATACAAATAGGTGTTTTTTAATAATTTATTGTGGTTTTTAGATATTTCTAAATGGTAACATTGGGGTGAGTAACAGTTGCATAACCGAGTTAACCTCATGCGGGTAAAGTAACACTTTTCAAACCACTCGTAGACAATATTAAAAACGTCTCTATCCACAAATTGGTAAAGTTCTGTAATTGGGCAGAAAAAATAGAAAATCTAGATGCCAAATATGGATAATAAAATTAATTACGGATTTTAATTTACGGATTTCCGAAAATACCCTGATACCATCCCCAACCTCTCAAACCCGCCATTTTCAACTGCTCAAGTCTCCAAATCCAGAAAAACACTTACATCTTCCAAATCCCACTCCTAGAATACATGAAAAATCATAAACAAAATTAACAAAAACTAACAACTAACAATAACATAAACTCAGAAACAAAATTAAAACTCAACTGAACGACGGTCCTTGTAGGTGTTGACTCCCTCATCAACTGCTCTTTCAAGGTCATCTAGTATACTATCAACAGAGTTCCCACCTTCTTCATTCTTGACAATAATTACTTAAATATATTTCTTTGGAGAGGGTGAAAACGTCATGCACACAGTGGAGAAGAAAGAAAGAGAAAAAAAGTATGGAAATTAATGCTATACGGAAGCAAAATCTTCAACATACCCTAACACCACCACTTTCCTCAACTGAAACAGAATCAATATATCCCAAATCATCTAGGTTAGGCTAGCTAAGCTTCAGCTGATGCACGAAAAACCACTCTACAAATCTCCTCATGCCGGCGTACATCAACAAATCTCCTCATGCGTTGAGCCGTTGATGAAGTAAGAGAGAGAGAAAGAGAGAGATCGGGGAAATTGTGAGATTAAAGAAAGGTTTTTTTTTAGTAAAGGTTGTTTTGTAAATTTAGTGATATTGATGAGGGCAATTTAGTCTATTTGATTTTTTTAAGTGGCCAACAGTTGTGTGGGTGGGCCCACAGGTAGGGATGGCAATTTTGCAACAATCTGTCCCGAACCGCCCCGCTCGGCACGGATTTTACCCGCCCCGTAGAGGTGGCGGGACAGGGACGGGGCAAGACTTTTGTCTCGATTACCGAGACAGGGCGGTAATAGGTATTGGCACTGACCTACCCTAATTAGGCCGACCCGTGCCTACTTTTAATAATATTACAAAAATACCCTTAATTAACCCTAGAGTTTCTAATATAAACTCTCTATTTCCCTTACATATTCTCCATTTCTCCCTACAGCCGCCGCACTTCTCTCATTCCTTACTCTCTCTCTTGCAATGGAAAGAAGCAAAACATCTTCTTCATATATCCTTTGCATGCCTCACCTTTCTTTATCTATAGGAATCATCGTTTTTTTTTTTTTTTTTATTGGTTCTTATTATTATGTGATCATAACATTTTGGGTAAAACCAATTCAAAGCAAAGAATCTTTGTTTGTGTTTATTAAAGAGAACTCATATTAGTTGAATTTTTGAGATTTGGGTTTCATTTTAATTGAGGAGTACAAGTTTTTTTGTAAATTCGGGGCGAGGCGGGGTGGTTCGGGGAAGGGGCGGGGTAGGTTGCCCCGACCATCGAGGCTGGGCAGGGTTGGGTCACATGTTTATAGTTCAAGGCAGGGCCGGGTCACCCATGATCCGGTCCCGATCCGCCCTGTTACCATCCCTACCCACATGTCACATGCTAGGCACATGAGTAACATTTTCGTCCAAATTAACCCCAATTTGGAAACAGGGGGTAACGGTTGTGCAATTGGGTGCAATTGGGAGGTAAATCGTGCATTTTGGAAGTTTGGTGGGGGGATTGAAAAAGTGGTGATAGTTGAGGGTGGTAAAGTGTAATTGTGAACTATAGTAAAACTATTGTGCATGAGAGAAATGTGAGAAGTGAACACGATTCAATTCAAACAACTTTACAAGTTACTAAAATCCTAGAATATGCAACAATAATAGATTCATTTTATCCAAAATCCATCAGGACCTTAAATCCACAATGCCATAGAAGAGAAAACGTCAAATTTTGACACTAAAGCAATTGTATAAATTCCTTCAAGATGCCATATCATTATGTGTTGTAATACAATCAAGCTCATAAAATATCGTTATCAAATGAATAATATAAATACAAGAGTCAATTTTTTTTTTTTTTTTTTGAAAATTCGATAGTTGGGAGAAGGAGATTTGATAAGAATTTTTTATGATTTAAACATAATTTGCTTAATCATCCATCGACCTTTGCTTTTCCAGTACCTCAAGCAAATTGTCATACATCAAAATCTACATATTGCATCCATTACATGAAATTAGACCTGGCAAACGGGTCGGGTCAATCGGGTTCGGGTTTGACCCATGCGGGTTCGGGTCAAATGGGTTCGGGTAAAAAAAAACGAGTTGTCCTAAATGGGTTGCACAACCTATGACCCTTACCCGGTCTTTTAAGGGTCGAGTCAAAACCGGGTTGACCCGTATTTTTACACATGAAAAAATATATATATAAAAAATGAAAATAAACTTGATCCTATAGTCCAAAATTATCATTTAGTTTTCTTTGTCTTCCTTTCAATACAAATAAGAGAACACATAAACAAAAACACTCACAAATAAAAGGTAATATGGGAAAAAAAATAGTAGATGTCATAGACCATATCAAATTATCAACCTCTTTAGATGTACTTTTTTTTTTTTGCTAATTGAACCTCCTTAGATGTATTAGTTGAATGAAAATTATGAAATTAAATTAAATTACCTATCAAGATGACAATATATATAAAGTTTCACGAATAAAACATAATATGTTTGGTAAAAAAAAAAAACTAAATAAATTAATATGAATTGGACCTCAATCTACTCGAAGTTGGTAGTAGTTCTAGCAATGAAAATATTTATACTTGAAAATTGCACCTCAAGCTGGTGAGTAATTTCATTAATATTTTCATTTATAATACAAAGTTTTAATATAACTTTAGTATACAATGTAAATGGGTCAATAAATATTTAAAAGTTAATAAATATGGCTATTCTATTAATGGATTAGAAATTATCTTCAAATCCATTTAATTAACTTTAAGTGCAAATCAAAGTTTCTACACTTTTTGGCAAAAGACAAGATTGATACTAAGAATTTTACCTCAAATGCTAAAAGTTGATTAAGAAGTAAACGCGGTTATAATAATACTCAAAAGAATGTGTGTCATTAAAATATTAAATAAAACTAAGAAAATAGATTGCAATTCTCTTTCTACCAAGAAAGAACATCCAATTTTTTGTGTTGATTTGGTTAAGTCTAGCCTATTTCAAATACAAATTTAATATAAGAATTGTTTTTTTAATTGACATTATGTGAACTTTTATAATAGTAAATTCCAAATCATTGAAAAAAAAAAAGTTGGTAAAGTTAATCCTTTGAAAAAGTGGGTCGACCCACGTGCGTGATCACGCGTGGTTAACCCAACCCGACCCATCATTTTATGGGTCGGGTACGGGTTGATACCATATTTGTTCCAGGGTCGAAAAACTCCTACCCATACCCATATTTTTCCTTCGGGTTCGGGTCAGAAAATGGGCCCGGGTCAGATTTTGCCAGGTCTACATGAAATGTAGTTAAAAAGACTAGCAAAATATAACCCCTAAAACAAATATTATTGGACAAGGATATTATGTTCACATAGTACAATATTTATTTAAAATAGAAAGCGTGATAACTTGCAAGTTAATATCCAAGCCATGATATCAAATTTTGGGTTAAAATGCTTTAGTCCAAATAGAATTGAAACATAAATATGCAACTGTATAAATTTATAAGTACAATCCCCAAATGCTATTATTACATAACTCAAAACAACACACTTTAAAAAAAGTGACTTGAAAATTCCCACGTAGCAAGTCTTGCTGTTGCACCAATGCAGTGATTCCTCCAATCGATTCTGACACATAGCACACTAAAAGTATCAGACATAACTTAGAAAATAAAGCGGAGAAAAAAAAGGTCGAAAAAAAAAATACTTTCTTGTAAAATATGTAGGCGATGTATAAAAACAATGTTTAATGTACTAAAGTGAAGGAAGAATAAAAATAAGAGATTGTTATGTGTAGTACCACTAAGAATGCCAATTGATAAGCCATAATCATGGTTTTAAAAACCAGACTGAACCAACTAGTTCGACTGGTTCAACCGGGATTGGGACCTAGTCCGATCCAATTCTCTTAAAAAACCAGGAATTAAGAAAAAGTGAAGAAAAACCAAGAACCACCGGTTCAACCGGCAAAACCGGGAACTGGATTGGTTCGACTGATTTTAGACTAGTTCAAGATAGGATACCAAAAATTTTGTGGTTTTGAGCAAGGGAAGAAGGGTAGCTCAAATAACCATCTTTTTGCTAGATTTGATGCTGAATCCAAACATCTTCAAATGGGATTGCTCCAAGACATACATATACTCTTTGTATTTTGAAATCCCAAAGATCATGTGAGTATAGTACACCCATAAACCATGTAGTAGCAAAACCCCATTCTTTGTATTAAAAAACAAACCCAACTCTTCAAATGGTTGCACACTTGCACAAATTGTGTTGGAGGGCCGGCCCATCCCTTAAACGAGTTAAGCCATCCCTTAAGGCCCCTAACAACAACAACAAAAAAAAAAAAAAAAAAAAAAAACATTGTAAAACAAGGCCACGAAATATAAAAGGAGAAAACCTTTAGGGGCCGTGTTTAAAGATAAAGATATTTAATGTCAAATGGCTTACAAAATATAGGAAGGTAAATATCTTAATCTTTATAATAATAATTTATAAATTTATTATATATTATTTATTATTTATATAATTTAAAAATTATTAATTAAATTTTATTTATGACGTCACCGGTTCAACCACCGGTTCGACTTCGGTTGGACCAATGATACGAGAACCACTTCCCTTTCTGGTTCTCTCCCTGTTCCGGTTTTTAAAATCATGGCCATAATCACCAAGCAATCATGTGCATCAAGAAGTTTTATAGTTTATCTTGTAATGAATATAATTATCATATATTATATCAAGAGATATATCAAAGCATTTGGGACTGCTTACCAAATGTGGCTCTCGACTTTCCATCGATTGTAATAATGTCTTATACAAAGGGCTTGAAGTTGGGGTTTTCTTTCTTTCATTTTGCATTCATATAGGATTGATTGAATCTTAAAATATACCGGCTGCTTATAGTACACCGGTTTCATGAAGCATTCTTGATAAGATTTCACTTTACATTGAAAATATTCCTTTGAAGATTTTAAACTTCGAGAACAAACTTTTGTTTCATGTTGAAGGCAAGCATCAAATAGGAAAGGAAGCTTTTCACGTTTAGTGATATGAACAGAAGGGATAGGAACTGGATCGGGAAGGATATCGGGATGGCCATCAGTTTGCACTTCAACGAAAGTAAGGATAATTAACACCATCATCCCTATCAAAAGTTTTCTCATACATTTCCTATCCATTGATCCTATCTCACTTTACTATTTTTCTTATTTTGAACTTCAATTCATTGTGATAATTAAAGCTTCAAATCTTGCTTTTTATAAACAATTGAAGGATTATAAAAGTTTGGGGGAAATTACACTTTACCACCCTCAACTATCACCCATTTTTCACTTCACCCCTTAAACTTTAAAAAGTAACAATTGCCCCCCTAAACTAATCGAATTGCACGGCCGTTACCCCCTGAGGCTAAAATCGAGTTAAAATTGACGGAATAGAGCAACACAGAATAGGCCAACTTGTATTTCTGAGTTTTCTTTTGACTCTTCTTCAAGTGTGGCTCCTTCCAGTGGGTAACGGCCTGCTCTATTCCGTCTATTTTAACTCGATTTTGGTCTCAGGGGGTAACGGCCGTGCAATTCGAATAGTTTAGGGGGGCAATTGTTACTTTTTAAAGTTTAGGGGGTGAAGTGAAAAATGGGTAATAGTTTAGGGTGGTAAAGTGTAATTTCCCCAAAAGTTTGATATAACACATTTTAATGTATAAATTAATTTATTGTCTATTTTTTTCCTCCAATAAGTGTCGTCTATGAATTTTGACTTTTGGAAGTATGAGCAATTTACAATTAAGTGTCTTTTAGTTTAAGCAATGTCTTTTCGCTAGGATCGTTAGATTTCAATATAATTTTAATTTTAACTCGTACCTATTCACAAAAGCAATGTATTGCTAATAAGAATGTAATAAGTTTGTAGTTAATATATTATGTGTGATGAACCAATAATTACATATAATAGAAAAAATAAAAAAAAAAAAAACCTTTTAGTGTTTTGAATGAAGATATTGGTTGAGAAACTGTAATAAACACTCTGTTAATATATATATAATATATATATATATATATATATATATATGTTTTTATCAAAAAATATATATATATATATATAGTAGTTCACATCACTCTACTTTTGATTATGAAAAGACAAGGTATGTGGTCCAGCTTTTATGCATAAGACGTGGCTCAAAAACTTGTGTTTATGGAGAATTTATAGGGAAGAGAAATTCTTCAAATTATGATGAGACTTTAAATTTGAAACCAATAGAATAACTTGATTACATCATGTTAAAATTTATAACTTTAAAGTAAATCTATTATTCAATGGTTAAGCACGATAAAATGCTATATGGTAAACATTTTCCAAATCAAAGTTATATCTAGAGCAAATTAATTACTATTTCCCACCCTAATTTTTCACCCAAATTACAATGTCCCCCTAAATTTTTGATATTATTTTTTTTTTGAAAGAAGCGATAGTTTATTAGACAACAGAATCAGACTGAACAAGTGTATCAATACAGGGAGGGCACTCTTCCAGCCACACCTGAGTAGAAATTGAGGACAGAGCCTCTGATGCCAAGGCCATTGCTGCCTTGTTACACAGATTTTTAACAAAGGAAAAATGACAAAAATGAAAAAGCTGTTTCACACATAAAATATCATCAACTAATGTACCAATTGGTGCCAAACAGCTACCATCAGAAGTCAACAAGGATAAAAGATGTTGAAAAGACAGCTCAATATCCAAATGCCGAAGCCCCACGTCAAAAGCAAACTGAACAGCTGTTAAAACCACAAGAGCTTGAAGTTGAAGCTTATCCTCACACCTAACCACTTGTTGATGCATTGCTGCCACCACAAATCCTTGAGCATCTTGGATAAGAAACCCCAGACCAACTTGCATAGAACTTGAACTCATGCATATACCAATATTCAGTTTATAGATGCCCACATCAGGAGGTCTCCAGCGACTCAAAGCAGAAAAAGAAGCAGGGCCACCCGGATCATAATCATGCAAACTCACCTCCATGAAGTCTGTGGCCAACCCAGCAGCCTTTTTCCAAATGTCATCTTCTGTAATGGACTTAGAATCCCAGAAGAATCTATTTCTTGCGTTCCAAATCTCTCACGCTGTGGTGAAAAGTATCTCCAGATTAGACCCAGATAGACACTGAATACATATGGATATGAAATCACGAAAAGGCAGTGAAGGGTGACAATCATGAGGAATTGGGACCGAGCAAGCACTCCAAACTCTTTGAGCAAAATCACATTGCCAAAGAACATGAGATGAGGTTTCAAGATCTTCTTCACACCATTGGCAAGAAAAGGAGGATAGGATGCCTCTGTCAAACAGTTTTGTCCTGGTAGGCAATATATCCAAGCAAGCACGCCACATAAATACCCGAATTTTTGGTTGAACCTTCGCAGACCAAATTGCAGTCCATAACTGCTGAGATTCACCCAACCCCCTAGACGAAGACTCGAACATCCTCTCTTGTTCATGCAATAATAAATGATAAGCACTACGGACTGAAAAATTCCCATTCGATGTACCAGTCCAAATCAGCCTATCACTCGGACTCCTTTTGCTTAAAGGGATCTGCTTAATGATCTCCACATCCCTAGGGAGAAAGACTTGCTCAAGTAAATCTGAATTCCAACATTTAAGATCATGATCAATCAAAGAGTCCACCGTGGCTTCTTCACTCAAGACTCGGACTGGGCTAATAATTTTATAAGTGGTTGGGCTCGACAGCCAAGCATCTTTCCACACCTTAATACAAGTGCCAGAACCCACCCGCCATCTCAAACCAGCTTGTAATACATGCCTGGACTCACAAAGACTCCGCCAAATATAAGATACATTATTAGGAATTGGGGCATCAAGGAAGGATGTATGTGGAAAATATTTTGCTTTCAGGAATCGGTAAACCAGTGAATGAGGGTGTTGTAAAAGTCTCCAACCCTACCTGGCCAAGAGAGCTTTGTTAAAAAGGTGCAAATCACGAAAGCCCATTCCACCCTCCTTTTTTGGCCGAACTAACTGCCCCTTTCTTACCCAGTGAATTTTCCGTTCTCCGGCTCTTTGACCCCACCAAAACCGATTGGCCATAGAACAAATTTCAGCACACAGTCCAGCTGGAAATTTAAAGCAGCTCATGGCATAAGTGGGAATAGCCTGTACCACCACTTTTATAAGAGTTTCACGACCAGCTTGGGATAACAACTTCTCTTTCCAGCCTTGCAATCTCTTCCAAATACGTTCTTTGATGTCATTGAAGGCATGGCGTTTTGACCTACTCAATATAGGTGGTAAACCCAAATACTTCTCAAATTGGGTAGTAGGGAGGGTGCCAAACAGTGAGAGAATATCAGATTTCTTTGTAGTAGACGTGTTCTTGCTGAAGAAAATAGCAGTTTTGTCTCCATTTACTTTCTGCCCAGAAGCTTTCTCATACAAAGATCATAAGTTCTGAATGACGACACAATCAGAGATAGAAGCTCTACAGAAAATAACACTGTCATCCGCAAAGAATAGATGGGAAATTCGTGGGCCACCATGGCAAATAACCACACCCCTAAACAAGTGATCCCTTTTAGCCTTACGAATCAAAGAGGAAAGACCCTCAGCACAAATGAGGAACAAGTATGGAGACAAAGGATCTCCTTGTCTAAGACCACGAGAAGGCTTAATATAACCCTGTGCTTCTCCATTCACCATGACAGAATAAGATTCTGTATTAACACATGCCATAATTAACTCCACCCATCTACTATGAAAACCAAGCTTGAGAAGAATAGCGTGAAGATAATCCCATTCCACTCGGTCATATGCTTTGCTCATATCAAGCTTTGCAGCCATCTGAACATTATTCCCTGACCTCAGATTTTTAAGGTAATGTAGCACCTCAAAAGCCATGATAACATTGTCTGTAATCAGGCGACCAGGGACAAAAACACTCTGACCATCCGAGATAACCCTAGGTAGAATAGGCTTCATTCTGTTAAGAAGCACTTTAGACACTATTTTATACAAAACATTGCATAGACTAATAGGTCTAAACTTAGCCATGCATTCTGGGTTTTTAACCTTTGGAATAAGAACAATGTTTGTAAAATTAATACTACCCAGCATTCTACTCGAATTAAGGAAATCAAGAATAGCTAGAGTAACATCAACCCCAACAATGTGCCAATATTTTTGAAAGAAAAGAGCAGTCATACCATCCGGGCCAGGGGCTTTTGAAGGACTTATCTGAAAAAGGGCTCTGCGGATCTCCTCAGATGAAAAAGGTTGCATCAATGAATCATTCATGTCTGGCGATACCACTGGAGCCACTGATTGAATTACCTCATCTATAGAATCCGGTTTAGATGAAGAAAATAAATTGTGGAAATAATCTACAGCAATAAAGTTAATTGCCATAGCATCCGAATGCCATACTCCATTATCATCCCGAAGGCCCAAAATGGTATTGGTCTTTTGTCTTTGAGAGGCACACTTGTGGTAGAACTTTGTATTCTGATCCCCTTCCTTAAGCCATGATACACGAGATCTTTGACGCCAAAAAACTTCCTCCTTCTCAACCAGCACGTTCACTTCACACCTAAGCAAATTAACCTCCCTGCTATTATATTCCTCCATTGGGCAGTTTTCAAGCTGGTCCAGCCGAAACTTCTTTGCCTCAATGATCCTTGGAGTAACTCTCAATTGCGAGTGGATCCACTGTAATAACTTAATACGGCATTGCTTAATCTTTTAAGAAACAACATACATTGGTGAACCAGTAAAAGAAGAATTCCAAGCCGCCTTAATAACCTCTTCACACCCCGATTCTTGGATCCACATGTGTTCAAAGCGAAATCTTTTTTTCTTCCTCCTTATAGATGGAACCTGAGGAGGATTGAAATCTGTGATAATGCCCATATGGTCAGAGGCTACCACAACAATATGAAAAACTTGAGCTCTAGGAAACAAAGAAATCCAAGCATCGTTTGCCACACACCGATCAAGACGAACCCGAACCAAAGCTCCATTTTCACGCCTATTAGACCAAGTAAAATCAGGACCTCGATAACCAAGATCCCTGAGAGAGCAATCAGACAGAGCTTCGCGAAAGGCCACCATTTGAGCAAGACTCCGATCCTCCCGCCCCCACTTTTCATCCAGAGACGTGATCTCATTGAAATCACCCATCACCAACCAAGGAAGACTCCGAGACCGATGAAGGTGTCGCAAAAGAGACCATGAGTGAGACCTCAAAGCCCTTTCAGGATGACCATAGAACCCCGTCACCCGCCAACATAACCCATCTTCAAAAATAACATCAGCATCAATATGGTGGTTGGAAAAACTTTGAATATGAACAGCAATGGAAGAGTTCCATAACAAAGCAAGCCCACAACCATAACCATGACGCTCAACACCAAAACAACCTCGCATGCCCAATCGAATACGTAAAAACTCCAAATTCTGTAATTCCAACTGTGTTTCCATAAGAAACACTAAACTGAGATCTTCCTTCCACACTACTGCGTGAAGTTCACTAACTGTCTCTGGGTTCCCAAGCCCACGACAGTTGAGGCTGAATGTTTTCATTGGGACTGGTGGGGCTGTTCAATAGCCTCCACCAATTCGGAATCATGGATAACCACTCCTCCATCTTTGCAAACCTTCTTCTTACACGGTTCACCATCCTCAGCATTAGTAGCTTTCTCCACTTCAGTCAATGCACACTTCCCTTTTAAACGCTGGACAGGGATATGAGGGCCAATATTATTTTGGGTCTGAACATGGGCTCGTTTCTTCCAAGAACCTGACTTTGGAGCATGGGCCTTGAAAGAAAAGGAAGAAGCAATGTTGCCACCTTCTGACTCATTGTTGAAAAGTAAATTATCATCACCCGTTGAAGGAGTCACATAAGCAGAAAGTTCCATCTCCATCCCATGCTCTTCGAAAATTGCACTCACCTCACTACCTCCAGCAGACACTTCGGTGTTTCTCTTCATTTGATCAGGGTGATTGATAGATGTTGCTGGCATGACATCTATCACAGTGTCAGACATAGTGTGTGTGTGTTGGAACTCAACCCCAGCTGTCTTAGTGTTTAAATTCTTTTGTACTTCCCTAAAAATAGGCACATGAGGGGTGTCCTTGTCAGCTTCTGCTGCTTCCACCGAACCTGAAACAGGGGCAAGATCATTAGAAATTTTAATGCCAGGATTTGCGGAAGAAGTGGCCTCATTATGTGAAGGCTTATGGATGGCCACTCCCTGCTTCGGGTTACCACCCCTGATCACCGTCTGCTGTGGTTGAGCGTCAGAGCTGCCTCCATCATCAGCATCCTCACGATGCCTTCTGGATAGATGGGAACGTATTGGCGAAGCTCGGAGCCATGGGCCATATTGGTCCCGATAAAAAACAACAGCTTTAGAACTTCCACGCCCAGCAATGCATTCGTTTCCATTATGCCCAATGATACCACATCGGTAACAAAATATAGGGAGATGTTCATACCGAAAATCCACCCATACTAGATCAGTCTCTTCAACTTGAACAATACAGCCCTGCCTAAGAGGAATCGCAAGATCCATCTCCACCCGGATTCTAAGGAAACGACCCCAAGCAATACCTCTCTCATCAGGAACATCCACATCAATGAGAGAACCCACAGCTTGGCCAATATCTTCTCCCACCTCTCTAGTCATGCTTTTTATTGGGAGATTCATGATCCGAATCCAAAAAGCAGCATGTGTAAACTTGACCGTTGCCGGTTGGAGATCACCAATAAAACAAACCATTTGGATAAGCTTTTTATCAAAAGTCCACGAACTCAGGACAAAAATGCGCTCCATATCATCTTTAGTCGTGAAAACAGTCATAAAGAGATTATCAGTGATATCCCTTACTGTTACACCACCTGGTGACGCCCACATAGTACGTACCGAACTCTTAAAAGCTTCACCATTGAATGGTCTAATGGTTAACAACTTAAATAAGATACTGTGTTGAGCCTCCTGTTTTGATCTGATGACCCTCTCTCTGCGTAGACAAATATGGTGTTTCTCATGGTCTGAAAGTTTCATACGTCGACATAGTTCTTCCAATTCTTCTGCCATAACAACCTCGTGTTACTGCTTAACTAGGGATAAGGAAAACTATAGAAAGCCTTCACAACAAGTTAGAAACTCGAGGAAGGTTTTGGCTTGCACAAAAGGCAAGTTTTGGCTTCTACTGCAGTCAGGACTCGAGAGTCAGGCTTGCGTGAGAAGTTGTTGAGACCGGGGGGGGGGGGGGTTCCTAAATTTTCGATATGAAACATTAAAACCCCAATAGCATTGAATTGCTACAATGTTACCCCTTTAGTCTAAATTGCTATTAATGTTCACAGAAAAGCGATTCACGTGTGCCTTACCTGATGCGTTGGCCCACATCACCAGATGAACTCACATTAAAAAATTGAGTTCTCTCATCTTCCACTATTCCCTAAAAAAAACTATCTTTCTCTCTCTCACAGTCAGGTTTCTATTCTCTGTCTCCCTTCACTGATTTTCTCTTCCGGTCTATTCAACTTTTCTGTTCATAAAATTAATCTTGAATTTCAAATAAAAAAACTCTCTTTCTCTTTCTCACAATCAGGTTTCTTTTTTCTGTCTCTTCATTGATTTTTTCTTCTGGTCCATTCATATTTCAAATAATTTCAAATTTTTTAATAGGTGTTATGTGCGCACACAATTCTCGAGGCCTCCATCCCAGTTTGGGGTGAAGGAGAGCCTCTCAATTTGTCTTATACCACTATGAAGTGGGGAATCAGGTTGCCCTGTTTGAGTCTATTCTACATATAGACTTGGGAGTATGCTTTTAACCTCAAGGGTTAGGGCAAAGAAAAGGAGTTGCCACTTTGGTTTAGGTCTAGGAACCAACATTGAACCCTATACAACTGTACTAGCCTTGGAACTAGGTCTAAAGTTATGGTATGGTTTTAGGAAGTTATTAGACATCCATTGACCAATCTTACGGTTGACCTTCACTTATACCATTTGGATTATTTGTAAAAGACTTTTATTGAACAAACCCTTAATCAAGCAAGCAACAATATTTGAAACGAATAACAACGAATGCATATGTTCAAGTGATTAAAGAAGAATTATGGGCCTACTTATGCATGTAGCAATGGTTGCATCATATCTAATAAAAGTACTTGAAAATTAAGTATGAATACATGCAAGTGAACATGTAAGGTTACGCATGGGCATGTGAGGGAATAAACGAATCATTATGCTTGAAATCGAATAAGTATTTATAACATGATAAAGGATGACTTGAAGCAATTTTAATAAAAATAAACTCTTATCTTTTTTATATTACAGATAAGGTAGGAGAGATATAGAGTGAGTAGTGGGTGAGCAACAATGGGTTTTTCCAAATAGGATTTCTTAGTGTGGTTTCTCAGTAAAGTTGTGGAATATTTAAAGACCCACAAATTCTTAACGTTCAGTCTATTGCTAAAAATTAGCACATGAACGTTATACTCTTAACGTTCATTTCAGTTCCTATAAATTAGGACTTGAACATATGTCAAACATGCAATCCCTGCTAATTAACAATTAATTAAACAACATATTACTGTGCAAGGTTTTGACATAATAATTTATTTTCACCATTGCACTCATTAAGGGCTATTTGGCCACATAATCCAACATGACTTAAGGAAAGAAACGAGAGATGGGAGGACCATTTTTAAGGTACAAAGATGTATGTTACCCGATGGTAGATGTACATACCCATTCATTAGGCGCGTGCCTCTATTTTGTCCATTCCCATTTTCTGACAATTATGTACAAATGAGTAGTCCTAAAATCATCCTCTATTTCAGTATTTTGTCCATTCCCATTCTCTGACAATTATGTACAAATGAATAGTCCTAAAATTATCAACAATGGTTTCTTTTAGGAGAATTTAATAGTTAGTTGCATCTTTATGGAGGATATATTGTAGAATTTACAATTGATATATTGCTAGGAAGTATTTAAGAGAAAGAAGAATGTAGTTGGGTAGACAGATTACATTCAAGGATACCAAATTTCTGTGTTTACTACTCTCTTGGTTGCTTAGTGGAACATTTTCATAGTGAACTAGACAACTAGTGCCAAGGCTAAAGGATAAGTGTACTAATTAATGTGTTGGTTTGAATTAAAAAAGATCGTCAAGATGTGGCTACAATTAAGCAATCGATTCGTCATTCAGGTTGTAGTTGAATCATATGAGAGTATGAGACAGGTTTGATGGTTGTAGTTACCTGGTTGGGCTTGCAAGCCCACATGTATAGAAGGTATTGCATCATGATTTTTAATGTGGAAAAAATGTTGTTGCTAACACCTAAATGTGTTCTATGCAATTATAGAAATTTAATGGTTATAGAATGTGCTGAAGTTTTCTATTGATAAGCAAAAATTATTTGTTTCAAAACCCATCATTTATGGTTTATTGATCTTTTTAATTGATAAGTTACACACGTACTTAAAGGGTTTTGAACTCAAAACCTCACTCTCTATTCCATTGTGAGAAGAGGAAAGGAATGTCATTTGTGCTAGAGCTTTAGAGGAAAGGAATATATCCAAAGCTGATGAGTTTGTGTCCCATCCAAAGCAGAATGAAATTCTCTTTATTTCACTTAAAATGTAAAGAATTTCAGAGTTAAGATTTTATTTGTTTGATTTAACAGTATACAAATTGTCACATCATTTAAAATTTTAATTGATGTGATATTCGATAAACATTTAGATTTGTAATATTTAAAAGACATGTCATTAAAATTTTAAAGATACATATAGTCTTGAGTTGAGTCCTAAAATTCATCCCAAAATCTTTGCATTATGATGTGCTTTATGATGAGACTTGAAACTAAATAAAAGATGTCTCATGTTAGAAAACGGTGAAACCCTGAGTTGCATTTGATCGTTTTGTTAATCTATCACAAATTTACCCAAAAAAAAAAAAACTGATAACAAGCGAATGAAATAGATATGACAAGATTGCATTGTGATGAATAAGAAGGGGATTATCAAACACATCATGTGGAGACTGGAGATGTGGAGGTGGTTGTTGGATCCAATACCAGTTTTCTTCAGCTGATGCCACATACAAACATTGAGAAAAGGAGAAAAAAGCCATTCAATTATTTGCACTCATTATTGGGAGTTGGAGATCCGAGAATTCCCTTACTTTCATGTAAAATTCATTTGTACCATAAGAGTTTTAAAAAGTATTGGTGCCTGCCTTTATAGAAAACAGTTGTTGGCTGCTTTCTTTTCCTAAAGACTGCAAAAGCTTAAGCTGTGGAAACTTTGTCCCCATTCCAATCCTTTTGTATTGCAATAGCTCTCTCTCTCTCACTCTCAAATTTGAGCTGTCGAAGCTTGTCTTGGGACGAAAGTTGCGTTGCCTTTAAAAGTATGCACATTTTGAATACTTTAAGCATAATGACCCCTATAAAGAATACAATTAGTGGGATATATCATGCTTTTTAAATTCTCTTTTTCTTTTCCTTTTCCCATGTGTAATTGTAATGATCTCTAGATTATGTGCTAAGAGCATATGTTGAAAACCGCAAGAGTGAAGAGTGTAATATCTTCTTTGTACTTAAAGAAACTTTTATAGGTAATTGTTACAATTATAATAATATTAACATGCAATATCTTCTGAAACAAATCTTCTTTACCTCCAAAAATCTGATCTTGTAGAATAACCCTGTAATTTAACACTGCAAAGCAAGACCCAACATAGAATAGACACACTAATGATCACCCTAACTACTTTCCGTCGTTACTATTTAAATAGTGTTGTCTGCATGTCAACTTGTGTAAATCGTGTACCATACTGGTTTTTTCATTGAAAATTTTGTTTTAGTTGTAATGCTTTCCATCTTTTTATTTATTTTTTGTTATTGGATCTTACAATCTTGATTTAATTTATGTATATACCGGTGGTGAAATTATCTGTTTTAGCTCTAGTCGTCAATGGCTAATTATAACGCATGCACAATTCCAAGTTTCCAACAGATATTTCAAATCTAACGTGTCATTTGACACAAAGAGTGCAAACTTCAAATTTGACACATCTAAATTGATCAGTTATTTCATTACTTTTAATATTATATTCAAAAGATAGTGGTTGCCCATTAATATTTAAATTTGGTATATCAATTAGAGTAACTAGTTTTGAGTTGCAAATTTGAATATTTAATTTGCTACATCAACCATCAATGCTATATATTTTATAAATTTCAGTAATAATAATAAAAAATAAGTTTGTGCAACGAGTATTCAATATGTCCATTCATTATATTAATATGCGAACAGGTATTCAATATGATGATATGATGGCAAAAAATTTCCTAGCTATCAATCTATCACTAAGCACTTTCCCAAAAATTATAGAGAAAATATCCATTTCTAGAACAACTTTTTTTTTTTTTTTTTTATAAGTTAGAACAACTTTTATTCATTTACATGATGAACTCTGAAAAACATTGGTGCGTGTAAATGAGGTGATCTATATCCACTTAGATATAATTTATCATATCAATTATCTATTGAGTGGCAACAAGTGTTCGTTAATCGTTACTTAATGATAATAAATTAGTGTGTTCTGAACACTTTTTTTGGAAACATTATATTGGGTCTTCATGCCCAACGAATTTAATGGACGAGAGACCACGTCATTAGACCTCGAATGCCACAAATTCTTAAATACCCATTGGGCTCTTCTTGCATGACTTGATCTGCCAACAAGAAAGCAAGCCCTTTCACACAGCCCAAAGCCATGAAACTTCAAGATAGGTAGGAGGAGGGTAGTAATTTGACAAGATGGGTCACAGGGTACTCATGCACATTAACACATGTAAATTGGGGCATTTGTTCATGCCTTCCTCAATTTACTACTTCATTTTCTCTCCTCTCTTAACTTGATTTATCAACGATGCACTCCAAATTAAGGGCTCCTTTTTCTCTCTTTCCAACCCAAATTTCAGTCAACAATGCACCCAAATCACTATTAGGCCGGCTCAAGGCCTAGGCCACTTAGACTAGGCCTAAAGCCTCTACTTGTTCCAAAAGTTTTAAAAGGTCTTAAGACACTCCATGACATAAACAAAAAGCCTTAAAGTTATATCAAAATGTCTCAAAAAATGTAGGATGATAATTGACTTTTGTTTTAAGAAAAAAAATATAGATGAGAGTTGTATTCTTTCCTTGACCTTTAATAAGAATTAAACATTTAGCCAATAAAAATCTTATCAAATTGAAACCCTAAGTCGTTTGGCTTTTTTTAAATGATATTTAAATACTAGGGGGAAGCTTATAACGGGGAAAGGAGATCAGTCATGGAACAATTATGGTACATTGCTCTTCCTTTCAACATTCTTTACTAACACCATCTTCATTAACTAGTCCTCAAAGCCACTACTCATACGTTTAGCAAATCCATATAGCTTAGCACTTGACAAAGTGGGAACAAAGGCAAATAATCCTATTGTCATGCACCAACTAAAGCTCGGCTTCATTTAGGAACGGAATTAAGATTTCAACTTAGGGAGGACAAAGTATGAACCAACAATTTTTTTTTATAAAATCCAAACTAACATCTACTTGATATTAAAATATCAACAAAATAATTGTTCATGAATAATTTACATTTTTTATTTTGAAAAAAGAAGAAAGAAAATATTAGAGTTAGTTTTTCCATAATTTATAAATCAAATAAAAGTTAGATTTATTATCTACTTCTATATCCAATAGTCTCAAACTAAAAAAAAAAAAAAAAAAAAACTAATTATTGTTTCCAGGTAAAAAAATATTTAACACAAACAAGTCATTTAAGTGTAGCTCGACAACATTACATCAACACCAAAATCCCAAACTTTTAACTTTGAGTCTCAATTAGCAAACAACTAAAGTTATATATATATATAACTAAACAACATATTCATTTGAATAAATAAATAAGAAACTAGTCGATAGTTAACAAACATTTTTTGATGTTAAAAAAATAAAAAAAAAATAAAAAAGACCACCTAGGCACACAAGGTCTTATTGTGCATAATCACAGGCCAGATAGGTTTTTTTTTTGTCTTTTCTTGTTGGATTCCTTGGACCAATTTAAAAATTTTGAGAGTGGGCCCAAATTTTACAATACTATGTATGTACATTATTTTAAAATTTTAAAATTTTAAAATTTGGGGGATAACCCCTTTCTTCTATTGTTAATTCTGTCATTAATTGAGGAAGTAGTCCGTGCACGAGTTGGTAGTACTTCTTAAGGTGGTTGACGCTTTCAATACGATAGCATCACTTAAGTTTAGGTATTTATTGACTAAAACTTTGTCTTTCCTTTTTAGGAAGGGGGGGGGGGGGCATAAGTATGGGTTAGCTCTTCGTTCTCTTTTCTTTTTTTTGGGAGGGGGTCTATTTAGGCCAACTTAATTCTTTTTTTTTTTTTTTTTAATAGTTGAAGAAAGGGGGGGATTTGAATCTTTGATGTTTTCGTTAGAAATGCTAGGAAGTGCAAATTGAGCATAAGGCCCTTGTCTTATTGAGAGAGAGCTAAGTGTAACTTTTGAAAATCTAAGTGCACATGTAGCGACGAATAGGTGACTCCATGTATTGATAAGAGTTTGTCTTGTGACGCTGCCACTGTATAGTTTTCACCATCACCAATTTTGCTAAATGCCTTTAACCATTGCTAAATGTCGTCGCATGTTTTATCGAATTATCCCTGCACTCATGGTCTCCTCCTCCCTCGGATCTATCCTCACCTTAGGCAATATCATCATCATCGCAATCACACATTTTGAGGCTCCAACTCCACAATTCATGCATGGGGTCGTGGCGTTGGCTATCGCACATGTGGCTGTCACCGTCGTGGCCATTATGTCGAGTTCCTATCTCTCAACCAAGGTCGATTTCTTGTGGCTCAAGATGGAAAAGGAGTATCTAAGTGCGCACCTTTATGATGACAATTCGGTGTGCATCTTTGTCTTATTTGTTCAAACCCATAATCAAGTAGAAATCCATTCCAACGGCGAGACACAATAGCCTCATCCAACCAAAAATCACAATCTCGTCAGTTGAGACCCCAATGCCAACATTGAAACACTAACGTCGATGATGGTCGCCTGCCCCCTCTAAAATCCTGTGGACGATTGGACCCAACTGGACCACGTGGCCATTGATAGCATCGAAAAGCTGCCTTGTCGAAGCCATCAATCGCCATCCAATTGGGTCAAGGGCGAAAGAGAGAGAGGGAGAGGGAGATAACACAATAAAATGGTCAAAAGTGAGGGGGATTGGGTTTTGAAGCATAGTTCTTTCAATTTACAAAAATGCCACTGCCCATTTTAGAAAAAAAAAAAAAAAAAAAAAAAAAAAAAAAAAAAAAAAAAAAAAAAAAAAATGAAAACACTTAAAAAATAAAGGGAAATGTTATTTCCACACCAAAAGTACTATTTTTGCATCATTGGTGTGGAAATAACAACTTTTGGTGTACAATATTACACTTAAAGTTGTTATTTCCACACTATTAGTGTGGAAATAACACCTTTTGGTGTGGCAATAGCACCAGCCAAAATAAAATGTTCTTTTTTTATTAAAAAACCATTGACCATCAGGTCAAGATATCAATTGGTTTTAGGCGTAGGCGGGATTCGAATCCAGGTCCTTTACTCGACGACAAGAAATTTTACTAATTGAGCTCATAAAAATAAAATAAAATGTTATTTAAAGACCCATATTCAAACCAAATTTTAAGATATAATTTTGAGATTCATTTTTTAAAACAGCCAGCCCAACATTATGTTATGCAAGGACCTAGTAGTTTTGGAATTAAATACATTAAAACAAAGTTATAAACGGGCAACCAAACGGACAAGTTCCTCTTCATTTCATTTGAAATGGAGGGTTTCTATTTAAAGGTGTAGATTAAATATTACAGATCTAACGGTGTATAAAATGCAACATCATTTAAAATTTTAAATGACGTGGCAGTATGTACACTGTTGGATCCATAAGATAAAATCTCAACCATGAAATGAACAAATAGAAAAATTTCTAAATAGGAAGGATCCTATTTCCAACCAATCGAGCGAAGCCGACTAGCTTTTGTTTTTTGTTTTTTTCACGTTACCTCTTCTTTTTGACTGGTCATGTACTACTGCCTTGTCGCTCTCTCTCTCTCTCTCTCTCTCTCTCATACACTAATTGCTTTATGAATCTATGTATTCGGGTTTATTAGATATGGCAATATGGAGGTGGTGATAGAGTGATCCAAGACCAGTCTTCTTCAAGTGATGCTTGAGAGAGAAAGTGAGAGAGAGATGATTGAAATATTCGTTGATTATTGGGAGTTGGGTGATCCGAGAAGTCCCTTACTTTCATGTAAAATCCACTGATCAGACAATAGAAAGAAGAGCTGTCAAAAGTTGGTGGCCTTATGGAAAACAGCCGTTGCCTGCTTTCTTTTCCTAAAGACTGCTAAAAGCTCAAGCTGTGGAAACTTTGTCTCTATACCAATCCTTTTGCTATGCCCAACCTCTCCCTCTCTCTCAAGTTTAAGGTGTGGAAGCTTGTCTTGGGTGAGACAGTGTTGCAATGAAAAGGGAAAGATGCATTGCCTTTAGAAAGTACATACGTTTGAACACTGACGCATTAATGACCCCTAAAAAGAATACAATTAGTGGGTTTCATGCTTTTCAATTTTATTTTTTTTCTTTTCCTTTTTCCTTTTGTAATGATTTCTAGACATCATGTGTCGAAGAACGGCTAGTGCAAGATCTTCTTTGTAATTAAAGAACCTTTAGCCTTAAGGACATTGGGATGAGTAGTTCAATGATAGATTTTTACAAGAATCAAGTCTTGATTAGTGTGCAATAAACAAATCTTTTTCATCTTCTTTTTATTTTATTTTATTGTTTTCATATACTACTCTCTCAATAACCCATAGAGCATTCATATTGAAATGGGCCTAAGTTTAGTTAAATTTAACTCAAAATCAGCTTTTTCTATTTGAACTAGCTCATTTTAACTTCCACTAATTAATATATATATATATAATATATATATATGATATTCATTATTTTTTTATTTATTTATTTATTTATTTTTTTAAAATTTATTTATATTTATTTACAATTTTATTTCATTATTTTAACTTCCACTGCATGCCCAACTCGGCCACTCTTGGACTAGATCGGCAACTCACATTGAAAAAAAAAAAATCATGTTGTTAAGCTCTATGCTAGTGAGACTTGGACATGAACTTTAGCTTGAAGTTGTTTGCTATACACTTTAACTTATTGTTGTTTCACAAGTTGGTAGGCTCGAGTCGAGGCTTAACTCACCACTTGACTCAACCCCTTCAAATGGTGAACCCTCTCAATGCTCTCATCCGTTTTTGTTCGAAAATTGGATGTTTTGGTTCGCATCACATGTTTGGGTGGCTAGTCGGTAGCAAAGGGGCTCTTCAAGGAAGAATTGGTGTGTGAGAGAGAGGGAGCAAACAGAATAAATGATAAAGGAAAAAAAAAAAGGTTAAGAATGAAAGGATAAGGCATGACACGTGGCACCGCTAGATTTAAAAAAAATTATGAAAAACCAATTAATGCTTGCCACCTTTCAGCTATAAAGTATTAAATATTTTCCAAGAGAGTCGAGTGATCGGGTAATTTTTTTTTATCAAACCCTACACATCCAGCAATCTCGTCGAAATCTTCCACGACCCTTCTAACCAAGCTAAATCAGACAGTTGGGTCAAGCCTATGGGTGTGTTGAGTATTCCTACCCAATATTTGATATTTTTTTGGGTTGCTTAGCAATATTTTAGCTAGACTAGCCACAATTGGTAATGCTCTTAGCATTGTAACACACAGGTGGCAATGCTCTTAGCATTGCATTTTTTATTATATATATACAATAGAGTTTATAATATCTATTCCATGATAATTGTTCTTTACCATTATACCAAAATGCCATTGGATTTCTTTTTTGGTTTAGACAAGATTCGAACTCAACTCCTTATTCGACAATAAACAATTTTACTAGTTGAGATATTTTGAACCTACTCATAGGTGGGTACTTGCATGGTAGCTAGTAAATGTCACTTTTTTTAAAAAAAAAAAAAAAAAAAAAAAAAAAAAAAAAAAAAAAAAAAAAAAAAAACATTTATTGTATGCAAGTATGGTCTTGGTTTATCATTTTGAAACCTCTCCTTCATGGAAGTATTCTCTTTTTTTTTTTTTTTTTTTTTTTTTTTTTTAAATACTTTGTATAGTCTTTTGCACTTTTTTGTTGTTAAGAAATATCCTTTAATTTGAACTTTATTATTAATGGAAAATGTTTATATTTAATACATTATATGGGACAATGTATGATTTGTTGGTTTGGAAATAATGAGCCCCCTTTTTTTTTTAATCCTTTGATGATTAATGTATTTCAATTTTGTTATTTTCAATAAAGTAATTATGAGAAATGCTTCCTTCTCTCAAATAGTAGTAGGTCTTATCGTCCTACTAATTAAATTAATAATGAAACTCATAATTCATATGAGGAGGGAGCTAGCATTGCTCCTGAAATATCGAATAATTTACACACAAATGAAGCTTTTATATATGCATTTTTTTGGGAAAGGTGTGGGGGGGGGGGGTACAGTTATTGTTGTGGCCTAAAATGGAATTGTCAATTATTTTGACAATGCTCAAATATTTTGAAAAATAACCCTGAGCGTGATCAAAATATTTTGGCTTAAAGATTGCTTTTACTCATGTATAGGCTATAGCATGATAAAAATATGTATATATAATTATAATTTATATAACAATCAAATCTAGAACATTCGCCTAATATTAATTTTTATCCCTTGGCAAAGTAATTGGTCTACAGTCATTAAGAAAACAAAAAGACAAATACTGCTAGCAAGAAAAGTATCATTTTTTTTTTTTGGATGAATAAGAAAAAAAAAAAAAAAAAGTATCATTATCCATATGAGGAAATTTTAATTAATATTTGCAGGACAGTGCTCTTTTTTATCTTATATTTTTCTTTAAACAAAAAATAAAAAAAGCATTAAGGATTTCATATCTTTAGAACATGGAGGCTATCACATTGGAGAGAGTCCTCAGGAGTGTCCCCTGGCATGCCATAGGGCTCTCGATGGAGATTGTTACAGCCATCACCTATTGGTGA
The DNA here is from genome assembly GCA_907173295.1 of Fagus sylvatica. NCBI lineage: Eukaryota > Viridiplantae > Streptophyta > Magnoliopsida > Fagales > Fagaceae > Fagus > Fagus sylvatica. The sequence continues at coordinate 20,266,272 of OU015762.1, read as the reverse complement.
TCAGGTCCAATTATTCATCCTATAATGGGAACAAAGCTCGAGGTATTATCTTCCTGTGAGAGTGGCCTCCATTACCGTTATTAAAAGGGCTATTGCTTTTTAACCAGAACTGAATAAACTAACATGGTTGGCCAAGAATTAATCCATGCATGTTTGACCTGGTCTCAATAGGCTGTAGCAATTTTTTTATTTTATAAAAAACAAAATCTTATGCTATATATCCTTTAATTAGTTCAAGGGAAATTATTACAAGTTACATATCAGCATTCTTTCCTAATTCTACTCTTTTAAGTCCAAAAGATAAAAAGCCATATATGGGTGATAAAGATTAAGTTAACTTGGTTGCAAAGTTATGCCACTATGCTTTAACACACTTGGTCTAGGAGCTAACTTAATCTTTTTCTTTTCTGGTTAAGTTAGAACATTAATTATTAACGGAAAACCAGCAATATGTACTGTCGTGGGTTAGAGGTCGTATGTTCTAATCCGGTTGGTATGCGAGCTAATCCAACTAAAGTATCAAAAAAGAAATTGATAATGTACCAATGATTTCACTTGCACAAGCCTCTTCATTTCTTATATGCACAGTGTTCCCACCAGCACACATGATTGATCTTTAGACTATAATATGTGTGTTCATTAAAATAAAATTCCAAATACACTGTACAATAGGGTAGCGCTGCTAATGCCCCAGTTTTATGCATGCACTTTTGGCTGACAAACAAAATGTGGAAAGAGAAGGAGAGTAAAGTTGGTTATTACCAATCAATTCGGATAGTCTACTCTACAGATTGCTGGTTCTAGCTAGTACTGCTTGCTTCCTCTATGATCTTCAATAAAACCTCTTGCATGAAAATAAATGTATTTATCCGATTAAAATATTACAATAAATTAATACTTTTAACATAAATACAAGAAAAGTATAAAACCTTACAAAGGTGGAAAACTAAAGCAAGAATACATATATATATATATATATATTTCAATTTCATTTCAAATGACAGTAACATGACACAGATTTAGGTTACTGTAACTTGAATATTCCTGCTTCTATGCTTTTATATATATATAGTGCTAATTAATTTATACAATCAGTCATTAGCTTACCTTTTCTTTGAGTAGCCACTTAGACATTTTGTACGTCTCACCTTTCTATGAGGGCGTGAATTTGATCCCCGAGATCTCAAAATACACGTGTATTTAAGTTTAGATTAAGATTTCTATCATATATAAAAATAAAAAATAAAAACCCTTTTCTCTGAGTATTTTCTTTTCATTTTATTTATTTATGGTGAACCTAAGCATATAAAGAGGTAAAACAGTAGCTGAATTTTCTATTACTAGAGAACAGAAACAAGAAAAGTTTAGTGAATATCATTTTTGCTCATTTCCAGCTAGTGCGTTTAGCATCTCGTATTGTTGTTAGCTTATTTACTAGAAAGTGATTTTAAGTAAGTGAGCTTATTTCAAAAAAGTTATTTTATTTGCTTATTTTCTAGAATGTGAGACAAAAAAAAAAAAAGCAAATAAACTACTAGAAAATAGGGGATATCAAATGCTCTTTTAGGGTTTAGATTCCCAATTGATTTAATTTTTCAAGTGGAAATCTCAACTGACGGTCAGATGTCACCACCAATATATGTTTAAAATCTCAGTTCAGTTTTCAACTTTTTGCCCCCCCTCTTTTTACTTTCTTTTCTAGAGCATTGGTTTCTTGTAAGCAGAGGAAGGTATAGAACTTCAAACAAAGCAACATTTTTAGAAGTGAGATGGAAAATCCTTTTTGTTTTTTACAGATTCTCCCCCTAGACCCCATTTTGTTTTCTCTAAGAAAAAACTTAAAACTAGCTTGACCATAAAGAAAAAACTCTGTATATTACATGGCCTGTTGTTACCTTTAAATTAGATACCCCAGTGCCGTGTGTTTCTAAACTATGTGACACTTAAGGAATCTGAAGCTTGAAGCTTGAAGCGCACAACCGTGCTTATTGGGGGATTGATCTCAGAATCAAATAAATGAAGCATATTTGAAAACAATAAAGAAGAAGTTGGAAAGAAGCTTGTCTATTTTAGAATAAACAAGATGTTTGAAAAGATGAGTGATGCTAGAGATACTATAAAATTTATAATTAAGAATTATAAATTGATGTGTCACTAATCACAAAATAATAATTAAGACATTTACTTATTATGTATTAAAGTGACATCAGTTATAACCATTGCCGTATCAATTTGTAAACTTTCAGTATTAAAATATACAGTAATTTTACCATTTTTCTAAAAAGTAATGACATCATAAAGGAAAGTGAGAAGAATTAAAAAATAGAGAAAGTAAATATGCATAAGAGAGGTTAGGTGATCAGCAACTCATAACTCATCTGTACTTCAAAAGTAACATTAATTTTCCAATAATTGATGTATTCCCAAATTCCTTATTTCTTGATTATTAATTGTGATTCTAGTTTAAAATTTGTGATGATTACTTTCCTCGTGCTATTCTAAAGCAAGAACATATATGGTCTACAGATTAGATGCTTCTCCTCGTCTTTATATTGATTTGCTTATAGGTTATTGATTGCCATTACTTTTCAAAGATTAGAATGTTAGGTCTTAATACCAACCGCATAAAGACAACACAAAAGGTGAAAATCAACTCTCCATTTATGAAAAGTGATATGTGTTTTAATAAATCTTGTGGAAGATTTTCATATTCCCTTAATAAAGTAGCCCTAACTTTACATAACAATCACGTTATGAATCTTTTTTTTTTATTTCGCCTTTTGATTTTTTATGTTCCTTTTGAGTAATTATTCAGAATTTTGAAAGTAATGTTTTTACTCACAAATAATAGATTTTACTAATTAAATTTATGGTGAAACCCACTATTCATATAAGAGAAATGAACATTGTTCCAGAAATATTAAATAATTTTTCATTCGGTTTTTGTCTCATTTTTGTGATTTTTTTTTTTTTTTTTTTTTCTCTCTACTGCATTGTATTGTGGTTCACAATTCATTTACTATAAATAGTTTTATAGTTCAACTGGCACTTATTAGTGTTTCTAATAGACATGTCTAAGATTTAAATCTCTCATTTCTCAACTATCGAATTATAATAACCAAAAACAAAAACACGATTACCATTTATGGGGTCTTATATATGTTCAAACATTTTCATAACTCTGTCTCAGTTTTCTCTTTGCAGCAGAAATAGCAAATGAGAGATTAAGCCAATAAAGTGCATATAAGATGTACTCAATCCCCTTTAGAACATTGTGCAATCAATGAACATAGAATTTGAATTGGGAGTTATTTGATTGGTCGAATGTGGGCCCAATTGCATTTATGCACCTTTTACTCTCGGTTCGCTGTTTATGTAACATACTGCTATGGGAAGTTGGGGACCGTACAGGAACTTGATCATCCAACTTAAAAAAGAAAAAGAGAGGGGTTTTCTGCTTCATTAAACATTGTCAAAGGTTTTCCAAATTCAATAAATTAACTAAGAGCAACTTTGCATGTGCTAAAGTGCTTTCTGTTGCACTTCCTCTTTTAATAATATTATCTTATTTGAATCGGAAAATAAAAGGAACTGGCAGAGAAGTCAGTCAGCAATAATTGAAGTTAGGGAGTTAGGATCTAATGATCTTGATGATGTAAACACAAACAACCTTTTGCACCAAATATCCATTGCCTTAAAAGTTAATATTGGACAAGTGAAATCAAAGTCGGATTGAGGAATTCAATTTAGGGTAGACACTTTTTAATCCTAAAGTTTAACAGACATAACACAAAAAATGTCAAAAACCGATATACATTATTTATATAACTAAAAAGTAACAAACACGAAGCTTATTATAGCAATTTACAATTGATTTCGATGTGTGTTTCATATTTTGAAACTGTTACATTATAACTTTATTATTAATACTACAAGAAATGTCTTTCATCAAGTTGTTATCCATCCATTGATCACTCATTCGACTACGCAATCGATTATTCACAATTTTCATAGCTGAAAATGATCTTTTCACAGTGGCAATTGCAACTGGTAAGTTTGATAGTAAGTTATATATATATATATATATATATATATATATATATAAATATATAATTTAACAAAAAAATTAGGGTCATTCTACAATACTCACTCTTTTTGTGAGTTTGGTACCCACTCAATTGTTATCATCAAATATGATGTAGTTGCCATCATATGTGATGGTAGTGCTATCCAATGTGATGTTGGTACTCTCCAATTTTATATATATTAAATTTAAATAAATAAATAAAAATTTAGGGTATCAAGCAATGTGATCATAAGTACCAATATATGTGAGGTAATTATCATCATATGTGACACTAATACCATCAATGTGACATTTTATCTATTAAAAGTACTACACGCACCAAAAAAAAGTGTAGGTATTGTAGAATTATTCAAAAAATTAAGTGTGAGCACGGTATAAAATCCAATTATTTTTTATATATTATACCTAATAATTTTCTTAAAAAAAAATATTTGAGGGTGGGCACGTGTCCACCCTGGCCCTATACTGGCTCTGCTAGTGAGTGAAATAAAAGCAGCACAAGTGAATAGAAGTAGGGACTCTAGGAACTTTGCTTACCTTATCACAATTTAGTTCATCAATTTTCAATTTCTACATTTGACTACTTGAGATTGTTAGGGTTCCATCCAAAGACCCAAGAAGGACTTTAATTTAGTCTAAACCATAGGAAGGTCAAAATGTAATAATTGAAATGTTTGTAAGACTAAATTGTGATAGAATCAAATCGTAAGGGTATTAGTTATAATTGAAAATTTGTCCATAAAATTTAATATTTGTTAACTTAAACGAAACTCTAACGATTTCATTTCAATCCAACATTTAGGGATCAAATAAAAATTGAAAATTTGCAAACTATTTTGTAACAGGTCCAAGCAATGGGGGGTGGTTTTACCTAAAAATAAATGGATGCAGTCATGCGCCCCCAAGATGTTTCTAGAAAAAGTCATGTTAAGAAAACAAGAGGCATGTGTTCTTTGATTAATAAGTCTAGGGACGCATCCTTTTTTCACAAACTACTGATATAGTGTGTTATGATTTATGCATAATAAAAATAATGTTAGTGGTGGATCAAGGTGAAACCGTGAAAGTGATATTACTCTAATCATGACGGACAATATTAACAGTTGTGAAAAAAGTTATGGAAAATATTATGTTTATAATATTACTCTTCCTTTGATTATCTTTCTCTAAGAACCTAGAGAGATTGTGTGCAGAACATTAGCCTCATAGCATTAATCACATTCTTTTATTTTGAAATCATATTGTGTAATCACGTCATGAACTCTTGTTTTTCGTAATTTTCTTTGATGAATTATTGTCTTATTAGTGCGCACAAACCCGCATCTCGTCTGAGGCAGGCAGTTTCCTCTCTTTGTGGTTATTGTGTTTCTTATGTATTTCTATCCCAAAAGAAGAAAAGTGGAAATTACTTGATAAATGGGTGTAATTAGACTCATAATTCATAAATCCCAAATAAAAAGCATATTTGGGAGTGGAGAAAGCTGTTAAATGCAACATGAAGATGAAAGATACAATAATATACACATCGATCAGTCTACATTGCTAAATACTACCATCGATCCTAACACCGGAATATCCTTAAAAATCTATATTATCCCATTTTGTTCGTTTATCCCACCCCACAAATCTATATTAATAAGAGACAAGAATACAAAAACAAAACAAAAACAAAAAGTATCAGCCAAGACATAAGACCAATGTTTCCCCTCCTATGACAAAACTACAATTCTTGAATTTTGAAAATAACTTGCCTATCCACTGATTCCAAAATCCCACTGCCACCAACTGAGTGATCATATCCATTGTCGTCTGCAATGGCAATGTTTAAGTCAAGTGAGACACATGTGTTTTTTTCCTCCAAGTCATCCTCATTGTTTTTTTCTTCATTCTCAGCAAGTTTTTGCCTTCTTCTAGGAGAACAGGCTCCACCAGACACAGAACTAAAACATTCACAACTGAAAATGATAATGGCGTCCATAAGAGAAACAGTTTCACCACCTGGAACAGTTATTCTTCCACTTTCAATTGCTTGCTTAATACCCTTTTGAGAACAGTAATCAATTTGGTCCACATCTTCCATGAAGAACACTCGGTGAGGATTCTCATTCACTGCTTCACCAAATCTCTCAAGATAGCTGCAACCCAATTCATCTCTTGTCCTTTTATGCTTGGACTCTTCATTAGAATCAACTCTTGTTGTTGAAGAGAAGCTGCTCAAAGGAATGGAAAGAAAGTTGCTTTGAGAGCCAAAAACAAGTTTAGCTAGCTCCCTTGCAATCTTTTCTTTGCCATCATTATCAGCACCTAAGAAGAACAACCAAGTTTCTTCTTTGTTCTCTCTATCTTTCTGATTGCCTTTCCTTTTGCTCATTCCAGACCTGCATTGAAGGATTGTTGTTGCAATCTCAGGAATTATGTCTTTCTGCCAGGAAGCCTTTTTCTCTAATGCATCACATAGTATCTTCATGTTCTCAGTATTAAGCTCTCTGAACATATGAAGGCCAACCATATCCTCCATTACCTCACTTGAAGATGCTGAATTGGGACTAGAATTTGGATTTGATAGAAGTTCTGGTTTAGGGTCATTTCTCCCTGGCATGAACACTCTCAAATCACTTTCATAGTTTTCATCACTAGTTTCAGATACCCAACACTGCTGTTCTTTCTGCACCAGTTTGGTGGGTTCAAAGATGTGTGGCCAACTTAGGTAGGTCTGATGCAAGTTAGGTTTGCGCTCTTGCAAAGAGATTGACGGTGAGGAAGGAGATGATGAAGTGAAAAAGGGGATTTTCTCATAAAAAAGGGGTTGCTTATGGCCTGAACTGCAGAATGAATTCCATTTCTTGCACAGATCCCAAACAGAGACACATTCCTGCATGAGAGGCATAAAGAAATATTAGTTTTGAATTGTATCAACATGGAACAATATATTTTTCTTTTTTTGTTGAATAAAATATGACTTTTGATAAATAACATATGACAACCCTATGACTGTAATTATTAAAATAATGATAAAAATAAAATGATTAAATTCATTATTTTCTAACCGTTTAATTTTTTTGGACAAGCTTTTATTTATCATAATATTAGAACCAATAAGTATTTCATATATATATCTAATGTATAAGTTACATACTATATACCAAAACCAGTGGTCCTAAATTATCAATAATGACAAGGTACGAAATTAACCTGATCATTGCACGAGTCTTTTTTGCTAACATCCTTGTCCTTGTCCTTCTCCTGTTGGAGCCATGGAGGCAAGCTTGAACTGGTGGAAATGGTTGTGGTATTGGAGGCAGTCTCCTTATTACGAAAACTGGTACCTATGCTTTGAGCTTCTCTGTTGAAATTGACCACGCAATCCTTGCAGCAAGTTAGATGCTTATCAAACCCGGTTTCAAGCATTGGCCGACCAGCCCCATTATTTGATACCTTGCTTCTCACCTGAGCTTGCAAATCACTGGAGAAAGCAACATAGTGTTAATATAAAAATCCCACATATAGAAAATAAGTACTAAAAAAATACTAGTGGTTCTTGAATTCACAGTCCAGAGCTGAATAAAAAGAACAGAAGAAGTGTTTACCTTTCAAGATTGAGAGTTAAGCTCAAGCTGCCAACTGGGATAGTAAGAGGGTGAAGCTCCCAGATAGACTCCAAAGAAGGGCGCCCAGTTTTACATCTCATGTAAGTCTGAAAAGTTGCAATCCCCAAAAGCCACAATCTTCCAGTTTCCCCAATTCCACACACCAATCTTTTAAGCTCCATGATTATCTGCTCCACTGGACAGTAGTAGTTTCTCCTTTCTTCACCATAATTTGACCAAAACTCAGAAACCCATTTGAGATCTCCCAAATACAACACAACCTCTCTGCCAACATAATTTTTCACAAGGCACCCTAGCTCCACTAGCTTATGTTCAACATCTTCCTTGGAAGAGTTCCTAAGAGAAAAGAGAGGAAGACTAATGAATTGCACATATCTCAAGTCCCCTGGAACATTTCCTCTTTCAAATTTATCCATCACTCCCCGAACCACACTCTCAGCACTAGCTAGACACTCTCCTACAATCACAAGGTTTCTTTTTCTTTTGTTTGACAATTCATTCAACACACTCATTACATCTTCACTCCTAGCTTGATCAAAGGGTTTAGCTAGTGACACTTTGAACTGGCTAGAAGGTGGAGAAAGAGGGAGATTAGTACCAAGTACTAGAGGTTTGTTGCTTTCTTTGGACTGACCGCTCATAGAAGGACTTTGAGTTTGAGAACAAATCTCCAAAGAAACAGCTTGCTCTACCCTATTTTTCACTTGGGTACTTGAAAAACCAGCCTCTCTCATGACTCTACTAACACTTGGGTCATCTAAAATGGATATTATGAGCTGCTCTAACTCTATTTTGAGAGCTAAAATGGGTTGTTGCTGGTTTTCAATAGAGCCACGGCGTTGGTGAGCCTGTGCACGCTTAAAGGCTGCAACCAAGGCATTGGAGAGGGAGGGATGGAGGTAGTGAGGGCCTAATAGGGGACTAGACGTCGAGGCAGGGAGGCGGTTAAGCGCGACATTGAAGCAAAGCTCCAAGGCCTTGCATTGGAGGGGATGAGAATGAGATTGAAGGCAAGCCCTCCTCAAAAGACCAGTGGAAGATGCAAGCATAGCACTTGCAACATGGAGAGGAGTAACTTGGGCATGTCCTCGGCGTTTAGCAAGAGTAACTGCTTGTTTCACTATGTTTGTTGCCTCAGCAGTTAAACCCTGCTGTAAACTGCAAAGACCTGACCTCATCTTCTTAATCAGTATTGAGAATTCACTCCTACAAAGCTAGATATATAAAGAAAGTGGATTGGCTTAGTGGGTTGTGTTTGGATAGGGATAAAAAATGTTTTGGGACATTCTTATGGGAGATTGATTAAGCACAGGATAGCAATATGAGAAAGTGGTTATGTGGTTTTTGTTTTGGTTGAGGAGAGTGAAGAGGGTGTTGTGTTAAATATATGGGATTTGGGTTTGTGCCTTTCTTGTAAGTGAGGGAAATTTTGGCTTTGTATGTGAAAGTGGATTGCATGTGATGCAACTTTGCCGCTTTCTCTCTCTCTCTCTCTCTCTCTCTCTCTCATGACATAAAGGAATGTGGATAATTAAAAGTTGGTCTCACAATATTGTGGGAACTATAAAATATATCTCACAGCACTGAGCTTTAAACACAAGGAATGGAATAATCACTTTTGTTAAGAATAAGCTCAAAACTAGATGATGAAAAGAGAAAGAGGAAAGAAGGTGGAAAAAGAGAAAGGGGAAAGGGGGAGTCGTCCACCAATAACGAGACCTGAGAAAAAGAGTGGGAGGACTGTCTGTCTGTTTGAAGGGATTGGGAACTGTGGTTGCTTTTTTATTTTCCTGTGTTCTCGAAGAAGAGAAATAATGCCTTTGATGATTGATTGAGATATATGGATCACAAACTCAATAACAGATTGCATGATTGCCATGAAACCAAAGTAAAAAAAAAATAACTCTCTTCAATCCCAAAAAGTAGGCTTTGAGCCTTTGAGACACCCTTTATTTTAAATTTTGTAAAAGAATAACAGTTTGGAAATTCAGGCTTTATTTCTTCTTCTTCCTTTTTTTTTTTACTTTTTTTTTTTCTTTTCCTATAGGTTTCATTTCAATAAATATATTATGATAACAGCATCTTTTGCTTTCTATAAAAAAAATTAAAAAGTAAATTAAAAAAAATAACAGCTTCTTTTGTTTTCGATTTGTTCATAAATTAACATATAAGGCAACGATTGACTCGCACTACTCAAAAAATGTACTTCAATGTCCATAATTTATGGATATGTTCACAATTTGTGAACATTGATATCTGCATTTAAATGGTGTGTGATATAATTGGTGTGCACTAATAATTAATCCAATATATAATAATAAAAAGAAAATATCCTCACACATATTTTGTGCATGTTCATAAACTCATTTTCTAATTTTGTTACAGCAACTGTGGAGGGTTAATTAAGAGACGACCAGACCCAAAACCAAAGGCGTACCAAACTGTCTAAAAGGACCAAGTTATTCAAATAGGCATCTCGAACAACCTAGCTACCAACTTATGGATCTCTTCCTCAAGTTGGCAAGCCAGAACAAACACCATTCTCTACATATCCACCGTCCCTCCTAGTTGATTGATCGTTATAGTCACACTCAAAAACAGTGTCCACTAGCTCCATTCACATCAACAATAATTATTATGCCTAAAAGTCATAAAACCTCTTAAGGCTTTCAAAATCTAATTAAAGAAAATGACTTTAAAAACACAATGTTACGATATAACTCAAAGTATGCACACGTCATTTTATATGAATTGTGCATGTCAAAAGCCATGATTCTCTGAGACATGGACTCAGTTACAGGCCTATTGTATTACATTGTCTTAATCTTAATTAAATTAGTAGTACAAACTTTATTATGTACCCTAGAGTTAGTTTCAACTTCTCTCATTCATGGAACTTTGTCCCTAATTAGTAATACATTTTTTTTTCTTTGCAATTTGTTAAAATTGTAAGCTATGATTTGTTTAACATCACTTTTTACACAAACCCACCATTGATAAACACTTTTTCATATACCAATTGTCACCTCAGCAGGTTGTGAAAAAGTATAACAACAGTGTATGTACATATAGTGTCCGTTCAACCCACCAATCCAACGAACCTGACCCAATTCAACCTAACCCAATGCTTTAGGTTGTTAGTTACTTTAATGTGATGAAGTTAGAATATTAGACCAAAATGTCTAACCTTGAGTTGGGTTGCCTTTCAAAGTAATCATAAGGTGGTTTAGTTTTTAAAGTTAGGGAAAATTACATTTTAAAACCTATAGTTTAGGGGTGTACAAAATTAAGCCTTATAGCTTCAAAAGTAACAAATTAAACCCTATAGTTTTAAAAGAAACAAATTAAACCCTTATTTACTTACATGAGTTGAGGTTTAAGTTATTACTTTTTCATACTTCAAGGTTTAATTTGTTACATTTGAAACCTCAAGGTTTAATTTATTACTTTAAAAACTATATGATTTAATTTATTAACACCCTTAAAATATAGAGTTTAAAATGTAATTCACCTTTAAAGTTATCCTGATTGAGTTGGGATGGTTTGAGCTAGGTTGAGGATATTCCAACAAAATCCAAACCCAACCCAACTATCATATACACTTATATTGGATTGGGAGAGGGCCAATGTGGCAAAGAAATGAAACATTTTGGGCTTCTTAAAATTGGGCTCTAGCAAGGGGCACGCTATTGTGGCTTTGCGTAATAGAGGGAATTACCGAATGAGTAACTAGCCCAGCTTTGGAGAGAGCCCCTATTTTCTTTTTCGTATTTTGAGCGGTCGAGACTTCAAAATGTTGGCAGAATTCAATCAATCCACGCTTGACATGGGAGCGACAAAGGATGGGTTTTTGATATCACAGAATTTATTGATTAGACTGACTATTCATGCTTAGAACTGAAAGATAGGGAGAAAAGGATTAGGAATTGTGAGAAGCTTATTAGAGGTGATTATAAATGTGGTTCGAGTTTCATGTGATAGGCTGGGAGAGGGTAGAATTTCAAGTTTCAATAGCAATGAGAGAGTTTCTTGGTTTAGTTTTTGAGCAAGGATGAATGGAGTATGTGAAAATATGTGGGTTTAAGGCTGAAGGTTCGGTGGAAAGTGTGAAGCTTTGGTGGGATAACTATTAGTTGCAACGTTTGCCTAGCATCATATTGGATAATACACTCGGTGCTTTGAGAATGAATTTAAAGATTTAGAATAGATTAGATGTTGGATACTAGTGAGGAAGTCAAGCTTCTTTCAAGTTTTAAATGAGGAGAGAACTAGGAAGGAAGCTGCAAAATTTGAGTTAGAAAAGGTTATGCTTATGGTTATGACCAAGGCCAGCCTTATGGAGCAAAAAATATAAATGTTTTTTCTTTTCTTTTTTTTTAAAAAAAAATGATGGGGACAAGAAATATATGCTCTAAAAAATTATAGACTTTCATAATATTGTGTATAAAGATGTTCATTTACTTGTAATGAAGACTAATTCTTTTATTTATACAAAATAGTAGAACAAGAATGTGGGATTGTGGGGCCTTTTATTTAATTTTTATTTTAAATGTGGGGCCTTTTTTATTGGCTAGGCCTCAATGGTTTGGCTTAAGAATGGGCTGGCAGTGGTTATGACTTATGAAGTGACAAGAAATATGAAAAAATTCATGGTAATTCTAGAGAATATTAATTTCTTGGCTAAATGAAGGGGACGAAGTCAGAGTATCAGAGTTATGGAGTCTGTATATTCTGTTGGTAGAAACCTTGAGAAATATGAAAACAAGAAAATATTCTCAGATTTTTCAACTAAATTTTACTTGGGATGTATAACGGAGTCGGAGAGTGATTATTCTTTTTTTAGTTGATAGTATAGCAATATATTTGAGTAAATAAGTTCTTCATTAATGGAGAAAATGCTCTTTGGTACCATTATGTATATTAAAATTCTTAGCAGAGCAATTGTGGCATGAGTCTCTGATCATGATTAAATTGGGAAATTGCTCTTTCTTACTGCTAGCCAAGTCTGATCAAGTAATGTAGTTCATGCAGTATAGTCTAAGTAGGAAAAATTGACAGGGAGACAAGAAAATTATAACATTCCAGGTATAGGTGTATAGCATGCACGGATTTAGTTTTGGCATTGAGCTCCTTTTTATCACAGTGAGTAGCAAAAGAATTCTTTAGACAGGCTTTACCTCCAACCTAGTTTGGAGGAATCCTCCTTCCAACCCATTACGTGGCGATTAAGTAGACCATCCACGTGTATTTTTAGTCACATGACCTTTTTAATGAGTCATGTGACTTTTAAAATAATACATGTAGAATAATCTATATAATTGACACGTAGTAAGTTGAAGGAGAATTCCTCCAAACTGGATTGGAGGTAAACTATTTTCCAATGTAGAATGGGTGAATGGTTTTGATTTATAGTTAAAAATGTGCCAAGAGTGAAGAGTGCCCATTTTGTTTCCAGATAAGATTTCTCTAATTGGAAGGATTTCATCAATAGATTGAAAGCTCAATTGTAGTAGAGTGGAGTTTCTTGAACTTTTAGAACCAAATGGATAGATGTCACGACTTGGGGAAGTACTAGCCATGTCTGTGCCATACAAAAAAGACTAGTAACAATTAGAGCTATCTATAGTCACATATGTAGTAACAATTTGACTTCATAGTCCAAATGCATACAATTTGGGATATTACAGTTGTAATTCTTGAAAGAAAACCTAATGTCGATCTTTTATCTTAGTAAGAAGATGTGTAATATGTTGGGGCAACGGAAAGCTTTTGACACTAATTAGTTATGCCAAATTACAGTCTATGTGTGAATTAAATTAAATAACCTTCCAAGCAATAGAGAGATAAATAATCACGCAATAATCAAGAAAATCAACCACACAAGAACACACCAAATTTACGTGGAAAACCCTCCAGTGTAGAGGGAAAAACCACGGGGCAAATCTGATCAATCCACTATAATAAAATAGAGATTACAACACTCAAGTTTATGCCCAAACTTGAGTTCACAATAAATTGAGAAATCACTCTCTAGGAATAAATACAATCTCACCACAAAAAAACTGGAACCCAGTGAAACCAATAACGTAGTAAGATGTCCCTTAAATACTTCAACTCTCTGTGGTTGTAGCACCCAAAACCCTTCCTAGAGAAACCCCCAATTTATCTCTTTGTGTGTGTCTTGAACCAAAGAAAAAAACCTCACTTTTTTTTCTTTCTCACTAGTGCCGCACAGTGCACTGCTCTTCCTCTCTCTTGATTTCACGCACACACACATTACTTAAATAGCAGCACCTGTCACCTTATGTACTCCTAATTCTAATAAAATTGGAGACTACTTTTCGTGCACTACAAGACAAGCCCATCATGGGCTTTACTATTGTGTGGGTTGGCACCAAAAAAGGTGCAGTGCACCCAACAATCTCCCCCTCCAACCCACTGAGGAAGGAGATCTTCATTCCAACTCTTTAGATAGAATTCATGCCGGCTGACCCGGCACAAAGTTCAAGCTTCTCTTTCAACACAACCTTGGTCAACATGTCAGTTGGATTCTTGTCTGTGTGAATCTTTCTTAATTGCATCAACTTTTGATCAACAATTAGTCTGAGCCAATGGTATCTCACATCAATGTGCTTCGTTCGTGAATGGTACGTAGAATTCTTGCTCAAGTCTAGTGCACTTTGACTATCACAATGGACTACATACTCGTCTTGCTTCAAACCCAAGTCTTGGAGAAACCGTTTCATCCAAAGCATCTCTTTCCCTGCTTCGGTCGCTGCAATATACTCAGCCTCAGTTGTAGATAAAGCGACACACTTTTGTAGTTTAGACTGCCATGATACAGCTCCCCCTGCAAAAGTAAATAAGAACCCTGAAGTAGATTTCCTACCATCAAGATCACCTGCCATATCTGCATCTGTATAACCCTCCAAAACTGGTTTAGAGCTACCAAAACTCAAGCACGACTTTGAGCTACCTCTCAAATACCTGAAGATCCACTTCACTGCTTCTCAGTGCTCTTTGCTTAGATTAACCATGAACCTGCTAACTACACCAACTACATGAGCAATGTCTGGCCGGGTGCAAACCATGGCATACATCAAACTCCCAACTGCAGAGGAATAAGGAATTGATGCCATGTTTTCTTTCTCTTTATTTGATGAAGGACATGATTTCTTGCTTAGTTTGAAGTGACCACCAAGAGGTGTACTGACTGGCTTAGCATGCTTCATGTTGAACCTCTCAAGTACCCGTTCAACGTACTTCTCTTGTGATAACCATAATTTCTTGGCTTTCCTGTCACGTAGAATCTGCATACCCAGAATTTGTCTAGCTGGACCCAAGTCTTTCATATCAAATGACTTAAACAGCTCCTTCTTCAAACTACCAACCATATTAGCATCTTGTCCTACTATCAACATATCATCTACATATAACAGAAGGATGATAAACTTACCATTAGGAAATTGTCTGACATACACACAATGATCTGCATCTGTCCTTGTGTACCCTTGACCCACCATGAATGAGTCAAACTTCTTGTACCACTGTCTTGGAGCCTGCTTTAAGCCATACAGACTCTTCTTCAATCTGCAAACCTTGTGTTCTTTCCCTTTTGCTTCAAATCCCTCTGGCTGAAACTATGTAGATTTCTTCCTCCAAGTCACCATGGAGAAAAGCAGTCTTTACATCCATTTGTTCAAGCTCAAGATCCAAACTAGCTGTTAATCCCAAAATAACTCGAATGGAACTCATTTTGACCACTGGAGAGAAAATCTCATCAAAATCGATCCTTTGTTTCTGATTGAAACTCTTGACCACCAATCGAGCTTTGTATTTCATTAGCTTCTCACCATCTTTCTTTAGCTTGAACACCCATTTGTTTCTCAATGCCTTCTTGCCTTTAGGAAGTTCAACTAACTCATAAGTGTTATTCTTGTGCAAAGAATTCATCTCTTCATGCATAGCCTTCATCCAGCTCTGCTTGTCCTTATGAGACTGTACTTCCTAAAAGCTCTCTGGCTCTCCCTCATCAGTAATCAAAATATACTCAAAAGTGGAGTATTTGGTTGATGGACGATGCTCCCTGGTAGACCTCTTAACCTGAGGTTCTTCCATCTCTAGTGGAATGGGCTGCTCCCCCTGCTCAACACCCTCTGTATCTATTGCATCATCACCATCAACTCCTGCTGGCTCATCACCATAATTCTCTACTTGCACCTCTTCTATATCTGTGGCAATATCTGAGGATGAAGAGGTAGGTGTAAGGTCAGAAACACCTTCAACAGTAGACTTTGACTTCTCAGATTTCTCAAAATCTTTAATATTTTCATTCTCATGAAAAACCACATCTCGACTTCTGATCATCTTCTTTTTCTTAGGATCCCATAGCTTGTAACCAAATTCTGCATCTCCATATCCAACGAATATGCAAGGAGTGGCTTTATCATCAAGTTTTAACCTCTGTTTCTTAGGCATATGTGCAAATGTCTTGCACCCAAATACTTTTAAGTGTGCATAGGAAGCATCCTCTCCAGTCCACACTCTCTCCGGAATATCAAAATCCAATGGAACTGATGGAGACCAATTAATTAGGTAGCACGTAGTTTGTACAGCTTCAGCCCAGAATGACTTAGGTAGTTTAGCCATTCTTAACATGCATCTGACCTTCTCAACAATAGTGCAGTTTATCCTCTCTACCACATCGTTGTGTTGTGGGGTACCAGGAACTGTCTTCTCATGTCTAATGCCATACTTTGAGCAATAGTTTTCAAATTCATTAGACGTGTATTCACCTCCTTTGTCAATACGAAGACACTTCAAAGACTTCCTTTTCTCTCTTTCCACCATGGCATAGAATTTCTTGAAGAGCTGAAATACCTGTCTTTTGTTTTGAAAACATACACCTACACCTTTCTTGAAACATCATCAATAAATGTAACAAAATATCTATTACCACCTAGGGATTCCACCTCAATGGGACCACATACATCAGAATAAACCAAATCTAACACATTGGATTTTCTAGTAGATGATCTACGAAATGATACTCTATGTTGTTTGCCAAATAAACAATAATCACAAGAATTTAGTGGCATACCTTTAGCAAATGGAATGAGAGACTTCTTTGCCAAAATCTGCAACCCTTTTTCACTCATGTGAGCCAACCGCCTATGCCACAAATCAGGCGTGGAATCATCTTGAGCTGCATTTACCACGTCCCTGCATAACTTTACTTGAGTCTTGTAAAGTGTGCAACAAATCTTCCCTCTAGCAAACACCAACGATCCTTTAAAAAGTTTCCATTTACCGTTGTCTAAATGGCTTTCATAACCTTCTTTATCCAAAACACTAATAAAGATCAAATTCAGGTGCATATCTGGAATGTGTCTCACATCCTTCAATTTTAAGGTGTATCCAGTATTGGTCTCAACACAAATATCACCAATCCCACTATGTCAGCATAACTTTTATTAACCATCTTTACTCTGCCTAAGTTTCCTGCTTTGTACGAAGTAAAGAACTCCCTTCTTGGAGTGACATGGTAGGAAGCTGCTGAGTCAATCACCCACTCATCATAAGGATCTGCAACATGACAACACTCATCCTCTCCTATAGAAAGTACCACCACATCTTCATCTAACGAAACAGCTGTGGTATTATGATCATCCGCCTTTTTCTGATTTGTCTCCTCTTTCTGCTTATTTTTCCAAGCCTTGCAATTTCTTTTTATATGACCCTCTTTGTCGCAGTAGAAACACTTGACTTTTCCTTTTGTCTGTGACTGACTTCTGGATTTACCGCGCCCTTTAGAATTTCTACCCTTACTCCTCCCCCTGTTCTCTGTGACAAGAGCCTGTGCATCATCTTTGCCCATGTCCTTTCTTCTAGTTTCTTCATTGAACAAACTATCCTTAACCATCGCAAGTTGTAACACACCATTCGGAGCAGAGTTACTAAGTGACACTACCAAAGTCTCCCAACTGTCAGGCAAAGAGCTCAGAAGCAATAATGCTTGCAATTCGTCATCTACCACTAGATTCATTCTAGTCAATTGATTAACCAAGTCTTGGAACTCGCTTAGATGCTCGGCAACAGATCTTCCCTCCTTAAGCTTTAAATGCGCAAGCTTTCTAATTGCAAAAGCTTTATTTTGAGTAGTCTTCCTCTCATAAAGACTTTACAATTTTTTCCAAAGAGTGTCGGCTTTTGTCTCCTGAGATACATGATGAAACACACTAACTTCAATGCATTGTCTAATACAACCAATGGTTTTTCTATGCATCTTGGCCCACTCTTTGTCAGACATACTGCTTGGCTTGGCACTATCACCCTCAGTGGCGGAGCTGTATAGAAGCTTTACTGGGCTATAGCCCAGTCAAGCTTTTTATTTTTTTAAATTTCGTAGGTTCACTTGCTATAGCCTATAGCCCAGTGATTAATATGATCACACTTATTTCACGCATTATAAATAGTGAAAGCATTATAAGTGAAAGCATTATAAATAGTGTAATATTAAGCGTGAAACATAGTGTAATATTCTAATTAATTTTAAATTGCTATAGCCCAATGATAGCAATTTGTCTTTTTTACTGATCCAAAAAAAAAAAATTTATCTTCTTTTATGCTTTCACTTATTTCATTGTTTCACACTAATTACTATTACACTATGTCATCAGTCACTTTGATTTATTTTAGACTATTAGTTATTTTTATATTTTAGAATATGCATTGCATTGCATTTTTTTTTTTTTGCATTGCATTGCATTTTTTTGCTTATGTATAGAATATGCATTGAGCGATAAGGTTCATTATATCCCCCTTGACTAGGTGTATTTTTCTTTTAATTTAATAATAAAATTTCATACCGTCAAGATTTACTTGATATTCCAGCCCACCTTAAAATAAATTCTTGGCTTCACCCTTAATCACCCTCGATAGGGTCATGCAAGTCCTTACAATAAAGGACGTCCTCCATCATCGGCTTCCATATTGAATAATTTGATGCCGAGAGTTTAATCATAGTACCTGACGTATATTCCATTTAATTCAACACTAGACAACCACACCCAAATAACCTTGGGCTCTGATACCACTTGTTGGGGCAACGGAAGCTTTTGACACTAATTAGTTATGCCAAATTACAGTCTATGTGTGAATTAAATTAAATAACCTTCCAAGCAATAGAGAGATAAATAATCATGCAATAATCAAGAAAATCAACCACACAAGAACACGCCAAATTTACGTGGAAAACCCTCCAGTGTAGAGGGAAAAACCACGGGGCAAATCCGATCAATCCACTATAATAAAATAGAGATTACAACACTCAAGTTTATGCCCAAACTTGAGTTCACAATAAATTGAGAAATCACTCTCTAGGAATAAATACAATCTCATCACAAAAAAACTGGAACCCAGTGAAACCAATAATGTAGTAAGATGTCCTTTGAATACTTCAACTCTCTGTGATTGTAGCACCCAAAACCCCTCCTAGAGAAACCCCCAATTTATCTCTTTGTGTGTGTCTTGAACCAAAGAAAAAAACCTCACTTTTTTGGGTCCGGCTCCCCTCCCATTCAAAAGCCTCTAGTTTTTATCTTGATGAAGGACATGTGGCAGATAAAAAATCTAATGGTAGAGAACAAGCCACTTCAAAAGTAATTTACTTCTCTCTCTCAACCTCACCTTTTAGTTCTCTCTCTCAACATGCCGGCGGTACGTCATTCCAACTTCCAACTGAGACGATGGAAAACGAATCTACTAAAGCAAGCAAGAAAGGGGAAAATGGGCTAAACAAGTGCAAGTTCACAAAGATAATCATCCAATCATCAAATAAAGGAACAAAGAAGACAAATAGAAGCAACTTGAGCATACCCGAACCAGAGCAACCAATTAAAAGAAGAACATCCAAAGCTGTACTGGGTTTTGCAATTGAAAAAGTAGCCACATGGAGACTCATGAGAATTCCAAAGATTGCTTTTCCAATCTCTCTCTCAGTGCACCAAGAGTGTTTTGTGAAATTTTTTTTTTTTTTTTTTTTAACGGGGTTTTGCTTTGTATTTGTGAGAAAAATTCTTGTGGGGTTAATTGCTGGCTTGCTGCTTCTGGGCTTGATCACCACCGTAGATTTATTTTGGCAAGAGGTTTTTCTGGCCTCCTTGATTTCTTCTCCACCGCTGGATACTTCTCAACCACAGTCTCAGTTGGAATGACGGCCTCGGTGTTGTGAGTTGTGAGGTTGAGAAAGAGAAGTAAATTACTTTTGAAGTGGCTTGTTCTTTACCATTAGATTTTTTATCTGCCACATGTCCTTCATCAAGATAAAAACTGAAGGAAATTGGAGGCTTTTGAATGGGAGGGGAGCCGGACTCCACTTTTTTTTCCTCACTAGTGCCGCACAGTGCATTACTCTTCCTCTCTCTTGATTTCACGCACCCACACACTGCTTAAATAGCAGCACCTGCCGCATCATGGACTCCTAATTCTAATAGAATCGGAGACTACTTTTCATGCACTACAAGACAAGCCCATCATGGGCTTTACTATTGTGTGGGCTGGCACCAAAAAAGGTGCGGTGCACCCAACATAATATTCTAGCTAATGGCTTACTCTACATCGCAATAATCTTCAGTTTTGCTACAAATTTCAATATCCACAGCAGAGAACAAGAACTCTATATCAAACAGAGTTGCAAAGGCTAAGCCAAATTACTTGCAACAATTTGTTTTTCATTTCTTTTGAGTTTTAGATATATCACTTTGGAAAATTATATCCTTTTCCACGGATACCATTTTGGTGGCAACAGTGGGGATTGGGAATACCCTATCTTTGCGGATCTAATAGCTGGGATGATTTGGCATTTAAAATCTACCAACTTTTTTAACATAGAAGTTGCAAGATTACATTTGTATCTTGTGGTCCAAATGGATCCCACTACTATTAATTTTCACATAAGGGGATAGCTACTTGATGTAACTAGAACATGAATTAACCTATTGTCGATGGCCGTTGTGACCCTATGGGATCTTGATAGGACCTGTCCTAACCGTATGCTTTTGTTCCATTCTTGGGGTTGCTATGGTCTGGCTAAGCCGTTGTGATGTGCCTCTAAGTTAAATGCCTCTTGATTACGATATCTTCTTCGCATACCTTATGCCTTCCTCTACTTTTGGTTGTATTTATTGCCATATTTTTAAGAATTATCAGTTAGGATGCACTAGCAGCTCTGTTTCGAGGGAATTGTTCAATGTCAACAAGATTAGAAAGTGTTTCATCCCTCTCTAGTACTGCCTCTAATAATAAAAATTAAAGTAATAAGAATAACTAGTCTGTAACTCTTGTAATGCACAGGCACGTTTAAGAGCAATATCAATATGCAATCAGTCATCGTCGTAGAAAGCAGAATCTATAAAAGATTTACAAATATAATAACTAAATGACTATAGTCATTTTGAACGAGGGATTTCATTTTTTATTTTTATTTTTAAAATATTCAAGGAAAATTCTATGACCTCTGTGCTTTTTGAAGGGTATTGTACCCACCATAATTATAAACATTTATTTTCAAGTGTCTTAATGCACATCGTTCTTTCATGACTACAAGTAAAATACTAACTCAAAAAAAAAACAATGTAAGTAAAAAAGTTAATACATATGGTTATAATTATCAAAATTTGGTTATTATGAAAATCTATTGGAACATGATATATATTGTCACTAAATTTTTCATTGAAGTTTGTATTTGAGCCGCGATAAAGAACTAGTTTCAAATGAGTTAAAAGTAGTTTTAAATGATTTAAAAGTAGTTTCAAATTGGATGAACATCTAAAACAAATTAGAGTATATTAACTTAATTTTTCATTTAAATTACTAATTATTTAGCATGTTTTATATGTATTACCTGAGAATCCTACATATTTAACTTACGGGCACTGGTTTCCAACTGTTACCACGTATACTCAACTACTAAAGTCTTGTGCCACCGCTTATAATGTCCTGCACAACGGACATGAAAGGCTATAGAGTCTTAATGTACAGGAGGTCAATTTACTTTTCTAAGTAAACCTATAGAGACTTTAGAGAGGCAGAGCACAACAGCCTGTGTGACACAGCTTGCAAATTGGAAGTCTCACGTGGTTGGTTTCACCTTACACCAACTTATACTAATTTTTGTGGTGGAGCTATTCTCCAATTATTCACGCTCAAAGAGTAGCTGTTCCTGCTTGTTAGGAAAATTTTCAGAACTTTGAAAATCACCATATAAAGGTTCATTGGTCAAATTTTCATTCAATGTAGCATGTTTCTATACAATGTACCACACGTGCATTCTATTACTCAATGTGTGACAAGAGAAGAAAAGAGAGCAGTGATCTTCAGTTTTGTTGATTTTTTATGGAGAAACTAGGATTTATATTCTATTTTTGCCAAACAATAATTAGGCCTATGACTAAGAGGCTAAGACCTATTCCCCTCCCACCCACCTCAGCCCCTTATGGCTTCAGCTGCTGCTCAGATGCAATTGGCATTGATACTGCTTTTAAGAAAGTAATATAAGTCATAATGAGAGAGAGCATTCATATCTCAATATAGTCACTTTTTTTAACCTACTAATATACACACAAAAAAAAGTGATGATACATTAAAAGCTAAGACATAGACATTACCATCCGTTCTACTTCTACCTCATCTATTTCATTCTGGCCCTCAGAAGAACATAATGGGGAAGAAGAAAAAGAAGAAATAGCAGTAGAATAAGAAGTTGAATCAGTACAAGAACTTGCAGCAAGACTACCAAGCAGATCCACAAAGGCACCAACTATAAACCCATGATTCTTCTTACCATTCATCCTCAAATACCACCCTAACAACTCCTCCAAGCACTCCCAATCTTTCAGCCCATGAGACTCCACCATCTCCTCCATTGACCTCCTGAAATCAATGTACGGATCTTCTGACTCCATTGCCAACACTACACTCTCTTTAAATGGAATCCCACCATCCTTTGCCCTCTCCAAGATCGAGTTTGTGTCATCTGGCTCAAAAAACAGCCTCTCAGACTTCATCACTCCACGTACAACCGTCTCCAATGACTCACCCTCAAAGTCATCAGACTCAGTTGAGAAGCTAGCAGACTCAGAAGAGGTTGTGAACCAAGACTCAGGTGTTTCAACCCCATCAATGGTGGGATCAAAGAAAACCGAGTTCACTGTCTTGAACATGTCATCTCTAGCTCGGAAAGAAAGAGTCTTGGGCTGCTTACATGAGGGCCATTGCCATGGCTGCAGCTTTGTTTCTTTGTTCTTGAAGAGAGAAGGCAGCTTCATGATCTTCTTGCTCATTGGATCTGAAAAAGTTTGCAGAGAAGTGGGCTTGAATAGTTTTTTTGGGATTGTGAATGTGTCTATTTTCTATGGGGTAGGTATTAATGTGATCCGAGAGGAGGTTTTTCAGTATGATATTTAAAGGAGAGGTGAAGGAAGATGGATAGGAAATGGGAGACTAGTAGGGCTGTAGGGCCTTTCTTGTTGTGTGTATTTAATTGTAGGTTTGAGAAATTTAATGTTATTTAATGCCCTCTCATACCAACTGAAAATAACCGTACTTTTCTCAACATTTTTTTTTAATATTTTTAATATTCAATCTTGATCAGTAATGTCATGATATAATTCTATTTTTATTGTTTCACACAGTAACATCAAATAGATTGATTATTAAAACCAATTTAATGTATCACCTCAACGGTTCTAAGAAAAAATAATCTGAAAATTTTGTCCCACTAGGCTTAATATTGAAAATATGATTAGTGTTACAATTTTACATTATTTATTTACAAACTAACGTTTTTTTAATAAATATGATGTGTAAAATTGACTTTGTAAAACTTTTATTATAGATTGATATTGTTATACGTAAGCTGCTCAATATGGCTGTTGTGATGTCGAAAGTTGTAGCTATAAAAAATTCAACTTCATGTTTGTTTACAAAAATTTCAACTCATGGGTTTTGACATTGTCCTATATATATTTATATATATATATATATATATTATATATATATATATATATATATATATATTATATATATATATATATATGGCCCACGCCTCCTCATGCGGCATGCCTAGTTGTTATTTGTTAAAACAAAATCTAACATTTATTATTTTGGGTCATGAAATCCAGTATGACACAGCTTGTTTACCATTAACAACGTAAGTACAGTGGTGTAAAGCTAGTGTTAGATTTGACCCGGGACTTTTTGACATAATACTAATAATTGTAACTGATTTAAGACTGATAACATTTTTTTAGACTAATTCAAGGATATTTGATATTCAGAACTCTTTGAAGGAATTCATCTTACACTAAATGGAGATGGTGGCGTAGTATCCAACTAGTGAATGGATGAAGAAGTTCTTCTATTTTTGGACAAAAAGAGAGCGAAGTTTAAATAATCTGAGATAAAAAATGAATAAACCAGGATAACCGAAAGATTTGGTATATCATGATGAAATATTAATTTACTCAACATTGTATTTTTTATTTATTTAAAACGTCTTCATTGAAAACACCAGAAAATATCAATTGAATTACAAGACCCTTATAGCTCAATTTTATGAACCGAAGATGATGATAACATGGAAAATAGATTAATGCATGATTTTGTTTCATTGATAAAAGTAACAATATGTCTTGGAATTATTTTTTGCAAAGTCTATATGTCTTGGAATAAAGACAAATTAGTAAAGGAACAATAATTTAATCCATGAATTTTTCATTACTGTTATGTTGTGAACGATATTATCAAAAAAAAAAAAAATGGATCTCTTGTCTTTGTCTTTGTTGAGTCACTTTGGTTTCCTTTTCCTTTTTTTATAAAACTTTAGTTCCCAATTTTAAACAGTTTCTCATTATACCATGTTTTGGTTATTATAGAAATCGGAAAGGACACCAATTGTCATTTTTTCAAGTTCATGTTGCAAAGAAGAAAGCAGATAATTTCTTTAAAAACCCAGAATAAAGGAAATCATGAAGAGGCAAAATTCATGTGAGTGATTTAAAAGGGAACGGTTGAAATCACACATACTTGTACTTGCCTACGTATTTATGAGGAGGGAAGATTTGAGACCTCAGAGATCAAGGCCTCTCATTTATTAGGTACTTGCTCCTGTTCTACCTTATTCCCGTTTCGAACACGTTACAAATCACTGCCATGTCTTTAATAACCTTTCGATTTTTTATTTACTTTTGTTTATTACTATTCTTTCTTAATAATGATAAATGTACGTTATCTTCATATACTTCATATACAATTTGTTCCGGACACTGTCATGCCTCCTATTAGACCTATTTATTTTACACACGAATAACCAGACAACAGTGATCTAAAACTAAGTAGGAGAGTCTCGGATACTTGAAAGAGAAAAGGACGGCTTATGTTATTCAAATAAGTGACAGACAGTAATTAATGAAATATAGAGTGAAAGATAAAAGTAGGGTAAAAAATGTGTATTCATGTTATTCCATGTTTACGATAGTAATATCATTAAAAAGAGTATACAAACGAGTTTATTGTCAGAAAGTATATCATACTGCAGTGGCGAATCTGACATGGGGCTGTCCCCACAGATAATTTGAAAAACCTATAAGATGAATTTATAAATTAAAAAAAAAAAATTTGAATTTGCCCTCATTTAAGTTTTCATCTGTCCTCATTATAGTGTTTGTATAATTATAAAAACTTATGGGAGCTCATCAATATCTAAGGCTAATGATGACAATGTGACTCCTTAAGTATAATGCCCAAATAGGTGTTGGTGCTGTTATCATGGACAAAATCAATGGAACTGCGTTGGTCATGGGAGAGAATCTCAGCCTTTGACCATTGTTCCTCATGAATGTAGATTACAGACACCAAATTAATCTCACACTTTCCTTTCAAGGTACGAGCTCGACACTTTTTGACTGAACTTATGCCCGACCAGTGATCTGAGCTTGTATGGACGGCATGGGTGTTCAAGGAATTGTGTCACGTCCTGACCTTGTGAACATTTTCTCATCAAGAGTCTTACTTAAATTATATGGGAGCATTTTCTCCTGAACATTTCCTTTCCTTGTCATCTTTCATTTTTGGATTATATCTAATAACATTTTTCTTAAGAAATAGGAAAATAATATACATTGGTAAGGTTTAAGTGTAAATTTTATTAATGACCACTCGATAATGTTTTATTGGATGTATTTATTTAACAAGTCAACCATTGGATTACATTTTCCATACCCTACATGTATGGTAAATATCAAGATAGTTAGATATTAATAACTATATCATCTATAAAATGTTTAAATTTCAAGTTTTTTGAACATTAAAATTATATACAAAACATCATTTTAGATTAAAAAAAAAAAGTAAACAACATCCATTAGCATGGAATTTGGCATGCACGTAAAAAGGTAGAGAATATGTAATTCAACAATTGGATTTTTAAAATATTAATTCAATAAAGAATTAATAGGTGATGTAACATTAATATATATAAAATTGTATCCCCAACAATTTAATTGGACTTTATATATAGATATTGGTACAAGTTGTTGCATACAGTTATATTCTTGGGCTAAGGATGCACGACTCTATGAAAGAAAACTCTATCTACATCTGCCCCACATATAAAAAATATATATGTACTAAAAAAAAAAAAAAAACAAGTTATAATTATGACTCATTGTAATCATTTACATAATCCAGTTGGCATAGTAAACATCTTATATGGAACTCAACATAACACATGACTTTTTACATCACTAAAACTAGTGATTTAAGGGTTTTTTTTTTTTTTTTTTTTTTCTTTTTTTTTTAAGAATGAAATAGAAGCCTAAAAAATTATTTAGCTTCTCCAATGTTAATGTGCTTCAAATTTCAATAAACTTTTCCATTATTACTTTTGGAGGTGCTTGATATTACAAAAGTTACATACTATATGTACTATTTTTTGCTAACGTGGGCATCCATGAATCACATGAGGTTTAAGAATCATTAGACCAATTCCTTTGGATTTACGGATAATGTATTAACATGGGCATTCATGAATCACATGACATTTAAGAATTATTAGACCAATTTCTTGGGATTTATGGACGATGTATTAACATTTGATTATACTAATTATTTATATATTGTGCTTGTTTCACCCAGGGGTGGCCCTGGGCAAGGGCGAGGTGGGCGACCGCCCTAGGCCTCACTTCAAAATTAGGCCTCATCCCAAATTTTTTTAAGACCTTTATTGAAAGATTTCAATATATTTATAGATACAAAAATTAAAAAGGCCCATATATTTAAAACAAGCCTAATAATAATTTATTTATCTAACCCGAGTATGTATGAGAACAAGTTTTGGTATTTATTTGATGTGAAGAAGCTAACTTTACTAAATTATGATAATTTGAAAAAGTATTATGTTAATCTTGAAGGTTTTTTAAAACCTGATAATTTTTTTGATCTTGATAGTATTGATTTATTTTCAGACTTAAAAGTCTTACAAGAGATTTTACCAAAAGAAAAAAAGACAGCGACAAATATACCTAATTTTATCAACGAATTGAATTGTTCCAATTGCATCTATTGCATATAGAATATTATTGACTATACTTTTCACAGTTACATCTGTTAAAAGAAGTTTTTTAAATTTAAATTTATAAAAATCTTACTTGCGATCAACTATGTCACAAGAAAGATTAAATAGATTAGCCATATTATCTATTGAACAAGATTTGTTAGAAAATATTGAATATAAAAGTTTAATTAGTAATTTTGTAGCAAAAACTGTATGTAGAGTAATTTTTCAATGATTTTTTTTTTTTTTTAAGATAAAAGGCCTCATTTTTTTATACCGCCCTAGGCCTCATAATTCCTAGGGCCGGCCCTGGTTTCACCTTCTAACCCAACTTTTCACAGTCAACTCAAAAGCTCTCTTCAGTCTTCTTATCGTAATGCAAAATAGGCTGGTTTAATTAAATTTCCACACACATGTGCATGCAGTTGGTCAGTAAGTATTTATCCAGAACCTTTAACCTTTGATACCTCAAGATCCACAAGTCATTTGCCAAGTCCACACCATCACATGCTACACATTGCATCAAACCGTTATATAATATAGGTGACCCATAGTTTGAATTATGTTGTGCTCCGTTACACTTATAATTTTCAATCTTTGTGTTAGTTATAGGACACCCCATATCGCTGGCATTGCTGCACCCATTAGTTAATCAGACGGATAGGATCTACCAATCAAGTTGACTCCTAGAATAGAATTATGTTCTGGACTTGGGACCTCTATAGTGTATACCCTACAATATTACATATCATTGCCAAGAGATGTTTATGTTCCCCGTTGGTACGTATGTTTGTAAATTGTTCATGTGGATGGACCCCCTCTATGGTTTTATTTTTTTTATTGGTTGTACAAAACCCACTTTACCACCACCATGAGAGTGACATAATGGGGTCCCCCTTGATTGTCATTTAATTTGTTAGCTTATCAAAATCATAGAGAAGTACTTGGACAATGCCAAAAAATGGTGGAGCCTGATATTAGATCACAGAGAAATCGTAACAGATAGTTTAGGAATATTGGTGTATCACAAAGCTACATTGAAGTAATCGTCAGAATATGACCTTTCTACTTACGGACAAACACCATGTGTGCACTTCTAATCATATGTGTCTGTCTGTGTGTGTGGAACTTATCTGGATTTACTTATGATGACAAATAAAAGTGAAGTCTACAAAAAATTAGAGCTCTACCTCTATGAGCTTCCAGCGGGGGTCTCTCCAAAAGTTTTAAATGTGAAGCTGTTTCCGTGTTGATCATAGCTTATTATTGATGGTTGGAATAGTTTAAGTGCTGGTAGTATTGACTATGAATTTTACTATTGTTAATTTGAATTTTGCTATAGTAGTTTCTATGGTGCTGCTGTGTTTGTAGCTTTGCTGCTTGTCTTTGGATTTTGTATTTGTCGTGTGCTTTAATTAAATTTCAATCATCCATCAAAATAGTATTAAGAATAACTAATTGATTTTCAAATATATGTCATACATTTGTATGAATTATTGTGGAGTGTCAACTAAGGAAGCTTTATTTGCAAGCAAAACCTATATGAGGAGGAGGAAGGGATTAATTTTTATCGTTTTAAATTTTACAAATCTAAAAGTGTAGAAAAAGTTTCATTTTTTTTAGAAAGTAGAAAAAGTTTCATAAGAAAAAGCATATCCACTGTACGTGTGTCGCATATGATCATTGTTGTGGTAAAAAAATAAAAAAACAAGAATATCCTATGGACATGTGAGTTCCAATTATTTAGTTCAATTGGTAAGGAAAATCATTGATGTTTTTGCTTAATGGTAAAGAATAGTATTTATGAAATGAATGTCATAAGTTCAATTGCATCACATTATATATATATATACTGTGGACACTAGCAACTGGAGCGATTAAGTCCTTAAAATGCAAAGATAACTATAAATAAATTAGTTTTGGATTTGGATTCTAAAAATGATTCAATGGGCGCTCGTTTTCTACTTTTGTGTGCTGTCTAATTATGCATGCATCTAAGAAAGATGTCATTTCATTTTCATGGTAGGTTTCGCAGTAATTCACACTGTTTTAAACTTTGTTCCATTCTAGGAAGTTTCCTTTCAATTTCAAGTTTTAAAAAATTGCTTTCAAGCTTTGTCTCACATGCCACACAAGTTCACATCTCCATATTCTTACGAAGGGAATTACTAAAGGGTACATTACATATCGTCCCTCCAATGGATTTTTAAACAATCATGCATAACGGCATATAAAAAATTCTAGAGCCAAAAAATAAAAATAAAAACTAGAAGTACTTTATGTAATTAATATTGTGGTATACACTATATATACCTGTGCAAAATTGCTTCTTTTTTTTTTTTAATTAATGTGGGTGTCCAACACTCTGTGAACATCTGATTATTCTTTTGGGTGTGTGTATCCACTCGCCTCACACACACCATGTATTTACACGAAAGAATTCATCGTTGGGATGGCACCAAGATGTTAGTTGAGAGTTTTGAACCCAGATTCTCCTAGATTTCATAAAGTCTTGAAAACTACTAAACTAATTCCTTGGGATTATACGTTACATAGTTACATATAATGGATTATCATGTCTATTTTATTGTCCAAATACTCCTAATAAAAAGGTACATATAAATTAAATTACCCTAAAAATATATATAAATTCCATGCTCGTGCAATTAAGATATCCTTGTGTGGGAATCTAAATCATAAGGTCTCCAGATTATGGGTTATTGTAGCGAAAATGCATGTAAGTGAACTCGTTTGTCTCCTATCTACCACATTGATGATTGGCGTAAGGCATCCATGGATGCATGCAGCACATGCTCCGTTGACTCTCTATGATTGACGGCTAAACCATGGTTTTAACTTTTAAGCAATAATTTAGTTTGAAATGTTAAATGTCCAAAGAGATTAAGAAATACAACCACCAAGCTTAGTGTCCCAATTGGAAGATCTCTTTCCAAGATCCTATTAGCTTCAAACATATGCATTGAGGAACATATATTCTGTACAAATTAATTAAATGAATATGGAACTACAACCAATAAGCACAATGAGTCACACGTTAAATTTTAGGTGTAATTACATTGAAAACCCTAGGTTGGCCATGGTTTCAAATAAATTTTAAAATTTTAATTATTCTAAAAATATATATATATATTTTTTTAATATGACTAGCCTGTCTTTGGATCCTCTACTTAAAAGTGATTTCACGAATTTTTATGCATAGAATGTATTCTGCAAAAAATCTAAGGTGTTTGGTTGAGATTTTGGAAAATGCATTCTGCCTAGAATGCATTTTGCAAATTCTCATTTCTAGAACAGAAGTCAGAATCCAAAATATTTTGGATTCTGATTCTAGCTTCTACTTTTAATTTTTGCTAAAGTAAATAGGACCTACTTACAACAGTTTATTACTCGAACAACTCTTTTTACCCTCACTTAATTTTTCTCCTTCTTTCTTTTATTTTCCTTCTCTCTCTTTGTTCCCTACTTTTTCTCTTTTTTTGATATGTTTCCTATTTTTTCTCTTTCTTTATTTTATCTTTGAAAAAGTATTTTCATTTTCTCATTTTATATCAAAGAACCAGGGAGCTCTTGTGTAGAATTGTGAAAATTTATTTAGAGGATGTTTATGATTTTTTTATCATAAATGGTTTGTGTATATTTCTATTGCACACACAATGCACATTTCTCTATATTTTTTTATTACATTGTTCAAATTTTATAAAAATGTGTGCAAGGAGATGTGCACAAATCATGACCTATTTTTTTTTTATTAGTAGACATTAATTTAAATCACAACGTAATACTTTATTTCTTTATTACATTGTTAATTTTGTATTGGTAGTAAATATATTTTTAGCCTTGTATTGAGATATTTAAAAAAAAAATGTTAATTACATAATGTATACTAATAATATATTATTTAATAGGAAGAATGCATTCTTTAAAATACCAACCAAACACAATTCCTTTCAGCATAATCACTTCTTATAAATAATTTCAATATTTTACCAAACACACTATTTTCAGTAAAATGCATTCTAGGGAATGCATTTTCGAAAATACATTCTAGCAAGAATGCATTCTAGAAAATGCATTCCCAAAATAGAGGATCCAAACACAGACTAAAACTATAATTTTAAGATGATTATAATTTGGACCATTAGTGAGTTTCTCATAACTAAAAACGACAAAATCTAACGTTTCTCGGTTTCTGGTAACTAAAAACGACAAAATTTAACTTAAATTGCACTTGAGACTTACCTGGTTACTAAAAACTCATAAAACAACTTATTCATATATGTAAATTGTATAATAAACACAATTTGATGAATACGCCACCATCATTTGAGTTAGTTTGCATAAAAATTCTGCTTGTTATTCAACTCAAGAGTCTTTTAATGTCAAGATAGGTCTAAGGTATAACTTGCTTGAGTGTTCATTACTTTTGGTTAAGAAAACTAGCGTAGGGTATGGTTAGCAAATAGCAATGATTTTGAAACCATAAGTAGCTAGACATTGATACAATTGAAACTTAAAATTTTATTGTGAAGTTATAGTCAAACTCTAGAGTGTATTAATTATGTAATTATTTTTAAAATGAATATTTCTGTTTTTATACCACATTCATGACTGCTTGAATGTCAATGACTTCTTCTCATGGGGTTAGCTTGGTTGATTCTTCGAGTTTAAAAGCCTCAAAAGTATTTGACCAAATTTAGACTTTCCCTATTCGCCACCTTGATCTAAAGAATTTGTATTATTACTAACACAATTCTCCTATCTAACCTATGTGGGATTCCTTAACACAAATTAAATACTAAATTTTAAAATATTCATTTAAATCTTAAATTGTTTTTTCTTTTTGCCAAGTAAATCTTAAATTGTTTAAATCATCCAAATTCACTCCTCAATAGTCACTATGAACTTAAAAAATATAAATATTACAAAAATGATGACATTTGCATTAAACTGAATTTATCCATTACAATATTTAAGTCGGTTTTCTTTTTTTTTGTCAGAATACCACATACAGTTCACATGAAAGGACTTAGTTGGTTTTTGTTACTCAAAAAATAAATAATTAAGCCAGACAAATAAAAAATATAGGCATGAGGTTCTGGAATATTGCAGGTGGTAAGCCCACTTCAGACCATATCATGCATATATTTCAAGAATTTCATCCTGACCACATCTAACTCGGTTTTTGGTCCCCCTAGGCAAGGCGGGCGCAATGGTGTTTACCAACCATTATAATCTAATTAAGTAAAAAGTTGTGTATTGGCATATAATTAAGAACGACCAGACCAAACTCAAAAATCATTATATCTTCCTAAATATACAAATTGATAAGACACCAACAAGATCATATGTGAAACACCAAACCAAATCCCTCCTAATCGATAAACGCAATGAAATCATTAATATATTTTTGGGTTCTCCATAGATTTTTATTATTATTATTATTTAAATTTCTAATTTTTATTGGCTGGGTTCAAAGTACATGCTTTATGTCAACTGTGGTGTACTACTGACTGCGCATTGTAAATTTATAATAAGAAGAGAAATAATCATACATAATACATCCAATTTCTTTATGAACAGGAAGCACGTGGATTGTCGAAAGCAAGTAGAAGAATCAATAATTGGTGGAAGTGCAAGAATAGCCAATTGTCTTATAACTAATTTTATATATATATACGGTACCTTCAAGGATTTGTGTGTATATCGAAGAAAAAAAAAAATTGGAAAAGCTTATTGAGAGGTGTAGAAGAGGTAATCATATTGTAAAGTTCATAATCATATTTATTCAACCTCTCAGGAACCCGTCGAGAAATTATTCAGTCCACCGGGTGAACCATGTCATCCGTCCACCATTCCAATAATTGAATGACACGTGTGATAATTAATACAGTCAGCTTAGGGCTATTTGGTCATTTTAAAAGTATAGCGTTAATGGTTAAAAGTTGACTGTATTAATTATCAAGCTGATTGTATTAATTATTAGACGTGTCATTTAATTATTGGAATGGTGAACGGGTGAATCACGTCAATATGTGGATTAAATAACACCATTCAATTATCATGTGCTGTACTATTGCCAGCGTTAATTAAGGCTCCACATGGTTGCCAAGAACATGGAGGAAATAATTTCGTAAGAATGTTCACTGTTTTGCTTTTCTTACTTTATGATCTCTTTGGAAATTGGAAACTTGGAATTATTCTATATGAATCATAGAATAGAATCAATTGCACATGTCTGCGCAAGAAGACAAAAGAGTTCAAGCATATCTCCCCCCTCCCATAAAAAAAAAAAAACCCTCACTTGGTGGGGTAATTAATTAATTATGTGTAAGCTTGAGAAAGAAAAGTCTCAATTGTTACAACAACGCGAACATATAAAAATTTAGGAATTAGTATCATTTTTTTAAAATGTTATAAATACAAATAAATTTTACAACGTTTTAAATAACAAATTGTGATTAGTGCAACATCATTTTTGCATAGAACTACCATTAATATCACTTTTGCATAAGACAACTATTAACATCACTTTTACTGTATACCAATTATAATACTTCATCTCAATAATTGTGAAATTTATTGTGAATTTAAACTTACAGGCACTTTTTTTATTCCCTCGTATGAGTTAAAATCATTTGACTCTGTCTCTAACTTCTTAATGTTAACTTGCATTTGATATATTGTCAAGGTAGGCTATTTGGTCACTCATGGTTTCATGTAATGGCACAATAAAAAATTTGGACAAGTGTAGATTGTGTGCATAGTGAATATGCACAAATCATTTCCGAATTGGAAATAAAGATCAATTGAGTGGAAATAAGATGATAGAATGTGGTTTTAGTTTGGCTTCCTAAAAAAAAAAAAAAAAAAAATCATTTTTATTTGGGAAAACTATACAAAACTCCCCACATGTTTTTCCCATTAACATGCAGAGAATCTTTTTTGAGTATAACACCTAACCACAAAGTGGTATTGTTTTATATGTAAACTATTAATTATATAGCACTGACACATTTGGAATGGAGGGAGATAGAGGGAGTAAGGGAGAGGAGAGTATTTTTTTTTTTTTTGACTTGACGATAGACACACGCACACACTAATCTATTTTGTATAAATTGGGGATCGAACCCATGCCCATTAGGGGTGGGGATCAAGGGGAGGGGGGTGCACCACTAGGCCAAATTCTTAGTGGGCAAGAGAGAGGAGAGTAGAGAGGGAAGTTAATGAAATTCACTAATTTTTAGTATATTTAAGCTATTATCTTCTCTTCTAATCTCCTTTACTCTCTCTTTATCTCCCTCCATCCAAACATAAGGTTAGTACTTCGGGGTTTTTGAATATATAATACAAAACCACATGTGTTATTGTTTTATGTGAAAATGCAGTTCTAAATATGGACACTTGCAATTACATAAGCAAATCGCTATTTATTTTGACGTATTTTTAACGATTTACATAAAACAATACCACTACTTTTACTAAATGACCTTTTTTTAATCAAACCATTCGGTTTCCTACTTAATTTCTTTGTGTATATATCAAATTTGAGGTTTGTTTTCTCATTTGAGATTCCTAAAATAATTCCCAATAAAAAGAGAAAATATTTTCCTATTTGGGGATATGTTTTCATGAATGAAAGTTTCTATTTATATATTTTATTATTTACAATTACAAAAAAAATAGTAATAATTTTCTGTGTTTTGACTCATTTTCATGATTGCAACTAAAGTACTAAACACAAGAAAAGGAGTCAATTTTCCGAAATATCTTTTTTTTTTTTTTTTCTAAAAATAAGTCATTTAAAAAAAAAACAGTTTTCATCGAAATAAAGGAGACGTGATTGACACTAGCTTTGTTGCAATTACTGTTTTAAGCTAATACAGTCATAGATGTATCATCGACCATGGGTCTTAAAAAATTTCTTAAGTTGATTTGGAGCTTTAATGAAATTGACAATCACCTCAACATCCAATTCAATCTCTAAGCGGACCCAAAAATTTATCATCTTTCACCTCTCAAAGCTCAGCAACTACACAGCTGGCTAGACCTACTAGCCATGGTAGTCCTTAATTAGTCCACCACCCCCAACTTGCCATGGATTCCTAATCAATGGAGGGTTTAAACCATTTAACACTTTAACTTGTTTAAGGATCCAATACAAGAAAGAGGAATGTTGCCCAC
The DNA here is from genome assembly GCA_907173295.1 of Fagus sylvatica. Lineage (NCBI taxonomy): Eukaryota > Viridiplantae > Streptophyta > Magnoliopsida > Fagales > Fagaceae > Fagus > Fagus sylvatica. The sequence goes on along the minus strand of OU015762.1, from coordinate 20,230,763 downwards.
CCTATTCCAGAATCGAATCCTAGGAGTAGAGTGGATTTTCTACACCCTGTCCAAATTGAGTATGGTTGGATACTTAGATCATTGAAATTATTTTTGGAGATGAGCTTATATGCCTCACTTAGGCAAAATTCCCTATTTCCCACATTTCCCCAACATAAGGTATCCAAAGTCTCGGTTTGGATGCTGAGGAGTAGCACATATGGTAGTTGTAAAGTTTGCGGGAATTATAAGGGAAGTTATACTTCAATAATATTGATTGGTCTTCTTACAAGAACAAAATTCAAACCCTTTATCACTTAACAATCGAATAATAAAATAAAATAAAATAAACCCACAAGATTTTTAATGGGTCCACCAATCCAATTTTGATGCCAGATATTTATAGATGAAAACTAGCTAGTAGCACATCTACACCTTTGAGAAAAAGTGTGCCAAGTGACCAGCATAAATGGCTTTCTAATTACAAGATCCCCCCAACACAGTTAGAAAGAATAAGTCGTGGGCCAGATTGAAATATTTAGTAGTAACTGGTAAGCACTTTGGCCCAAGCCTTTTCCTATTCAACTTGAACATACCAATTGAATTTGGCAAGCAAGGCCAAGTTTTTGGGCTTTGCTAACCATGGGACTCCAACCCTATTTCCCTTTTTGGTTAAGTGCGTCTCTCCAAGTTCACTAGTTGAATTCAATTTCTTTTTTTTTTCCTCCATTAGATCCCTATAGAAAAGCAAGGATTAAATATTTCAAGATAAAAACAAATTTTTAAGTCAACGCCACGCAATGCATGTAAATATGTAATTTGCTAGAATAGCCCAAGCCATCCAGGGCTGGCCCAAGCTTAAAGCCACTTAAGCAATGGCTTGAGGCCCCCAAAATTAGGAGGGTCTCAAAATTTAAAAAACCCATACTATATAAGCTCACTTTTAGTCAATAGTTCAATTAAAAAAAATTTTCTAGCCCACCAGTAGCAACAACCTATTAAAATACACCATTAAATTTTTTTTCCATGCCCACCAGCAGCAGCCCACCAACACCAACAGCTGCCCACAGCTGTATTCAACTCCAAAGATTTTTTTTTTCTCTCTCTGCCACACGTCACTCATCAATTCAATTTCAGAAAAAAAAAAAAATTTCTTCACACGTGCACCCCCTGACTCCCTCTGCCCTCAAGTCCTCAACGTTTCTTTCTCCTTTTTTTTTTCTTTTCACTTTCTCCACTTTTCTCTGATTCTCTCTCAAGTGGTCTAGCCGTTCCAGCAAAATTTTGTCCCGTTCCAGCAAAATTTTGTCTCTCTCTACGTTACTACGTATTGCTCTCTGTGACTCTCTCTCTACGTATTTCTCTCTCTTCCTACGCATACCTCACTTTCTCTCTCTAAAAAGATTTATTTCTCTCACTACAAATCTACAGTCAGTAAATACTAAATATTATATATTTTTTATTTTTTCTTGGCTTCAAATTTGAGGATTTGAGTCTTGAAATCTTCTACAAAATTTGGATTCAACACATGAATAGGTAATATCAATCTTTACCCTCTTGAATATTTTTTTTTTCTTTTACAATTAGTGTTTGTAAATTAAGATTTAATAAATTGTGAGTTTATGATATTCATCGTTCAGGTATTGAACTTATATAGATCAGTAGATATTGGGATTTGGGATAAATCAGTGGGATAAATCAACGTATCAGGTTCTATTGTTCTATATTTTTCTATTTTAATTTTATTAAATTTTATTAAATCAGCGTATCAGGGAGCATAATATTTCCTCAATTGAGCAAAGGTTTGAACAGTTTCATATATATGAAAAGCTTTTTGGTTTTCTATTTAACTTTGAAAAATTAAAATCATTTGACGATGATAGCTTAAAAGATAAATGTTTTTGTCTCGAAAGTGCTCTCACATATCAAAATTCCATTGATATTGATGGTTTAGATTTATTTTCGGAATTAAAAGTTTGAAGAGAAGTTATACAAACAGAAGAAAACAAGAACACTCCAGTTGACATATTGAATTATATTAAAAAACTAGAATCTTTTTCAAATGCATGCATTACATATAAAATTTTATTAACAATTCCTGTAACAGTTGCTTCTGCAGAAAGAACTTTTTCAAAATTAAAAATTGATAAAATCTTACCTAAAATCGACTATGTCACAAGAAAGATTAAGTGGATTAGCGATTTTATCAATTGAAAAGAACATGTTAGAGAAAATTGATTATAAAAGTTTGATCAATAATTTTGCATCTAAAAGAGCAAGAAAAATGAAAATCTAGTAAAAAAAATCATAGATATTAATTTAATTTAGTATTGAATGGTTAAAAAAAAAAAGCCCCAATTTTGAGATTTGGCTTGAGGCCCCCAAAAAGTTTGGGCCGGCCCTGAAGCCATCGAATGGATAAGAGTTATAAGGCATGGTAGGGATATAATTTTATTTTTATTTTCTTATAATTACGATAGCAAAACCTACCCATTTTCAATTTATATACCCTTCTTCCGAATTGACACTAAAAAAATATAATTTTTAGAAAGAAAATCAATAGAAAGTACTCACACTGTCATCAATTGGGATAAAAACATAAATACCAATTTTGTGAGCAACCAAACACAAAGGTTCCAATAATTAACCAATGAGAAAAAACAAAATAAAAAGTTCCCTTAAGGTCAAGATCAACAATTAGGAATAAAAACTCATAGTGAACCTAGAAAAGTCTAAATAAATAAAGAATGAACACCTAAATATTAAAATCAAACCAAAGATTTGCAAACCCCATACAAATTAAAATCAGAATGAAAAAAAAAAAAAAAAAACCAATAAAAATTATCAAATCCCTAGTATCCCCCATAAACGTTGGGATTAAAAAATGACGAGTAGAGGAAAGAAACCCCTAAAAAAATAAATAAATAAAGAGAACAAACACATAATTCTGTATTGTGGTGGAAGAAAGGATCTTGAAGCCATTTTTTAATTCAAAAGCTAGAGGCTGCTACTCTCTCTCTCTCTCTCTCTCTCTCTCTCTCTCTCTCTCTCTCTCTCTCTCTCTCTCTAACGAGCTGAAGAATGAACATATGCCTTTTTTTTATAAGTGGAGGTTCCTCTCCCCAACGGTCGAATGGTTTTAAATTCTCACCGTTGATTTTTAAATCCAACGGCAGTTACAGTTTGGGTTTCTTCTTTTTCTTTTTCTTTTTTTGTTTTTTTAAATAATGTAAAGAGAGGTAAGCATAGGAGCCAATATTATGTTTTGGGTGGTTTAGCATAGGAGCCTATATATATAGATATATTATGTTTCAGGTAAAATAAGGTTAATTTAATAACTTAGCATTTTCATTTCTAACTTTTCATTACAAAAATAACTAGCATGAAAAGTATAATATATGTAACATCGAATAAAAAATTCAGAATTTGTATCATAATAATCATAGATTTTTCTACAATTAAAAATAAAATAAATCATTATAAAAACAAAACCAACCTCTTTTTAATAAACCAAATAAAAAATCTTGTGCCAAATAAATCAACCCTCATAGCACGGGCATGAGAATGGTGTTTTCATTGTTGGCAATGGTACTATTCACTTGTTGGATTTATCTTTGTTCCTGCAAAATCAAGTGTCATTGCTTTTGAAGTGAATAATCAATCATGTACCTAATGTGCATACTATAGTTATTTGTCAATGCAATCATACTTTCTATTTCATTTTCGTGTAATAAAATGGATGAAAGAGCCAATTATAAAACTACCATAAAATCAAGAAAAACTGAATACGAAATACAAAAATAAATGTAACAAATTATAAAAAAAAATCTTTTTTTTATTTTAGAGTGAGACATATAGAGTTTATACCTCTATTGATCCCAGGTTTTAGATTTGAAGAATAAAAGTGAGAACTAAACTTAAAATAAGAAGAAAAAAAGACATTAATCGCTTAAGTTTGAATTAATTTTGAAATATTTACATTGAGAAGCACAAATTGATTGAAACAGAAGAGAAAGATATAAGATTAAGAGATATAGTATGAAAGAGAGACAATTATAAACATTACATAAGTGGAACTTGGTGAGGCCTAGAAACTTTCTTTTTATTTTTGTAAAATTTGAATTTAAATATAAAACATGTTCTAACTTTAAGGAATTAAATATTTAAATTTAGGTGGGATGTGTAGTGGTTGGTTGGAATATATTTTAAATTTTAAAAGGTACTTACTAAAATTTTTCAATTATCATAAATAAATAAATAAATATAAAAAACCCTTTATTTGCAAGTGTCATTAAGTGGCAAAAGTTGGCGCACTAAATGTTTTTGGGTTTTGTTACGAATGCCTTGAGGGCACAATAAATGGTTTTTGTTAAGAAGTATTAATATAATATTAAAACTACATTTAATAAAAAATAAAAAATAAAAACTTTTAGTTATTAGAAAATAATAATAATAATAATAATAAATAATACCCTTCATGACCTTTTAATGAATGACTTTGCCAACTTAATTTGGAATTGCATTAATATGCTCTCAAACAAAGACTTTGTTTAATTCAAGACAACGTCGTCTACAACAGCGAACCTTTGGTTTTTATTTCCCCCTGCTTAGCTAATTATTTATTATGGTCAACGGTTAATCTCCGCAAATTATCCATTGATCTTTTTTATTTGGGACTCTACACCTTTTGCTCAACTAAAACTAGTGATTAATTTATCTTCATCTCTGTCTCTCTCAATTAAAGCACCCAACCCATTGATTTCATATAGAGCCTTTCCAATTCTCTTTTGGTAGACCTAATTCTTTTTTCTTTCATTTCCTAATAGTTACGTATACGATTTACAATGGCATTTGAACTTATGGCGTCTGTTTTATAATTATTACTTTTATCAAGAAGCCAAAACACCTATTGATTTTTGGTATAGATGGAATTCGAACCTAAATCTGTTACTCGACGACAAGAAACTTTACCAATTGAGCTAATTAGAACCTACCGATAAACCTAATTCAATGGAGTGTTTTCTCCCACTTTTCCCTTCTCTAAAATAGTCTATTCTTTTTTTTTTTATTTTTTTTTTATTTTCTTTTCTCTTTTAAGATCTCATTCTAATTTTTATTTTTATTTTTTTGTCAATGTCTATGGATGCTATTCTGCGTTTCCCACTCTTTCTTAGCTTCTTGAAACCAAATGAAATTGAAAACTAGAGAAAGGAAGCAGCATAGAAAAGGGAATCTAGAGTGGATTCAAGGTTTCTCTCTTATGTATTACCTATTATGATGATGTGGATATAAAATAGTGAGGTGAGATCATTTACCTTTTAGAATTGTATATCCTTTATGTTGTAAATTTTTTTTTTTTTTTTTAATAATTCGATAGTTGAGAGAGGAGGATTTAAACCCTAAATGTTTCTTATGCACAATGAACTTGAGAAAGCCCACAATCCTCAAGAGGAGACAGTGAAGGAAAAGTGTCAAACTTAAGACCTCCAGGTTAAACACGATATATCCTAAACCAATTGAGTCATACCCTCATATACAACTTGTATTTTTTTTTTTTTTTTTTTTTGAGTTCACAACTTGTATATTGATTTAGTCAAAATATTAATCATTAATTGATTGGACCGCTATCAAAGTATCATGACATTTTTATTCCTATAAGCAGTTAAGCACCTCTAAGAGGAAAAAAAAAAAAAAAGGTTATTATTATTCAAAATTCAAGGAGAGAGAGAGAATCGAAAGAGAAAAATATCAAAATATAAAACGGCAACATATCAATTACATGTGTTATTTATTTTAATTATAATCACTAAACTATATTCAACACTCTCATTAGCATAAAACTATATATAAAAATATATAAAAATATATATATATATATATATATATTCCAACACTCTTAATTCAAAGTGTAGATCTAGACTCCTGTTAATAGATGGGTTTCAATATTTATAATTTGAACTTATAGACCACTTGCTATGTCCCAAAAACTTAAACAGAACACATACTAACATTTGATAAACCGAAAAATATATATGTTGCACATGAGTTTTCTCATAAGCTAAGCAAAATGATAGTAACTTCAAATAACAAATCTACTCCTCTTAATAAAGAAAGACATAATTGCAAAGAGAGTGAAAAGTTGTCTATCCTTTTGTATTTGCTAACAAAGAAACACCCAAACGAAGAAAAAGTACTACTGACCAAAGCAAACAGTGCTGAGTCTATGACAATTACAATAACAACATAAAAAGGAATATAACTAGAGAGCAAGAAGTTTAAAAGAGACTTAAAATTTTGTTTGAGGAAGCAAAGTAGCTCTTCCTAGATCTCTTAGCTGGGGTATCTCGAAACGAATCCATCAAAGAGGAGCTCTTGCATTTTGGGCATTTGGGATCTGCTTTAGGCACCATTACATACAATAAGCAACGAGTGCATCCCATCAAACACAATGATGGCACTTCAGCTATGCTATTATGAGGATAATCACCTGAATTCAAGTCCAAAGGCAAAGTCTTTGATTGATGTGATGACTTGCTTCTTAAACTCTCTCCTGGTGGTGACAATCTTAGTTCTAAATCCACATTTGTATTAATATCATATTCACTCATTTCCGTTTCCATAAGACATCTCTTCTTTGTTTCCTTCTTTCCAATCTTCAAGAAAAACAAAAAAAAAAAATTTATCATATTTCTCTCCAACAATCAAAAGAAATATAATAAAAAAAATGTCATCATATTCTTCTCCATTAATCACAAGAAAAACAATAAATATTCAGTTAGATAATTTCAAAGAATATTGGGGAATAAATATTCGGTACTTTGATAACAACGGTCATTCCTCTTACATAATAATGGGTCTTATTAATTATTTCATTATGAGATCCATCATATATATGAGAAAATGAAGCATTACTTTCAGAATATCAAATAATTTTCCATGTTGTGGCTTTATGTATAATTAATAAAATATTAAACTAAGATAAACCATATTGAAAATAAGGAAAATATACCCTCGAATGGAAATTGAAAGACCATCAAATTTTAATAATCGAAAGAAAATAAAAGATAATTACCTCGTTGTCAGAAATGTTTTTCCATTTCATTGCAAAATGGGAAGGGTCACCTAACTCAATTAGGTTTGAACCACGCATCAAACAACTACGACCAAGACATTTGTTAAATTTTCGTTGGAGTCGATCCAAGCTTGAAGCAATCACATCTTCTCCATTGGCACTAATGTTTAAAGTGCCACCATTATCTCCACCCCTTCTCATATACACTTTATTTTGTTGTGGTTTATGGAAGGATAAGGCCATTGCTTGCAGAAGGAAATGAGAAATAATTATTTGAGAACCTAGTTCATTTCTAGAAAAATTAATGTTTATACACATATATATATAGTGAAAGAACATAGTCATTTAGTACACTTGACTTATCAAGCAAATTTGAATATAGCACAAAACTTGTAGCTCTGAGAATGGATATTAATATAAAGATGCTCACTATTTATATTGAAACACTTGAGTGTAAATCCTGTAATTGAATCAAACAAATTCGAAAGTAAAATTATTATAAATTTGACAAATAAAAAAACAATTGTTTCAAAATGGGTCAAAGAAGTTAGCTTCTAACTAAGGCATGTAAAAACCATGAGAGATTAAGATGCCACAGGAAGAATCAAATTGCTGAACTGTTTAAGGACAAGTGTCATTTGAAGTCTGAGCATGCTATTAATTATGTAAACCCACTTAGATAATGACTACGAAAATCTAAGTAACCGTTTTATTTATGAAATTCAGCCGAATTACACAATGTAAATGGCAGGGAGGTCATCTTTGGTAGGATGAGTTGCAATGACAAATTTGATGAACTGTTTTAGGACAAGTGTCATGTGAAATTTGAACATCTTATTAATTATGCAAACCAACTCAGATAATGTTAAGAAAATTTCAGTAACCGTCGTAATTATGAAAACAAACAGAAGACAGCAAATTTCACTATATGTAGCTTCTTCAGTTTCATATCACGTCCATGTATTGGACCTTTAGGAATAAAAGCCCATCTGACAAACGCCTGAATATTTTAGTGGAAATTGCTGATAGTTTTTCACTGGAATTTGATTTTCCATATATTTATGTACATTATATAACGTGGCATAATGCAGTTACATTATATGTTAGAAGCAAAATTTTCTGAGATAACATTTATATAAACTATAGATAGAAAGTTTAATGGAAACTTTGTACTGCTTGTAGAAAGTTTTCAAAGGAAATTTGTATAATTATACATTCCGACGAGCATAATTCAATTGTTACAACAAGTGGAGAAGAGGGATTCAAATCTTGGTTCTCCTCATAAGGTGGCATTACAAGGGGGGAGGAAATTCCTCATATGTTTGTAATCAGTTACATACAAAAAAAAAAAATCAATTGTTATGTACAAATAAATATGAAAGTAAGGGGTTTAAGGCATCCTTGATCTGAAAAGATGCTTTCTCAGTGGATCAACTTATATTGGACCTAACTCCTTCAGATGGAAGGAGGCAACCGGGTCCATTAATCAATTGTATCACCAATGGGGTAAACTAGGCATGAGATATTGAGATGCACTATCTATAGCTGCAGACTTATGGTTTAAAACCATGATCTGTGGTTCAAATCAGCATCATCGTCGTCATTATCATCATAATTATCATCATTAACATCAGTTCTATCAGCAAAATGGATGTCTTCATCATCACCACTAATGTCAGATTCATCGTTAGTGTCTACATTGGAATCAACTTCTGCAGTATGCCGCGAGTTCCAGTCGGGAGGGAAGGTCTTCTGCAAGGCTTCTGTAAGCTCCCCACCAGTCCTCTCAATCTTGCGTAAGCACTTTGACCAGTGAACTGCAGTCCCCATATCGATAGTCAACCCAGATTCTATCATCTCTATACAAATAGACAAAACTCCAGAATAAATGTAAGCTTCAGCAACAGTAGCCCTCGACAGCAGAGATGTCATCAGGCAATGATATACAGCTTTATCTGGCTTCAATCCAGCCAACTTCATCCGTTCGAAGCATTTTAAAGCCTTCTCTGGAAGAGACGCACGTGCCCAACCATGTATTAATGTGGTGTAGGTTTTCACATTTGGCTTCACCCCTAATGCTTCCATGTCTCCAATTGTTTTCATTGCTCTCTAAAAAAACAGGACATACTCTAATTAAAAGATGAACGTAACTAAGGCATTTAAATAAAAATAAAATCATTCGATTTTGTTGTTCCTGTACCATCTAAAACCATGGTCTTGATTAAGCAAAACAACTATCTATTAGAGTTATAGAAACAAGATCTTTCAGTGAGGGATTCTCAACATGTACAACTGAAATCATTTCCTTTTACTTCTAACATTTATTTTTAACATTTATTTCATTGATACATAGATATACACCCAATAGGATCATCCACCTCCTTCTTATGGGGGGAGGAGATGCCATGAGCTAGAGCTTATTATTTGTTTTGTTTTCTAACGTATAACAAACACAAAATCCATCCTATAGAACAAAATCCTATAGAATAAAATCATCATTCATATGACATAGCAAAAGATAACAATGAGACATGACAAATAAATTTGGTTCGAAGTGAAATTCTAAAGACTACAAGCAATGAAAAGCACTCATTTCTAAAGAAATTATATTATTCAAAATGCTTTGTGAAATAAAATTTGTCATCTCCAAAGACCAAACAAATCCTAAAATAACATATTATTAAAAAAACAAATGAACTGCAGAATAACAAAGTAAAATCATTTCATATGCTATAGAAATTAAAATGGAAGAAATTCTCTATCATATAGGTTTCCAACCACCCTAAGAAAACACACTCTTTTTTGTGTGTGTGTGATTGATAAGTTAATGATTGATGGACATACTGGCATATCTCCAGCCTTGCAACAAGAATTTATGAAGGACGTGTAAGTATGGATGTCAGGTTGAACCCCTTCCCGTTTCATTTGTTGCATCAGGTCTGCAGCCTCCCAAACATCACCCCTTCGAGCCCATCTATAGGGGACACAACAAAATTAGCATATAGGCAAGAAAGCAGACACTCAACATTACAAATTAAAAAGAGGAAGATTAATATATAAAATGGAAAAATAAGTTGCAAAAGATTTTCAATCTATCTGTAAATATATGTTAAAGTGATAACTTTGAGTATATACTTGCACTTCCAAAATTATACAGAACCCATACCCATCAATTAATATGTTGTACACAAAGGTGTTCCGTGGAATCTTTTGAGCACTCATTTCTTTTGTCACTGCCAATGCACTCTGCATTCTGCCTGACTTGCAACAAGCCTTCAGCAATGCCTCATACGTATACACATCAAGCTCCAAACCTTCATTCCGCAATTTAGTAAAATACTCAAACGCTTTTCCAGTATCCCCCAATGATGCATAACCATGCATAATGGATGTGTATGTATGCTCATTTGGACTTACGCCTGCCAGTGCCATCTCATCTAATATTTCAACAGCCTTCTCCATCTGCAAAAAATACATAAATCAAATTGCCTTTAAAATGAATAGGAGGCATAATGAAGCAAATCGAAGATAAGATTTTAAGCAAGAAAGGAAATAATTTCCAGGGGGAAAAAAAAATCATTGCAGGCTTCTAAATAGTAAAAAAATAAAATAAAATAAAAACAAAACAAAAAACAGCACAAAGTCCAAAATGGAGCTGCAAACAATGTTTTAGAGCACATGACTCAAAAATAAGACAGCAGAAACAGTCTACAAGAGTAAAATGACAACATAAAAGGATATAATGCATTGGTAACAAACAAAAACAGTCAAACACAAAATTAAGCCCACCAGAGGGGGGGGGGGGGGGGGGGGGCAGAGGGGAAGAGAGAGAGCTTATTCCACATTTTCTTCGGATATAAAGCAGCAGGACTAAACTGGAATTATCCAAAAAAAATACAACAAACCTACGATTCTCCCGGAAGAAAGAAGGAAGGAAATGATGTATCACCCAATATTTTTATTTTGGTAAATGAATCATTTCAAAGTTTAGTGGGTAGGGTTTAGAATAAACTTGTATTTAACAGGTCCTTGAAATCCTGCCACATTGGCAAATGATACATGATTATGAGTGCTGTTTAGGTGCCTAGCCACATAAATTTGTTCGTGGAGGCAGGCATCATAATTCATAAGCTCCTTTGAATATAACAGTCCAAGTATAATTTACCTGACGCTTCTTGACAAGGCCAAGAATCAAAGCATTGTAAGTATGCACGGTGGGAATGCATCCACTCATCCTCATCATATCAAAGACCTCTAGGGATTTTCTCATTTCTCCTGCTCTTGCAAAACCATGTATAATGGGCATAAATGTACGAGTGGTAGGCCTATGCCTCTCCTTCTGCATTTCCTTGACAGTACGGATGGCTCGATCCATGTTACCCATCCCACAGAATGCCCTGATGATGTTATTGTAGAGTATTACATCCGGCTTCAGTCCATCCTTAATCAAATCTTCAAAAATTGCAAATGCATTAGCCCAATCTTTTAGCTTTATATATCCATTGATCAACATCGAGTAGGTCTTCATGTTATGTTTTATGCCAGATGATTCCATCATTTTGCTAACTGCCACAGCTTTAGAAACCTTCCCAATCTGAAACACACCATTTTCAAAATAATGTTTGATCATCAATTGTAAAGTAGACCAGATATACCAATTTGCTAAAGAGAACATAGACATAATGACTATAAATGCACAAATTATTACAATATCCTGAAATGTGCAAAAAATAATTGTTGGCAAGTTCACAAATTATTGAACCTAAACAACATATAGTATCACGCCTAAGTGGGGTTCTGGAGGGGTGACTTGGATACGGTCCTACCCTTGATGCATTTTCACATGTAGTGGCTGCTCTCCAAATTCGGAACTGCACATTTGTGCTAGACAATTCAAGACTATACCATTGTACCAGATGATAGCCCCAACAGTCTTCAATATTATACATATGTACATAAGCGTGTACATATGTGCGAGTGTGTGTGCGCGTAGCAAGCACATATGTGGAATATCATCGGTCTCAACTGCATGGAACAACACCAATTGCCAATTTGTGTTGTTAGGGATGGAAATTTAGACCCACCCTTGCGGGTACCCAATCCGATCAGTCCTGAATGGGACAGATTTTAACTGCCCTGTGGAGTAAATGGGACAGGGAGGCATGGGATGGTATCTCCACCTGCAGCAGGTTCAGAATGAGTGCAAGGATCGTTGCCCCCCAACCTGTATCTGACCCGATTATATTACAAAAATATTAAGAATATTTTACACGTTTTTTATAGATTTTATTTTTATAATTCGATAGTCGGAGGAGGGGAATATGTATATATAGTCTTAAAACTTTGGGTTTATGAGGTCTTTTAGTGTTGAATTATTGAATTTATGTTTTTATGTTTTAAAATTTGAATTGTTTATGATTTTTAATTGTTGTATTGTTCTTATGTTTTTTTTAACTTGAATTGCTGTATTTTTATGCTTTGAGAAGGTTTTGTAATGCTAGAACTTGATTTGTGATGTTTAATGAGTTTTAATTCAATGTAGGAAGGATGTTAAATCAAATTTTAATAAATTATAAAAATATGAGTATATTGAGCGGGGCAGGGGAATAGGATTCCCACCGCAAACCCGCCCTGTTACCATTCAATTGCCATACAGCTCAACTCAAATTAAATTGTAATCTACTGATGACATGTAGGACAAAGCAATCATGGAAGATGTATATACACTTGCCTTAAATTGCTTCATCTTAAAATTTTCCTGGTCTTTCCCTCGGTGTGCCACTTTTTGCCTGCCTTTATAGGTACATTTAATAGCTAATGGGCCTACAATGTTTATAGGAGGGGACAGTATAGTAAATCGAGGACAGAGTTCCACTAGAAATTTAATTGATGAGCAAAGACAGGACAAAACCACAAAAGTACTAAAAGGGATTCTGCCCAAATCTTGAGCACCTATTTATATCGGTCAGAGCATTGTAGATATACTTCAGGTATAATGATACCCAAAATGGAAAGCATAACAAAGAAGATAAAGATAAAACAGTATATTTAACCAAAGTTACATCAAGAATAGCATTTTGAATGGGTTATCTCTATATTAAAGTCAAGCATACTGAGAAGGATTCAGTCCCTGCACGTCATGATATATTCAACTATCTATTATGCCTTTAGTGTTTTTTTCTTTTTTATTGTGGTAGTTGGGGGGAGGGTTTCTTCTTTTTTTTTTTTTTTTTTTTTTTTTTTTTTTTTTTTATTGACAGAAAGGAAAGATCTAAGAAACAGTGGAAAGAAGAGCCAAAACCCAAACACTTAGGATGAACCAATAAACGAGTAATAACAATCTAAGAAAAACAGTCTTGAGCTCATGTGAGAAACCCTAACATTCTCCAACACTCTAGTATTGCACCCATTCTAGGTGCTCCACATTAAGCACAAAGGCGCAGCTCGCCAAGAAAACCTCCAATTTCCTTCCCAAGACATCATTATGAATGAGCTGCAATTGATACTGAGGTTTTTAAGTATGCTAAACATTGTATAAGGTTGAAAACTAGTAAGATGGATTCAAAACTATGAGGTACATTGATTTAGGTAAGAATAATTTTGGTTCACGAAAGTTCAACCATAAATTCAGAAATTTGGTTCTCCTAGCACATGACCACAAGAGGTCAAGCAAATTCTCCAGTCTTGCCAATAATTGTCCTATTCCCATTCAAATACAATAACATTAAAAATCTTTGCACAAATGACATCATTCACAGTGCTATCTATGTTACTTTTCCCTTCATTCACCTCCCCCCTCTTTTTAACTATATGCTCACACTATAGACATTGTTTCTCAACCAGCTAAAAAAAAATGTAATAGGAAAAGACAAGGGATTAAAAAAATTTAATAGGGAATAAAATCACAGAAAGAATTTCGTAATACTTTATCATACAACATAGCAGATTTCAAGAATTCATGACATTTAATTTCTTAAAAACCTGAATTTGCGTTTCTCACCACAACCAGGAGAGGCCTTTGATAGAAACACAAAAACATATAGCCTAAAAACAGATTAATGCAAAGTAAATATAAAGTTACCTTAGTGTAAAGATTCATGAGACAACCATAACTGATAACAGAAGGTGTAAAGCCACATTCCTACACCAACAATTAGCATGTCAGTGTACAAGACAAGACAACATAAGTTAAAGTTACGACTAATAACCTACACTGAGCAGTTTCTTTAGAGCAGACAGTAAAACATTCATGCGATGTTTGGATATTTGGAGGGAGAGGGAGAGAATAGCAATCCATTTATTTTGTTTGGATGCTTAAAAAATAAAAGAGAGGGGAGAGTACGTATCCCTCCCCTTGCTTCATTGTAGAGTGAAAAGGATACATGGTAAAATATTATTTGAATTGACAACAAAGTGGGACAAATGACAAGTATTTGTCTAAATATTATTGAAATTTTAATAACTTGTTACGGCTAAAAAGGGAAGTTCATAAAAATTCATTAAACACAGCCCCTCTAAATTCCCCCAATTCAAAAAAAGAGGGGGTTTAAGGAGGTAAGGTACTCCAAATCCTCTCAAATCCTTTCCACCTCACCTTAAGAAAGCATCCAAACAAGAGGAAGTGTAACCACCTACCTATTCTCCTCTCCCCTATTCCAATCATATTGTTACAGTAATTGAATGGCTTGAAAGGCAGATGTCTTGAAGGTTTCAAGCAACAGACAATCTTATAAAGTGGGATAATTTGTCCGCTTTTGATAAAATGTCATTAATGAAAAAGAATTTACAAAAGGCAAAGGGAAACCTGGGGTATATTAGCGATATACCCCACATTCCCTTAATGCTCAAAGTACAGCGAATCTAGGAAATCATAAAAGCTAGACGGTATACTATCGTCCATTGACAACCAAAAGAAAAGGGTTCCAAGTTCAAACAAAGTGTGATTTCATCCTCTCTAAAGAAAGCGCCTGCCCCTTGAAAGTCCTCCTATTCCTCTCCTCCACACCTACCGCATCAAGCATAATGGAATATTCCATGCACTGTTCTGGAAGAAATGCACATAATTTGTATGCTACTATGGTTCTTCCGTTTTGAGTTTCCTAGTTTTAGCTATCTGCTGGGTTGTTTTACTTTGGTTTCGTTAAGTTATAAAATTTAAGGGAATTTTTAAAAGCTCAAATTTTTTCTCAACATGGGATTCAGTGGTGGCCTTTGGGATCACAAATACCTATATAAATCAATGTAACTCTTGCAAACCCAACAAAGATCATTCAGAAACTTTCAGTACATATGACCTCCATTTGAAGATTGTATGATGCAAGTCCAACCCTATTTATGATGCACTAGCTAAAAGAATCTAGGTGTGACGCCTCAAACATATCTTCTTCATTTTTCTTCTTTAATTAACTCCTGAACCAGACCTTAATTTCTTTGGATTTTCAACAAAAAATTTACTTCTACAACACAATACTTCCATATCATTAAGCCTTCACCTTGATACTAAACTCCATCCTCCCCCATAATCAGGGGATTGAGTTTCAGGTCATAGATTCAATCCCATATGGGTGTGTGGATAGTATCCATCTATTAGGGAAAGGGAAAAACAAAAACCTAACTAATGCTTGAGAATAACTATTAGTGTTGGGCTCTATTATCCTTTATCAACAAATTAGGGTCAGCAATATGTATCTAGAGCCTTATGCATGCAAGCTTAATCCAACGTGTCTAGGTTTACACAGCATCCCATAACCAATAAGTTGAACATTGATGATGTTATGATGCTCAACAACATACTACTTTCTCATGTTCTTAATATTCTTTCCTTTGCACAATCGATGTACATATATGAGCATCCATAAACAGGTTATATAATAACATATTTCATCCATATAAAACACATAACTTTAAGTTGTAACAAGCTTAGCCTATTTTTATTTTCTCATGTAATAAATCATATTTCTTTTAGACGAAAGGGAATAACCAAAAATAATAAATAAATCAGTGCACGGGATAACCTCAAGCCAAAAGCAAAATCACTTCTTATAACTCTTGAAAAACTTATGACAAAGGAACACACATGCAAACACAACACATGACACATATATGTATGCGTGCATGTGTGTGTATCACTAAAATAAGAAAAAATTGATCCCCTGCACTTTTACCTTGAGTCGCTCAAACACAATCAGACATTTATTTTCATTGCCAATAATTGTGTAACCATCCATCATAGTATGATATATATCAATAGGAGCGTCTATGCCTGATTCTTCCATCTCCCTCACCAATGCCTCAGCTCGATCCATATTGCATGTTTGACTGCAAAGTTTACCACAAAAGATAAATTACATCATGAAATTGGAAAGAAAGAATTATGCTAGGCACGCATCTAATTTACATACATAAAAGGCACCGCCTTCCCTTGTAAAAGCAAGTCAGAGAATGAGGTAGTGAGTGCAAAGACCTACCAGGTGCGTCTGTAACTTACCAATCAAAATAATAATAATAAAACCCTTATAATCCAAAAAAAAAAAAATGGAAGAGAGAAAGAAAGAATAAAACCAAGTAGACCATGATAAACTTAGAAGTATAAGCTACAGCTTGGGGTTACTCCAGATCTGATTCTGTTACTTGTTTTCTAGATTCTTTACACATTTCCTCTTACATATCTACTTTGTAACCTTACCCCACTTTTGTGTTCATACTTTATGCACACAAAGTGGTTTTTTCATCAATAAATTGCATTATTACTTATCAAAAAAAAAAAAATGTAAAACAGATTATAGATTTATAACTTTCTCTCATCTTTCAATTTATAGAACATGGTTTGTCAAGCATAGAATTCAAATATAGAAAATACAACAAACCTAAATTCAGAACACTCACCAGTGAGCATATATAATATTCCCATAAATGATTGCATTCAGAGTTGTATGTCTCTCTTTGGCGTCCTTGAACCAGTCATCTGCAGCTCTTCCAAAACAACATCAGACAATGTTAGATTATAGAGATACAAAATTGCCTCCTCACACTTCAGTCATTGATACTGTAACAACCCAAAGAAAGCGCTAGCCACATCTGCGCTTATACCCCAAAAAGACTAGTCAAGTTACAATTGGCGCTCCTTACAATTGCTAATAAAGCCCAGTTCAACCCAGTATATACCCAATGTGGGACTCAACGTACACACACTTATCAGAATTTGGGATATCACAATCTCCCCCACTTAAATCCCTAACGTCCTCGTTAGGGCCCATATGTCCGAGCCCACACCGGATTACTGAGTTGGCTCTGATACTATTTGTAACAACCCAAGAAAAGCGCTAACCATATCTACGCTTATACCCCAAAAGGACTAGTCAAGTTACAATTGGGGCTCCTTGCAATTATTAATAAAGCCCAGTTCGACCCAGTATATGCCCAATGTGGGACTCAGCGTACACACACTTATCAAAATTTGGAGCATCACAACAACCAATTGAAGTCCTCAAAACAAAATGGATTAAAAACCATAGCATGTTACAGTTCCACCCAGTTGCAGGTAAGAAAAAAACAGTGAGGCCCAAGAATAGTTTTGCTTCAACCAAGGTCAGTGCAACCAGTAAAGTGTGAGCTACGCAAGCAGCACATGCATTGCAAGCTTCATTAATTGTAAATGTGTCTAAGAAATTTTCAACTATTAGTGCTTTCTTCCACATCAATCCTTGCTTTATACAGCATATGTTTGAGCAACAAGACATCTTAATGAATTTAGTGCTCTATAGCCTTTATTAATAATAAAAGCCCACCACTCAGAGTTGTACAGAAAGATGATAAAATTAAAAATGATTGTTACTTGAATTGAAAGTGCAAAAGCAAACAAAAACATGAAACTTGCAGAATGCATTATCAAATTTTAACATATAGTTCTAGACAGACCAACAATCCAATATATTTTAAAAAGGACTAATAAAAGCCAATATTCTAGATGCATAATCAAGTTTTAATGGATCTGGACATTAAAACTTGCAGAAACTCCTGATTTCCAGAGGTATTGGTTGGGTTAGAAGAGTGGCCCGGAAAGGTTATTAGCCCATTCAACTACTAGTTCTGATATTATATAGAAATTCTCTCTTAAGAGTAAATAAAGGTGACACATTTCTGCCACTCAACAATAACACCATTGCTTGCCTGCAGATAGATTATGTTGGCACATGTTTCCATTCTTCGAAAATAGCAATGAATCAAAAGATAGAACCATGAGACGGGGGAAAAAATCAGTGAGTATTGCAATAATAAAAGTTAGATATTTTATTACTACACAACCAAACAGGTACTTTCTTAATATAAGTACTCATGGAAATTTTTTTTTTTTTTTCGGCTCAAGAAAAGTATGTGGTCCACTTACTGAGCATTGCCAAGTTTTGCAAATCCCCCAACAATAATACTATAAGTCACCAAAGTCATTTCAATGCCCTCATCCTTCATTCTCCTAACACAAGATAGTGCTTCTTCCATGTCTCTGCCAACTGCATAAGCATGAATAAGGCTGCATGAAATAAACAACCTTTAATGTTGAAAGGAGGACATGAAAAATACATAACCCTAAAACAGTGGGGGAAAAAATTAAGAATTACATAAAATTTTATTAGATCAACTTGTTTTTTTTTTAAAAATAAATAAAAATAAAACCTCAAACACTACCACATATTTGGATTTTGTTATGCACCTAGTGAATCTTGAACCCACAACCTCACCCTTCATCCCATTATTATGAAAAGTGGAAGTCCCACTTGAGCTAGAGCACATTGGAATTAGGATATATTATTGTGGTAATCCAAATATACACGAGTCCCAAATCCAAGAAATTCTAACATGTTCTGTGGTTAAAGTGCTAGCTCGTACTAGCATCTTTTAGTGGGATTACTGAGTGAACATAATTTGCACTACCTAAATAAGATGTACCCGTTCCAACCTAAAAAAAGGTGGCCATCGGCCGATAAATTAAGAAACACAAACTTCACAAAATTCGCATTGTTGCATCAAGAATATTCAAAGCTTGGATACAGAGTATTGAATCTCAAGTTATTACCTTGTGTAAACATGTGCACTTGGCTCTATTCCTCTTGCTCGCATGCTCTCAAAAGTTTCACGTGCACGATGCATATCCCCTCGCCTTGCATAAAAAGTGACCATCAAGCCATACTCTCTTCTAGAAGGCTGATATGAATAAGATAAAGAAATAAGAAACAATCATATTGATGTAGACATGAATGAATTAAAGCAATTATCATTTTTTATTTGGGGGGTTTGGGTTGGGGGGGGAGCAATCATTCTGTGGATTTTATTTTTTTTTAATTAGTCAACCATGGATAAGATCCACATGATGTGTGTGTGTGTGTCTGTTATTTTTTTTAAAATTTGTTCACAAAAGAAGAAAAGATGTTATCTATTTTAGGAACTTCTAGAATTCTGTTGGCCTATATTACTCTTCTAGAACACAACAGTTTGAAAATTACTGATTTTGTTTTCTCTGAACTTGGTTATGTTAGATATTAATAATTACACTGTTTATCATAACATTAAAAGTCAAGCAATCGCTCTTTGAATCTACATTCAGAAGTCTCCTTAGGTATTGTTAACAAAATAATAATAAAAATATTCGATAAATATAAATTCATTATTAATTTGTGTAAATTCATACACCCATATGGGACTGAACCCACATCCCTACCTCCACCTCTAATTGATTGGGGAAGGGGATGTTATTTTCCCCCAACAACTGTTGGCATAAATATATGTAAGATTCATTTTGGAAAAGTTTCAATAGACATGATGATATTACAAAAAGTATATATATATATTATAAGTAAAAGACATGATGATAAAATGAAATAGTTTTAGCA
The DNA here is from genome assembly GCA_907173295.1 of Fagus sylvatica. Lineage (NCBI taxonomy): Eukaryota > Viridiplantae > Streptophyta > Magnoliopsida > Fagales > Fagaceae > Fagus > Fagus sylvatica. The sequence continues at coordinate 20,210,828 of OU015762.1, read as the reverse complement.
ATATTAGGTGGTTCTATGTTTATATCTGATCTTATAGATACGATTAACTATCAAGGATTATCAATATATTTATATCTTTGAATTGACAAGTTATGAGCTTAAATAATCTACTAATTTTAATATTCACTATTTCAACTTGGAAATACGATTAGAATCTTAAAGGAAAACAAAAATCTAATGACTAATAGTTATAAATTTGGCCTATTCACTTTAGAGAGCAAACTAAATAACATAGAGGTGAACCACAATAGCTTTTTGAAATGCGATGAGGTGCTCAAGCAATATTAGGTAGTTCTAATTCTATATTTGAACTCATAGACAAATTTAACTAAAGGATTATCAACATATTTATAATTTCAGGATTGGCAAGTTATTGGCTTAAATAATCTATTAACTTTAATTTTTCACTTTTTGAACCCAAAAATACAATTAAACTGCTATGACTATTAGTAATCAAATTACATAGTTATAACTTTGGACCATTTACTTTAGAAAGAAAAACTAGATAACGCCAAGGTGAATCACAATGATGTTCTGAAATACTGTGAGGTGCTCAAGCATTAGCATTATTGCAATCAAAATTCAGCTTTTATTTAGGTTTGTGAGCGAAAGGTATTTTAGTATTTCTGTATGTTGACAAGAGCCTTAACGACAGGCCATGGATCTTATTTTCTTAGTTTGTCAGTCATATTTAGGGGCACGGCTTGCATCCTGTGTCCTGTGCACACAAGATGCAAGCTTGGAGTGCCACATAGCATATGGGAGACATTAATGCCTTAGGGTAATCTTTCTCTTTCTCCTGGTTATCATCCATGTTTACTGACAATTATAGCTCTGTTTTTACTCCTTTGCAACCCCTAATCAAACCACGTAGTATTTTCTAGCCTTTTTTATATATAAGTTAAGTATTTTCTAACCTTTTTGCTACCAATTAACCATAGATAGAAACTATCCCAAAAACACCCAAGTTGGCCTGCTGCCAGAAATTTTCCTGCAGCCTAATTCTATCTAGAACAACCCCTCTTGGCCTTTTAAATCCTACTTTTTCAACCAAACACAAACTACAAATCTTAAATACCATTAATTCACAGTAAAGCCACAACCTTTCACACCGAAAGCCCACCAGAAGCATCTACAGGCAGATTTCTAAATCTTCCCTCTCATATCGTAATTTATTAACGATAAAAAGTGAAATATATAGCAGCTGTTTTGAAATGAAGAAACTTAGATTATGGTACTTCGATCTTGCGTAAATCTGAGAATTTGCGTGGTGAAATTATGTAAATAGACAATGATGCATATATTTCATCAATCAATTAACTACCAAACTTTAGTAGATATAGTAAAAAAAAATGGCATATCAACAGAGAGTATGAAACTAAGGCTTGGCTGCTATTGTTGTTGTAGTAATCAATTTCCAAACTTGTTAAATAATAATTTTACAAATATAATTTTTTTTTTTATAAATAAAATTTAGAACAATTTTACAAATATAATTCAAGTTCAAAGAATGCAAAATCATTGATTTTGTTTTCTATCCATACTTAAATAGAAAAGGCATACGAAAGAATTGTGTTGATGAGCTATACCTTCTTAATTTTCTCGAAAGACCGGACGACAGCCTGCCAATTCTCCGGCTCGGTCTCCAGAACCTTCTTTAAGCTCCTCCGCGAGCTCTCCCTCTCGTCGTGCCAATTAGACCGATACTCCACCCGGTCATAACCCTCGATATACCGCACTCTCTCCTCCGATTTCTCCTTCAATCTCCTCCCATCATCCAATTTCACAGTCAACACTCTCCCATGGAACTCTACGCCATCGAACTCCACCGCCTTCACGGCCGACTTGGCCGCCATTGCATCAGTACCGCCATATATCACGAACCCGAACCCCGCATTTCGCTCGGTTTCGCCGTAAGATTTTATGAGAATGACGTTCTTTATCGGGCCGAATTGCCGGAAAAACTCGGCGACCTCGTGCTTCTTTATCCAGTTGGGTAAATTCCCCACAAAAATCTTACCTTCTTGGCGAAATTCAACTTTTACGGAATCTGGTTTCTGGCTCTCGGTTTCTTTGGTTTCGCTTTCGGTTTCTAGCGGCGGCGGCGGTGGTGGTGGTCGTGGTGGTGGAGGTGGAGGGGGAGGAGGAGAGAGTTTGGTGGTGAGCCAGAGCTTGGTGGTGAGAGAGTGAGGAGATGGAGTGGAGGGAGGAGTGGGGACATGGGTGGGATTAACAAAGTTTTTGAGGGGGTTAGAGGGGATTTTGGGAGTGTAGGAGGGTTGGGTGGGTTTGAGGGTTTTTTTGGGGCGACGGAGGTTGGAGGAGGTGGTGGTGGTGGTGGTGGTGGTGGCGGGATTGTGAGAAGAATTATGTGGTGATGGTTTGAGGGAGAAAGAAATAGAAGTGGTGGTGGTGGTGGTGGAGTGGTGGGTTCCGGCCAGAATGGTGGCGGGGAAGTGTGGGGTGGAGAGTGAAGAAAGGCCATCCATTATCGTTGGAATGAGTGGGTATGTAAGACTGTAATAAGAGTCAATTTTTTAAATTTTAGATACATTTTGTTCATACAAGAGATGACCCCCGCCTTCGGGCTGTTAACTGTAAGTCGGTAAAAAGCTTGCTTCCATATCTGTTTAGAATAAAATTGCAGTTTACAACTTTACATTCTTAAAATTTGGTAGAATTTTGATTTCATATTTCACAATAAGGAAAGTATCAAATTGTAAATGATAAATAATGAAGCAGTATAAGTGATCGGTTCATATGACAACCAATAACAACTTAACACTTACATAATATCGTGAAAATAATATGATTGTAACATATGACTCCTAAAATAATAGCATTACTATTGGTCCATATTCGTTAATAAGGTAACTATCAAGTACCACATCATTTCAAACCGACATGTTTTTATCCACATCAATTAAAAAAAATAGACCAAATCATAATTTGCACCATCAAATCAGCAAAAATTCAACTTACTTTGTAGGTCCATACCTTGTAAAATTTAAACTACCATTCTTTGATAACAGTCCAGGTAGTTTCCCCTTGCTTAGACTTTCATAGTTGGTACCAAAGTTGGGCTTCACCTTCAAGATTATAAACAGTCAATGATAATCTTTCTTCATTATGGATGATACTGACGAGATTAAACCCCAATGACGACTGATCCGACATAGACGACGGAGTTAAGGCGCACAGCTGTATACAGCACCAACTCCACGTGCCAAATGTGCGACCTTTAATACCTCACCGGAAAAGTCAAATGCACGATTAAAAGGGCCCAGAATCAAGGACCAAAACGGTTACATATCTGAGCCAGACGGTTACAAATCCGGACATAAAAACCATTTAATGCCAATAAACGGCTAGAAGACTGAAGCCTCACTATATAAACCCACAGAATTCCCAGACCAAGGTAATTTCACTTTTCTTCTGACCTCTACACTTTCTGAATCCGTGCTCTTGCTCCAGATAACCATATTTTTGCTAACTTAAGCATCGGAGGCTCCCCCCCACCGGACCACCGCCGGTGTATTCTTTTACTTGTTTCTTTGTTTTGCAGGTACATTCACCCGTCGGTGTAAGCCCCGTCCATTCGAGTTGAGACGTGAACGAGCCCACTGATTTTCAGGTATTATCAGTTGGCGCCGTCTGTGGGAACGACTTAATAAGCCACTGTCGTTTCTAGAGCAAAAAGGGCCGCTCACGGATCTACAAAGATTATGGAAGGAGCTCCCAACGACGGAACCAGTGTTGGTCCCACTATGACCCCTATCGAGAGGCAGATGCAGGTCATCGCAACCAGCATCCAGGACCTTGCTCGAGAGACGTCCCGTCAGAACCAGGAGCTATGGCAGGCCATCAGGAAAGGGCCTCCAGCCCCTCGCGACAATAACCAACCTCCCCTGCGGGGGGAAAACGGGTCAAACGATCAAGAAGCTGACAGCCATCAAGTCACCCGTCGTAGGGGCGGCGAAGTGGGGAGAACTCCACCCCGGAGCAGGCATAGGGCAGAAAGCGCAGGAAGTTCTGCTCCACCTAGCCAACGTAGGACAGCTAAAACAACGAGGTCGTCCAAACAGCCAGAAAAACCGGACAGATCGTCCAACCATCCAGAACGACCGGATAGGTCGTCCAAGCAGCCTGAACGACAAGACCGACGAGACAGTCCATCTAGGCAACCGGTTCGTTCAGCCCGATCCTCGAGAGATCCGGATGACAAAACGGCCCGCCTGGAGAAAGAGTTACGAGAGATGAGGAAGCAAATGGGAGACATGAAGAACAGCCTGAGAGCGAAAGCTGCCCGAAACTTGGATAACCTCGTACACCGGGCTGATTCCCCATTCATCCCACGCATTGCCAACTTCCCGCTCCCATCCAGATTCAAGGTGCCACTGCTGGAAAACTTCAATGGGACCAAGGACCCATTCGATTACCTAGAAGCCTTTAAAACGATTATGCAGCTGCAAGCCGTCCCCGAGGAAGTAATGTGTCGAGCGTTCCCCCTGGGACTGAGGGGATCTGCAAGGGTATGGTTCAATAAGATCGAGTCAGAGTCGATTGGTTCATTCGTCCAGCTGAGCCGTGCGTTCATCGACCACTTCATTGGCAGTCAACGAAGGGGACGACCGCCAACTCACTTGCTCAGCGTCAAGCAAATGGAGGGAGAATCACTGAGGGCGTTCGTGCACCGCTTCAACGAAGAGGCGATGAAAATCGACCGTCCAAAAGAAGACGTCACAGTGACCGCCTTCATGGCAGGACTGCGAAAGGGAGACTTCCTTTATGAGCTCTGCAAGGACCCCCCAGAGACAATGTCAGAACTTATGTACGAAACACATGAACGCAGAAGACGCCCTGGAGGCTATGGACGACCCTCCACCGAAAAGACGTAAGGAAGCTGAGGATCGTAAACCTGAACCTACCAAACAAAAGGTTCCTAAATTCACCGAAACCCCTGAGCGTAAACGGACGACCGCTCCCCCTGTAAAATTCAGCAGTTTTACACCCCTGAACACGCCTATCGACAAACTCCTCTTGCAGATACAAGACGACCCTTCACTTCGGTGGCCAGGTAAGATACGCTCAGATCCTAACAACCGACCTAAAAACTTGTATTGCAGGTTCCACAGGGATCATGGGCATCTCACAGAAGACTGCATAGCCCTAAAAGAACAAGTAGAAACGCTCATCCGGCAGGGTAAGTTGCAGAAGTACGTCAGCCGCCCAGCAAATACCCGTCCAGCAAAGCCTCCAGCACAGAGGGAACAGGCTGAACACAACAGGCCAGGGCCCGTCGGAGAAATCAGAACCATCATTGGAGGACCAGCGTTGAGAGGAACCTTACGAGCTTCAAGGAAAGCATATGCACGACAGGTGCACAATATCATGGTCGTCCAACGACCACCAAAGAACGTCCGTCTCGATGACCAGATTATATCTTTCAGCGAAGAGGATGCCAGAGGCACCCATCAACCACACGACGATGCCCTCGTAATAACAGTTAACATTGCAGGTTTCACCATAAGACGAGTGATAGTGGACAATGAAAGTTCGGCTGACATACTCTACCTCCCAGCTTACCAGCAAATGCGGCTCGACAAGGACAAACTGCGCCCCATGGATGCACCACTCGTGGGATTCACAGGTGACAAGGTTTGCCCGGTCGGCGTTGTGACCTTACCCATCACGGTCAGTACTCACCCAAAGACAGTCTCTAAGACGGTTGATTTCTTGGTCGTCAACTGCCCGT
>OU015762.1:20188773-20204973 GCA_907173295.1 Fagus sylvatica | reverse complement strand
ATATTCATTTGATCAAGCACTTGCGCTTGAGCGTGGAGTCATGGAGTTCCAATGGCTCTTGATGGCGTTATCATTCCTAGATTGGGATTTGGAAATATCTATTTATACCATAGATGAAATTGATACTTCCCTAGTCATCGATGAAATAGATATACCACTGAAATGACTTGGATATTCCCAAGTCATCTATGGTCCAATAAAAGAATGTAATACTAATACATAGAAGATGTAAAGAATGATACCGATTTGATGATGGGTGCTAATTTTGTATTTTCATATATATAGCGTTGGATCAATAAGAAACAAACAAAATCTCTACGTAAAGAATGAATAGGTCCTAATCCTGTTTTCCTATATTGCCTTAGATAAACAATTAAAATAAAATGAAAGAATGAAGCAATAACGAGCTGATCAAAGATTCATCGTATGAGGTTGGATTAGACACATTAATAGACAGCAAGATAAGTAAATAACCAAGTGTGGATGCTCTTTTTTCCACATTTGCCACGTGTCGCCTTGTGAATGGTGATGCGTGACTTGTATTGTTTGATGGGGTGTTGAGTCCAAAACTCCACACTAGGCTGGTGGTCTGCCTAGTGGCTGATGGTGCAATTCCCTTGAGTCTGAATCTGCCACGTTTGAATCTGCTAAGTCCAAGTCTGCGGTGAAACAAGAAATTCGAGATTTGGTATTTGCCAGACATGAGAACCAGTCTGCCATACCAGAATCCAAGTGGAGCTCAACGCTACAGCCAAAAGATAGTTTTTTGTTAATAAAGCCTAAACAGAAATATTAATATGTAATCCTTTGCATGTTGAAAGGAACTCAAAATCAAGGAAAATGATTTGTAATATTTAAACCACAACTCATAATTTAAAGAAGGAAAATATCTTAGTAAATTTAACAGAAATCATAAACACTTCCCTTTTTGTGAGCCAATAAACAATTTCCTTGTGAAATAATGTCTGCCATGCCATGAAGGCCCTTTCACTCCTAAGAAATTATAAAAGACTTAGAGATGTTTGATTATGTGGGAGAGAGTTAGCCCCAGGAAACGTGCATGATCGAGGATTGTAAGAGAGAGTTTCTCAGTACAAGAGAGTGAAAAAATAGGCTTTTGTGATAGGTATTTCTGAGTTATGCCGAAAAACGAGTATGGCAGACTACTGTGTAGTTATGAATGGATAGAGATAGGTTTTGAATCTAAAGGTTGAAGATGAAACTTCAATGAGTGTTTCTTCTCTTAGAGTGTTTCTGTAGAGAGTAATGGAGTTGTGATTTTCAGATTTCTCTAACCCCTTTCATGGTCTAAGTTTCTCCCTTTTATAGTGGGATCAAGTGTTCTTAGAGGTTAGGGATAATACCCATGACCTCATTTAATCTATCGGGTACTTGCAAGCTTGAAACCATTTTTGGTGGATCAGGAAAAAGGGTTGGTTGACCTTACTGTAAAAAGAAACACATTCTTATTACCAATGGTTTATTGAGGTCACGGCAGATCTCGATCAGAAGGCTCATTCATTCATTGTGGTGGAGATATGTGAGCATTTAATACTGATGGAGATGGTTCAGTGGGTTGGTTGAATCATACACGTTTCCTAGGTTTGTGATGAGACTTACCGTAGCTTGCATCTCCCAGTAGATACATGCTAGTTTCACGGCAGACCATCAACCTTTGAGAGTTAACTCCCCTACCTCCAAACCAAAACTCCCTAAGCCTTTAATGAAGATGAATAGTAACCACCATGGATCTGGGCCATGGTGGTTGCTACCCCTCGTTTGCATGGAACCCAATCTGATCTTGTTCTTTGAGGAGATCAAAAACATGTTTAGGTTCTTGTTCCCATGTGTCTGCTGTGTGGAAGGAGTGGCAACTACCTCTGTTCAGGTTGCCTTCAGGTTGTCTTTTTACCTTGGGTTGAGCCCCTTCCTTATTGGTGAATCTGCCGCTGCTCATCTCTTGTCTGCTGTGCAATAGGAGCAGTAGCTATCATAGGTCTGACCCAGGTCCTCCTTGTTTACGTTCTCTTTAAGTCCCCTTTTTGCCTTGGTTTGAGACTTTTCCTTTCCAGTAAATCTGCCGTTTGTTGCACATCTGCCGTGAGAAAAGAGTAACAGCCACCAAAGGTCAGGCTACCTTTCCTTTCTTGCGTTACCTCCAGGCTTCCTTTCTACCTTGGGTTGAGACTGTTCCTCTTTGGTGAATCTGCCGCTACCCATTTCTTGTCTGCCGTGTAGTAGAATGAACAACTGCTGTTGTCAGATATGAATCCGCCGTCCTAGGGGATGATGAACAGTAACCTCAAGATTTGCTTTAGAGGATTTTGCCTTGGGTCTTCTGAATTCCAGCTTATTCTATTCTTTTGAGGGATGAGGTAATGGCCCCACTTGTGAGGGATGAGATTATCCTTTGGCATTTAATATCTGAGCTCTTCCTTGGGCTCTTGTGGGTTGGTCTTGTTATACTTGGTCTGTGGCAGATGACCCAGTGATTTCTAGGCCTCATAGCAGATTGCTTTCCCTTGGGGTGACCCAATTCTCTCAGGGCCCATTGCTGGCTGTTCTTTCTTGGGCTTTCCTTGTGTTGCACCACTACTTCTCCTTTTTGGGCCCATGGCAAATGGTCCCAATGGGCCCTTTTTTATCTGCCATAGTTTGGTAAAAAAGTGGGCATCTACACCAAGTTACAACATTAGTAGTTTCCTCCTCTAGTTTTGGAGCTTGTCTTTATAGGGACCGTTGCTTCCAATATAAACACAAGACCACAAACCAGACGATCACCCAGATTTCTTCGCATTGATTACACACTCCACTTTCTTCATGGTCATGGATTCTTTAGTGCTTTGCCTTTTTGTGATTTTGCTTGCCACTGTCGGGTATGCAAGTTGTGCTCAGGATGTTCCCTGGTCACAAAACTATGTCATCTTGTATGGACAAGATCGTACCCAACTTCTTAACCAAGGGAAAGAGATTCAGATTTCAATTGACCAATTTTTAGGTTGATCAATCTTCTATTTGTATGCACTATAATTGGTCGTTTAATACGTGCTTGCCCTTGTATAGTTGTTTATGTGTATTTGATGTTAACTTGTGTGTGTTAAGAATCTTGTAACTCAGTGGTATTTTATAGTTTCATTTACGAGGAAAATCAAAGGTTGAATCTATTTTCCCCACTTGTTTTAACAATTGAATTATTAATTAAAAAAAATTGTGTGTATTATGTGTATCTTTATGGCTTTAATAAGTGTGAGATTATATGATACTATGTCTAAATGAGAAAATTAGATTTATTTATTTATTATTATTATTATTTTTTTGCGGCATAGGTTTGTGTTTTAGATCCCTAAAGAGTTATGGTTCTGGATTCTTTCGTATGAGAATGAAGCTCCCGAATAAGGATTCTACAGGAATTATCACAACCTTCTACATAAGTATTTTTTTGGACTCCCTTCCCATTATTTGCCAAATTTGGTTTACATTCAAGGGATATATGATAATTAATACTAGTGTGGTGTATATGGAAGCTAAGATCATATACAAACAACCATGATGAACTTGATTTTGAGTTTTTGGGCAATAAGGGACAACCATATTTGTTGCATACAAACGTGTTCACAAATGGTCAAGGTGGTAGGAAGTAAAGAATCTCTCTTTGGTTTGATCCAACGGAAGACTTTCATGATTATCACTTGCTTTGGAACCAACATCAAGTGGTGTATGGATAATATCTCTTCTCTCATGCATTTTATTTATAATCCATTCACACCATTCTTTTTTAACATTGAATTTAATTTATTTATAGGTGGTTCGTGGATGGTACTCCCATAAGAGTGTTTAAAAATAACACAAATATTGGAGTGGATTATCCTGTACAAGCCATGCAAATAGAGGCGACCATATGGAATGGAACATGGGCTGGTCAACCAGATTGGAGTGAAGCACCCTTCCAAGCCCATTATGAAGGATTTGACATTGATGGTTGCCCAGCTCAAAAAAACACGATTGGTCTGAATGTTTTTCTCCCACATTTTCATGGGATGGAGTGAAGTATTGGAAGTTTGATCCTCAACAACAAAGAGCATATGAAGACGTGAGAAACAAACACTTAGTTTACGACTATTGTTCTGTTGGGCCCAAACCTCCCTTAGAATGCCAAAGTAACCAGTAGAATTATTTGTTAGAAAACCTCTTTTTTTTTTGTTTGGGGGGGGAGGGGTTGTTTATAGAGATATTTATTTCTGGGTTTGTAAAGATATTGATTGCTAGGATGCATTCCTACATTTTGTATGAAAAACAATTACATGAGTGGACGTTCCGTATGTGGAAAGGAGGAGAAAAGTGGGCAAATTTATAATGACCAATTGGCAATAGCAATAACGTTCTTTTGGATACAATTTCAAATGGAGAGGATTATTTTTCAATATTTATAGGAGTGTTATACTTCTTCAACTACAACGAAAAGAGGATATGTATGTGAAATCTATAATATGTGTATTATCACATATGCTTTTCAGGTCTTACAAATCTCTATCTCAACATTATTTTTTTTTTCTTCCACTTTGATTTAATGACAATCTCTCTCATATCAACAACTTCATCATTTTAAATTTTCCAAAAGTTGGGGCTACATTGGTATTGAAACGCATTTTTGTATGAAAAAAAATGGCTATTTACAGATGACTTGATACATTTTGAGGTCTTAGACGAAAAATATCAATTAAATTATAATTAACTTCTAAATTATAATTTTGATTTAATTCAAAACACATTTTTCTTGCATTTTGAGATGCAAAATTACTAATAAAGTTTTTGTATTTAGGTTTCGTTGGTATATGTTTTTCAATTGATAATAGTTTGTCTCCATAATTTTTTTGTGACATAATCCATCTTAAATAGGATTTTATCAAGACTAAAATTTACTTTTGGCCCCTTAAATTTGTGAGTGTTTTCACTATAGGGAATGGCTTGGATCCAGTGCATAGGAGCACTGGACCCGTTGAGATGCTGCCGCGTGTACAAAAACTGTACAAAATTGGACACGTGGCAGAATCTCAACGGGTCCAGTGCTCCTGTGCACTGGACCCAAGCCTTACCCTTCACTATAAATATTTTTGAGTTACTATTTTCCAATTAATGTCTTCACTCTTCATGAGCATTCTTGAGAACTCAAACTCATTCCATAACAAAACCCAATGTCTTGGCAGGTGAGTGAGAGATGAGATGAGATTTTTCTATGTGTGTGTGTGTGTGTTTTTTTTTTTTAATTTAATTATTTATTATGTTTTTTTAATAAATAATGAATTTTAATATTTTTAATGGTTTAATATTTTATTTGGGTGACGTGGATAGGTGACTAGATGCTTACTTGGTACTTAATAGTCAACTCACTAACAAAGATGGACAGAAGGAACATTTTGAAAAGGTATCAAAACTTAAGAGACTAAAATGAAAACTTTCAAACTTAAGAGGCTAAAATGAAAAACACCTGCAAACTTAAAGGGCCAAAAATGGATTTTAGTCTTAATGATATTGGGTGGGTTCTTGTCATTAGCTTTTGCTTATCTCTAGCTTTTATCTTATTTTCCCATTTGAATTTCAAGCATGTAAGGTCATCTATAAGACCAACGGTTAATAAGAGAAAACGCATATGAATCCTTTTTTTAAAAAAATATATCAAGCTTTAGGTTATCCTTAGAAGTATAGTTAGTTACTATCATTAACAACTTTTGCTTCTTGTAATTCCCCATTCGGCCATTCCGCCATCATAGCACCACGTGGGATAGAAGGTGCAACTTATGACTGGGGAGGTGATATGAACTTGGAATTAGATTGAGTTACGGAGGACCTATAGGCCCGAGTGGTATCATAATTTCAAAGTTGACAAAACTTGATTTTCTGCACTTCAACGACAATAAAAATCTATTTTTTTCTTCAAAATCTTGGATGTTTGGGTTAGCGTTCCGTAGATATGCGCACCTCGACTAATCCTATGGGAGCCGTGTACCGCACCCTCAGAAATTCCCTACACGAATTAGGGTAAATCGTTGGCTTTTTACTAACGGGTGTGGCCCCAAGGAATTGTTTGCACTCAAGAGGTGTTGAACCTTGAACAATGAAGATCTAATTAGTGGGATGTCGAGCTTAACAATATTTTAAATTTCATAATATCCATTGATAATGCCTGAAAATCAGTGGGCTCGTTCACGTCTCAACTCGAATGGACGGGGCTTACACCGACAGGTGAATGTACCTGCAAAACAAAGAAACAAGTAAAAAAATACACCGGCGGTGGTCCGGTGGGGGGGAGCCTCCGATGCTTAAGTTAGCAAAAATATGGTTATCTGGAGCAAGAGCACGGATTCAGAAAGTGTAGAGGTCAGAAGAAAAGTGAAATTACCTTGGTCTGGGAATTCTGTGGGTTTATATAGTGAGGCTTCAGTCTTCTAGCCGTTTATTGGCATTAAATGGTTTTTATGTCCGGATTTGTAACCGTCTGGCTCAGATATGTAACCGTTTTGGTCCTTGATTCTGGGCCCTTTTAATCGTGCATTTGACTTTTCCGGTGAGGTATTAAAGGTCGCACATTTGGCGCGTGGAGTTGGTGCTGTATACAGCTGTGCGCCTTAACTCCGTCGTCTATGTCGGATCAGTCGTCATTGGGGTTTAATCTCGTCAGTATCAGATGCCCCCTACTCCGTATCATCGTCATGAAGTGACGATGTGCGGGGTACTGGGTTGCAGAGGGGGGTTTTTAGGTAATTTTACGCGTACCTCGGGAAGTGGGCTTCACTCAATGGGGAGTCGTCATTTTTGGTGGTGGGTGACATGTGTCGCCGTGTGACTGGTCGATATGTTCGAGGTGACGTTTCGTCAGATTTTTGCCTTTAATGAGGAGGCATCGCTTCAGGCGGCGGGTGCCACGTGTCGTCATGCGACTGGTTGGTGCGTTCGAGGCGTCGTTTCGTCAGATTTTTGGCGGTTTTTTGAATGCGGAGGGTTTTTGTGGGGTTTTTATACCGAGTTCGAGAGGTCTTTTGTCCTATTCACAAAACAAAAGTCCTCTTTGGCCGAGCGTCTGAGTTTTCCCTCCTTGCGTTTTCCGGTGAGTTTCCTCCATTCCCTTCTCCTTCTTTCTTTTTCTGATTCTCCGTTGTGAGTTTATTTCAGTCAATCTGGAGTCTTTGAGTCTGTCGTTCAAGTCGTTTTTTGTTGGGGTTTCTAGGTTCGCCGAGAACGGCTTAGGTCCCCCTCCGATCGAGGGTTTTGTGTCTTCCGATAGTGTGCTTCACCGGTTATCGGCGGAGCTTTATTCCGTAATTTATCCTTCTATTAGTACTTGGGAGGCCATTAGGGGTAGGATGGCGGCCAATGAGGCTGAGTGGCCTCTCTCGTTATCGGAGGAGTTGCCGGAGGGGCTCTCCAATGAGTCTGCTGGGGGGGTGACGAGAGAGGTCTCGTCTGAGGCGGTCCTGAGTACGTCGGGTTCCCGTCAACTCCCTAGGATTGATAGGTCATGGAAGGCCATGTCCTATTTTAGTAAAATAAGGCAGGACGACATAGATAGGATAAGACGTCGTTATCAGGTTCTTGATGACGTTGTCTTGAGGATCCCTGATCCTGACGAGAGAGCATGTTGCCCTAAGTACGAGGGTGACGTCGCTTTCTACGAGGTTGACCTCCGGGCCGGTCTTCGATTCCCTGTACAGCCCTTCGTTAGGGAGTTGTTAGATTTTCTCTCTTTAGCCCCGGGGCAAGTGAACCCGAATGGCTGGCGCACGATTATCTCGTGCATGGTTATGTGGAGGGTAAATAGCAACGGGGAGGAGGATCTCACGGTCGACGAGTTCCTCTTCTGTTACGAGCTTGTCCAAATTGCGCTCTCCCGGGGCTTCTAGATGTTCAAGAATCGGGACGTAAACTCTAGGATCGTCCAAGGATTACCTTCGTCCAACAGAATCTGGAAGGACGGGTACTTCTTTGTATGTGGCGACAATTGGGAGAGGCTGCCGCAAGAAGACCCTAGGGACTTCGTCGGAGTCCGTAGGTCTTGGGGGACACCCTCGTCGTCTGGTGTGTGTTTTTTTTTTCTTTTTTTATTTTTTTTTGTCAGTGTGTGATTTGTTATTTTGGTGTTTTGTAGCTTTGGATCGTCCGCTTCTAAACTCTGTCTGGCAGGAGAGGATTCTGAGAATTTTGGACATTGAGGACCGACGATACGGCATTTTCATCGAGCCAGACCTGCTTGCTACCTTTTCGCTAGGACCCATCCCTAGTTCCTCAGTCAAAGCTCTAGTAAGGGCTAATAAGAAACGTAAGTTGTTCCGTCAGTATCTGAGTATGATTTCACTTCGTCTGTTTATTGTCTCTTTGATCTTTGTGCGTCTTTTGTTTGCAGGTATCGATACGATGAAGCTGAACAAGAGCAGATTGAAGCAGCTGGCCCAGTCGGGAGAAGTGGCGGCTGCTCCCGTCAGCCTAAAGCGTAAGAAGCCCGAAGAAGGGTCTTTAAAGCGGGCTGAGGAGGTGCCCTCTCGTCCATCTGTACCGACCGTTACTCCTCCCGTCGTCCTCACTACCGTTCCCTCCGTCCAGAAGGCCCAACCGTCGTTATGGTGGATTCTGATCTCACTCCTCCGTCTGATCCTTTGGCCTCTACAATAAATCAGAGTCCTCACGTCGCCATGGACAGAGCGAAAGGTGCCATATCTTCCCAAGATATGGATGAGTATGCTGTCGCCCACACGGAAGACCTTTCGTACCTTATGGTTCACTCTCTGATGCGGGTATGGTCTTTTATCTTTATTTTTTACGTGTTTTTTTTTTTTTTTTTTTTGTTTTTTCCTTTTGCGTTTTTGCTTTTTGACCTGGCTGTGCATGCAGGGTTTGACGGAGGCCGTGGTGATGGGCCGGAGATGTGCTTCCGTGGAGGAGGATCTTGCTGCTCTTCGAGCCAAGTCCATGGCAGACGAGGCGGAGATGAAGAACGCCAAGAGGGCCATCATGGAGCTGACGAGGGATAGAAAGGAGGAGTTGGCTGAGGCGGAGAACCTGAAGAAGGAATTGAAGGCACGAGAGGACGACGTCAAGGCAGCGGTTGATGCCAAGGAAAAGGCCGTAGCTGATTTCAAGCACCTGGTCGGCCAGATCGAAGGGGCTAAAGAGGCCGCGGTGTCTGATTTCAGGGCGTCTGAGGCCTTTGAGGACATCAACACTCGATACTTCTTATCCGGCTTCGAGGCTTTCAGGAAACAGGCCGTCCAACGCTTCCCTGGTCTGGACTTCTCCGCTCTTCAACCATACGACGATGAGGATTCTGTGGTGGACGTTTCTCAAGACCAGGCTGGTGATGATGATGTATCGTCAAAGTAGGATGCTTGTTTAGTTTTTCTTTAAATGCGTGAGAATTTTTAAACAATTTGTGGGGCCCGTGTTTAGGGCGTTTAAAACAATTTGTTGGGGCCCGTGTTTAGGGCATTTTGAACATCTTACTGGTTTAATTGTTTCGTGCATGTTTCGTCGTTTTCAGGCGGTGCACAGTACTTGAATTTAATCTTTTAATGGCATTACTTGGATGAGAACTCTCTATTTTGATATGTGTATGGCCTAATCGTTGGATGTTAAATGAGATAGTGTATATACTTTTGGGAATGGATTCAATCTTTCTAAGTGGAGAGATGCAATTTTGCCTCTAAGTTACTTTTCTAAGTTAAAGTGTTGTGTTTGGACGATGCGTTCCAACTTTGCCTAGGATCGTGTTTGGACGATGTTATTTTTCTAAGTTAGAGTATATCGTAGGATAATGTATCCTAACTTTATCTAAGTTTAAAAGGATCGTGTTTAAACGACACAGTTTTGACATTAGGTATCTGTCTAAGTTAGAAGATCGTGTTGGACGATTCAGTCTAACTTTAGATTTTTGTCTAAGTTAAAAGATCGTGTTGGACGATTCAGTTTAACTTTAGGTGTTTGCCTAAGTTAAAAGATCGTGTTGGACGATGCAGTTTAACTTTTGGTTTGTTTAAGTTAAAAGATCGTGTTGGACGATACAATTTAACTTTAGGTGTTTTTGTCTAAGCTAAAAGATCGTGTTGGACGATACAGTTTAACTTAGCTTAAGTTAAAAGATCGTGTTGGACGATTCAGTTTAACTTTTAGGTTGTTTGCATCATATGTGGACACGAGCTGAGACACATGATTTACCGTGGTTCGGCAATAGTGCCTACGTCCACCCTTATTTCTTTATTCAAAGTGTTTTTTTTTTTTTACAAGGTTGGTCCCTTCAGGGATAGTACTTCCTGAGGTGTTCGGCATTCCACGGGTGTGGTAGTCGTCGTCCACTCATGTCCTCTAAGTGATATGTCCCTGGTCGTCGTACTTCTATGACTTTATAGGGTCCCTCCCAGTTTGGACCAAGTTTGCCTTCAGAAGGATTTCTGGTGGCTAAGGTAACCTTTCGTAGGACGAGGTCACCAATTGATAACTGCCTGGGCTTAACTTTTGAGTTGTAGTGTCGTGCCATTTTTTCTTGGTATCTTTTCATTCTGGCTTCCGCTGTTTCCCTAACTTCATCGATCAGGTCAAGGTTGAGGCGGAGTTGTTTTTCATTTTGTCGGTCGTTGTATGCCGAAGTTCGTAATGTCGTCATCCCTATCTCGACGGGGACCACTGCTTCGCTTCCAAACGTCATTCGAAATGGTGTTTCGCCCGTTGGTGTTCTGACTGTTGTTCTATAAGCCCAGAGTATGCTTGGGAGTTCTTCTGGCCATAGTCCCTTTGCCCCCTCAAGTCGGGTTTTGATGAGCTTGAGTAATGACCGATTCGTAACCTCGACTTGTCTGTTGGCTTGTGAATGGCCAGGAGATGAATAATGGTTGTGGATGCCTAGTTCTTGGGAGAACTGCCTGAATCTGGGATTGTCGAACTGCTTCCCGTTGTCTGACACAAGTACTCGTGGGATCTCGAACCTGCAGACTACCGCCTTCCATACGAAGTTTTGGATGTTCCTTTCTGTAATCGTCGCCAGTGGTTCTGTTTCCACCCATTTGGTGAAGTAATCGATTGCCACCACTAGAAACTTGAGCTGCCGTCTTCCAATTGGGAATGGTCCCATGATGTCTAATCCCCATTATGCGAATGGCCATGGTGTCGTCATTATTACCAGCACTTCCGGAGGTGAATGTAGTAGGTTGGCATACTGTTGGCATTTATCGCAACGTTGGACAAATTTGCTGGCGTCAGCCTGCATGGACGGCCAATAGTAGCCTGCTCTGACGATCTTTCTTTGTAAAGCTCGCGCACCTGAGTGGTCGCCGCAGATTCCTTCGTGTATTTCCCTCATGACATAACTGGCTTCGTCTGGTGCCAGACATCTGAGATAGGGGAGGGAGAAGCCTCTCTTGTATAATGTTCCCTGCAACATGAGAAAACGTGAGGCGCGTACCTTTAGTTGTCTGGCTTCGTGTCGGTTGTCTGGTAGCGTCCCTCCCTGTAAGTATGAGACTATTGGTGTCATTCAAGAGACTTCAGTGTGAACGGGGTTTATCTCGGTTGCTTGCAGGCTTGATTGCCGGACGACCTTGATTTTGTCGTCAACTGTTGACGACGAGGCGGATTTAGCTAGTTGGTTTGCTTCTGTGTTTTGCTCTCGTGGTATGCGGCTGAGTCTTACTTCTCGGAATTGGCTTATCTGATGTTGGACCAGGTGCAAGTACTGCTGCATACGCCCTTCCTTTACTTCGTAGTCTCCGTTTACTTGTCCCACGACGAGCTGGGAGTCGCTGAGCACATCTATTTCCGTTGCCCCCAGTGTTTTGGCCATTTTGAGTCCGGTCAAAAGAGCTTCATACTCAGCTTCATTATTGGTGGTTGGGTATTGTAGTCACACAGCTTGTTTGATGGTGTCACCTTCTGGTGATTTTAAGACTATGCCCACTCCGCCTGCGTCTTTTGTGGATGAGCCGTCTATACTGACTGTCCACTTCAATGTCTGTTCGACGTCTTCTGTTGGCTCGTCATCTTTCAAGGTGAATTCTGCTATGAAGTCTGCTAGGGCTTGGGCTTTGATAGCTGTTCGTGGTCGGTAGTCAATGTCGAACTCGCTAAGCTCAATTGACCACTAGATGAGTCGTCCGGCTGCGTCGGGCTTGTTCATTGCTTTTCGCAATGGGTGGTTAGTGAGCAATACTATAGTGTGGGCTTGGAAGTATGGGCGAAGTTTCCTTGCCGCCGTCACCAGGGCAAATGCTAGTTTTTCCATAGGTGGGTATCTTTCTTCGGCCCCTCTGAGTGCTCGACTTGTATAATAGACGGGTAGCTGTCGTCTATCTTCTTCTCGGATGAGTGCGGAACTGACGGCTGTTGGTGAAACGGCCAGGTACAGGTAGAGTTCTTCGCCTTGTTTAGACAGGCTAAGCAATGAGGGCTCTGTAAGGTACCTCTTGAGTTCTTCAAATGCTTGCTGACACTCGTCAGTCCACACGAAGGCTTTTTTCAAAGTCTTGAAGAAGGGTAGGCATTTGTCTGTTGATCAGGACATGAATCGGTTCAATGCAGCTACTCTTCCTGTTAGTCTTTGAACTTCTTTGGTGGTCTTTGGTGGTTGCATCTCTAAGATTGCTTTGATCTTGTCTGGGTTTGCTTCTATGCCTCTTTGCGAAACCATAAAACCAAGGAATTTGCCTGAGTAGACACCAAATGCACACTTACTTGGGTTCAGCTTCATTTGGTATTTGCGGAGTGTTTCGAACATTTCTCTGAGGTCGTCCAGATGGCCGTCTTCTTCCTTGGACTTCACCAGCATATCGTCGACGTAGACTTCGACATTCCGGCCGATTTGATCGTGGAACATCCTGTTCATCAGCCGTTGGTATGTGGCCCCGGCATTCTTTAGTCCGAATGGCATCACTTTGAAGCAAAAAAGTCCTCTGCTGGTGATGAAAGACGTCTTCTCTTGATCACTCTCGTCCAACACTATTTGGTTGTAACCTGAAAAGGCATCCATAAACGTTAGTAGTTTATGACCAGCTGTCGAGTCGACTAGCTGGTCTATTCTTGGGAGAGGGAAGCTATCTTTAGGACATGCTTTGTTTAGGTCGGTGAAGTCGACGCACATTCGCCACTTCTCGGTACTTTTCTTTACCATGACCACATTAGCAAGCTAGTCGGGGTAGAATACTTCCCTGATGAAGTTTGCCGCTAGGAGTTTGCCCACCTCTTCCATGATGGCGTTGTTCCTTTCTGGTGCGAAGACTCTTCGTTTCTGTTTTACTGGGAGAAGAGAGGGGTCAACGTTTAATTTATGTGAGATGATGGAAGGGTTGATACCTGGCCTGTCTTCATGACTCCATGCGAAAACATCCTTGTTGTCTTTCAGGAACTGGACGAGTGACTCTTTCATTTTTGGGGGGAGGTTAGCCCCGATTTTGGTCGTCCTCTCTGGACGCTCATCCTCTAGCTCGACGGTGTCCAGTTCTCCAGAAGGCTTCACTGCAATCTTTTGTTCTTCTATGGTCATCGTTTGATTTTGTCCTCCTGATCCGAGAGAGGCAAGGTAGCATTCTCTGGCTGCTACTTGATCTCCTCTGACTTCCCCTATGCCATGTTCAGTGGGGAATTTGAGGAGGAAATGATACGTGGAGGTCACGGCTCGAAGCCGGTTGAGGGTCGATCGCCCGATTATCGCGTTGTACGCTGACGGGCAGTTGACGACCAAGAAATCAACCGTCTTAGAGACTGTCTTTGGGTGAGTACTGACCGTGATGGGTAAGGTCACAACGCCGACCGGGCAAACCTTGTCACCTGTGAATCCCACGAGTGGTGCATCCATGGGGCGCAGTTTGTCCTTGTCGAGCCGCATTTGCTGGTAAGCTGGGAGGTAGAGTATGTCAGCCGAACTTCCATTGTCCACCATCACTCGTCTTGTGGTGAAACCTGCAATGTTAACTGTTATTACGAGGGCATCGTCGTGTGGTTGATGGGTGCCTCTGGCATCCTCTTCGCTGAAAGATATAATCTGGTCATCGAGACGGACGTTCTTTGGTGGTCGTTGGACGACCATGATATTGTGCACCTGTCGTGCATATGCTTTCCTTGAAGCTCGTAAGGTTCCTCTCAACGCTGGTCCTCCAATGATGGTTCTGATTTCTCCGACGGGCCCTGGCCTGTTGTGTTCAGCCTGTTCCCTCTGTGCTGGAGGCTTTGCTGGACGGGTATTTGCTGGGCGGCTGACGTACTTCTGCAACTTACCCTGCCGGATGAGCGTTTCTACTTGTTCTTTTAGGGCTATGCAGTCTTCTGTGAGATGCCCATGATCCCTGTGGAACCTGCAATACAAGTTTTTAGGTCGGTTGTTAGGATCTGAGCGTATCTTACCTGGCCACCGAAGTGAAGGGTCGTCTTGTATCTGCAAGAGGAGTTTGTCGATAGGCGTGTTCAGGGGTGTAAAACTGCTGAATTTTACAGGGGGAGCGGTCGTCCGTTTACGCTCAGGGGTTTCGGTGAATTTAGGAACCTTTTGTTTGGCAGGTTCAGGTTTACGATCCTCAGCTTCCTTACGTCTTTTCGGTGGAGGGTCGTCCATAGCCTCCAGGGCGTCTTCTGCGTTCATGTGTTTCGTACATAAGTTCTGACATTGTCTCTGGGGGGTCCTTGCAGAGCTCATAAAGGAAGTCTCCCTTTCGCAGTCCTGCCATGAAGGCGGTCACTGTGACGTCTTCTTTTGGACGGTCGATTTTCATCGCCTCTTCGTTGAAGCGGTGCACGAACGCCCTCAGTGATTCTCCCTCCATTTGCTTGACGCTGAGCAAGTGAGTTGGCGGTCGTCCCCTTCGTTGACTGCCAATGAAGTGGTCGATGAACGCACGGCTCAGCTGGACGAATGAACCAATCGACTCTGACTCGAGCTTGTTGAACCATACCCTTGCAGATCCCCTCAGTCCCAGGGGGAACGCTCGACACATTACTTCCTCGGGGACGGCTTGCAGCTGCATAATCGTTTTAAAGGCTTCTAGGTAATCGAATGGGTCCTTGGTCCCATCGAAGTTTTCCAGCAGTGGCACCTTGAATCTGGATGGGAGCGGGAAGTCGGCAATGCATGGGATGAATGGGGAATCAGCCTGGTGTACGAGGTTATCCAAGTTTCGGGCAGCTTTCGCTCTCAGGCTGTTCTTCATGTCTCCCATTTGCTTCCTCATCTCTCGTAACTCTTTCTCCAGGCGGGCCGTTTTGTCATCCGGATCTCTCGAGGATCGGGCTGAACGAACCGGTTGCCTAGATGGACTGTCTCGTCGGTCTTGTCGTTCAGGCTGCTTGGACGACCTATCCGGTCGTTCTGGATGGTTGGACGATCTGTCCGGTTTTTCTGGCTGTTTGGACGACCTCGTTGTTTTAGCTGTCCTACGTTGGCTAGGTGGAGCGGAACTTCCTGCGCTTTCTGCCCTATGCCTGCTCCGGGGTGGAGTTCTCCCCACTTCGCCGCCCCTACGACGGGTGACTTGATGGCTGTCAGCTTCTTGATCGTTTGACCCGTTTTCCCCCCGCGGGGGAGGTTGGTTATTGTCGCGAGGGGCTGGAGGCCCTTTCCTGATGGCCTGCCATAGCTCCTGGTTCTGACGGGACGTCTCTCGAGCAAGGTCCTGGATGCTGGTTGCGATGACCTGCATCTGCCTCTCGATAGGGGTCATAGTGGGACCAACACTGGTTCCGTCGTTGGGAGCTCCTTCCATAATCTTTGTAGATCCGTGAGCGGCCCTTTTTGCTCTAGAAACGACAGTGGCTTATTAAGTCGTTCCCACAGACGGCGCCAACTGATAATACCTGAAAATCAGTGGGCTCGTTCACGTCTCAACTCGAATGGACGGGGCTTACACCGACGGGTGAATGTACCTGCAAAACAAAGAAACAAGTAAAAGAATACACCGGCGGTGGTCCGGTGGGGGGGAGCCTCCGATGCTTAAGTTAGCAAAAATATGGTTATCTGGAGCAAGAGCACGGATTCAGAAAGTGTAGAGGTCAGAAGAAAAGTGAAATTACCTTGGTCTGGGAATTCTGTGGGTTTATATAGTGAGGCTTCAGTCTTCTAGCCGTTTATTGGCATTAAATGGTTTTTATGTCCGGATTTGTAACCGTCTGGCTCAGATATGTAACCGTTTTGGTCCTTGATTCTGGGCCCTTTTAATCGTGCATTTGACTTTTCCGGTGAGG
>OU015762.1:20137689-20188673 GCA_907173295.1 Fagus sylvatica | reverse complement strand
AATTGCATTAATATGCTCTCAAACAAAGACTTTGTTTAATTCAAGACAACGTCGTCTACAACAGCGAACCTTTGGTTTTTATTTCCCCCTGCTTAGCTAATTATTTATTATGGTCAACGGTTAACTCTCCGCAAATTATCCATTGATCTTTTTTATTTGGGACTCTACACCTTTTGCTCAACTAAAACTAGTGATTAATTTATCTTCATCTCTGTCTCTCTCAATTAAAGCACCCAACCCATTGATTTCATATAGAGCCTTTCCAATTCTCTTTCGGTAGACCTAATTCTTTTTTCTTTCATTTCCTAATAGTTACGTATAAGATTTACAATGACATTTAAACTTATGGCGTCTATTCTATAATGATTACTTTTATCAAGAAGCCAAAACACTTATTGATTTTTGGTATAAACGGAATTTGAACCTAAGTCTCTTACTCGACGACAAGAGACTTTACCAATTGAGCTAATTAGAACCTACCGATAAACCTAATTCAATGGAGTGTTTTCTCCCACTTTTCCCTTCTCTAAAATAGTCTATTTTTTTTTTTTATTTTTTTTCTTTTCTCTTTTAAGATCTCATTCTAATTTTTATTTTTATTTTTTTGTCAATGTCTATGGATGCTATTCTGCGTTTCCCACTCTTTCTTAGCTTCTTGAAACCAAATGAAATTGAAAACTAGAGAAAGGAAGCAGCATAGAAAAGGGAATCTAGAGTGGATTCAAGGTTTCTCTCTTATGTATTACCTATTATGATGTGGATATAAAATAGTGAGGTGAGATCATTTACCTTTTAGAATTGTATATCCTTTATGTTGTAAATTTTTTTTTTTTTTTTTAATAATTCGATAGTTGAGAGAGGAGGATTTAAACCCTAAATGTTTCTTATGCACAATGAACTTGAGAAAGCCCACAATCCTCAAGAGGAGACAGTGAAGGAAAAGTGTCAAACTTAAGACCTCCAGGTTAAACACGATATATCCTAAACCAATTGAGTCATACCCTCATATACAACTTGTATTTTTTTTTTTTTTTTTTTTTGAGTTCACAACTTGTATATTGATTTAGTCAAAATATTAATCATTAATTGATTGGACCGCTATCAAGTATCATGACATTTTTATTCCTATAAGCAGTTAAGCACCTCTAAGAGGAAAAAAAAAAAAAAGGTTATTATTATTCAAAAAAAGAGAGAGATCGAAAGAGAAAAATATCAAAATATAAAACGGCAACATATCACATGTGTTATTTATCTTATTAATATTAATCACTAAACTATATTCCAACACTCGATTTAGCAAAACTATAAATATATACATATATATATATATATATATATATATATATATATATATATATATATATATTCCAAACTCTTAATTCAAAGTGTAGATCTAGACTCCTGTTAATAGATGGGTTTCAATATTTATAATTTGAACTTATAGACCACTTGCTATGTCCCAAAAACTTAAACAGAACACATACTAACATTTGATAAACCGAAAAATATATATGTTGCACATGAGTTTTCTCATAAGCTAAGCAAAATGATAGTAACTTCAAATAACAAATCTACTCCTCTTAATAAAGAAAGACATAATTGCAAAGAGAGTGAAAAGTTGTCTATCCTTTTGTATTTGCTAACAAAGAAACACCCAAACGAAGAAAAAGTACTACTGACCAAAGCAAACAGTGCTGAGTCTATGACAATTGACAATAACAACATAAAAAGGAATATAACTAGAGAGCAAGAAAGTTTAAAAGAGACTTAAAATTTTTGTTTGAGGAAGCAAAGTAGCTCTTCCTAGATCTCTTAGCTGGGGTATCTCGAAACGAATCCATCAAAGAGGAGCTCTTGCATTTTGGGCATTTGGGATCTGCTTTAGGCACCATTACATACAATAAGCAACGAGTGCATCCCATCAAACACAATGATGGCACTTCAGCTATGCTATTATGAGGATAATCACCTGAATTCAAGTCCAAAGGCAAAGTCTTTGATTGATGTGATGACTTGCTTCTTAAACTCTCTCCTGGTGGTGACAATCTTAGTTCTAAATCCACATTTGTATTAATATCATATTCACTCATTTCCGTTTCCATAAGACATCTCTTCTTTGTTTCCTTCTTTCCAATCTTCAAGAAAAACAAAAAAAAAAAATTTATCATATTTCTCTCCAACAATCAAAAGAAATATAATAAAAAAAATGTCATCATATTCTTCTCCATTAATCACAAGAAAAACAATAAATATTCAGTTAGATAATTTCAAAGAATATTGGGGAATAAATATTCGGTACTTTGATAACAACGGTCATTCCTCTTACATAATAATGGGTCTTATTAATTATTTCATTATGAGATCCATCATATATATGAGAAAATGAAGCATTACTTTCAGAATATCAAATAATTTTCCATGTTGTGGCTTTATGTATAATTAATAAAATATTA
The DNA here is from genome assembly GCA_907173295.1 of Fagus sylvatica. NCBI lineage: Eukaryota > Viridiplantae > Streptophyta > Magnoliopsida > Fagales > Fagaceae > Fagus > Fagus sylvatica. The sequence goes on along the minus strand of OU015762.1, from coordinate 20,186,220 downwards.
AACTAAGATAAACCATATTGAAAATAAGGAAAATATACCCTCGAATGGAAATTGAAAGACCATCAAATTTTAATAATCGAAAGAAAATAAAAGATAATTACCTCGTTGTCAGAAATGTTTTTCCATTTCATTGCAAAATGGGAAGGGTCACCTAACTCAATTAGGTTTGAACCACGCATCAAACAACTACGACCAAGACATTTGTTAAATTTTCGTTGGAGTCGATCCAAGCTTGAAGCAATCACATCTTCTCCATTGGCACTAATGTTTAAAGTGCCACCATTATCTCCACCCCTTCTCATATACACTTTATTTTGTTGTGGTTTATGGAAGGATAAGGCCATTGCTTGCAGAAGGAAATGAGAAATAATTATTTGAGAACCTTAGTTCATTTCTAGAAAAATTAATGTTTATACACATATATATATAGTGAAAGAACATAGTCATTTAGTACACTTGACTTATCAAGCAAATTTGAATATAGCACAAAACTTGTAGCTCTGAGAATGGATATTAATATAAAGATGCTCACTATTTATATTGAAACACTTGAGTGTAAATCCTGTAATTGAATCAAACAAATTCGAAAGTAAAATTATTATAAATTTGACAAATAAAAAAACAATTGTTTCAAAATGGGTCAAAGAAGTTAGCTTCTAACTAAGGCATGTAAAAACCATGAGAGATTAAGATGCCACAGGAAGAATCAAATTGCTGAACTGTTTAAGGACAAGTGTCATTTGAAGTCTGAGCATGCTATTAATTATGTAAACCCACTTAGATAATGACTACGAAAATCTAAGTAACCGTTTTATTTATGAAATTCAGCCGAATTACACAATGTAAATGCAGGGGAGTCATCTTTGGTAGGATGAGTTGCAATGACAAATTTGATGAACTGTTTTAGGACAAGTGTCATGTGAAATTTGAACATCTTATTAATTATGCAAACCAACTCAGATAATGTTAAGAAAATTTCAGTAACCGTCGTAATTATGAAAACAAACAGAAGACAGCAAATTTCACTATATGTAGCTTCTTCAGTTTCATATCACGTCCATGTATTGGACCTTTAGGAATAAAAGCCCATCTGACAAACGCCTGAATATTTTAGTGGAAATTGCTGATAGTTTTTCACTGGAATTTGATTTTCCATATATTTATGTACATTATATAACGTGGCATAATGCAGTTACATTATATGTTAGAAGCAAAATTTTCTGAGATAACATTTATATAAACTATAGATAGAAAGTTTAATGGAAACTTTGTACTGCTTGTAGAAAGTTTTCAAAGGAAATTTGTATAATTATACATTCCGACGAGCATAATTCAATTGTTACAACAAGTGGAGAAGAGGGATTCAAATCTTGGTTCTCCTCATAAGGTGGCATTACAAGGGGGGAGGAAATTCCTCATATGTTTGTAATCAGTTACATACAAAAAAAAAAAATCAATTGTTATGTACAAATAAATATGAAAGTAAGGGGTTTAAGGCATCCTTGATCTGAAAAGATGCTTTCTCAGTGGATCAACTTATATTGGACCTAACTCCTTCAGATGGAAGGAGGCAACCGGGTCCATTAATCAATTGTATCACCAATGGGGTAAACTAGGCATGAGATATTGAGATGCACTATCTATAGCTGCAGACTTATGGTTTAAAACCATGATCTGTGGTTCAAATCAGCATCATCGTCGTCATTATCATCATAATTATCATCATTAACATCAGTTCTATCAGCAAAATGGATGTCTTCATCATCACCACTAATGTCAGATTCATCGTTAGTGTCTACATTGGAATCAACTTCTGCAGTATGCCGCGAGTTCCAGTCGGGAGGGAAGGTCTTCTGCAAGGCTTCTGTAAGCTCCCCACCAGTCCTCTCAATCTTGCGTAAGCACTTTGACCAGTGAACTGCAGTCCCCATATCGATAGTCAACCCAGATTCTATCATCTCTATACAAATAGACAAAACTCCAGAATAAATGTAAGCTTCAGCAACAGTAGCCCTCGACAGCAGAGATGTCATCAGGCAATGATATACAGCTTTATCTGGCTTCAATCCAGCCAACTTCATCCGTTCGAAGCATTTTAAAGCCTTCTCTGGAAGAGACGCACGTGCCCAACCATGTATTAATGTGGTGTAGGTTTTCACATTTGGCTTCACCCCTAATGCTTCCATGTCTCCAATTGTTTTCATTGCTCTCTAAAAAAACAGGACATACTCTAATTAAAAGATGAACGTAACTAAGGCATTTAAATAAAAATAAAATCATTCGATTTTGTTGTTCCTGTACCATCTAAAACCATGGATCTTGATTAAGCAAAACAACTATCTATTAGAGTTATAGAAACAAGATCTTTCAGTGAGGGATTCTCAACATGTACAACTGAAATCATTTCCTTTTACTTCTAACATTTATTTTTAACATTTATTTCATTGATACATAGATATACACCCAATAGGATCATCCACCTCCTTCTTATGGGGGGAGGAGATGCCATGAGCTAGAGCTTATTATTTGTTTTGTTTTCTAACGTATAACAAACACAAAATCCATCCTATAGAACAAAATCCTATAGAATAAAATCATCATTCATATGACATAGCAAAAGATAACAATGAGACATGACAAATAAATTTGGTTCGAAGTGAAATTCTAAAGACTACAAGCAATGAAAAGCACTCATTTCTAAAGAAATTATATTATTCAAAATGCTTTGTGAAATAAAATTTGTCATCTCCAAAGACCAAACAAATCCTAAAATAACATATTATTAAAAAAAAACAAATGAACTGCAGAATAACAAAGTAAAATCATTTCATATGCTATAGAAATTAAAATGGAAGAAATTCTCTATCATATAGGTTTCCAACCACCCTAAGAAAACACACTCTTTTTTGTGTGTGTGTGATTGATAAGTTAATGATTGATGGACATACTGGCATATCTCCAGCCTTGCAACAAGAATTTATGAAGGACGTGTAAGTATGGATGTCAGGTTGAACCCCTTCCCGTTTCATTTGTTGCATCAGGTCTGCAGCCTCCCAAACATCACCCCTTCGAGCCCATCTATAGGGGACACAACAAAATTAGCATATAGGCAAGAAAGCAGACACTCAACATTACAAATTAAAAAGAGGAAGATTAATATATAAAATGGAAAAATAAGTTGCAAAAGATTTTCAATCTATCTGTAAATATATGTTAAAGTGATAACTTTGAGTATATACTTGCACTTCCAAAATTATACAGAACCCATACCCATCAATTAATATGTTGTACACAAAGGTGTTCCGTGGAATCTTTTGAGCACTCATTTCTTTTGTCACTGCCAATGCACTCTGCATTCTGCCTGACTTGCAACAAGCCTTCAGCAATGCCTCATACGTATACACATCAAGCTCCAAACCTTCATTCCGCAATTTAGTAAAATACTCAAACGCTTTTCCAGTATCCCCCAATGATGCATAACCATGCATAATGGATGTGTATGTATGCTCATTTGGACTTACGCCTGCCAGTGCCATCTCATCTAATATTTCAACAGCCTTCTCCATCTGCAAAAAATACATAAATCAAATTGCCTTTAAAATGAATAGGAGGCATAATGAAGCAAATCGAAGATAAGATTTTAAGCAAGAAAGGAAATAATTTCCAGGGGGAAAAAAAAATCATTGCAGGCTTCTAAATAGTAAAAAAATAAAATAAAATAAAAACAAAACAAAAAACAGCACAAAGTCCAAAATGGAGCTGCAAACAATGTTTTAGAGCACATGACTCAAAAATAAGACAGCAGAAACAGTCTACAAGAGTAAAATGACAACATAAAAGGATATAATGCATTGGTAACAAACAAAAACAGTCAAACACAAAATTAAGCCCACCAGAGGGGGGGGGGGGGGGGGGGGGCAGAGGGGAAGAGAGAGAGCTTATTCCACATTTTCTTCGGATATAAAGCAGCAGGACTAAACTGGAATTATCCAAAAAAAATACAACAAACCTACGATTCTCCCGGAAGAAAAAAGGAAGGAAACAATGTATCACCCAATATTTTTATTTTGGTAAATGAATCACTTCAAAGTTTAGTGGGTAGGGTTTAGAATAAACTTGTATTTAACAGGTCCTTGAAATCCTGCCACATTGGCAAATGATACATGATTATGAGTGCTGTTTAGGTGCCTAGCCGCATAAATTTGTTCGTGGAGGCAGGCATCATAATTCATAAGCTCCTTTGAATATAACAGTCCAAGTATAATTTACCTGACGCTTCTTGACAAGGCCAAGAATCAAAGCATTGTAAGTATGCACGGTGGGAATGCATCCACTCATCCTCATCATATCAAAGACCTCTAGGGATTTTCTCATTTCTCCTGCTCTTGCAAAACCATGTATAATGGGCATAAATGTACGAGTGGTAGGCCTATGCCTCTCCTTCTGCATTTCCTTGACAGTACGGATGGCTCGATCCATGTTACCCATCCCACAGAATGCCCTGATGATGTTATTGTAGAGTATTACATCCGGCTTCAGTCCATCCTTAATCAAATCTTCAAAAATTGCAAATGCATTAGCCCAATCTTTTAGCTTTATATATCCATTGATCAACATCGAGTAGGTCTTCATGTTATGTTTTATGCCAGATGATTCCATCATTTTGCTAACTGCCACAGCTTTAGAAACCTTCCCAATCTGAAACACACCATTTTCAAAATAATGTTTGATCATCAATTGTAAAGTAGACCAGATATACCAATTTGCTAAAGAGAACATAGACATAATGACTATAAATGCACAAATTATTACAATATCCTGAAATGTGCAAAAAATAATTGTTGGCAAGTTCACAAATTATTGAACCTAAACAACATAGTATCACGCCTAAGTGGGGTTCTGGAGGGGTGACTTGGATACAGTCCTACCCTTGATGCATTTTCACATGTAGTGGCTGCTATCCAAATTCGGAGCTGCACATTTGTGCTAGACAATTCAAGACTATACCATTGTACCAGATGATAGCCCCAACAGTCTTCAATATTACAGTCTTCAATATTATACATATGTACATAAGCGTGTACATATGTGCGAGTGTGTGTGCACGTAGCAAGCACATATGTGGAATATCATCGGTCTCAACTGCATGGAACAACACCAATTGCCAATTTGTGTTGTTAGGGATGGAAATTTAGACCCACCCTGCGGGTACCCAATCCGATCAGTCCTGAATGGGACAGATTTTAACTGCCCTGTGGAGTAAATGGGACAGGGGGGCATGGGATGGTATCTCTACCTGCAGCAGGTTCAGAATGAGTGCAAGGATCGTTTCCCCCCAACCTGTATCTGACCCGATTATATTACAAAAATATTAAGAATATTTTACATGTTTTTTATAGGTTTTATTTTTATAATTTGATAGTCGGAGGAGGGGAATATGTATATATAGTCTTAAAACTTTGGGTTTATGAGGTCTTTAGTGTTGAATTATTGAATTTATGTTTTTATGTTTTAAAATTTGAATTGCTTATGATTTTTAATTCTTGTATTGTTATGTTTTTTTTAACTTGAATTGCTGTATTTTTATGCTTTGAGAAGGTTTTGTAATGCTAGAACTTGATTTGTGATGTTTTATGAGTTTTAATTCAATGTAGGAAGGATGTTAAATCAAATTTTAATAAATTATAAAAATATGAGTATATTGAGCGGGGATCAGGGGAATAGGATTCCCACCGCAAACCCGCCCTGTTACCATTCAATTGCCATACAGCTCAACTCAAATTAAATTGTAATCTACTGATGACATGTAGGACAAAGCAATCATGGAAGATGTATATACACTTGCCTTAAATTGCTTCATCTTAAAATTTTCCTGGTCTTTCCCTCGGTGTGCCACTTTTTGCCTGCCTTTATAGGTACATTTAATAGCTAATGGGCCTACAATGTTTATAGGAGGGGACAGTATAGTAAATCGAGGACAGAGTTCCACTAGAAATTTAATTGATGAGCAAAGACAGGACAAAACCACAAAAGTACTAAAAGGGATTCTGCCCAAATCTTGAGCACCTATTTATATCGGTCAGAGAATTGTAGATATACTTCAGGTATAATGATACCCAAAATGGAAAGCATAACAAAGAAGATAAAGATAAAACAGTATGTTTAACCAAAGTTACATCAAGAATAGCATTTTGAATGGGTTATCTCTATATTAAAGTCAAGCATACTGAGAGAAGGATTCAGTCCCTGCACGTCATGATATATTCAACTATCTATTATGCCTTTAGTGTTTTTTTCTTTTTTATTGTGGTAGTTGGGGGGAGGGTTGTCTTTCCTTTCTTTTTTTTTTTTTTTTTTTTTTTATTGACAGAAAGGAAAGATCTAAGAAACAGTGGAAAGAAGAGCCAACCAAACACTTAGGATGAACCAATAAACGAGTAATAACAATCTAAGAAAAACAGTCTTGAGCTCATGTGAGAAACCCTAACATTCTCCAACACTCTAGTATTGCACCCATTCTAGGTGCTCCACATTAAGCACAAAGGCGCAGCTCGCCAAGAAAACCTCCAATTTCCTTCCCAAGACATCATTATGAATGAGCTGCAATTGATACTGAGGTTTTTAAGTATGCTAAACATTGTATAAGGTTGAAAACTAGTAAGATGGATTCAAAACTATGAGGTACATTGATTTAGGTAAGAATAATTTTGGTTCACGAAAGTTCAACCATAAATTCAGAAATTTGGTTCTCCTAGCACATGACCACAAGAGGTCAAGCAAATTCTCCAGTCTTGCCAATAATTGTCCTATTCCCATTCAAATACAATAACATTAAAAATCTTTGCACAAATGACATCATTCACAGTGCTATCTATGTTACTTTTCCCTTCATTCACCTCCCCCCTCTTTTTAACTATATGCTCACACTATAGACATTGTTTCTCAACCAGCTAAAAAAAAATGTAATAGGAAAAGACAAGGGATTAAAAAAATTTAATAGGGAATAAAATCACAGAAAGCATTTCGTAATACTTCATCATACAACATAGCAGATTTCAAGAATTGATGACATTTAATTTCTTAAAAACCAGAATTTGCGTTTCTCACCACAACCAGGAGAGGCCTTTAATAGAAACACAAAAACATATAGCCTAAAAACAGATTAATGCAAAGTAAATATAAAGTTACCTTGGTGTAAAGATTCATGAGACAACCATAACTGATAATGGAAGGTGTAAAGCCACATTCCTACACCAACAATTAGCATGTCAGTGTACAAGACAAGACAACATAAGTTAAAGTTACGACTAATAACCTACACTGAGCAGTTTCTTTAGAGCAGACAGTAAAACATTTATGCGATGTTTGGATATTTGGAGGGAGAGGGAGAGAATAGCAATCCATTTATTTTGTTTGGATGCTTATAAAATAAAAGAGAGGGGAGAGGAGTACGTATCCCTCCCCTTGCTTCATTGTAGGGTGAAAAGGATACATGGTAAAATATTATTTGAATTGACAACAAAGTGGGACAAATGACAAGTATTTGTCTAAATATTATTGAAATTTTAATAACTTGTTACGGCTAAAAAGGGAAGTTCATAAAAATTCATTAAACACAGCCCCTCTAAATTCCCCCAATTCAAAAAAAGAGGGGGTTTAAGGAGGTAAGGTACTCCAAATCCTCTCAAATCCTTTCCACCTCACCTTAAGAAAGCATCCAAACAAGAGGAAGTGTAACCACCTACCTATTCTCCTCTCCCCTATTCCAATCATATTGTTACAGTAATTGAATGGCTTGAAAGGCAGATGTCTTGAAGGTTTCAAGCAACAGACAATCTTATAAAGTGGGATAATTTGTCTGCTTTTGATAAAATTTCATTAATGAAAAAGAATTTACAAAAGGCAAAGGGAAACCTGGGGTATATTAGCGATATACCCCACATTCCCTTAATGCTCAAAGTACAGTGAATCTAGGAAATCATAACAAGCTAGACGGTATACTATTGTCCATTGACAACCAAAAGAAAAGGGTTCCAAGTTCAAACAAAGTGTGATTTCATCCTCTCTAAAGAAAGCGCCTGCCCCTTGAAAGTCCTCCTATTCCTCTCCTCCACACCTACCGCATCAAGCATAATGGAATATTCCATGCACTGTTCTGGAAGAAATGCATATAATTTGTATGCTACTATGGTTCTTCTGTTTTGAGTTTCATAGTTTTAGTTATCTGCTGGGTTGTTTTACTTTGGTTTCATTAAGTTATAAAATTTAAGGGAATTTTTAAAAGCTCAAATTTTTTCTCAACATGGGATTCAGTGGTGGCCTTTGGGATCACAAATACCTATATAAATCAATGTAACTCTCGCAAACCCAACAAAGATCATTCAGAAACTTTCAGTACATATGACCTCCATTTGAAGATTGTATGATGCAAGTCCAACCCTATTTATGATGCACTAGCTAAAAGAATCTAGGTGTGACGCCTCAAACATATCTTCTTCATTTTTCTTCTTTAATTAACTCCTGAACCAGACCTTAATTTCTTTGGATTTTCAACAAAAAATTTACTTCTACAACACAATACTTCCATATCATTAAGCCTTCACCTTGATACTAAACTCCATCCTCCCCCATAATCAGGGGATTGAGTTTCAGGTCATAGATTCAATCCCATATGGGTGTGTGGATAGTATCCATCTATTAGGGAAAGGGAAAAACAAAAACCTAACTAATGCTTGAGAATAACTATTAGTGTTGGGCTCTATTATCCTTTATCAACAAATTAGGGTCAGCAATATGTATCTAGAGCCTTATGCATGCAAGCTTAATCCAACGTGTCTAGGTTTACACAGCATCCCATAACCAATAAGTTGAACATTGATGATGTTATGATGCTCAACAACATACTACTTTCTCATGTTCTTAATATTCTTTCCTTTGCACAATCGATGTACATATATGAGCATCCATAAACAGGTTATATAATAACATATTTCATCCATATAAAACACATAACTTTAAGTTGTAACAAGCTTAGCCTATTTTTATTTTCTCATGTAATAAATCATATTTCTTTTAGACGAAAGGGAATAACCAAAAATAATAAATAAATCAGTGCACGGGATAACCTCAAGCCAAAAGCAAAATCACTTCTTATAACTCTTGAAAAACTTATGACAAAGGAACACACATGCAAACACAACACATGACACATATATGTATGCATGCATGTGTGTGTATCACTAAAACAAGAAAAAATTGATCCCCTACACTTTTACCTTGAGTCGCTCAAACACAATCAGACATTTATTTTCATTGCCAATAATTGTGTAACCATCCATCATAGTATGATATATATCAATAGGAGCATCTATGCCTGATTCTTCCATCTCCCTCACCAATGCCTCAGCTCGATCCATATTGCATGTTTGACTGCAAAGTTTACCACAAAAGATAAATTACATCATGAAATTGGAAAGAAAGAATTACGCTAGGCACGCATCTAATTTACATACATAAATTGAAGAAAACATAGAAAAGAGAATGCCGTGCAAATTGCCAATTTTCTCTAGCTCAAATAACATCTCCTCCCCTATAAGAACAAAGGGGAGAGTGATACTGTAGGTTCAAGACACAAGCGTGTGTGTGTAACTTACCAATAAATAAAAACAAAGAATATTGTGCAAATAAATAATAGTCTTTAAAGGCACCAAAAGGCACCTCCTTCCCTTGTAAAAGCAAGTCAGAGAATGAGGTAGTGAGTGCAAAGACCTACCAGGTGCGTCTGTAACTTACCAATCAAAATAATAATAATAAAACCATTATAATCCAAAAAAAAAAAAATGGAAGAGAGAAAGAAAGAATAAAACCAAGTAGACCATGATAAACTTAGAAGTATAAGCTACAGCTTGGGGTTACTCCAGATCTGATTCTGTTACTTGTTTTCTAGATTCTTTACACATTTCTTCTTACATATCTACTTTGTAACCTTACCTCACTTTTGTGTTCATACTTTATGCACACAAAGTGGTTTTTTCATCAATAAATTGCATTATTACTTATCAAAAAAAAAAAAATGTAAAACAGATTATAGATTTATAACTTTCTCTCATCTTTCAATTTATAGAACATGGTTTGTCAAGCATAGAATTCAAATATAGAAAATACAACAAACCTAAATTCAGAACACTCACCAGTGAGCATATATAATATTCCCATAAATGATTGCATTCAGAGTTGTATGTCTCTCTTTGGCGTCCTTGAACCAGTCATCTGCAGCTCTTCCAAAACAACATCAGACAATGTTAGATTATAGAGATACAAAATTGCCTCCTCACACTTCAGTCATTGATACTGTAACAACCCAAAGAAAGCGCTAGCCACATCTGCGCTTATACCCCAAAAAGACTAGTCAAGTTACAATTGGCGCTCCTTACAATTGCTAATAAAGCCCAGTTCAACCCAGTATATACCCAATGTGGGACTCAACGTACACACACTTATCAGAATTTGGGAATCACAATCTCCCCCACTTAAATCCCTAACGTCCTCGTTAGGGCCCATATGTCCGAGCCCACACCGGATTACTGAGTTGGCTCTGATACTATTTGTAACAACCCAAGAAAAGCGCTAACCATATCTAGCTTATACCCCAAAAGGATAGTCAAGTTACAATTGGGGCTCCTTGCAATTATTAATAAAGCCCAGTTCGACCCAGTATATGCCCAATGTGGGACTCAGCGTACACACACTTATCAAAATTTGGAGCATCACAACAACCAATTGAAGTCCTCAAAACAAAATGGATTAAAAACCATAGCATGTTACAGTTCCACCCAGTTGCAGGTAAGAAAAAAACAGTGAGGCCCAAGAAGAGTTTTGCTTCAACCAAGGTCAGAGCAACTAGTAAAGTGTGAGCTACGCAAGCAGCACATGTATTGCCGCTTCATTAATTGTAAATGTGTCTAAGAAATTTTCAACTATGAGTGCTTTCTTCCACATCAATCCTTGCTTTATACAGCATATGTTTGAGCAACAAGACATCTTAATGAATTTAGTGCTCTATAGCCTTTATTTATAATAAAAGCCCACCACTCAGAGTTGTACAGAAAGATGATAAAATTAAAAATGATTGTTACTTGAATTGAAAGTGCAACAGCAAACAAAAACATGAAACTTGCAGAATGCATTATCAAATTTTAACATATAGTTCTAGACAGACCAACAATCCAATATATTTTTAAAAAGGACTAATAAAAGCCAATATTCTAGATGCATAATCAAGTTTTAATGGATCTGGACATTAAAACTTGCAGAAACTCCTGATTTCCAGAGGTATTGGTTGGGTTAGAAGAGTGGCCCGGAAAGGTTATTAGCCCATTCAACTACTAGTTCTGATATTATATAGAAATTCTCTCTTAAGAGTAAATAAAGGTGACACATTTCTGCCACTCAACAATAACACCATTGCTTGCCTGCAGATAGATTATGTTGGCACATGTTTCCATTCTTCGAAAATAGCAATGAATCAAAAGATAGAACCATGAGACGGGGGAAAAAATCAGTGAGTATTGCAATAATAAAAGTTAGATATTTTATTACTACACAACCAAACAGGTACTTTCTTAATATAAGTACTCATGGAATTTTTTTTTTTTTTGGCTCAAGAAAAGCATGTGGTCCACTTACTGAGCATTGCCAAGTTTTGCAAATCCCCCAACAATAATACTATAAGTCACCAAAGTCATTTCAATGCCCTCATCCTTCATTCTCCTGACACAAGATAGTGCTTCTTCCATGTCTCTGCCAACTGCATAAGCATGAATAAGGCTGCATGAAATAAACAACCTTTAATGTTGAAAGGAGGACATGAAAAATACATAACCCTAAAACTGTGGGGGAAAAAATTAAGAATTACATAACATTTTATTAGATCAACTTGTTTTTAAAAAATAAATAAAAATAAAACCTCAAACACTACCACATATTTGGATTTTGTTAACATGCACCTAGTGAATCTTGAACCCACAACCTCACCCTTCATCCCATTATTATGAAAAGTGGAAGTCCCACTTGAGCTAGAGCACATTGGAATTTGGATATATTATCGTGGTAATCCAAATATACACGAGTCCCGAATCCAAGAAATTCTAACATGTTCTGTGGTTAAAGTGCTAGCTCGTACTAGCATCTTTTAGTGGGATTACTGAGTGAACATAATTTGCACTACCTAAATAAGATGTACCCGTTCCAACCTAAAAAAAGGTGGCCATCGGCCAATAAATTAAGAAACACAAACTTCACAAAATTCGCATTGTTGCATCAAGAATATTCAAAGCTTGGATACAGAGTATTGAATCTCAAGTTATTACCTTGTGTACACATGTGCACTTGGCTCTATTCCTCTTGCTCGCATGCTCTCAAAAGTTTCACGTGCACGATGCATATCCCCTCGCCTTGCATAAAAAGTGACCATCAAGCCATACTCTCTTCTAGAAGGCTGATATGAATAAGATAAAAGAAATAGGAAACAATCATATTGATGTAGACATGAATGAATTAAAGCAATTATCATTTTTTATTTGGGGGGTTTGGGTTGGGGGGGGAGCAATCATTCTGTGGATTTTATTTTTTTTTAATTAGTCAACCATGGATAAGATCCACATGATGTGTGTGTGTGTGTCTGTTATTTTTTTTAAAATTTGTTCACAAAAGAAGAAAAGATGTTATCTATTTTAGGAACTTCTAGAATTCTGTTGGCCTATATTACTCTTCTAGAACACAACAGTTTGAAAATTACTGATTTTGTTTTCTCTGAACTTGGTTATGTTAGATATTAATAATTACACTGTTTATCATAACATTAAAAGTCAAGCAATCGCTCTTTGAATCTACATTCAGAAGTCTCCTTAGGTATTGTTAACAAAATAATAATAAAAATATTCGATAAATATAAATTCATTATTAATTTGTGTAAATTCATACACCCATATGGGACTGAACCCACATCCCTACCTCCACCTCTAATTGATTGGGGAAGGGGATGTTATTTTCCCCCAACAACTGTTGGCATAAATATATGTAAGATTCATTTTGGAAAAGTTTCAATAGACATGATGATATTACAAAAAGTATATATATATATTATAAGTAAAAGACATGATGATAAAATGAAATAGTTTTAGCAATATTAGGTGGTTCTATGTTTATATCTGATCTTATAGATACGATTAACTATCAAGGATTATCAATATATTTATATCTTTGAATTGACAAGTTATGAGCTTAAATAATCTACTAATTTTAATATTCACTATTTCAACTTGGAAATACGATTAGAATCTTAAAGGAAAACAAAAATCTAATGACTAATAGTTATAAATTTGGCCTATTCACTTTAGAGAGCAAACTAAATAACATAGAGGTGAACCACAATAGCTTTTTGAAATGCGATGAGGTGCTCAAGCAATATTAGGTAGTTCTAATTCTATATTTGAACTCATAGAAAAATTTAACTAAAGGATTATCAACATATTTATACTTTCAGGATTGGCAAGTTATTGGCTTAAATAATCTATTAACTTTAATTTTTCACTTTTTGAACCCAAAAATACGATTAAATGCTATGACTGATAGTAATCAAATTACAAAGTTATGACTTTGGACCATTTACTTTAGAAAGAAAAACTAGATAACGCCAAGGTGAATCACAATGATGTTCTGAAATACTGTGAGGTGCTCAAGCATTAGCATTATTTCAATCAAAATTCAGCTTTTATTTAGGTTTGTGAGCGAAGGGTATTTTAGTATTTCTGTCTGTTGACAAGAGCCTTAACGACAGGCCATGGATCTTATTTTCTTAGTTTGTCAGTCTTATTTAGGGGCACGGCTTGCATCCTGTGTCCTGTGCACACAAGATGCAAGCTTGAAGTGCCACATAGCATATGGGAGACATTAATGCCTTAGGGTGATTTTTCTCTTTCTCCTGGTTATCATTCATGTTTGCTGACAGTTATAATGATCTTTTTTTACTCCTTTTTTTTTTGATAGGTTTGAATGATAACCAGGAGAAAGAGAAAGATCACCCTAAGGCATTAATGTCTCCCATAATCAAACCATGTAGTATTTTCTAGCCTTTTTTTTATATATAAGAAGTATTTTCTAACCTTTTTGCTACCAACTAACCATAGATAGAAACTATCCCAAAAACATCCAAGTTGGCCTGCTGCCAGAAATTTTCCTGCAGCCTAATTCTTTCGAGAACAACCCCTCTTGGCCTTTTAAATCCTACTTTTTTAACCAAACACAAACTACAAATCTTAAATACCATTAATTCACAGTAAAGCCACAACCTTTCACACCTAAAGCCCACCAGAAGCATCTACAGGCAGATTTCTAAATCTTCCCTCTTATATCGTAATTTATTAACGATAAAAAGTGAAATATATAGCAGCTGTTTTGAAATGAAGAAACTTCGATTATGGTACTTCGATCTTGCGTAAATCTGAGAATTTGAGTGGAGGAATTATGTAAACAGACAATGATGCATATATTTCATCAATCAATTAACTACCAAACTTTAGTAGATATGATCAACAGAGAGTATGACTTCAAATAGAATAGAATGGTGGCAAAGAATACATGTGGCCAACCCTGATTAGTCACCCAACCCCAAAATTTTGAAACTAAGGCTTCGTTTGGGAGTTTAGAGGGGAATGGAATGGAATGGAATGAATAAATTATAAGGGAATGGAATAGAATGGAATGGAATGGAATAAATTTAATGAATGGAATGGAATGGAATGGAATAGAATGGAATGGAATGAAATGAAACTAAGTAATCTTGTTTGGATGTTTTAAAATAGAGGAATGGAATGGAAGGGAATGTAAGTAATTTTGTTTGGGAGTAATATTAGAAGGAATAGAAATGAATCATTTTATAACAATATTACTATAATACCCTTTATTTTTATAAAATGTAGGATTAATCTATAGAATAATACTATAGAATTACCACACCATATATGACACCTTGTGGTGTCACAATAATATTATAGAAATACCATGGGAGTTTATTTCTATTTTTCTAGCCTTTGCTAACAGAGAAAGAAACCAGTACAAGACAACAGGCGGTATAAAATCCGCTTAATTATAAACAAGTACAAAATCTAAGCAATATAAACTAAAATATAATCCCAATAAATGGAAATTCGAGATTCATTGTCCACAAAATAAACTTTTAAAAGAAAATTGACATTGTTAAAGGTCCATGCATGGTCATTTAGAAATACAATATTATAGAAATACCATGGAAACTGAGGAAAATAAAAGGTCAAATCTATAAGGGTAATTTAGGATTTTACAAAAATACTAAGGGCATTTTGGGAGGTTTGGTGAAAAAATCATTAAACTTAAATCTATTCCTTCCTATTCCTCCCAATTTTGGGAGGAATGAAAATTTGGGATTTGGAGGGAATAGGGAGGAATGAGTGTTCCATTCCATTCCCCTCACTTAAACTTCCAAACAAGGGAATGGTCTTTTCATTCCATTCAATTCCCTCCTACTTAAACTTCCAAACAAGGGAAAGGAAAGAATATTCTTAAAATATTCTTATTTTTCCATTCCATTCCATTCCTTTCCCCCCTCCCAAACGGAGTGTAAGGCTTGGCTGCTATTGTTGTTGTAGTAATCAATTTCCAAACTTGTTAAATAACAATTTTACAAATATAATTCAAGCTCAAAGAATGCAAAATCATTGATTTTGTTTTCTATCACATACTTAAATAGAAAAGGCATACGAAAGAATTGTGTTGATGAGCTATACCTTCTTAATTTTCTCGAAAGACCGGACGACAGCCTGCCAATTCTCCGGCTCGGTCTCCAGAACTTTCTTTAAGCTCCTCCGCGAGCTCTCCCTCTCGTCGTGCCAATTAGACCGATACTCCACCCGGTCATAACCCTCGATATACCGCACTCTCTCCTCCGATTTCTCCTTCAATCTCCTCCCATCATCCAATTTCACAGTCAACACTCTCCCATGGAACTCCACGCCATCGAACTCCACCGCCTTCACGGCCGACTTGGCCGCCATTGCATCAGTACCGCCATATATCACGAACCCGAAACCCGCATTTCGCTCGGTTTCGCCGTAAGATTTAATGAGAATGACGTTCTTTATCGGGCCGAATTGCCGGAAAAACTCGGCGACCTCGTGCTTCTTTATCCAGTTGGGTAAATTCCCCACAAAAATCTTACCTTCTTGGCGAAATTCAACTTTTACGGAATCTGGTTTCTGGCTCTCGGTTTCTTTGGTTTCGCTTTCGGTTTCTAGCGGCGGCGTTGGTGGTGGTGGAGTTGGAGGGGGAGGAGGAGGAGGAGAGAGTTTGGTGGTGAGCCAGAGCTTGGTGGTGAGAGAGTGAGGAGATGGAGTGGAGGGAGGAGTGGGGACATGGGTGGGATTAACAAAGTTTTTGAGGGGGTTAGAGGGGATTTTGGGAGTGTAGGAGGGTTGGGTGGGTTTGAGGGTTTTTTTGGGGCGACGGAGGTTGGAGGAGGTGGTGGTGGTGGTGGTGGTGGGATTGTGAGAAGAATTATGTGGTGATGGTTTGAGGGAGAAAGAAATAGAAGTGGTGGTGGTGGTGGAGTGGTGGGTTCCGGCGAGAATGGTGGCGGGGAAGTGTGGGGTGGAGAGTGAAGAAAGGCCATCCATTATCGTTGGAATGAGTGGGTATGTAAGACTGTAATAAGAGTCAATTTTTAAAATTTTAGATACATTTTTTTCATACAAGAGATGACCCCCGCCTTTGGGCTGTTAACTGTAAGTCGGTAAAAAGCTTGCTTCCATATCTGTTTAGAATAAAATTGCAGTTTACAACTTTACATTCTTAAAATTTGGTAGAATTTTGATTTTCCCTATGACACAACAATTTCACAGTAAGGCTAAAGTATCAAACTGTAAAGGATAAATAATGAAATAGTGTAAGTGGTCGGTTCGGCAACCAATAACAATTTAACATCTACACAATATTGTGAAAATGATGTGATTGTAGGGGAGAGCATACCAGTTACAATGATTTAATATACAATCTATGCAATGCTCCAATATTAATATGTCACCTAATAAAAAAATATTTGTAATATGTTAAACCCAACAAACATGTTAGATATTGAGTCAATTTTTTTTTTTATTATGTGGCATATTATTATTAGAATATTGTAAAAATTATATATTAAACCATTGCAACGAAAATAATCTCGATTGTAACATATGACTCATAAAATAGTAGCATATGACTCATAAAATAGTTCGTCCATATTCTTTAATAAGGTAACTATTAAGTGTCACATCATTTCAAAATGACATGCTTTTGTCCACATCTATTAAAAAAAATAGACTAAATCATAATTTGCACCATCAAATCAACAAAAACTCAACTTACTTTGTAAGTCCATACCTTGTAAAATGTAAACTACCATTCTTCGATAAGAGTCCATGTAGTTTCCCCTTGCTTAGACTTTCATAGTTGTTACCAAAGTTGGGCTTCACCTTCAAGATTACAAAAATTCAATGATAATCTTTCTTCATTATGGATATTATGAAATTCAAAATATTGTTCAACTCGACATCCCACTAATTAGATCTTCATTGTCCAAGGTTCAACATCTCTTAGGTGCAAACAATTCCTTAGGATCACACTCCTTGGTGAAAAGTCAAAGATTTACCCTGATCTGTGTAGAGAATTTCCGAAGGTATGGTGCACGGCTTCCGTGGGATTAGTCGAGATGCGTGTATTTACGGAACACTGACCCGGACACCCAAGGTTATGAAGGAAAAAAAAAAAAAAAAATTTTATTGTCGTTGAAGTGCAGAAAATCAAGTTTTGTCAACTTTGAAATTACAATACCACTCAGGCCTATTGGTCCTCCATAACTCGATCTAATTCCAAGTTCATATCACCTCCTCAGTCATAAGTTGCACCTTCTATCCCACGTGGTGCTATGATGGCGGAATGGGGAATTACAAGAAGCAAAAGTTGTTAATGATAGTAACTTAACTATACTTCTAAGGATAACCTAAAGCTTGATATATTTTTTTAAAAAAAGGATTCATATGCGTTTTCTCTTATTAACCGTTGGTCTTATAGATGACCTTAAATGCTTGAAATTCAAATGGGAAAAATAAGATAAAAGCTAGAGATAAGCAAAAGCTAATGACAAGAACCCACCCCATATTATTTAAACTAAAATTACTTTTGGCCCCTTAAGTTTGCAAGTGTTTTTCATTTTAGCCTCTTAAGTTTGAAAGTTTTCATTTTAGTCCCTTAAGTTTTGATACCATTTCAAAATGTTCCTTCTATCCCTTAAGTTTTGATACCATTTCAAAATGTTCCTTCTGTCCATCTTTGTTAGTGAGTTGACTATTAAGTGCCAACTAAGCATCTAGTCACCTATCCACGTCACCTAGATAAAATATTAAACCATTAAAAATATTAAAAATTCATTATTTAAAAAAAAAAAAAAACATAATAAATCTAAATTACAACAAAAAACACACACACACACACATAGAAAAATCTCATCTCATCTCTCACTCACCTGCTGAGACATTGGGTTTTGTTATGGAATGAGTTTGAGTTCTCAAGAATGCTCATGAAGAGTGAAGACATTAATTGGAAAATAGTACCTCAAAAATATTTATAGTGAAAACACTCACAAATTTAAGGGGCAGAAGTAAATTTTAGTCTTGATAAAATCCTATTTAAGATGGATTATGTCACAAAAAAATTATGGAGACAAACTATTATCAATTGAAAAACATATACCAACGAAACCTAAATACAAAAACTTTATTAGTAATTTTGCATCTCAAAATGCAAGAAAAAAATGTGTTTTGAATTAAATCAAAATTATAATTTAGAAGTTAATTATAATTTAATTGATATTTTTCGTCTAAGACCTCAAAATGTATCAAGTCATCTGTAAATAGCCATTTTTTTCATACAAAAATGCGTTTCAATACCAATGTAGCCCCAACTTTTGGAAAATTTAAAATGATGAAGTTGTTGATATGAGAGAGATTGTCATTAAATCAAAGTGGAAGAAAAAAAAAATAATGTTGAGATTGAGATTTGTGAGACCTAAAAAGCATATGTGATAATACACATATTATAGATTTCACATACATAACCTCTTTTCGTTGTAGTTGAAGAAGTATAACACTCCTATAAATATTGAAAAATAATCCTCTCCATTTGAAATTGTACCCAAGAAAACGTTATTGCTATTGCCAATTGGTCATTATAAATTTGCCCACTTTTCTCCTCCTTTCCACATACGGAACATCCACTCATGTAATTGTTTTTCATACAAAATGTAGGAATGCATCCTAGCAATCAATATCTTTACAAACCCAGAAATAAATATCTCTATAAACAACCCTCCCCCCCCCCCCCCCCAAAAAAAAA
The DNA here is from genome assembly GCA_907173295.1 of Fagus sylvatica. Classification (NCBI taxonomy): domain Eukaryota; kingdom Viridiplantae; phylum Streptophyta; class Magnoliopsida; order Fagales; family Fagaceae; genus Fagus; species Fagus sylvatica. The sequence continues at coordinate 20,166,759 of OU015762.1, read as the reverse complement.
AAAAAAAAAAAAAAGAGAGAGAGAGAGATTTTCTTACAAATAATTCTACTAGTTACTTTGGCATTCTAAGGGAGGTTTGGGCCCAACAGAACAATAGTCGTAAACTAAGTGTTTGTTTCTCACATCTTCATATGTTCTTTGTTGTTGAGGATCAAACTTTCAATACTTCACTGCATTCCATGAAAATGTGGGAGAAAAACATTCAGAACCAACCGTGTTTTTGTGAGCTAGGCAGTCATCAATGTCAAATCCTTCATAATGGGCTTGGAAGGGTGCTTCACTCCAATCTGGTTGACCAACCCATGTTCCATTCCATATGGTCACCTCTATTTGCATGGCTTGTACAAGATAATCCACTCCAATATTTATGTTATTCTTAAACACTCTTATGGGAGTACCATCCACGAACCACTTATAAATAAATTAAACTCAATGTTAAAAAAGAATGGTGTGAATGAATTATAAATATAAATAAATTCAATGTTAAAAAAGAATGGTGTGAATGGATTATAAATAAAATGCATGAGAGAAGAGATATTATCCATACACCACTTGATGTTGGTTCCAAAGTAATTGGTAATCATGAAAGTCTTTCGTTGGACCAAACCAAAGAGAGATTCTTTGCTCCCTACCACCTTGACCATTTGTGAACACATTTGTGTGTAACAAACAGGGGCGAAGCCAGGAAAATATTTTGGGGTGGGCTGGAAGTATAATATAAATACTGATAGTATAAGAGAATTTTATCTAGTAAAAAAAAAAATTACACCTTATACCGGCAGTATAAGAGACATAATGAACCTTGCCCTTCAAAACAAATTCTATAGATAAACAAAGAAAAACATACAAGAAATGCAAATATAATAAAAAAACTGTTTTCTTAGCTTCTTTATTTGAAATGAGTTGACATTATAACCTATAAAAAATAATATTTTAAGTAGAGTTTTAAAAGTAATTATTATTATTTTTTAATTACCAATCAATTTTCAATAAAATTTCGAATCTCAAAATCATCCAAACACCCACTCAAACTCCATATTAAATTTGTAAATAAATCACCAAAAATCACCATACAGGAGGATATGAGTGGCATCACTTGCTTGAAGAAACAAATCTGTATGTGTTTTTCCCTCATAAAGAACTAGCTTTGCTTGAGCTCCTACTCTTTGGAGAGCTTTTACAAAAGTTTTACTGTAAAAGACATAAAGTAAATATCTGGAAGTACGCACGAGAATCTAATTAAAAATTGTTAGTTGAACCAAGTCATGTATAATGTATTCAGATGTTAGATGGTTAGAAGGATTTTTACAGTACATTGAAGTTTCCAATGACACACAAACCGACACATGTCCCTCTCCCACACCACAAACATTCACAATATCTCATTTCATCAAAACGTACACCTGCAACTTTTAGCAAATTAAAAGTCTGATAAGTAAAGGCAATCCCACCAAAGCCCAATCTCACAAGTCACAAGTAGTCCTCACTCACTCAGCTCATGACATTACTCACTACTCTCTTCTGTGTCTTTCACAGACACCAATTTCGAGTACCCACCATGGACTCTCCCTCCAAGCCACCAATTATCTCCACCCACACCCACCACCACTGAATTTTTACCCCCACCTAGACTCACTTTTAGCAAATTAAAGTTATCTTATATACACTTACACAGCAAACAAACCAAAGAAAGAAGGAAAGAAAGAACTTAGCAAAAACAAAAAGAGAAAGAAAGAAAGAGTTACAATGGGCAGTGGAGTGGAGTGGACGGCAAACGATGAGGAGAAAATGGCAGTGGTGGAGAGCCGGAGATGTGAGTAGCTTCGGGTCACAGTGAGTGTTTTTGGGTTTCAGATTTCAGATTTGTGATTTTTTTTTTGAAACGGTTAGATCTGTGACTTGGGATTTCAGACTTATGAGCAATTTGGGTTGTTCTAGGTTACAAATTTGTGGATTTGGAATTGGAATTCTGAACAGATTTGGGTTTGGAATTGGATTGGACTAAATTTTTTAATGGGTTTGGCATTAGAATTTGGCTGGGCTAAGTACTGAGTAGTTTTTTTTTTTAAATAAAATTATAGGGGTAAAATTTAAAAAAAAAAAATGTTAGACTGGGCTATAGCCCAGTCTAGCCAATGAATAGCTCCGCCTCTGGCAACAAATATGGTTGTCCCTTATTGCCCAAAAACTCAAAATCAAGTTCATCATGGTTGTTTGTATGTGATCTTAGCTGCCATATACACCACACTAGTATTAAGTATCATATATCCCTTGAATGTAAACCAAATTTGGCAAATAATGGGAAGGGGGTCCAAAAAAATACTTACATAAAAGGTTGTGATAATTCCTATAGAATCCTTATTCGGGAGCTTCATTCTCATATGAAAAAATCCAGAACCATAACTCTTTAGGGATCTAAAACCCGAACCTGTGCCGCCAAAAAAAAAAAAATCTAATTTTCGCATTTAGACATAGTATCATATAATCTCACACTTATAAAAGCCATAAAGATACACATAATACACACAATTTTTTTTTTTAATAAATAATTCAATTGTTAAAACAAGTGGGGAAAATAGATTCAAACTTTGATTTTCCTCGTAAATGAAACTATAAACTACCATTGAGCTACAAGATTCTTAACACACACAAGTTAACATCAAATACACATATACAACTACACAAGGGCAAGCACGTATTAAACGACCAATTATAGTGCATACAAATAGAAGATTGATCAACCTGAAAATTGGTCAATTGAAATCTGAATCTCTTTCCCTTAATTAAGAAGTTGGGTACGACCTTGTCCATACAAGATGACATAGTTTTGTGACCAAGGAACATCCTGAGCACAACTTGCATACCCGACAGTGGCAAGCAAAATCACAAAAAGGCAAAGCACTAAAGAATCCATGAAGAAAGTGGAGTGTGTAATCAATGCGAAGAAATCTAGGTGATCGTCTGGTTTGTGGTCTTATGTTTATATAGGAAGCAACGGTCCCTATAAAGACAAGTTCCAAAACTAGAGGAGGAAACTACTAATGTTGTAACTTGGTTATTTACTTATCTTGCTGTCTATTAATGTGTCTAATCCGACCTCATATGATGAATCTTTGATCATTTTTAGTCTCTAACTACTTCTAATTAATTTAATTTTGATAGCTCGTTATTGCTTCATTCTTTCATTTTATTTTAATTGTTTATCTAAGGCAATATAGGAAAATAGGATTAGGACCTATTCATTCTTTACGTAGAGATTTTGTTTGTTTCTTGTTGATCCAAGGCTATATATATGAAAATACAAAATTAGCACCCATCATCAAATCGGTATCATTCTTTTTTTTTTTTTTTATATGAATAAACTATATTGTATTAAGAAAAAGAGGAAATCATGGGGCCGATTCCATCTACCAAATCCGCCTGAATAACATGAGCATGAAGGGAGGAGATGGGAATGGCACCAAGACAATTACAAAAGGGGGCCCAAGCCGCTAAAGAGTGGGCAAGAGCATTTGCAGATCTAAGAACATGAGAAAAAGAAATACATGAAAAAGATAAAGCAAATACATTGATGTCATTGATGATATTGGAGATAGACCAATGTGGATAGGAGGCTGAGTTCTGTAAAGAGTTGATAACCTGAAGAGCATCTCCTTAAAAAATAATGGAATCCAAACCGGTAGCAAAAGCACAAGAAATAGAAAAAAAGACTAGTTTTGGCCTCTGCCCAAAGAGAGTCGCCATGAGAATCAACACTAACCCAAGCATGAGTAATCCTTCCCATATGATTACGACAAATAGCTGCCAAATAAACATTATTAGGCCTCACAGCAGCATCAAAATTAATCTTATGCCATCTAGGAGAGGGGGGGCCATGGTTTATGAGTGGGGATTGTGGTTTGTTGGGTGGAGAATCCCCAAGCTTGTTGGTGGAAGAGGAATGTTTTGTGTATTTCATGGGCAAGGTGTGGGGGTGGGGAGAGTGGAGGGTTGGGTTGAGGTGTAGGTGATGATGGAAAGGGTTGGTTACTCTTTAGCATTTTGTTTCTATGGAACCAAACTTGGTCACATATAACAAAAGCAAGTAGAGTAAATGATTGGGCCTCCTGTAATTGGAGGTTTAGATGCTTCCCTAGGTTGAGGATGAAGGCAACCCAATCAAAAATGGATGTAAATGGGAGACGGTTTGGGTGGATAGGCCATGGGGAGGTTAGCTAGATGGATTGGGTTATGGGACATTGGGTGAAAACATGGAGTGCAATTTCTACCTGGGCATTGCATAAGTGGCATGTAGTGTCTATAGATGGGATACGGGCTGCTAAGGTGGCTTTTGTTGGAAGGATGTTCCATACTAATTTCCAAATAAGGTTTTTATGGCGACGACTAATTTTGGCTTTCCAAAGGGTATTCTAATCAGATTTGTCTAGGGGACCAGTGGTAGTAAATCTCTCTTTTTGGTCGGTGAGGTATGCCGATTTCACTGAATGGATGCCATTGCTGTTAGGTACCCAACATAATTTGTCAAGTTGACTAGTGAGGGAAAGGTGGATATTTTGTATTTTGGAAGCGGTTAATGGGTCGAAGAGTGAGAAAATTTTACCTCTATCCCACTGGAAGGTGTCAAGGATGATAAGGTCGGCTACCTTATGGATGGTAGGATGAATGTTTGTTGGAGTTGGTGGGATGAAGTTATCAAGAGTGGGAATCCAAGGGGAATCCCATATAGCCGTATGTTGCCCATTGCCAATTTTTGTACATAACCCTTTACTGAGAAGAGGTCTTGATTTTACGATGCCTTTCCATAACCAAGAATAATTTTGGGATGGGATTACCTACATGAAAGGAACTCCTTTAAGGTATTTAGACTTCAACAAGGACACCCAAGATTTGTCTTCTTCTGCTGCCAGTGACCATCCAAGCTTGGAAATAAAAGCATGGTTAGTGTCTAAAGTTTTGCGAAGGCCAAGACTTCCATAGCTTTTTGGTTGGCATATAGATTTCCAAAATTTTAAGCACATATGATTTTTCCCTGGGCTAGCTCCCCACCAAAAACCACGGAGGGTGGAGTCAATTTTGTTACATATGATCTTGGGAAGAAGCAGGGATGACATGGTGTAGGTAGGGATTGAAGCAGCAACATTAGAGATGAGGGTTGTTCTTGCAACTTGAGAGAGGAGTTTGGTTTTCCAACCAATCACACGATTTTGAATTTTTTCAATCAAGCCTTAGAAGGAGGATGATTTGGCTCTATTAAGTTCAAGAGGAAGACCAAGGTGCTTTGTAGTGGGACTGACTTTTTTTAGATTCAGGAGATGGCATAGATTAGCTATTGTTTGCCAGCAGTATTCTTACTGAAGATGACACCTGATTTGCTGTAATTAATCTTTTGCCCTGACCAAGATTGGTATGAGGCGAGGCAATCAAGAATGGTGGCTGCACTTGTGGGGTTTGCCTTTGAAAAAATGAGAAGGTCATCGGCAAATTGTAGATGGGAAATTTGAGGACAGCCGAGGGATATTTTTATACCTTTCAAAGAACCAAGTGTTTCAGCTCTCTAGAGAAGTCTGGATAGCACATCAGCACCAATAATATACAAAAATGGTGAGAGAGGGTCAACTTGGCGAAGACCTCTTGAGGATTTGAAGTTTCCGAAAGGACTACCATTTATAAGGAAGGAGAATGATGGTGTGGATATGCATTGGCTGACCCAATTAATCCATGTAGAGTTAAAACCATGGAGTCGGAGAACATTAAGCAGGAATGACCATTCCATTATATCAAAAGCCTTTTCAGTGTCAATTTTAAGAGCCATTAGGCCAACAATCCCTCTCTTTTTTTTCATTGTGTTCAGAACTTCATGAGCAATAATGGAGTTATCTTGGATAACTCTACCAAGAAGAAAAGCAGATTGTCATGGGGAGATGACTTTATGGAGAAGAGGCTTGAGTCTTATAGCGAGAATTTTCGAAATTTTTTTTTGTATATAGTATTGCAGAGACTAATTGGTCGAAACTGGTTAACCTTAGCTGCTTTATTGACTTTGGAATGAGGGTAATGAAGGTGCGGTTGATCTCTGTGAGAATGTGACATCTTGTGAAAAAACTGGAGACTGCTTCAATGAGGTCTTGGCTAATGATCTTCCAATAATTCTTGTAGAAAAGAGCTAACATGCCATCTGGTCCTGGAGATTTATCTGATTCAAGGCTGAATAAGGTTTGCTTGATTTCATCTGCATTAGGGATTGCACATAACATGTTGTCCTCATCTAAAATCACTGGAGAAATTAAATTGTCAAAGTCATCAGGAAACTGAGGGTTAGAAGAAGTAAAAATATTTTGAAAAAAATTGGACAAAACAAGCGCCAATATCATTTCTGTCAGATAACCACTCATTGTTATCATTTTTTAGAAAATCAATAACATTTTTTCTTCTCCTAATAATGGTAGACACATGAAAGAATTTGGTATTGAGACTAGGACTTGTTAACCATTGAACTCTAGACTTTTGTTTCCAGAGAAGATCTTCCCTTCTGAGATTTTCATTGAATTCCCATGTGAGAGTTTTTTCTTTTTGCAGGTTGGCTTCTGTGGGGGCAAGTTGCTGGATGGTGTTGATGGCCTCAGAGAGAGCTTTGTTGCCGGTTTGGAGCAGGCCAAAGCAGTGCTTATTCCACCAAATTAAATCTTTTTTGGAGACTTTGAGCTTTTTGACAAACTTGAATAATGGGGAGCCAAAGACTAGACAATCCCATGCTTCTTTTATGACTTAGGTGCTGCTACCATCTCTAGTCCACATAGCCTCAAATCAAAAAGGGTGGAGGAATCAATGCCATTGGTATTGAGAATGATTGAGTTATGATCAGATGTGGTGGCAAGGAAATGGTAGATAGAGGCTTTGGGGAAAGTGGAACGCCATTCGATGTTGGAGAAAGCTCTGTCGAGCCTTTCTTTAATGTTGGCAAAATTTAGGCACTTGTTTGTCCATGTGTAAGGATTGCCTAAAAAACCCAAATCAACGAGCCCTTGTTGGTTCACGAGAGCATTGAAGCCATTAGATGAAGAGGATGAAAAGGGTCTGCCACCTTTTTATCAACTTGTAGAAGGACTTCATTAAAATCACCCATGCATAGCCAAGGGCCAGAGAAAGATGAGGCTGTTTGATGTGATGCTTCCCAAAAGATTCTTTTCATTTTTTTGTATGGAGGGCCATAGATAGTCGAGAGCATCCAGGGCAAATTGGGAGGGTCAGAGAAAATAAAGAGATTAATGAGATTTTAGTTTTGAGAGGTTGGTTCAACATCCACCCCGGGTTTCCAACCAAAACAAAGACCGCCAGCGGAACCCATAGGCGGGACAAAAACAGCAAGAGTAAAACCAAGTGAAGTGGTAACGTCTGTCATGATTGACTGAGGATTTTGTTTCCATAAGAAAAATGCAATTTAGATTATTTATTCTGACCAAAGCTTTAAGGGAACGAATTGCCGCAGGCTGAGCTAAGTCTCGATAGTTCCATGAGAGAACTAACATTGAGGGGTTGGGGGCATGGGGTGACCCGCCTCCTCAGCCATAGAATTTGGATTGATTGGGATGTCTGTGAGCATGGGGGATGAATGAGAGTCACTCAGGTTTGTGGGAGAGCGGTTTCTTGCCAAAGTTTTGAGTTTTGGTTTCTTAAATGTGATTGCGGGATAAAGCTGTTTGGGTGGTAGGGAAGTGGTGTTGTAGTGCAAAGGATCCAACTTAATTTTTTTGGTTGATATCGATGTGGGGGAAACTATTTTTCTTTTTTGGGTTGGTGTAATAGGGCTGGAATGGAATGGATTGGTTTGTGTAATAGGCTTGTCAAAAGTAGGTGGGATTGTTGGGCATGAGCTCAAACTTGCATGTACTTGGCCCACTTAAGTTGTTTCACCCAATAAAGGGGCTAGTTGGTTTATTTAAAAATGCAGATGTCATTTTGAAGAGGACAAAAGCCTCAGTGAGGCTAGAATTGGGATTTATGTTGGGGATGGGTTGAGATATCAGAGCATGTTGAAGGGATGGTTCAGTTTGTGCAGAGATAACGTGTGGTAGGTGAGATCTAACAAAGCTAGTGTGTGATTTGTTTGACTGCTGGGGGATATGGGTCGGCTGACTAGTTGAGAGGCTTGTGTCAGAAGTATTGGTGAAATTCCCAAGATCCAAGTCACGTGAGGAACGGCTTGGTTGAGGGAGTCGGTGATCACGCCGAGATAGTCTATGATGGTGGCGTTAGGGATGAAAACAAAGGCTTATTTTGATGTACTTTGCGGTAGAGAGTATGGTGGGCTGAAGATCGGGGTTAAGGAGGTCTTAGGTTCACGGGTGGAGGGTTTGATTTGTGGTGGAGATGGATTTCCGGCTTGGATTGGGGTTGTGTTTCCTGTGTAGATCGGGGTATGTATGGGGTGTTGTGGGTTTCTAGTGGGATGTAGGTTGGTGTTTTGTGTCAAGTTGAAGATCGGGGTTAGGGAGGCCGATGGTTTGGGGGTTGTGGTCGGATTTTGTGGTGGAGATGGGGTTTCATGGTGGATAGGAGTTCGTGTGAAAGGTGGAGGATTCTGTGAGGAAGATGGGTTGGTTTGGTGGGCATGGTAGAGTTCCATAACTGATTGGTGGTGAGATTGAGTGGTCTGTGATGGGGTTTGGCGAGCTCAATACGCATAGTCTTGAGAAGTGGATTTTGGACCAGCAATGATTTCTGTAAGTCTTGAAGATTTTTGCTCGGTGGGGTTAGCTTGGATCCATGGGCTATAACCTTTGGGACCAATATCCCATTTCAGAGCTAGTTCAGGGGGGGGGGGGTCAAAACTGCAATCAGTTTTGAGATGGCCTAATCGATCACAATGGAAACAAAAATCAGAGAGCCTCTCATATTTGAATTCGAACCAAGCATCAGGATGTGGGCTTTGATCCATGAGGAAACCACACTTGAGAAGAGCATAAGCTTCAATTTCAACTTTCATTCTCAGATATTTTCCTACGGTAATAGTGCCATTTTCATTGATATCAATTTTGAGGAGATTCCCCACATGAGCATTGATGTGTTTAGCATTTTCTTTTGTCATGTAATCTATAGGAAGATGGTGGACTTGGATCCAAAAGCTTGTGGAAAAATCCAGATCATGGGGGAGGGTTCCTGGGGTCCAATATTTGAGAATAAGATGCTTTCCATCTATATTCCAGGGGCCAAAAGAGATTGTGTGTTGTAGGTCATTTTTTGAGGTAAATTTAAATAGGAAAGTGTTTTGGCCAAAGGAGGCAATGGATAATCTGTGGTTGTCTTTCCAAGCTTTTTGTATGATGGCAATGACTTTGTTGTAGTTGACATCTTTGGCTGAGATTAACTTGCCAATGTGAGTGAGTTTGGTGAGGTTTTATATGGTTATAGGATCGGGTTTGAGAGATATTGGTTTGTATGTGGAGGTATTGTTTGTTGGAATGATTACATTTCTTGTTGCAGGATTTGTCTAAGCAAGTGTGTTTGGTGTATGGTTTTCTATATTTGATAGGTTCAGAGGGGCGGTTAAGATGATAACATTGTGATATAGGTGATATATGGTTTTGTATTGAGGAGGAAGGTGAGGTGCAGGGGAGAGGATGAGTTAATGGAAAAGGGGCTATAATGGTGAGAATGTGCAGATATGTATGGTGGGAGATGGAGGAGGTCTAAGGTTAGATGGGGGGGTTAAGGAACTCACAGGGAGGGGGGGAAAACTCAGAGAGAGGAGAGGATGATGTTGCTTTAATATAAATCGGTATCATTCTTTACATCTTCTATGTATTAGTATTACATACTTTTATTGGACCATAGATGACTTGGGAATATCCATTTAAGTGGTATATCTATTTCATCGATGACTAGGGAAGTATCAATTTCATCTATGGTATAAATAGATATTTCCAAATCCCAATCTAGGTATGATAACGCCATCAAGAGCCATTGGAACTCCACGGCTCCACGCTCAAGCTCAAGTGCTTGATCAAATGAATATAGATCAATTTAGAGTAGAAATAATATGGTTTTCGTTTGTAAATATGAGAATAAAACTTATATGATAATAACAAGATAGATGGATGCGTCATCAAGTTGGAGTTGGAGAACTTGTTTATTTATGTGGGGTACTATTTTTTGTTTTTTATTGAAACGATAGTTGTTATTTATTCATAAATCAAGTCTATCTGTACAAGAGGAATAATAGAAATAAGACAGTCTTCCAACCACACGTGATCAGAGAATACTTTTATTGGACCATAGATGACTTGGGAATATCCAAGTCATTTCAATGGTATATCTATTTCATCGATGACTAGGGAAGTATCAATTTCATCTATGGTAAAAATAGATATTTCCAAATCTCAATCTAGGAATGATAACGCCATCAAGAGCCATTGGAACTCCATGGCTCCACGCTTAAGTGCAAGTGCTTGATCAAATGAATATAGATCAATTTAGAGTAGAAATAATATGGTTTTCGTTTGTAAATATGAGAATAAAACTTATATGATAATAACGAGATAGATGGACACGTCATCAAGTTGGAGTTGGAGAACTTGTTTATTTATGTGGGGTACTATTTTTTTTTATTGAAACGATAGTTGTTATTTATTCATAAATCAAGTCTATCTGTACAAGAGGAATAATAGAAATAAGACAGTCTTCCAACCACACGTAATCAGAGAGTGAGGACAAAACCTCTGTAGCCAAAGCTGTAACGGCGTTGTTACAAATATCGTTAACAAGAGAAAAACTAATAAACTAAAAATATAGAATAAATCCATAGATGTCGTCAACTAGAACTCCATTAGCCGTCAAGAATGAGGGACCCTTTTGCACCATTCCAATGAGATCTGAACACCCTTCACTTCTACACACAAAATACCAATATCAGGCGCAAAGTGAAGGCCAACCAAAATAGCACCAGCATGTTCCTAGAAAAAATCTCTACAACGATCTGAACTAGTACAAAAAGCACCACTCACCATTCCATTGGAATCACGAATCATAAACACCACACCTACTCGATCCTTTACAGCATTAAGTTGACACGCAATGTTCATTTTGTAATGAGCACCTACATTACAAAAAATTTCTTACAGTCTAATTTTTCTTCATTATGGATATTATGAAATTCAAAAAAAAAAAAAATAATCCCACTAATTAGATCCTCATTGTCTTTGAAGCTTAGAAAACCGAGTTTTGTCAACTTTGGAATTATGATACCACTCGAGCCTATTGGTCCTCCATAACTCGGTCTAATAACAAGTTAATATGACATCCTCGATAGTAAGCTACACCTTCTATCCCACGTGGTACTATGATGGCAAAATAAGAAATTACACTACGCAAGAGTTGTTAATGATAGTAACTAGCTATACTTTCAGGGATAACCTAAACCTTGATATATTCCAAAAAAAAAAGGGATTCATATGTGTTTTTTCTTATTAATCGTTGGTCTTATAGATGACCTTACATGCTTGAAATTCAAATGAGAAAATAAGATAAAAGCCAGAGATAAGTTAAAGCTAATGACAAGTATGACATAAATGTACCAGATTTCATGAGTAGAGAGCATGTATTTTGTGTTTTTTCAAATATGATTTTTGGGCTTAAAGTCGTGAAGACATGAACTTTTTCAAATGTATACGAGACTCTAATTAGTGAGTCTCCTACAAAAAGAAAAAGAAAAAGTTAAACCTTAGGTACAGTTCCTTAAGTTTAGTACTTTAGGTTCCCCAAATATTTTTATATTTATTTTTGATAATATAATATAGTTGGAGAGAGGGAAATTGAAACCATAGATTTTTCTGTTGAAAATACTTGAAAGTGTCAATTAAGCTAATTAAATTTAAACAAATAATTGTATTACATTTAATTTTCATTGGAAAATAAAACCATTGTTTGTATTTTACTGGTTAGTATAATAATGTATTTGAATTTAATTAGGGAGCCTAATATATTGTACCTAAATCCTATCTAAGATCAAATATGCCACAATCAATTGAAAAAAAAAAAAAAAATCGTTGGTAGAACTTGAATACAAAAATTTTACATCTCAAAAAGCAACAAAAATAGATTTTAAATGAAAAAATATAAAAATATATATATATATTATATAGAAAATTAATAAAATTCAAATTTTAGAAAATGTGTCATTTAAAATTGTTCCCTTAGGCCTCAAAATCCTTTAAGCCAATTGTTATTAGAAATAGAGTTGATGACAAATGGAGCATAACAATTCTAATAAAATAAATGGAATAAATTTATATTAACTTACAATTTTGAAGACATATTTTAGAATAAGAAAGTGAACCTAACACACTTTTTTCTTCATCTTCTTGTAAATTAATTATTCATTCTGGGCTCTTTTTCTTTTTGGGCCTTTAGCCCATTTGAGCCGCCCATGCTTGATAACCCTAATTGCCCTCCCTTTTTATAGCTTTTCTTTTCCACACCATTTTTTTGGCAGCCGCTCTCTCGCTCTCTCAGCCCCCCTTGCACTCAGAACCTCCCTCGACTCCGACTCCTTCATCTTCGGTGAGTGAACTCGGTTACTTGTCTTTTTGTTGTTTTAAACTTCACTGTAAATTGGAACGTATGATATGATATGATATGACACGTTGTTTTTAGATGTCTCAGATTTCGAAATGTTGAAAAGTTTTAGATCCCAAAACCTATGATACTTGTTTATGTCGTTTAATTTTTGTTCCTTGTTTGGTTTGTGAGATTACTAGTGGAAAATGCTTTACTGGTTATGCAATTTATTTTATTGTTATGCCATAAGATCTATATGATTTGTGTATATTTTTACCATGTGAATTAGCATAGAAAGTAAAAAGAAAAAGAAATTTAGTATGTTTGATTATTGCATTCGTAGGAACAGCTAATTCTTTGAAATGGGTCGTGTTCGTACCAAGACTGTGAAGAAGTCCTCTCGCCAGGTTATCGAGAGGTACTACTCTCGGATGACCTTGGACTTCCACACCAACAAGAAGATCTTGGAGGAGGTTGCAATCATCCCCTCAAAGCGTCTCCGTAACAAGATTGCCGGGTTCTCTACCCACTTGATGAAGCGTATTCAAAAGGGTCCAGTGCGCGGCATTTCGCTCAAGCTGCAAGAGGAGGAGCGTGAGCGTCGTATGGACTTTGTGCCAGATGAGTCTGCCATTAAGATTGATGAGATTAAGGTTGATAAGGAGACCATTGACATGCTTGCTGCTCTTGGCATGTCTGAAATTCCCGGGCTTGTTGAAGCTGAGCTACAGCCTGTGGTTCCTGCCCAGGCATTTGGTCGGGGTGCAGGTGGTCCTGGTGGACCTAGGAGGTACTAAGGTAACTTCATCGGGTTTTGATCATCAAATATTTTAGTTTTTATTGAAGGTATTGGGTACTCTTTTTTATTGTTAATTTTGATTTTGGTACTAATGATAAAGTAAACAGATCTTGCTTTTTTGTTGTGGTTAATGGGTGTTTTTGAACTTGGAAGTTGCTACCCTTAGTTTATTTAATGGAGAGATTCTGAGTCTTTGTTATGGTTCATGGTTATTCGCAAATGTGCTTGGCATTGCTATTAATGGGTTTCATTTTGTGTATGTGCATTTGAGATAATGATTGCAATTCAATTTATGTTTTTGCGTAAGTTTGGAATATAGTATACTTTTTCACCAGTGCTCATGGTATATACAGCGGTGGACATCTGCATCTATGAATGATGTTGCAGCATGTTCCATATGTGGTGATGCACAAGTCTTATTAATTTTTACTCCTAGTACAAGGTTTCTTCTCAAATCATTGTCTTGTTTATCAGATGTTAGCTTTGAGGCCTGATTTTACTCGTGGGATTGTCATCAGTCAATAAACACTATAGGTTTGATGATACTGGGATTATCATTGTGATGTTGACTTTGTTTGAAGTTGGCTTGTCTTGTGCTGATTAAAGCCTTTCTTTTTGTGTTCTCACTCTTGTTTAATAGAGGTTATTTTTTAGGTCCTTGGTGTTATATATGAGGAACTTGTATGTTGAGCAATGAAAATTCCGTATGATGTGGTTTTTCTTAAAAGGCCCACCTTATTCAAGGTTAAATGATCCACCATACTTCGCCTACATCCTTTGAGTTAGTTTACCAGTTCCCCAAATGTTTGTGTTATGTCTTGTGAGCTCGTGTCGTATGTAGCCTTTTATGCTGCTTTACTCTGGTTGTCCCTAGCTCAATATTTTCATTGTAACATAATGGAATTGAGGGAGTGACTATCTTTTAGACCCTCTAACTGGTCTCCTACTGGTTGTCCCTAAGCTTCTTGAAGCTTAGAAGAGCTCCATTGTTCTATTAGATGCACGTCTGAGCTCCCCTTGATAATATTAGCGTGTATTACTTCTAGGGAGGTCAACTAGTTGTGATTCATTTTGGGTACTGACGATTGCTTGGCATTGAAGAACACTCCATTCACCAAGATGGTTTATTTATGTTAGACTTGGATCAAATAACACCCCGAGGCTGTGCAGTGATAGGTTACCCATATGTAACCTTGCACTGCTATTATATGCAACCAGGCCCGGCACGGCCACCAGTGAGTACTACTACTGGTTCTGAGTGTTACTACTGGTTCTGAGTGTGTAGTTCTTTGACTACCATAGGTTTCATTATGGACTGTATCAAGCCTTCTTTTCTTGGATTAACCTAGGACCGTATCGGTTTCATTGGGAGACTTGTGATCCCTTCCTACTCTAGGCATAGTCTTACATTTCCAAGTAATCCCACTATGTGTAACTCAGCCGTTGTAAGCAGTAGCTGTGAAATCCAGAACTGATCCTAATTAGTTTAAGAAAGTATGAGACTGGTTCAAGTACATAATCTTAACTTAGAGAGAGGTTAGAGACCCCAACACTCATTGAACTAGTTTGGTGGTTATTTAAGCCATGCATGATCCAAAATTTGAGTATAGGCAAAAAAAAATTTTACCAAAAAAAGAAAAAACAGAGGAAATCTAAAAGAATAAAAGAGGTTCGCCTAGTCTCTATAGCTATTAGTCCGTCTAATTCTCTTTTGGAGGCAGCTACCTCTAATCATATGGGGTGAGAGAGGGTGCGTGGATAACTCTTATTTTTAGGTGACCAGCCTTTAAAAAGTTCAAATAATACAGTGAAGACAAATATTACGATGCTTTTCTATGCATAAATACAGCGAGAGTGTATATGCTAAAAAAAAAAAATATCACACTTCCCCATGCTCCAGTATGGTGCCAAGGCACTATTTTCACTCCCGCAAACAAGAACTGGAAACAGAATTAATTTGACATAAAAGGAAATCAATCTCATTAAAAAGGTGTAACGCAAATGCATTGGGTTTGAACAAGTGAAATCTCATTGAATTATTAACAAATTGTTATAAGAGTTAGTCAGCCATTCAGTAATGAAGCATTCTTTAACATTATTTTTTTATGAAAAGCATTCTTTAACATTTGAAATCAGAAAAAGGGTAATAAATGAGGTTTGATGACATCTATGATCTATCAATTGTTTTTAGCAAGAGATCATGAAGTCATTATGCAGGCTGTCCTAAGAACATGAACCGTGTCGACCATAAAAAGTCCCTCATTACTTGATGAATCATATGTTTATTGTTAGTGTACAAGCCCAACGGGTTCTAGGCCCATTGTATTTTACGTTACTTGTATAGGGTCTGGGGGAGCAGCCCCTTAAACAATTATCCCTTTTCAGGACATTATTTCATATCATTCATTTTAAGCAAACATTAAGAATTTTCAATGCATATACTACTATAGTCACAATACTCGGAGTTCATGTACAAAAGAAAAAAAATAATCAAAGAGAAATTGGAACCTTATTCAGAGGCCCAGAACTTGATTTCATTAACGTGATTTAAATGGTAGGCAACTAAAGTAAGAGAAATAATCTAAGACATGTATCATTGACCACAGAGTCAGGAATCTCTTGGGTCTTTAAAGAATAAGAGGTGAAGATATGTATTGTCCTGCTTTCCATTGGCCATAAGCAAATAGATATATGCCATTAGAACTGGCCAACACAAGCAAAGGACACTTAATAAGCTCCCTCTCTGAGAACATAATTAAATAGTCTTGAACTCTTGATACAAGAAAACCTCTCAAGCTGCTATTCTAGCCAAACCGATAGTTAGCTCATTGAAGCTATGGTAATTGAGACAAAAATTAAAGAATTAAAGAAGAAGAAGAAATATGAATGGTCAAATTTTGAAACCTTTGTAGCCATAGGCTATGAAATTGTGAAGCTCTTTAAGGGTATTGAAGCCAACCCAATTTCTACACTCCTGCCTTCTCTTTTAAGTTGCAAGCACCAATTTGTTTAGTTGCCTCAAAACTGATCTTTTGGATGATGGAGGAAACCAACCTCCATCTAATGTACCACAACTTCTCTGATATCATAAGAATTGGTTGATAGTCATTACACTTCTGCGCAGACGCGGGAGAGCAAATGTTTTAAACCAACAACAGTCACTCAGATCACAAAACACCACAAGATGGTGAGGTGGCCACCATGTCACCAAAAGTCTCCACAAGAACAACAACCATTCCTAAAATGGTGAAATCGGTTTGTATCCCGAACAATGATTTCTCTTCCTGTAAAACTTGATGCAAGCTTCATAAAAGAATGGCAATCCCCACAAATCCTAAGATTCTTCATAATCCTGATAGGCGCATTTGAAGGTAAGCACATCAAACCAAAAGTAAGAGCAAGCTTCTCACTATGGTGCCTTAGGAGTTCCTGCTTTCTGCCCTCTTCCACATAGTGTAGGTCATGTGCGGTCTCAGCCTTGTAATCTAGCTTCTCCAATTCTTCAACTAAATGATCCAACTTTGAGTAAATCTCAGCAATTTTAGGATGGTTTCTCTCTCCAACCATAAATGAATGAACTTTATCCTTGATTTCAATCCAACTCTTACCCCTCTCCTTCTTGACCTCACTTTCTTTAAGAAGCTTCCTTGATTTCGCAACTTCTTCCCACTTTTTATTCGCTGCATATACATTTGAAAGCAAAATATGATTTCCTGCATTGTTAGGTTCCAGCACAAACAATTGCTTAGCTGCAACCTCGGCCAATTCAAGATTTCCGTAGACTCTACAAGAAGATAGAAGAGAACCCCAAATTGAAGCAGTCGCATGGAATGGCATGTTCTTTATCATTTCATAAGCTTCATGAATCTGCCCTGCCCGACCAAAAATATCAACCATACATGAATAGTGAAGGACGTTAGGTGACAAACTGTGCTCCTTTATCATGAGATTGAAATATTTCTGTCCTTTTTCAACCAAACCCATATGACTACATGCTGATAACACAGCAATATACGTTACTTCATTTGGATACATACTCATCTGTTGCATTTTCTCAAATAAAATCATCACTTCTAGGGAGTGAGCATGCCTAGCAAACCCAGAAATCATTGCATTCCAGAAAACAATGCTCCTCTCTTCCATACTGTGAAACACAATGTAAGCTTCTCCAATGCAGCCACATTTGGCATACATGTCAATAAGTGAGGAGGCAACATATATATTGGAACCAAGTCCAGTTTTGCGTAATACAGCATGCACCTGGTTCCCTTCAATCAGAGCTGCCAGACCCGCACAAGCACATATTGTAGATGAAATCGTAAACTGGTTCTGTTCCAACCCCATCATTTGAGCTTTGCGAAACAACACCAAAGCCTCCTCATAAAGCTCATTTTGTACATACCCTGCCACCATTGAACTCCATGTCACAGCACTCTTTTCTGGCATGCACTCAAAAACCCAGCTCGCATCCTTTATCAAATTGCACTTGGCGTAAACATCAAGCAATGCAGTTCCCACAAACACATTCAAGTCCATTGCCGCCTTAATAGCAAAAGCATGCAACTGTTTACACTCAAACATAGCACATTTTGCAGCACAAGCACAAAGAACACTTGAAACAGTGAATTCACTACATGTCGTTCCTTCTCTTTGCATCCCAATAAAAAGAGTAAGAGCTTCCTGCTCCTCACCATTCTGAGCAAGTGACCCAATCATCGTATTCCATGAAACCAAGCTTCGTTCTGGCATTTTATCAAACACTTTACGAGCACAGTCAACTAAACCGCACTTAGCATACATGTTAATGAGCATATTTGATGTTAAAACGTCCGTTTGCAACCCAACATAAATAATCTGTGCATGGCACGCCTTCCCTTCCATGGGGGCTCTTGTTCTTGCAAATAACTGCAACATTTCATGCAAACTGGAAACATGGGTAGCACTTGTACTCAGAGGTTTCACATTGGCTAATACTGAAAAGTGTCTATAATGAAGGCTAAAACTACCATATAGTCTCCTGTATCTCCTTAGGGTTTTCATATTATTGTCCAAAACATGTTTAAAAGCCTTTGAAAGGGATGTGACCATGGAAGTTACCTTCACAAATCACACTGAATTTTGTAGACCACCATACGTATTGATTCCATATTAAACCATATGGTTGGACATGAGCTTCATATATGTCATGCATTTCAACTCATTTTTAGCTTTTTGACTGCCTAGAAATATTGAAGTGGAGGCATAAATAGAGAGACTCAAACCATTATAATTATTACTTCCTCATTTTTTTGGTAAAATGAATGAACTTCATTATATAGCTCTTAATTTTTGTATTAGATTACTTGCTTTTATTGGTTTGGAGAGTATTACGTGAGTTCTCTTTTGACTAATTGAGATTTATTATAATTAAGAAGGGATGTTTTAAATCCATGTTGAACTCCAAGGTCATTCAAGACTCGAGAGCAGGGTCGCCCAGCCTTTAAGCCATTTAAGCAATGGCTTGAGGCTCCCAAATTGGAAAAGGCTCCAAATTTTTTTATGGTCCATATGTAATATATATTAATAAAAAAACCTATTTTTTTTTTTTTTTCTCTCTCTCTCTCCGTTTCTTTCTCACTCCAGTCTATCACTCCCTCAACGTACCGTGAGTCTGCTTCTCTTTCAGTTCTTTTCTTTTTTCTCTTCACAATCTTTTTCTCTGCTTTTTGATAAGAGCTCTTTGTGAGTCGTGTTAAATGAAAATATCTAATTGTTGGTTGTGGGTTGTGGCCAACATCAAGCCACGAGTAATTTCATTTTTTTTTTTCTGTTTTTTATTTTATGAACCAATGGTTAGATTAAGTCTTTTGCATTTATTTTGTATGATGGATAAAGCATAGAAGCCATGTGAGTTATTGTGATGATCTTGAAGAAAATCAAATATTCTATTTGATGGGTATAGGACCTTTTTTTTTTATTTTTAATTGTGATTAATAATTTTGAATAAAATTCATAAATATTAATTTAATTTAGCATTGAATGAAAAAAAAAAAAAAAAAAAAAAAAAAAAAAAAAAAAAAAAAGGCCTCAATTTTATATTTGGCTTAAGGACCAAAAAGTTTGGACCGAGCCCTACTCGAGAGTACTATGTGCTACTTTTGATCACCTGGCATGAGGACTTTCTTCACATATTTGGTGTAAACACAATAAAATTGCTAAATAAACGAACATAAATAAGTTTTTTTTTTTTTTTTTCAAACATGAGTCCGAGCTATTCATAAATGGCTCGGTTAATTTACAACCTTAGTGGGAGAAACACAAAGAAAGAGCTAAGATACAATAACAATAATATTTGCTTTGTCCAAACCCACAAAAAATTAATTTTTTTCTTCTTAAAATTAGGATATATATTAACCGACTAAATAAAGTCCAGTACAAAATAAATAACAATTCCTATGAAACACACAAAATAGGGATTCCAGTAGTGTCCTAGTACAAATTATCAAGCAAGCTGGGACAAATATCCTTCCACTGTTGATAACCTTGTTAGCCAAAACATGAACACATCAGTTCGCCTCCTTGTATATGTGCTTAATGGTTACCTATGGTGGTCTTGCTAGTATGTTCCTATAATCAGACACCAGAGTTAATATCTAAGGTGAGATATGCTTGGAGTAGATAGCCATATTGTAACAAGAAATAATGAGTCAGTTTCAACTAGTGAAGAAGATATGCTGGGCTATCCGAAAATCAAAGTTTATCATAAGCTTAAATCACTTAATTGACTTATAATTAACGTAAAGGATTTAATTCCAAATTTGATAAAATCAAGCATAATAAAGACAACTGAATTTTCCTTGTTTTGAATTTGAATTTATTTTTCTATCACATGGCAAATTGGATATAATTAAACTCTAAGATTTTTTCTGCGTTCTTTCTTCTTTTTAATTATGTCACGTAATCAAAAGTTTTGTAGTTTAATCGTATTGTATAGTCTCCTTGGTTCAAATCCCTCATCTCCGTTGTTGTAACTATCGAATCTTAATAGTATTAATAATACTAAAAATCACGTACGTTTTAAATTTTTTTTTTTTAATGTTAACTTGGTTTTGACATGTTATAAATAGGGTGATCTTAGTAATTAATGTGTGATTAGGTTAGGATTTCCTTAGTACGCTTTATTTAGATATCGCTTAATAATACAAATGATGGACATCATGCAGATTGGAACATTAGGAGAAATTATCCATTATTCTCGTTGTATTGTACATGTGCTCCTCTCACCCAATACAAATAAGTGATTTCTTATATATTCCCAATTTTAAAAGCATCTCCAACAAGCTCTCTATTCCCCTCTTTTCTCCACATGTACAGAGCCAAAGCATGATTTTGTTGCTCCAGCAGCTTCTCTTAAGGCTCTCTACATGTTCTAAATGCTACAATAACTCTCTACTCACATTAAAAAATAATTTCATTTTCTCTCTTCACAACAAAAGAATAAAGAGATGATAAAGAATGAATAAAAAATATAGTATTTAAATGGGATAGAAAAATAAAATAAGTATATTTAAATAAAGTAGAGAAAGAATAAAGAGTCTGTTGAAAAGTGTATTTGAAAAAATAAGTAGAGAGTGGCTTTTCTCGCCATATGTGAGTGAAAGAGTAGAAAGACTGCTGGAGAATCATATAGTCATCCAAACTCACAATAGTTTATTTATATTGGTTGGAAGTAGTACGTGTAAATACAACAGGTGAAATGAATAATTTCTCGAACATTAAACAATGAAATACAAATAATGTTATCTTTTTCAAGAATAATTAAATTCAATATAGTTATGTGACTAATTCAATTGAAGAACTTCATATACTTAACCTACAAAAGTGTATATAAGTCTAGTCACCCAACAACTCTAAGAAGAATATGACCCAACATGATACCCTTTATATATAAAATGTTCTCACTTCTTCTTCCATTTGGTTTGTCTGCCCACTTTCTCTTTGTTGTCTTTTTCATTAAATGAGGTTTTAGTTCCACTCATATGTAAAGGAATCTTGGTTTCTCCACCACATCCCCACACCCACCGGAAAATTATAGAATATTTCGGGAGTACATTAAATAAGTACTTCCTATTCTCACATAAATGGTGGGTCCCACCATGTATTTAATTAGCGGGACCAACAACTTATGTGAGAGGAGGGAGTATGTATTTAATGTACTCCTGAAGTATTCTATAATTACTCCACGCCCACCACATGACTTCTTTGAAGTCTGAACTTTGAACTCTCTAATTAGGTTTATTTATTTATTAGGCTAAAAATATCTTATCGGGCCAATATATTGCATTGAGGCATGAGCTTACATTTTTAAGGGTTTGTTTGGTTGGGTAGAAAACATAGAGGAAAAAAAAAAAAAAAAAAAAAAAAGGAGAGAAAATAGCTGGAAAATGAGAGGAGAGAAAACTGGGGAGTCTCGGATTTTCCACTTGAGCCCACAAAATGTGGAGGCTCTGGGTCATTGAAGTTAAAAGACTTCTTTGCCCTTTGCTATTATGTATGATTTTTTTTTTTTGACATAGTAGTAAATTCATATAAACTTCTTTTTCCATTATTTTACTTTTTCACCCTCTCAACTAAAAACATATGATAAAAATACAAATCTTTTCTATTATCTCAACATTTCAATACTCACACTTTTACATCCTCCTAACAAAATAGAGCGTAATGATTTTTAACAAATAATGTGGCTTTTATACATGTATATATATATTTTTAAAAAGGTATATTAACCCTCAACAAATATATATATATATTAAAAATGGTACATCAAATACTTTTTTTTTTTTTGTCTAACTTTGGGTGTTATTCTCAATAGTCACTAATTCGAGTCCTCACATATCCAAGGAAAAACTTTGTACTTATCATGACACAATTGGTAGTAGGATGTTATGTGTTCTTCTAGAATTAATCGAAGTACACGTAAACTGTTTCGGACACTCAAAAGAATAAAAAATAAAAATAAAACCTTTTGTTTTTTTTTTTTTACTTAATGGTGTGTTCATAATCTAAACTTATACATGACGTGAAACTTCTTTCACAATAGTGACGCATGTTATAAGTCGAACTCCGACCTCAAATCCGTAAAGTGAGAAATATGATTTGACTTCTCATTACTAAGCCACCACCACGGGTGATTGGTACATGGTGATCGGTGTCAAAATAATTTTGCTTTCACGATTCATCCAAAAGGACTTAGCAAATAGTATCCCAACAATGCGTAACTGTCGGGCATGCACTGCCGTGTTGGTACATGGTGATCGGTGTCAAAATAATTTTGCTTTCATGATTCATCCAAAAAGACTTAGCAAATAGTATCCCAACACTGCATAATGGGCATGCACTGTTTAAGATAACGAAAAACATCCGAATTCATCGAGTGAATACAGTTCGTTGAGTAATCAGCATTTTAGGTGGTATTGGTTTACTGACCTTGAATGATTTTGGTAGCTAGGGTCCCCTGAAGATAACACTTAGACGTGGTCCAACAAGTTGATATGTCAGATCATAAAAAGGAAAAATCAGATGATGATAGCTCCAATTGACTGATTTGACATGACCCTTATCAGGGAAAAGAAATTGTAAGGCTTAAATTCGTCAATTTCGCTTTTGTAGAATATGAATATCTCAAGTTTTTATAAGGTCAATGTCTAAACAGACCGAATTTCGAACATTATCTATTTTTGCTGTGGAAGCCTGAGATCCACATGCATGGTCCACCTCAATCTCGAGCAACTTGATTAAAATGAAATGAAAAGAAAAGCACTAATTAGGATAGATGATTTTGGTATTTGATTAAATTATATATCCTATGAATTTGTCAAACATTAGCCATCACTGTCTAGGAATCCTTTATTTTTTTATTTTTTTTTTATATTTGAAATCTTATCAAGATATGATTTCTTGAATCTTGAAAATAAATCTCAAATACATGGTCCCATTCACAAATATCATATACTTAAATGTGAACTCGAAGCATAGCCAGAACTTCACCAATTGAACACTGTCCAAGAATTTTATTGACATGGAAGCCATAGATGATCCATAAGTTGATATTTAGTGGATATATTAATTAATTAAGTGGATAAACTCAAAATGTGATATAGATAGAGTGTCAGGCTGACATGACAAAGAAAATGAGGAGGCATAGGAGAGACAGAAATTGAGCTAAAGGATTAGCTGTTCACAACAATACAAATTTAGCTTGAATACAACTTCGTTGGTTTGACTTCGATCGTTAGAGAAGTCCTTTCATAAGATTAAGCATATCTTAACCAACTGAAAGTTGGAATAAAGAGCCAAATATTAAGATACCCAATTCAACACCCCAATAACATAATATCCTCCTCATCTCATCCCTTTTTATACCTTCCTTTTTGGATGTAGTTTTCATAGCCATTATTAATAGCTAGGTCAACTCAGATTGATGGCGAGTTGTGGTGTGAAAAGTATCAAATGACCTTTTTTTTATTGTTGGTTGATGATTGATTAGAGCAATTGGTAAGGTCCTACTTCAACTTGACAAAGTTCTCTTCTTCACTTGCCTAACTCAAATGGAAATCGTATGACAGAAGGAAGAGTAAATAAAAAACAGGGGAAACTACAAAATGACCATTATGGTTTTCCTTTAATACATAAAGTACTCTAAAGTTTAGACGGTCACATATAATCTCTTGAAATTTTATTTTAGGTGTAAAAGATTAGTCCTATGTTAAAATGAAAGGGTTTACATTAAATTACTATCCAATTCAATATTACTTTTTGAATTTTTGGACATCTTATGCTATTTATGGTGTTCTATATATATATTCTTGGCTAAACTATCATTCCTAAATTTTGCATGAAGTTCATTTTTCGTCCCTGAACTTAGAAAAGTTCGTTTTTAGTCTCTAAACTTTAAAAAAATTCGTTTTTATATATAAATTTCGTCATGTGTAAAAATGAATTTTTTTCAAAATTCAGGTACAAAAAACGAATTTCATGCAAAGTTTAAGGATGAAAACAATAATTTAACCTATATTCTTTATTCGTTAGTAGTGTGTAATTTAACTTTAAACCATTTATTTATTAGAGATCTAACTTTCTTACATTTAAAACAAAGTATAAGGGGATTATGTGTCACATTCTAAACTTCAGGAGGCTTTATATATTAAAGATAAATGAGTTTTTTTTTGGTAGTTTCTCCTTAAAAAATAACATCAATGAGAAAGTAAAGTTGAGATATTAAAAGAGTGCACTATTGACGCCCAATCATATACGACACATAAACTTAAGAAATTTAGGTGGTGAGTGTTGTCATCAATGTGGTGCATGCATATGTCATATGTGAAGTTAAAAAGAAAAGAAAAGAAAAAACACATACACACACAAAGATTTATTTTAATATCCAAAGAGATGTTATGTAAAAAGAAACATTATCTATTCCATCTTTAATTAAAAAAAAAAAAACCCTTCTATACCTTACCTTAAAATACATTTTTCACATCAACTAATAGCTCTCTTTTATGAGGAGAACTAATGTTCAAATCTCTCCAATTATGAATCATCAAAATAAATAAATACATAGTCCATCCAACTAAAAATTGCTTCTTCTTCTTTTTTACGGAAAAGTTAAAAATAAATAAATAAATAAAACATAATCATACCTCTATGTCAATTAAAACCCCATTCTCTTTATTTATTTTTTGAAGATGAAATCTCATTCTCTTTAAAGGTTAGCTTTCATCCACTAACGTACCATAGTAACGTTCTTGACTACCCAAATCCCATCATTATTCCACATTTTACGTCAACATTTTTTGGTCCTCTATATATTTCCTAATAAAAGGATTCATATGCCTTTTCTCTTATTAACTCTTGGTCTTATAGATGACCTTACATGCTTGAAATTTAAAAGAGAGAATGAGATAAAAAAGAGATAAGCTAAAGTTACTGACAACCACCCACCCAATTTCATCTATATTATGAATATAGGCATGTGAAAATGGCTGAATAATAGAAAATAATTTCACAATTGAGATTTGTTTATGTGAATAAAAGTTTTTTATTCATATAATTATTTGAAATTATAAAAAATATTCATGATTTACAAACTAAACAGTATAAAATGTTTTCAGTCATATTATTAGAATTATTGACCGAATATATGAATGAATCAATTATTTAGAAAATGAGTATCTTTTCAGAAAATATTTTCCGTCAAAATAAACTAAACTTTTCAATAAGATATATAACTTAAATGTGTAGCTCATCACTTGTCTTGTTAGAGCATTCACAACAGGTTAGATAAATGGGTTTTTCTTGCCCAAATTTTAGCTAGTTACACTTGAAAAATGTCCAGCATCAAACTCATTGGTGGCTGGCCAAAATCTGTAAATACTACAATATCTTGCCTCATCTAAGGAGGTACTATAGCTCATCGAAGCTTTTAAAAAAAAAAAACTCTCTCTTTCTCTCTCCAACGCATTGATTCACACAGATTAGCGAAAATGACGAACAAGGATGATGGCTTGTCATTGGAATTTCATTGTAGCTGGGTCGAAGATGAGTTTGGATTTCGGTGACAAAAATGGTGATTTAGATGAGGCTCGGCCACCATGGGCCATAAAAATGGTGATTTGTGGTTAAAAAAAAAGAGAGGCAAAAGTGATGTTTTTGTTTCTTAAACTTTGCATTGAAGTTTCGTTTTTCGTCTCTGGACTTTTTATTAAAAAGACGAAATTCATGTATAAAACTGAACTAAAGTTCAGAAACAAAAATAATAGTTTAACCAAAAAAAATATGACATTTGTGATTTGTGGTGGTCAAGCTTGTTGGGTATATATCATGTGATTCTGTAAAAATAAACAAGAAGAAGAAGAAATCTGTCATAGTTAATAAATAATAAAAACTCACAGTGAATGCAGAATGAATAGATCAAGTCTAGCATTTGACGTTATCTCCTTAAAACAGATTTTGCCCCTCACACTATTATCTTAGTGGTGCTTTGAGACTAATGGACGTCTATCTCCCAGGATAAAATGATCTTCGTACGCAGAAGAAGCACAAGCAATCTCCGTGCACAACAAACGTAACTAGTGTCTCTTTCTCTCTCTCTCTATGCAAATGATACTCCCAAAATCGTAAGAAATAACTAACTCACAGTGAATGCGGAATAAATAGATCAAGTCTAGCGTTTGACGTTATCTCCTTAAAACAAATTTCGCCCCTCACACTATTATCTTAGTGGTGCTTTGAGACTCAATTAAAATCGTAGGAAATAACTAACTCAAAGCAATTTCAAAAAGTAACTTAAAAGTAAATTTTTAAATGAATGAGGGGACACTCTATTTATAGATAGGGTCACACCTCTTCGGAAAATGTGCGAAATGAATAGTTACAACTATTCAGAAAAGACACAACATTTGGGAAAAAACAATATATTAATAAATACATAAATTGGATGGATTGTGCCTAACCCACATGGACCCACTTGGCCCACTTTTAGGAGGCAATTTCTTATTCACTCCTAACCATTTTTCCAACAAAGCTCACCATCGTGTGGTGGTTCAAGTGATACTCTGTATTTGAGTGTGATTTGTGGGCCAAAAATGAAAATGATGGAGTTGAAGGTGTGAATGGTTGGTTTTGGTTAATAAATTGTTGCTATGGTGAAAGAAAAAGGGGAGGGAATATATATATATATATATAAATAAATAAAAAAATTATATAATTCGGAGAGAGAAAAAAAAAATATAAATACAATAAATGAATAAATAATTTGATATGTGAATAATAAGTTAGTAAAAAAGAAAAAAGAAAAAATACTTTAGCTTGACCCTGGGGTTGTGGCCATCTCTCTCTTCTTCCTTCCTATGTTTGTCAGGAAGACAGTGATGGTGAGGTCGCACCTAGTGTATCTCTTCTATTTTGTTTTCATAATATTATATATAATTGATTTTTTTTTTTTTTTTAAAAAGCTCACATGTAAAAAAGATATTCTTTCCTAGCCTCCTAGGCCACGTGAAGTAAAAATGGGCGAATTTTTTTTGTACGTTGTTACTTTATGAGATATTCCATTGATATAAGGAATATTATCCTTTTCCGAATACTACGTAAAACTATGTTTTTCCCGGGAGCAAATGGAAGCAATAAATAAGTAAAAAATCATAGAAGCATTATTGTATCGTTGAAATCGTTTTGTGGCATAGATCTTCTATTCTTCATATTGCCTTTTTTCCTTTCGACTTATAGAATCCAAGTAGTGGAACCACCAATTTGCAAATCCACTTGTGGGGAATATCCACATTCATCTTTAGAAAAATAAGAAAAAAAATAATCAGAAGATGCTTCTCTAACTTCAATGCTAACCAATTGAGCCAAAACTCAAAATATAGATGGATGTTCTAAAATTAGTCATGCAATATCGATTTTATATATTTTTTGTGAGCAGTAAAAAATGATGTTAGAAATTCTGAGATATTATAATTTAACTAGATAAGTTTTACAAAATGATGTGTCATTAATCATAAAATAATAATTAAAACAATATTATTTATTATGTGTTGAGGTTTTTGCTGAACATATTCATTGTCATATCAATTTTTGAAATAATTTACAGTAAAATTATTACAAGTGATATATCAAACAACAGAATGATATCGAGTTTTGCTATGAACTGTTCGTTGAAATAGCAACAAAAAGATATTGTACAAACAAAAACTATTCACTAAAATGTAAATTGTGCCCCATTTTATTTAGTGTATCTAGAAGTTTGTTAGCTTTCAGTTATTAGTGTTCATTAGTCATTAGATTAGCTTAAGTCTTCTCTCCCAGTCCGACTTCTCTTATGTTTAAATAGCATATCTCATTGTAAATTTTTAATGTTTAATTAATGCAATAATCTCTTGCATTTATTCGATCAATAAAAATTTATAATATCTTTAACATTTTCCAATAGTAAAACACTAAAATCTAATTATAAATGATGATAATCACATTGCCGAAAAGAAAAAATGCTTGCTAATATAATCACAAGGAATAAGAGAAATTCCACACACACCCCTCTTAAGAGGGGATATCTCCTATTTCGGATGTATACAGAGATCCTCTCACAATAGGCGGCTCCAACAAACGAGGAGCCGCCTGTTGTGAGGGGACCCTTGTATACATCCCCCGCCTGGTGTGAGGGGGATCTGTATACATCCGAAATAGGAAATACCCCTCCCCTCCTAAAAGGTTAAAAAAAAAAAAAAAAAAAAAGAGTACACTCGTTGATAGATTACTCAGGAATCAGGATGTCTAAAAGAGAATAAACACAGAGCTCAAGTACAACAACAAATCTTTTACCTAGACAACTGTACAACCGAAATTCAAAACAGGTCAAGATTCCATTGAGTAGAAGGAAAATTTTGAATTATTGAAGATGAATTTTTTCCTTTTATGCCGAAATTCAATCATACAACAGTTGAGGAATATTTGTACTGTATTATTTTGACTACTGTCCGTCTGTCCCATGAGAAACTGTGATAGAATAGAAGATGTGACTCCTTCTACGTACTAGGAAGGTCCCACCCATCCAACAAAAAATATAAATGTGACGAGGAATTGATTGAGACCAAAAAACCAATATGGTCAACTGAATAGTGTAGCAGACAAAAAGGATTCAATTTGGACATCAAAGCAAACATGGAACCAACATGATGACC
>OU015762.1:20064930-20137589 GCA_907173295.1 Fagus sylvatica | reverse complement strand
TGTCATTTAAAATTGTTCCCTTAGGCCTCAAAATCCTTTAAGCCAATTGTTATTAGAAATAGGGTTGATGACAAATGGAGCATAACAATTCTAATAAAATAAATGGAATAAATTTATATTAACTTACAATTTTGAAGACATATTTTAGAATAAGAAAGTGAACCTAACACACTTTTTTCTTCATCTTCTTGTAAATTAATTATTCATTCTGGGCTCTTTTTCTTTTTGGGCCTTTAGCCCATTTGAGCCGCCCATGCTTGATAACCCTAATTGCTCCTCCCTTTTTATAGCTTTTCTTTTCCACACCATTTTTTTGGCAGCCGCTCTCTCGCTCTCTCAGCCCCCCTTGCACTCAGAACCTCCCTCGACTCCGACTCCTTCATCTTCGGTGAGTGAACTCGGTTACTTGTCTTTTTGTTGTTTTAAACTTCACTGTAAATTTGAACATATGATATGATATGATATGACACGTTGTTTTTAGATGTCTCAGATTTCGAAATGTTGAAAAGTTTTAGATCCCAAAACCTATGATACTTGTTTATGTCGTTTAATTTTTGTTCCTTGTTTGGTTTGTGAGATTACTAGTGGAAAATGCTTTACTGGTTATGCAATTTATTTTATTGTTATGCCATAAGATCTATATGATTTGTGTATATTTTTACCATGTGAATTAGCATAGAAAGTAAAAAGAAAAAGAAATTTAGTATGTTTGATTATTGCATTCGTAGGAACAGCTAATTCTTTGAAATGGGTCGTGTTCGTACCAAGACTGTGAAGAAGTCCTCTCGCCAGGTTATCGAGAGGTACTACTCTCGGATGACCTTGGACTTCCACACCAACAAGAAGATCTTGGAGGAGGTTGCAATCATCCCCTCAAAGCGTCTCCGTAACAAGATTGCCGGGTTCTCTACCCACTTGATGAAGCGTATTCAAAAGGGTCCAGTGCGCGGCATTTCGCTCAAGCTGCAAGAGGAGGAGCGTGAGCGTCGTATGGACTTTGTGCCAGATGAGTCTGCCATTAAGATTGATGAGATTAAGGTTGATAAGGAGACCATTGACATGCTTGCTGCTCTTGGCATGTCTGAAATTCCCGGGCTTGTTGAAGCTGAGCTACAGCCTGTGGTTCCTGCCCAGGCATTTGGTCGGGGTGCAGGTGGTCCTGGTGGACCTAGGAGGTACTAAGGTAACTTCATCGGGTTTTGATCATCAAATATTTTAGTTTTTATTGAAGGTATTGGGTACTCTTTTTTATTGTTAATTTTGATTTTGGTACTAATGATAAAGTAAACAGATCTTGCTTTTTTGTTGTGGTTAATGGGTGTTTTTGAACTTGGAAGTTGCTACCCTTAGTTTATTTAATGGAGAGATTCTGAGTCTTTGTTATGGTTCATGGTTATTCGCAAATGTGCTTGGCATTGCTATTAATGGGTTTCATTTTGTGTATGTGCATTTGAGATAATGATTGCAATTCAATTTATGTTTTTGCGTAAGTTTGGAATATAGTATACTTTTTCACCAGTGCTCATGGTATATACAGCGGTGGACATCTGCATCTATGAATGATGTTGCAGCATGTTCCATATGTGGTGATGCACAAGTCTTATTAATTTTTACTCCTAGTACAAGGTTTCTTCTCAAATCATTGTCTTGTTTATCAGATGTTAGCTTTGAGGCCGATTTTACTCGTGGGATTGTCATCAGTCAATAAACACTATAGGTTTGATGATACTGGGATTATCATTGTGATGTTGACTTTGTTTGAAGTTGGCTTGTCTTGTGCTGATTAAAGCCTTTCTTTTTGTGTTTCTCACGTTCTTGTTTAATAGAGGTTATTTTTTAGGTCCTTGGTGTTATATATGAGGAACTTGTATGTTGAGCAATGAAAATTCCGTATGATGTGGTTTTTCTTAAAAGGCCCACCTTATTCAAGGTTAAATGATCCACCATACTTCGCCTACATCCTTTGAGTTAGTTTACCAGTTCCCCAAATGTTTGTGTTATGTCTTGTGAGCTCGTGTCGTATGTAGCCTTTTATGCCGCTTTACTCTGGTTGTCCCTAGCTCAATATTTTCATTGTAACATAATGGAATTGAGGGAGTGACTATCTTTTAGACCCTCTAACTGGTCTCCTACTGGTTGTCCCTAAGCTTCTTGAAGCTTAGAAGAGCTCCATTGTTCTATTAGATGCACGTCTGAGCTCCCCTTGATAATATTAGCGTGTATTACTTAGGGAGGTCAACTAGTTGTGATTCATATTGGGTAGTGACAATTGCTTGGCATTGAAGAACACTCCATTCACCAAGATGGTTTATTTATGTTAGACTTGGATCAAATAACACCCCAAGGCTGTGCAGTGATAGGTTACCCATATGTAACCTTGCACTGCTATTATATATGCAACCAGGCCCGGCACGGCCACCAGTGAGTACTACTACTGGTTCTGAGTGTTACTACTGGTTCTGAGTGTGTAGTTCTTTGACTACCATCAGTTTCATTATGGACTGTATCAAGCCTTCTTTTCTTGGATTAACCTAGGACTGTATCAGTTTCATTGGGAGACTTGTGATCCCTTCCTACTCTAGGCTTTGTCTTACATTTCCAAGTAATCCCACTATGTGTAACTCAGCCGTTGTAAGCAGTAGCTGTTAAATCCAGAACTGATCCTAATTAGTTTAAGAAAGTATGAGACTGGTTCAAGTACATAAATCTTAACTTAGAGAGGTTAGAGACCCCAACACTCATTGAACTAGTTTGGTGGTTATTTAAGCCATGCATGATCCAAAATTTGAGTATAGGCAAAAAAAAATTTTACCAACAAAAGAAAAAACAGAGGAAATCTAAAAGAATAAAAGAGGTTCACCTAGTCTCTATAGCTATTAGTCCGTCTAATTCTCTTTTGGAGGCGGCTACCTCTAATCATATGGGGTGAGAGAGGGTGCGTGGATAACTCTTATTTTTAGGTGACCAGCCTTTAAAAAGTTCAAATAATACAGTGAGGACAAATATTACGATGCTTTTCTATGCATAGATACAGCGAGAGTGTATATGCTAAAAAAAAAAAAATCAAACTTCCCCTTGCTCCAGTATGGTGCCAAGGCACTATTTTCACTCCCGCAAACAAGAACTGGAAACAGAATTAATTTGACATAAAAGGAAATCAATCTCATTAATTTCACTTCTTGAAAAAATGATCGAAGAACTTAGGACCTTGCAGAAAAAAGGTCTAAAGGTGTAACGCAAATGCATTGGGTTTGAACAAGTGAAATCTCATTGAATTATTAACAAATTGTTACAAGAGTTAGTCAGCCATTCAGTAATGAAGCATTCTTTAACATTTTTTTTTATTTTATGAAAAGCATTCTTTAACATTTGAAATCAGAAAAAGGGTAATAAATGAGGTTTGATGACATCTATGATCTATCAATTGTTTTTAGCAAGAGATCATGAAGTCATTATGCAGGCTGTCCTAAGAACATGAACCGTGTCGACCATAAAAAGTCCCTCATTACTTGATGAATCATATGTTTATTGTTAGTGTACAAGCCCAACGGGTTCTAGGCCCATTGTATCCATTGTATTTTATGTTACTTGTATAGGGTCTGGGGGAGCAGCCCTTAAACAGTTATCCCCTTTCGGGACATTATTTCATATCATTCATTTTAAGCAAATATTAAGAATTTTCAATGCATATACTACTATAGTCACAATACTCGGAGTTCATGTACAAAAGAAAAAAAATAATCAAAGAGAAATTGGAACCTTATTCAGAGGCCCAGAACTTGATTTCATTAACGTGATTTAAATGGTAGGCAACCAAAGTAAGAGAAATAATCTAAGACATGTATCATTGACCACAGAGTCAGGAATCTCTTGGGTCTTTAAAGAATAAGAGGTGAAGATATGTATTGTCCTGCTTTCCATTGGCCATAAGCAAAAAGATATATGCCATTAGAACTGGCCAGCACAAGCAAAGGACACTTAATAAGCTCCCTCTCTGAGAACATAATTAAATAGTCTTGATACAGGAAAACCTCTCAAGCTGCTATTCTAGCCAAACCGATAGTTAGCTCATTGAAGTTAGAACTCTCATTGAAGCTATGATAATTGAGACAAATTAAATAATTAAAGAAGAAGAAGAAATATGAATGGTCAAATTTTGAAACCTTTGTAGCCATAGGCTATGAAATTGTGCGCTCTTTAAGGGTATTGAAGCCAACCCAATTTCTACACTCCTGCCTTCTCTTTTAAGTTGCAAGCACCAATTTGTTTAGTTGCTTCAAAACTGATCTTTTGGATGATGGAGGAAACCAACCTCCATCTAATGTACCAAAAACTTCTCTGATATCGTGAGAACTGGTTGACAGTCATTGCACTTGGACCCGCGCAGACGCGGGAGAGCAAATGTTTTAAACCAACAAGTCACTCAGATCACAAAACACCACAAGATGGTGAGGTTGCCACCATGTCACCAAAAGTCTCCACAAGAACAACAACCATTCCTAAAATGGTGAAATCGGTTTGTATCCCGAACAATGATTTCTCTTCCTGTAAAACTTGATGCAAGCTTCATAAAAGAATGGCAATCCCCACAAATCCTAAGATTCTTCATAATCCTGATAGGCGCATTTGAAGGTAAGCACATCAAACCAAAAGTAAGAGCAAGCTTCTCACTATGGTGCCTTAGGAGTTCCTGCTTTCTGCCCTCTTCCACATAGTGTAGGTCATGTGCGGTCTCAGCCTTGTAATCTAGCTTCTCCAATTCTTCAACTAAATGATCCAACTTTGAGTAAATCTCAGCAATTTTAGGATGGTTTCTCTCTCCAACCATAAATGAATGAACTTTATCCTTGATTTCAATCCAACTCTTACCCCTCTCCTTCTTGACCTCACTTTCTTTAAGAAGCTTCCTTGATTTCGCAACTTCTTCCCACTTTTTATTCGCTGCATATACATTTGAAAGCAAAATATGATTTCCTGCATTGTTAGGTTCCAGCACAAACAATTGCTTAGCTGCAACCTCGGCCAATTCAAGATTTCCGTAGACTCTACAAGAAGATAGAAGAGAACCCCAAATTGAAGCAGTCGCATGGAATGGCATGTTCTTTATCATTTCATAAGCTTCATGAATCTGCCCTGCCCGACCAAAAATATCAACCATACATGAATAGTGAAGGACGTTAGGTGACAAACTGTGCTCCTTTATCATGAGATTGAAATATTTCTGTCCTTTTTCAACCAAACCCATATGACTACATGCTGATAACACAGCAATATACGTTACTTCATTTGGATACATACTCATCTGTTGCATTTTCTCAAATAAAATCATCACTTCTAGGGAGTGAGCATGCCTAGCAAACCCAGAAATCATTGCATTCCAGAAAACAATGCTCCTCTCTTCCATACTGTGAAACACAATGTAAGCTTCTCCAATGCAGCCACATTTGGCATACATGTCAATAAGTGAGGAGGCAACATATATATTGGAACCAAGTCCAGTTTTGCGTAACACAGCATGCACCTGGTTCCCTTCAATCAGAGCTGCCAGACCCGCACAAGCACATATTGTAGATGAAATCGTAAACTGGTTCTGTTCCAACCCCATCATTTGAGCTTTGTGAAACAACACCAAAGCCTCCTCATAAAGCTCATTTTGTACATACCCTGCCACCATTGAACTCCATGTTACGGCACTCTTTTCTGGCATGCACTCAAAAACCCAGCTCGCATCCTTTATCAAATTGCACTTGGCGTAAACATCGAAGCAATGCAGTTCCCACAAACACATTCAAGTCCGTTGCCGCCTTAATAGCAAAAGCATGCAACTGTTTACACTCAAACATAGCACATTTTGCAGCACAAGCACAAAGAACACTTGAAACAGTGAATTCACTACATGTCGTTCCTTCTCTTTGCATCCCAATAAAAAGAGTAAGAGCTTCCTGCTCCTCACCATTCTGAGCAAGTGACCCAATCATCGTATTCCATGAAACCAAGCTTCGTTCTGGCATTTTATCAAACACTTTACGAGCACAGTCAACTAAACCACACTTAGCATACATGTTAATGAGCATATTTGATGTTAAAACGTCCGTTTGCAACCCAACATAAATAATCTGTGCATGGCACGCCTTCCCTTCCATGGGGGCTCTTGTTCTTGCAAATAACTGCAACATTTCATGCAAACTGGAAACATGGGTAGCACTTGTACTCAGAGGTTTCACATTGGCTAATACTGAAAAGTGTCTACAATAAAAGCTAAAACTACCATATAGTCTCCTGTATCTCCTTAGGGTTTTCATATTATTGTCCAAAACATGTTTAAAAGCCTTTGAAAGGGATGTGACCATGGAAGTTACCTTCACAAATCACACTGAATTTTGTAGACCACCATACGTATTGATTCCATATTAAACCATATGGTTGGACATGAGCTTCATATATGTCATGCATTTCAACTCATTTTTAGCTTTTTGACTGCCTAGAAATATTGAAGTGGAGGCATAAATAGAGAGACTCAAACCATTATAATTATTACTTCCTCATTTTTTTGGTAAAATGAATGAACTTCATTATATAGCTCTTAATTTTTGTATTAGATTACTTGCTTTTATTGGTTTGGAGAGTATTACGTGAGTTCTCTTTTGACTAATTGAGATTTATTATAATTAAGAAGGGATGTTTTAAATCCATGTTGAACTCCAAGGTCATTCGACTCGAGAGCAGGGTCGCCCAGCCTTTACTTTAAGCAATGGCTTGAGGCTCCCAAATTGGAAAAGGCCCCAAATTTTTTATGGTCCATATGTAATATATATTAATAAAAAAGCTACTTTTCACTCCCTCAACGATCTGCTTCTCTTTCACCTTTTTTCTCTTCACAATCTTTTTCTCAGCTTTTTGGTAAGAGCTCTTTGTGATGTGTTAGAAAATATCTAATTGTTGGTTGTGGCCACTCAAGCCACGTTCTTTTTTCACATAACCAATTTGGTGTAAACATGGAAGCAATAAAATTATTCTATTTGATGGGTATAGGACTTTTTTTTTTAAATAAACATAAATATTAATTTAATTTAGAACATAATTTGGCTTACAAGTTTTTCGAGAGTTTTTTTTTTTGGCATGAGGACTTTCAAATTTGGTGTAAACATAAAATTGAAATAAACGTCTGAGTCTATTCATAAATGGCTCAGTTAATTTACAACCTTAGTGGGAGAAACACAAAGAAAGAGCTAAGATACAATAACAATAATATTTGCTTTGTCCAAACCCACAAAAAATTAATTTTTTTCTTCTTAAAATTAGGATATATATTAACCGACTAAATAAAGTCCAGTACAAAATAAATAACAATTCCTATGAAACACACAAAATAGGGATTCCAGTAGTGTCCTAGTACAAATTATCAAGCAAGCTGGGACAAATATCCTTCCACTGTTGATAACCTTGTTAGCCAAAACATGAACACATCAGTTCGCCTCCTTGTATATGTGCTTAATGGTTACCTATGGTGGTCTTGCTAGTATGTTCCTATAATCAGACACCAGAGTTAATATCTAAGGTGAGATATGCTTGGAGTAGATAGCCATATTGTAACAAGAAATAATGAGTCAGTTTCAACTAGTGAAGAAGATATGCTGGGCTATCCGAAAATCAAAGTTTATCATAAGCTTAAATCACTTAATTGACTTATAATTAACGTAAAGGATTTAATTCCAAATTTGATAAAATCAAGCATAATAAAGACAACTGAATTTTCCTTGTTTTGAATTTGAATTTATTTTTCTATCACATGGCAAATTGGATATAATTAAACTCTAAGATTTTTTCTGTGTTCTTTCTTCTTTTTAATTATGTCACGTAATCAAAAGTTTTGTAGTTTAATCGTATTGTATAGTCTCCTTGGTTCAAATCCCTCGTTTCCGTTGTTGTAACTATCGAATCTTAATAATATTAATAATAATAAAAATCACGTACGTTTTATTTATTTATTTTTTTTTTTTAATGTTATTTTTTTTTTTTTTTTTTTTAATGTTAACTTGGTTTTGACATGTTATAAATAGGGTGATCTTAGTAATTAATGTGTGATTAGGTTAGGATTTCCTTAGTACGCTTTATTTAGATATCGCTTAATAATACAAATGATGGACATCATGCAGATTGGAACATTAGGAGAAATTATCCATTATTCTCGTTGTA
Source organism: Fagus sylvatica (assembly GCA_907173295.1). Taxonomy (NCBI): domain Eukaryota; kingdom Viridiplantae; phylum Streptophyta; class Magnoliopsida; order Fagales; family Fagaceae; genus Fagus; species Fagus sylvatica. The sequence continues at coordinate 20,129,393 of OU015762.1, read as the reverse complement.
TTGTACATGTGCTCCTCTCACCCAATACAAATAAGTGATTTCTTATATATTCCCAATTTTAAAAGCATCTCCAACAAGCTCTCTATTCCCCTCTTTTCTCCACATGTACAGAGCCAAAGCATGATTTTGTTGCTCCAGCAGCTTCTCTTAAGGCTCTCTACATGTTCTAAATGCTACAATAACTCTCTACTCACATTAAAAAATAATTTCATTTTCTCTCTTCACAACAAAAGAATAAAGAGATGATAAAGAATGAATAAAAAATATAGTATTTAAATGGGATAGAAAAATAAAATAAGTATATTTAAATAAAGTAGAGAAAGAATAAAGAGTCTGTTGAAAAGTGTATTTGAAAAAATAAGTAGAGAGTGGCTTTTCTCGCCATATGTGAGTGAAAGAGTAGAAAGACTGCTGGAGAATCATATAGTCATCCAAACTCACAATAGTTTATTTATATTGGTTGGAAGTAGTACGTGTAAATACAACAGGTGAAATGAATAATTTCTCGAACATTAAACAATGAAATACAAATAATGTTATCTTTTTCAAGAATAATTAAATTCAATATAGTTATGTGACTAATTCAATTGAAGAACTTCATATACTTAACCTACAAAAGTGTATATAAGTCTAGTCACCCAACAACTCTAAGAAGAATATGACCCAACATGATACCCTTTATATATAAAATGTTCTCACTTCTTCTTCCATTTGGTTTGTCTGCCCACTTTCTCTTTGTTGTCTTTTTCATTAAATGAGGTTTTAGTTCCACTCATATGTAAAGGAATCTTGGTTTCTCCACCACATCCCCACACCCACCGGAAAATTATAGAATATTTCGGGAGTACATTAAATAAGTACTTCCTATTCTCACATAAATGGTGGGTCCCACCATGTATTTAATTAGCGGGACCAACAACTTATGTGAGAGGAGGGAGTATGTATTTAATGTACTCCTGAAGTATTCTATAATTACTCCACGCCCACCACATGACTTCTTTGAAGTCTGAACTTTGAACTCTCTAATTAGGTTTATTTATTTATTAGGCTAAAAATATCTTATCGGGCCAATATATTGCATTGAGGCATGAGCTTACATTTTTAAGGGTTTGTTTGGTTGGGTAGAAAACATAGAGGAAAAAAAAAAAAAAAAAGGAGAGAAAATAGCTGGAAAATGAGAGGAGAGAAAACTGGGGAGTCTCGGATTTTCCACTTGAGCCCACAAAATGTGGAGGCTCTGGGTCATTGAAGTTAAAAGACTTCTTTGCCCTTTGCTATTATGTATGATTTTTTTTTTTTTGACATAGTAGTAAATTCATATAAACTTCTTTTTCCATTATTTTACTTTTTCACCCTCTCAACTAAAAACATATGATAAAAATACAAATCTTTTCTATTATCTCAACATTTCAATACTCACACTTTTACATCCTCCTAACAAAATAGAGCGTAATGATTTTTAACAAATAATGTGGCTTTTATACATGTATATATATATTTTTAAAAAGGTATATTAACCCTCAACAAATATATATATATATTAAAAATGGTACATCAAATACTTTTTTTTTTTTTGTCTAACTTTGGGTGTTATTCTCAATAGTCACTAATTCGAGTCCTCACATATCCAAGGAAAAACTTTGTACTTATCATGACACAATTGGTAGTAGGATGTTATGTGTTCTTCTAGAATTAATCGAAGTACACGTAAACTGTTTCGGACACTCAAAAGAATAAAAAATAAAAATAAAACCTTTTGTTTTTTTTTTTTTACTTAATGGTGTGTTCATAATCTAAACTTATACATGACGTGAAACTTCTTTCACAATAGTGACGCATGTTATAAGTCGAACTCCGACCTCAAATCCGTAAAGTGAGAAATATGATTTGACTTCTCATTACTAAGCCACCACCACGGGTGATTGGTACATGGTGATCGGTGTCAAAATAATTTTGCTTTCACGATTCATCCAAAAGGACTTAGCAAATAGTATCCCAACAATGCGTAACTGTCGGGCATGCACTGCCGTGTTGGTACATGGTGATCGGTGTCAAAATAATTTTGCTTTCATGATTCATCCAAAAAGACTTAGCAAATAGTATCCCAACACTGCATAATGGGCATGCACTGTTTAAGATAACGAAAAACATCCGAATTCATCGAGTGAATACAGTTCGTTGAGTAATCAGCATTTTAGGTGGTATTGGTTTACTGACCTTGAATGATTTTGGTGGCTAGGGTCCCCTGAAGATAACACTTAGACGTGGTCCAACAAGTTGATAGGTCAGATCATAAAAAGAAAAAAATCAGATGATGACAGCACCAATTGACTGATTTGACATGACCCTTATCAGGGAAAAGAATTGTAAGGCTTAAATTCGTCAATTTCGCTTTTGTAGAATATGAATATCTCAAGTTTTTATAAGGTCAATGTCTAAACAGACCGAATTTCGAACATTATCTATTTTTGCTGTGGAAGCCTGAGATCCACATGCATGGTCCACCTCAATCTCGAGCAACTTGATTAAAATGAAATGAAAAGAAAAGCACTAATTAGGATAGATGATTTTGGTATTTGATTAAATTATATATCCTATGAATTTGTCAAACATTAGCCATCACTGTCTAGGAATCCTTTATTTTTTTATTTTTTTTTTATATTTGAAATCTTATCAAGATATGATTTCTTGAATCTTGAAAATAAATCTCAAATACATGGTCCCATTCACAAATATCATATACTTAAATGTGAACTCGAAGCATAGCCAGAACTTCACCAATTGAACACTGTCCAAGAATTTTATTGACATGGAAGCCATAGATGATCCATAAGTTGATATTTAGTGGATATATTAATTAATTAAGTGGATAAACTCAAAATGTGATATAGATAGAGTGTCAGGCTGACATGACAAAGAAAATGAGGAGGCATAGGAGAGACAGAAATTGAGCTAAAGGATTAGCTGTTCACAACAATACAAATTTAGCTTGAATACAACTTCGTTGGTTTGACTTCGATCGTTAGAGAAGTCCTTTCATAAGATTAAGCATATCTTAACCAACTGAAAGTTGGAATAAAGAGCCAAATATTAAGATACCCAATTCAACACCCCAATAACATAATATCCTCCTCATCTCATCCCTTTTTATACCTTCCTTTTTGGATGTAGTTTTCATAGCCATTATTAATAGCTAGGTCAACTCAGATTGATGGCGAGTTGTGGTGTGAAAAGTATCAAATGACCTTTTTTTTATTGTTGGTTGATGATTGATTAGAGCAATTGGTAAGGTCCTACTTCAACTTGACAAAGTTCTCTTCTTCACTTGCCTAACTCAAATGGAAATCGTATGACAGAAGGAAGAGTAAATAAAAAACAGGGGAAACTACAAAATGACCATTATGGTTTTCCTTTAATACATAAAGTACTCTAAAGTTTAGACGGTCACATATAATCTCTTGAAATTTTATTTTAGGTGTAAAAGATTAGTCCTATGTTAAAATGAAAGGGTTTACATTAAATTACTATCCAATTCAATATTACTTTTTGAATTTTTGGACATCTTATGCTATTTATGGTGTTCTATATATATATTCTTGGCTAAACTATCATTCCTAAATTTTGCATGAAGTTCATTTTTCGTCCCTGAACTTAGAAAAGTTCGTTTTTAGTCTCTAAACTTTAAAAAAATTCGTTTTTATATATAAATTTCGTCATGTGTAAAAATGAATTTTTTTCAAAATTCAGGTACAAAAAACGAATTTCATGCAAAGTTTAAGGATGAAAACAATAATTTAACCTATATTCTTTATTCGTTAGTAGTGTGTAATTTAACTTTAAACCATTTATTTATTAGAGATCTAACTTTCTTACATTTAAAACAAAGTATAAGGGGATTATGTGTCACATTCTAAACTTCAGGAGGCTTTATATATTAAAGATAAATGAGTTTTTTTTTGGTAGTTTCTCCTTAAAAAATAACATCAATGAGAAAGTAAAGTTGAGATATTAAAAGAGTGCACTATTGACGCCCAATCATATACGACACATAAACTTAAGAAATTTAGGTGGTGAGTGTTGTCATCAATGTGGTGCATGCATATGTCATATGTGAAGTTAAAAAGAAAAGAAAAGAAAAAACACATACACACACAAAGATTTATTTTAATATCCAAAGAGATGTTATGTAAAAAGAAACATTATCTATTCCATCTTTAATTAAAAAAAAAAAAACCCTTCTATACCTTACCTTAAAATACATTTTTCACATCAACTAATAGCTCTCTTTTATGAGGAGAACTAATGTTCAAATCTCTCCAATTATGAATCATCAAAATAAATAAATACATAGTCCATCCAACTAAAAATTGCTTCTTCTTCTTTTTTACGGAAAAGTTAAAAATAAATAAATAAATAAAACATAATCATACCTCTATGTCAATTAAAACCCCATTCTCTTTATTTATTTTTTGAAGATGAAATCTCATTCTCTTTAAAGGTTAGCTTTCATCCACTAACGTACCATAGTAACGTTCTTGACTACCCAAATCCCATCATTATTCCACATTTTACGTCAACATTTTTTGGTCCTCTATATATTTCCTAATAAAAGGATTCATATGCCTTTTCTCTTATTAACTCTTGGTCTTATAGATGACCTTACATGCTTGAAATTTAAAAGAGAGAATGAGATAAAAAAGAGATAAGCTAAAGTTACTGACAACCACCCACCCAATTTCATCTATATTATGAATATAGGCATGTGAAAATGGCTGAATAATAGAAAATAATTTCACAATTGAGATTTGTTTATGTGAATAAAAGTTTTTTATTCATATAATTATTTGAAATTATAAAAAATATTCATGATTTACAAACTAAACAGTATAAAATGTTTTCAGTCATATTATTAGAATTATTGACCGAATATATGAATGAATCAATTATTTAGAAAATGAGTATCTTTTCAGAAAATATTTTCCGTCAAAATAAACTAAACTTTTCAATAAGATATATAACTTAAATGTGTAGCTCATCACTTGTCTTGTTAGAGCATTCACAACAGGTTAGATAAATGGGTTTTTCTTGCCCAAATTTTAGCTAGTTACACTTGAAAAATGTCCAGCATCAAACTCATTGGTGGCTGGCCAAAATCTGTAAATACTACAATATCTTGCCTCATCTAAGGAGGTACTATAGCTCATCGAAGCTTTTAAAAAAAAAAAACTCTCTCTTTCTCTCTCCAACGCATTGATTCACACAGATTAGCGAAAATGACGAACAAGGATGATGGCTTGTCATTGGAATTTCATTGTAGCTGGGTCGAAGATGAGTTTGGATTTCGGTGACAAAAATGGTGATTTAGATGAGGCTCGGCCACCATGGGCCATAAAAATGGTGATTTGTGGTTAAAAAAAAAGAGAGGCAAAAGTGATGTTTATGTTTTTAAATTTTGCATTAAGTTTGTTTTTCGTCCTTGGACTATTTTTTAAAAGGACGAAATTCATGTGTAAAAATGAACTTTTTAAAAGTTCAGGAAACGAAAAATAATAGTTTAATAAAAAAAAAATATGACATTTGTGATTTGTGGTAGGTCAAGCTTGTTGGGTATATATCATGTGATTCTGTAAAAATAAACAAGAAGAAGAAGAAATCTGTCATAGTTAATAAATAATAAAAACTCACAGTGAATGCAGAATGAATAGATCAAGTCTAGCATTTGACGTTATCTCCTTAAAACAGATTTTGCCCCTCATACTATTATTTTAGTGGTGCTTTGAGACTAATGGACGTCTATCTCCCAGGATAAAATGATCTTCGTACGCAGAAGAAGTACAAGCAATCTCCGTGCACAACAAACGTAACTAGTGTATCTTTCTCTCTCTCTTTATGCAAATGATACTCTTAAAATCGTAGGAAATAACTAACTCACAGTGAATGCAAAATGAATAGATCAAGTTTAGCGTTTGACGCTATCTCCTTAAAACAAATTTCGCCCCTCACACTATTATCTTAGTGGTGCTTTGAGACTCAAAATCGTAGAAAATAACTAACTCAAAGCAATTTTAAAAAGTAACTTAAAAGTAAATTTTTAAATGAATGACGGGATACTCTATTTATAGATAGAGTCACACATCTTAGGAAAAATGCGAAATGAATAGTCACAACTATTCAGAAAAAACATAACATTTGAGAAAAAACAATGTATTAATAAATACATAAATTGGATGGACTGTGCCTAACCTACATGGACTCATTTGGCCCACTTTTATGAGGCAATTTCTTATTTACTCCTAACCATTTTTCCAACAAAGCTCACCATCGTGTGGTGGTTCAAGTGATACTCTGTATTTGAGTGTGATTTGTGGGCCAAAAATGAAAATGATGGAGTTGAAGGTGTGAATGGTTGGTTTTGGTTAATAAATTGTTGCTATGGTGAAAGAAAAAGGGGAGGGAATATATATATATATATATAATATAAAAAAAAAAAATTATATAATTCGGAGAGAGAAAAAAAAAAAATATAAATACAATAAATGAATAAATAATTTGATATGTGAATAATAAGTTAGTAAAAAAGAAAAAAGAAAAAATACTTTAGCTTGACCCTGGGGTTGTGGCCATCTCTCTCTTCTTCCTTCCTATGTTTGTCAGGAAGACAGTGATGGTGAGGTCGCACCTAGTGTATCTCTTCTATTTTGTTTTCATAATATTATATAATTGATTTTTTTTTTTTTTTTAAAAAGCTCACATGTAAAAAAGATATTCTTTCCTAGCCTCCTAGGCCACGTGAAGTAAAAATGGGCGAATTTTTTTTGTACGTTGTTACTTTATGAGATATTCCATTGATATAAGGAATATTATCCTTTTCCGAATACTACGTAAAACTATGTTTTTCCCGGGAGCAAATGGAAGCAATAAATAAGTAAAAAATCATAGAAGCATTATTGTATCGTTGAAATCGTTTTGTGGCATAGATCTTCTATTCTTCATATTGCCTTTTTTCCTTTCGACTTATAGAATCCAAGTAGTGGAACCACCAATTTGCAAATCCACTTGTGGGGAATATCCACATTCATCTTTAGAAAAATAAGAAAAAAAATAATCAGAAGATGCTTCTCTAACTTCAATGCTAACCAATTGAGCCAAAACTCAAAATATAGATGGATGTTCTAAAATTAGTCATGCAATATCGATTTTATATATTTTTTGTGAGCAGTAAAAAATGATGTTAGAAATTCTGAGATATTATAATTTAACTAGATAAGTTTTACAAAATGATGTGTCATTAATCATAAAATAATAATTAAAACAATATTATTTATTATGTGTTGAGGTTTTGCTGAACATATTCATTGTCATATCAATTTTTGAAATAATTTACAGTAAAATTATTACAAGTGATATATCAAACAACAGAATGATATCGAGTTTTGCTATGAACTGTTCGTTGAAATAGCAACAAAAAGATATTGTACAAACAAAAACTATTCACTAAAATGTAAATTGTGCCCCATTTTATTTAGTGTATCTAGAAGTTTGTTAGCTTTCAGTTATTAGTGTTCATTAGTCATTAGATTAGCTTAAGTCTTCTCTCCAGTCCGACTTCTCTTATGTTTAAATAGCATATCTCATTGTAAATTTTTAATGTTTAATTAATGCAATAATCTCTTGCATTTATTCGATCAATAAAAATTTATAATATCTTTAACATTTTCCAATAGTAAAACACTAAAATCTAATTATAAATGATGATAATCACATTGCCGAAAAGAAAAAATGCTTGCTAATATAATCACAAGGAATAAGAGAAATTCCACACACACCCCTCTTAAGAGGGGATATCTCCTATTTCGGATGTATACAGAGATCCTCTCACAATAGGCGGCTCCAACAAACGAGGAGCCGCCTGTTGTGAGGGGACCCTTGTATACATCCCCCGCCTGGTGTGAGGGGGATCTGTATACATCCGAAATAGGAAATACCCCTCCCCTCCTAAAAGGTTAAAAAAAAAAAAAAAAAAAAGAGTACACTCGTTGATAGATTACTCAGGAATCAGGATGTCTAAAAGAGAATAAACACAGAGCTCAAGTACAACAACAAATCTTTTACCTAGACAACTGTACAACCGAAATTCAAAACAGGTCAAGATTCCATTGAGTAGAAGGAAAATTTTGAATTATTGAAGATGAATTTTTTCCTTTTATGCCGAAATTCAATCATACAACAGTTGAGGAATATTTGTACTGTATTATTTTGACTACTGTCCGTCTGTCCCATGAGAAACTGTGATAGAATAGAAGATGTGACTCCTTCTACGTACTAGGAAGGTCCCACCCATCCAACAAAAAATATAAATGTGACGAGGAATTGATTGAGACCAAAAAACCAATATGGTCAACTGAATAGTGTAGCAGACAAAAAGGATTCAATTTGGACATCAAAGCAAACATGGAACCAACATGATGACCCATAATTCTTTGTCTCTATATTTATTTTGTCAATAAGGATCACTTATCTTTTATTTGAACTAAGAAAAGATAGGAAAGGCATGGTCTTGTTGTTTCTACATGTTCTAATTTTCTATTATTTCTTCTCTCTCTTTTTTTTTTTTTTTTCATTTTATATTGGGCTCATTGATTTAATTATACGACTATGGTATTGGTATTTGTCTCAGATAAATTGGTACTTTGGTACTTTGCATGCTACACAATTCTTTATAGTTAGTTGACCACACTGACAAAGGAGATATAGTTTATACCAATAGTTGTGAATTCGGGACTTTAGGGAAAAACATTAAAATATAGCACAAAATCACAGAAGATCAGCATGTTAACAACTTGGCCTATTAATTGCATTTATTAACGAATAGAATTGATAGTTTTTCTTTCATAGATCCAAAGCAACCATATACTTAGGTCGAATCTTTTAAATGCTACATACACAATATTTTTACACCAACAATACTAAGTTGGCTTGTTTTTATAAGTAATAAAGCTACAGACATAATATTTTCACACCAACAATATTAAGTTGGCATGTTTTTATAAGTAATAAAGCTACAGACATAATATTTTCACACCAACAATATTAAGTTGGCATGTTTTTATTAGCAATGAAGTTTTAGACAGCATTTTCACAACAATACCGAGGTGTGTAGTTGTGAATAATAAAATGTGAGTCTAAATTAGAACTAATAAAAGTCTGCCAATTTGTTGTAAAATGGTTGTGTCTGTAGCATTGCTTAATTCTCATCTGTACCCACCACTTACATCACTTTATTATTTATTATTCACAACTTGACACATCAGCATTATTGTGAAAATATTGTGACCCTAGTTTTTGTTGTTTTTAAAATTTGACATCTCATCCAAGAATTTAGTTGGTGCAAAGAAGCCCAAAGAAAGGAATTGTGGCCCTCCTAGATTTTATTTATTTTAGTTTTTTTCTAACATAGAACATTTCTCAAAATAATCTGATTACTCTTTAGGTTAAAAAAAAGAGTCATGTTAATGAGTGCCTTTAGGGTAATGGTTAGAGAAGCATTTAATGCTTCTACTTTATAGGAAAGAGTTAAATTTTAATATTAAAATAATACAAAAATAACTTTTAAAGGTATTTCAGTCTTTTCATTTATTATTTTAATATTAAAATTTTGTTATTTCCCGTAAAGTGTAAATATTTAATGTTCCTTAACCATTGCCCTAATGGCACCTGTTAACAAAATCCAAAAAAAAAATCTAATTACTCTTATATTTCTTTTGTTTTTATTTTTGGTAAAAGAAGAGAGTAGAAAGTTGATGACAGGCGAGAAGAAATGTAATTCGTCTGTCCACTTTATCTGAAAGTGAAACAAAATAATGTAATAAATATGTTGGGTTCATCATGAATGCCGTCCACTAATTATCTTACTTATTTAGCTACAGAATGTTGAAAAGAGAATTATCCAAAATTATCTTTAATTCTCCAATTACATTAATAATCTGTATACCACCAATCATTTTAGTAGTTATACAAGAGCATCTTATCATTTTTTTCTTAACAATGACATCATATCCTTTTTAATAATCCATGGACCACTTTTCACACTCTCAATTGATCCTCGAAGCTTCGGTCCCAATATCCTTAGAATATATATATTTTTCTTTTTAAAAATAGAAGCATTAGTTGGATGCCAAGAATTTCTCTAGTCTGAGAATTATCCTAGATATAAAAAATTCCATTAGGATCAAGAATAAATTCACAATTTTGAATTTACTAAAAGAGACCAATAGCATTTGAGCTTATGGCCTTTTGTTTGCATCACCCTTTCTTTCATTAACTTTCAAGGTCAAACATCCAACTCTCAAAGTTGATGGATTACATGACCTTAATGTACTACATAAGATCACAATCTAAGCCTAATGCTGACTATACAATTTCAAAATTGCAACCTAGCTATTATATTTTTTTTCTTTTCTTTTCTATTCTTCTCTTTTCCTTTTAAGCCTCTTCTTTAAGTACAACCCATTAACCCACAAAAAGTGGAATTCCAAAGAAGAAAAGGAAAAGCAATTTCTACACTTTCATGAGGTCCTCACTTTCTTTAGGTTCCACATGAATTTCAGCATTCTTTTGACCAAGGAATCCATCTTCTTCCGCATCAAAGCTAGCATGGACACTATAAAAAACATAGAAAAGTACTGCAACAGCTGAAAAGAGTCCAAACCGTAGATAGGATGGTCCATCCAGAGACCCCAGCAAAAATATGTTCAAGAAGATTGACATGGAAGGTATCCATGGCATCAAAGGGACACCCCAAAACTCGGGCTTCCTAGCTTGAGGGACCATACAATGGAAAATCTGTAAAATTGCAATTGCAATTGCACCACAGGCACCTAGCATGAAGGCTTTAGGATTGCCTGATGGGCCATAATGCCAAATGAGAGAGAATATGATGGAAGTGAGGGTAAATGAACATAAGAACGATAAGGTTGGCCGTGGATTTGTGGTCCCCACGAGAACGTAACGTCTATAAATCACAGCATTCGCCACCATGTAGAAGACAAAGAGCGTGCCGATGGATGTGAGGTTGAGGAGGACGTCTAGGTCAGCAAAAGAGGCAATGGCTGCCGTGAAGATTCCTGAAAATGAAATTGAAAATGTGAGAAAATGATCTATCACAAGTAACTTTATAAGTATTGATTGCAATTTTTTCTACACCAACAGTAGGGGCTTTATATGACCTAGAATAAGTGACATTTCAATTAGTGGACCAAAAATGATTTAATTCAGTTGCTTTCAGCATTATTTGAAGGCACTGCCACGCGTGACCTTGTGAGTACAAGCTAGTTTTATTCAATTTTTCCAATAGATCATTTATTAAAGATGGTTGGACCAATTTACACCAAACCACATCTGATAGAGACGGCCAAAATCAGCAGCCCATCCTCCTAATCCGTGAAAATCTCAATTCCTTTTTTTTTCACATGCCTAACCACTTTGTATAATGTTAGATATTGAGCAATAAATAAAATTATTCAATGCTCCAGGTACAATGCTCTTTGATCCCTCAAAATCTTCGATCCTTCACAATCAGGTATAGACCAGAGTTCGAGTTTAGTGTGACTATGAGAGGTCAAGAAAGTGCATCAGATGCACAAGATACTGTCTCCATATTAAAGGAATCCAAGTTATAGATGATGAGTTCCACTCATCAACTATGAATTGACTGTTTGGAAAAGTACTAAAGGTCTAGTATTATACCATAGAAGGAGGAGCCCTTGACAAGCTTCTGTATGGCATATTTCTAGTGCATAGATTGAATTATGAACTCACTTGTATAGCATATGTACCAAGTGGACACTAAAATCATTTATTAACACACGGAAACACTGCACAAATGAAAATTACATCTAAGCACCTAGCTAAAAATCCTCTTACGCAGTAATGGCACATCCATCGTATCTCTTAATGGATTCCATCTCACAAAAGATGTGTATATGTATATTAGACTCACACATTGGTCTTATTCCAGTTTGGACTAGTATGCGTCTTCAAGTAAAACATAAGATCATGTGATTCATGTCCTATTCAAATTAAAAAAAATATATATATATATATAGATAGTGAAACGTGTGTGTTACGTGATAAGGACACGAGGACGCCCTCACAATCTCATTTCCCAACAAACAAGATATGTACTGTAAACCAAACAACTCATATTCTCATCCCAAAAACCAAAACGGTTCAAGTGGGTCCCAACGCCAACGACCAACCTGAAGAACAAACAAAATAACCAAAACCACAGTGCAGGTTCCGCGCTTCCAAGTTCCACATAATTAAAGGCATAGAACCCAATAATTAAAGCCTCATCCATAAATAATTGAATATAGATTTATAAAAAAAGAGTAAAAAAGCAAACCACATTTACATGTGAACCCCCACCAGCTTTATAATAGGTACGAAATAGTTAACGTGGTCCATTAACATCGTCAACTACGTTATCAGATTCCCTCCTTGTAATTAAAATAAAAAAAATAGTAACGTACCGAGAAAAGCGGAAGCGTTGACAGGCGTAGATGTCCTGGGGTGGACCCTAGCGAACCAAACCGGGACCACGCTGGACCGTCCGATGACGCACATATACCGAGCCTGCCCCAGCATCGCCACCAGCAGCGACGTCAGAATCCCGAAACTGGCCCCCACACCGATCACATTCGACACCCACTCCCAGCCGTCCGATTTCCCTCTGAACGCACCCGAAAAAGGCGCCACATCGTCGATCTACAGTAACACATGATCAGCAAATATTCAACGAAATCTCAAGGACATTCCCGTCATTTCAATAAATGGCGGTCCAGGATGGAATATATTTGACACTTTTGAGTCTTTCACACAATCACAGAACCCACCCAAATTATAAAAAGAATAATAAAAAAAAAGAATCATATTTATTTAAAGAGAGAAATAAATAATATAATAATAAGAATAAAATTGTTATTATTATTACCATATCGTATGGGAGGAGCATAGACATTGAAGCGGCCATGAGACAGTAGAGAAGGGTGACGATGACAACGGAGCCAGACACTCCGACGGGGATGTCTTTAACGGGGTCACGTACTTCTTCAGCCATAGTGGATACGGCGTCGTATCCAATATAGCTTAGATAAACCATGGATGCTCCTTTGAAAACTCCCGGAGCTCCGAATGGGAAGAACCCAGATGGGTGTTTCGGGTTACCCGATTCAGTAAAATTCTTCCACTCTCCTTGCCAAAACCCCATTAATATTATAAACGCTATGAACGAAATGTGTAGCGCCGTCAACACCATGTTCACCACCGAGCTCTCTCGTGTACTAATGAAAAAAAAAGTTAACAACTTTAATGTGAGGATGAGAAAATGGGAGAGAGAGAGAGGGAATGTGTACACACCTGTAGCAGATGATGAGGGTGATGATCAAAACGACGCCGACTGCGACGATGTCGATTTGGTTTAAGCCTTTAGGGAGTCCTGGGACAGTGAATCTCCATTTGACGGTGGAGACACCGATGGCGGTGGCGAAATAGGAGGTGAAGCTTCTAGCAACGGCGGCGTTTGACATCACGTATTCCATCACGAGATTCGCGCCTGTTAAAAACGCTGCAAACTCACCTGCAAAAAACACGCAGAAAAAAGTATTAGCAGCTGGTGATGGATGGATGGATGCATTAAGACTTTTACGTTATGGGGTTTTGATAAACGGACCGAAGGTGACGCGGAGGTAGCTGAAGGCGCCACCAGCGACGGGCATGTCAACAGCGAACTCGGTGTAGCAGAAAGCTGAGAGGAGTGCACAGAAGCCAGCAATGGCGTAGGAGAGAACGATGGCGGGTCCGGCGTAGAGACGCGCGGCGTGACCCGTCGTGACGAATACTCCGGCGCCGACCATGCCGCCGAGGCCCAACCCGACGAGGTCGAACCATCTGAGCGTTTTCTGCATGTGGGAACCGGAACGAGCTCTGACCTGGCTCATTTCCTCATAGGAAGAGGAAACTGAACCAGCTCGGCGAGCGAGTCGGGTCCGGGTTTGAGCTACGGCTCGGAGATAGGCTCGGGGGCTAGAGAACGAAGAGGCTTGGTTCTCCATTAGGTGAGAGATTGAGGATGTGGATTTGCAATGGTTTATAGAGTGAAGTGAGGGCATTTATAAACTAGAAAAGGAGGGTCTATCTGAGAATGGACGGTGCATATTGAGTCCACTTTGTTAATTAGGGAGAACCCGAGCCGAAAGATTTGTGGGGGCCAGGTTTTGGTGGGGCCCTGCTGAAAAATTCATAGTGTGATAGGCAGTGAGAGAGACAAATTAGTTTTTTTTTTTATTTATAATAGAGAGACAAATTAGTTGCCAGTATGTGGTAATAATACTAAAATCTAAAAGGTTCACATGAAATATGAAACCAGACTGTCAACCTATTAAGATTTTTATTTATTTTGTTATTATTATAAAATGTGCACCGAATCTGATCATTTAATTGGTCCGGTTTGGATGTGTTCCCGATAATTACAAAGTCGTTTTTCGATTCATGATTAGTAAGATTTTACATTTAAATTTTGAATTAGTCGAAGTGCGAGGCAAACAGACCCAACCACCTAGGCTCATAAAAATAAATAAAAAAGTGGTAACTGGTAAGTGCTCTCAACCTGCAACTTGTGTTAATTTATTGGTCCAACTTATTGTTTTTGTTGAGTGGATTCGCTGGTTTCAATTCTATTATGGGTCAAATTCATTTTTAATTTGGTTCAAATCTATGTAACTTTCCACCGCATTTTCAGAATACAATCTTCCAAAAACATCTTTGCCTAACAATTTTTACAGATTTTATTTTTAAGATCCAATGCAATTGGTTAACAATTTTATTTTTTTGAACGCTTTGAATTTAGAAAAAACAAAAGGCACCAATCATTCGATACCATATACTAATTTGTGACTATATGCTGCTGATTAACGCTCACCGAATATTTTAGAATTGAATATTGAAGAATTTTTTATTTATTACTTTTTCGCTTCAATGACAAATAATAAAATTAAATCTCCTATTTCACTTTTGGTGTTCCATTTTATGCTCTATTAATCACAACTCATTGTTTTTTCTTTTCTTATAAAAATAATTAAGATTTAAAATAGAAACAAATCAAACACAATCTGACATGTATTATATTACAATTTGTGAAGTATAAAATAAAACACAAAAAATGAGATAGAGGATATTCATTCAAATAAGTTACATATTTGATATCTAGTAACAATAAAGATACGGACATAATATTTTCGCAACAATATTGAGATGTCAAACTCTGCATAATAAATAATAAAGTACAGTAAATTATAGGTCCATATGATAATTAATAAAAACGTACCAATTTTGTACTATTGTGAAATTGTATTTGTATAATTACTCATCCAAAATGAATTTGGCAACCCATTTTCTAATTATACTTTTTGTTAAAAGCACATTTTGAAAATAAAGTTTTGAGCTTCATTTTTAAAAAGTGATTTTCCAAGATTAAAAATTTTACAAACCATACTCTATTCTTCTTACTAAATACAAAATTTGCGAAAATTATATAATACTCTGAGAATACATTAAATGTTTACTCCCTCCTCTCACAGAAGTGGTGGGTTCTACCATAAATTTATTTAACAGGATCTACGACTTCTGTAAAAGAAAAAAATATACATTTAATATACTCCTAAAGTATAATATAATTACCCAAAATTTGAATTTTACTTTTTATTTTTTTATTTTACTTTTTACCTTCCAAACGGATGCTTACAACTTAGAATGGAAAGGTCACCCCTCATTTAATGCTCCATTTATTAAAAGAGAATGGTCCACGAAGAAAACATTATTTTTTAACCAAAAGGCATTGGGAATGTACTCACCAGTGGAGCTCCTAAAATGCGAACAGAAGCAAGCAACTCAAACAAGTAATAAATCAGTCAAGGCCTACCCGTTGAGTTTCAACTGAAAATCAGAGTTTCAAGACCAAGTGTACAGTCAGAAAGTTAAATTTAACACGTGTGGCAATACATAACACGTGGGAAAAAAGTGAACCTTTTGGAGATAAGCACCGATTTTATTAGTGCATACAGTAGACAGCAGCACTGCAACACGTTTGCCCAGAAAAAGCTCTCGGCGTGAACGTCGATGTTGAAAGACAGAAACAGCCACAACATTTTGATTTTTGTATGCAAGACAAACTGTGAGTGAAGCACCATAACGTGCAGTGTCCATACAAAAATGAACATTGCGTCATAGTGGTGGCCACGACATGCCATATGAGTTATGACTCATATATTCTAAAATTTCAGAACTCTATTCATGGATGAAGAAAGGGTTGGTTACTTGGGTTAATGCTTTAATACTTAAATAGGGAACTAGTTCATCAGTATTCAGTAACCAAAAGAACCAAAAGTTAAAGCCAACAAATAATTTCTTGAAGGTGTCCTTGTCTAACTCTTTTTTCTTTTAAGCCAAACGACAAATTTATACTTCTTTAATGTAAAAGGGAATACATCTCTTTGAATGGGAAGGGTGTGAACTATGAACTTGGGAATCCATTATTCTATCATCTAAACGAGACAGCCACTATTTTCTTTCTTTTATTAGAGAATGTTTATGTGGTTAATTTGTTACTAGTACGAAACCCCAAAAATAATTTGACGAATGGTATTAGAAAGTTACAATATGTTAAGTTTATTTATGTCGCAATGCGCAGACAACACAACAAAATAGATCTGTAAAGTTTAAATCAATTAAGTAGATAACCTTTTTGTCCCTTTAAATATTATTATGTTGGAACAATATAATAATTTTTAACTATGATAGTATCTTTTGTACCAACGTTAACATATTTTTTAATATTTTAAAATTCATGTAAAGCTAGAGGAAAAAAGATTGCTTTTCTTTTCTTTTTTTCTTTTTTAATTTCAACCCAAGGTGGTAGGTATTCAATCATTTTCACTTTTATATCCGAAACAATAGATCATTAAAGAATGAATTGAATTGAATTATAATATATTATAAAATATGAAAAGAAAAAAAAAAAAAAAAAAAAGGAAAGAAATATGTAATTTTAATAGTTACTTTTCAACTTTTATTTTACCTTTAGTAAATTATATTTTAATTTTATAGTGTAGGAGTATAATAAATTAAATTTTATAGTTTTAAAAGTAATAAGTTAAACATTGAGTTTTAAAAAATTACAAAAAGAAAACTATACAAACCTTTTTTGAGATTTCATGAAATGACACTCCCCTTTAAGGTTTGTATAAATGCAACAAATAATTATTATTTGTATTCTTTAATATTCTTTAGGGATGAAAGGATTTAGTTGAGACTAGCAATAAATTTTCCCCTATCACAATCAATGTTGTTGTAAATATCTTTTATTTTATTATTATAATTCGATAGTTATGGAATGAGAGATTTGAATAACACAAAGAAGTATCAATGAGTAGGGCCACCCTGGGAATTATAGGACACGAAGCGATGCAAAAAATTAAGTCCTTCTATCTAACAAGAAGTAGTCTAGTAAACCAACATATAAAAATAAAATACTCATAAACTATTATGAAAAAATATATTAAATACCTACCTCAAAAATCAAAATCAAACTTGTTGGAGATTTGAACTTTTCACTTTTTGAATAAGATGAGAGAGTGATAAAAGAAATTGGGATTACAGAGTAATAGAGATATAAAGAGATAAGAGATTAGAAATAACCATTTAAAGATAGAAGAGTAAGAGTAAATGACTTTTGAATATTTAAGGTTGTTAAAGTGATAGGCGGTTAAATTATAAAGGGAAGTAAATTTTTTATTCACTTTTACATTTTTAGGGTTATTTTATTATTGTTAGGATTTGAGCTAGAAAAACAAATTATTGTTGAACTTATTTTAAAGAATTAATTTTAACGTTTGGGCTTTTTTTAAGTTTGTTTTAATTATTTGAGCATTTTTCAAATTTTTGTGTAGGATTATATTATCATTTTTTTTTTTTTTTTGGAGGCCTTTCAAAATTATAAGGGATTTAAAAAACTTTGGAGTAAGGCCTGGATCGGTCGTACACCTCACACGTCTAGGGCCACCCATACTAATCAATTAAGTTACAAAACTCTTGACAAATCTATTTAATAACATATTAAATAAAATTGTTCGTATAATCACAATATTTTCACAATAATTTTACAACATTGTTTATGTGATAATTTGGTATTAGTTTTCACATGGAATCACTACTAACATCACTTAATTATCTATTATTTATAATTTATAACTTAAGTAATGTTGTGAAATCATTGTAACCTTAGCTTTATAAGCTTTTTATTTTTATTTTTTATTAGAAGCTTTATAATTAAGCCTTTGTTTGTGATCACGAGTGGAATAGTCATTAACTATCTTTTGGGATTTAGGTTACTATTACATTATCCTAAGTTTTTTTATTTTTTTATGAACTTTTGGTTAGTATCTTAAGTTGCATTCAATCCCCAAAAATTCCTCCTCAACATGATGTGATCAGAGAAAATATTAAAATAGCTTTGAAGATAATCATAGCACTAAAGTCATCACAAAGACCATCATGGCTAGTTTTGTCTTTGCCGCCTGATATATGGTCTTTTATGGATTAATTCAATCTCGTTACTTCTCAACTCTCTCAGTTGAGTTTTATCCAAAATGGATAAAAGTCTCTTCAAAACACGGCACCACTGCTGTCAATTGTCATGGATTGACATCGGGTGCAATTGTTAGGTTAATTGTACCCATATAATTGTTTTCAATGGTTGAGATTAAAAGGTAAAAGATTTACTTTTAATCTCAACCTTTGAATAAAAAAAATCTAAACTTAATTTTTTCACTTTTTGATCTTTTATCTCTTTACCCTTATACTTTTTGAGTTTTAAAACTAACAATTGCATGATACAATTGACCTAGCAATTGGTACAATTGACCTAACAATTGCACCCGATGTCAATCCGCAATTGTCATACCTTAGGCCTGAGCTAGGCTAGGTCTATTAGACTATTAGTATGGACAATATAATCATCTTATCAGTATATGACTATGACCAATCAAAAGTCTCAGATTGACTTAAAAAAAAAAAATGTTCTCATCAATTATTTAACGATTTTGTTAACTGGTATCCTTTAATGCTTAATGGTTTTGGGGAATTTTCTTGAAAGAATGTCTTTTATTGGCAAAGGCCAAGGATTGCTCATATACCTCCCGTTGATTATCTTTCATTTGATCTTGTCTTGGGAGAGATTTACACAGTGGTCCCAACTCCCAAGTTGATATTTGAAATTTTTAATGTCCCATCCTCCAACTTTTATAGATAGCATCCTATGAGTGTAGATTTCTCTCACGACTCCTTATGATCGATTAAGGTTTAAATGCTTTTCTATTTATAGGGGTCCCGTGGACTTTCTCGTTTCCCCACCAAGGTGAGCTCAGTTATGTTGAGCTACCATATCATCATTTCACTCACACACACAAACAACTTATTACTCAAAATTCATAAGCAAATAAAAGAAAATTCCATTGGACCCAATCAAGTCCTTACCATGAATGATTCAAATTAAAAGATGTAAGAATTAAAGAGTTGTTTTGATTAAAACCTCACTATATAGACTCAAGGCCAACACCTCAAAGGCTATTGGTGCACCGTAAGGTTTCATTGAAAACACTTAACCATAAAAAGGAGATTCTAACTCAGAAAAAAATAATTTTCATTAATAACTTAACAACGATTGATAAATAAAAAACAAGCGATTTGGAGAGAGAGAGAGAGAGATCTATCTATGCTATCTCACACCAGAAAACAACCCAAAGAATATGGTGTATTTCGGATTTAGGCTTAATTTTTTGCTTAAGACATGAATGTGGTTGGTGAGGGTAGATGTAAGAATGTTTAATGGTTGGACTAACTTGGGATTTTATAGAAGGTAACAAAAACTGGTCTTAGACAATAGGCTAGGGTTTTGGTTGCTTAATTTTCAAAGGCATGATATCCTAGAGTAGTGAACCTTTTTTAGGAATGCAAAACTTGAGTTTTATGCCAAATTGGAAAGTTGCCAAATTGAAGGAGAGAGAGAGTTCTATCTATGCTATCTCACACCAGAAAACAACCCAAAGAATATGGTGTATTTGAGTATTTCGGATTTAGGTTTAGTTTTTAGCTTAAGACATGAATGTGTTTGGTGAGGGTAGATGTAAGAATGTTTAATGGCTGGATAGTTGGACTAACTTGGGATTTTATAGAAGGTAAAAAAAAAACTGTCTTAGACAATAGGCAAGGGTTTTGGTTGCTTAATTGTCAAAGGCAAGATATCCTAGAGTAGTGAACCTCTTTTAGGAATGCAAAAGTTGAGTTTTATACCATATTGAAAAGTTCAGTCAACCAAATCAGGTCTGACCTGTTTTTTTGAAAGGATATAGGGACATGCTAAATTTGAAAGATTAGATTAGACAACAATGACTGAGATCAAATCATTTTTATGGCTTTCGTGCTTAAATCTGGGATTTGTGGCAAATACAACAACTCAATGGGCATTATTATTATTATATTGTGACTTACATATGGGTTTTATGGATTTTGCTTGTGTTCTAAATCCACTTTGTAAAGTCATTTTTTTAAGACCCATGTGTAAACTCAATTAGGCCTTAATCTTACTTTTCAAATCACACTCCTTTTAAAATTTTCCAATAAACCACGTAGACTTGAGCCACGTAATTTAAGAGAAAGAGCTAATAAAAGAATCCAAAATAATTGGGCTTTTCCTTTTCGGCTCTGGAAAAAATAGTATTGACAATCAGTTTGTAATCTGTTTGCTACAACTCACTATGTGGCAGCTTATAAGACTATCCACACTATTATTTAAAGAAGTCACATGACCCATTAAATAGGTCATGTGATTAAAGTACACGTGGATAATCTTATTGATTGACACATAATAGGTTATAGTAAGATGACTACAAACTCAACTCTATCTTTTTAAAAATTATCTTCCATTGCATGCCGGCATGGTCTCCATCCTTTTGACTGGCACTGTAGGCAACAAAATCTAGCCTAAACATTCTTAGATTTTTTACGATCTAATTTGACCATCCTTCCTCTTTTCTTTTATCTAATTTGATTCTAACAGATATCTTTTCAAGCATACGTCCAACCAATTAGGCCGTAAGTCCAATTTAATTATTCCTACCTATAAGCTGGTCACTCAGTCAAACTACATAAAGAAATGAGGTTTTTCAACAGATTATCTAAAAAACCTAATCATGCTTAATTTCATATTGTAGTGGAAGGTAAAGCCTTTTATGCTAAGGTAAGCAAATATTGGTAGAGTAGACTTCCAAGATTAATGTCTTCTCTCTAACTAAAATCGTTTACTCAAGATATCATCCAATCTGAAATGTCAGCTACTTATTTTATTTTATTTTATTCATTTTGTCTAACTTCTCTAGCTTAAATAAACAATTCTTTTAGCTTATATTAGTAGCTATGGGAGACATAACTACATAAGCAGACCTAATTTCAATGTTTTCCGCATGCTTGGTTAGATCTCAATCCAGCTAAATGGAAATCTTTATTTTAGTAAACACTTCTTTGACTACTTTACGAGAAAAAATTATAAAATCCAAAATACAGATTCTATCAAATTGATTTTATTGTTGAATATTAAACTAAGATTTTCATTTTATAACCTAACGGCCAATTTGTACGCTCCATAAAATACGCCCTGAAAACAGTATCATGACTCATGAGAAAGGAAAGCCCTAAAATAAGGAAATAATTAAGGAAATAGAATCCCAGATAAAAAAATAATAATAATAAAAAATAAACTAATATTTACACAAACAATAATAATAATCTTCCAATGATGACAGGAAACCTTATCTTCTCCTACCTTGTAAAGATTACAATGAATGAACTGATTTTCAAGCCTTACAACAGTATACAGTGAAGGCTGTATTTATAACATGATTGTGTAGAGGAATTTGTGTTATCACAATCTTTACAATCAGTTTGTTTTTTTGCATTTCCTATCTTATCACAATTGTTTTGAATGTTAGTGGTCATTAGATGATAATGTAGTATGCTTAAATTGGGATTAAGATTATACTTAATAAGGTAATACAGACACAATATTTACGATCTACTACTCACCTTTTCCCCAAAAAAAAGGTTGGGGTGGAGGTTAATATGATTGGATAGATAACAATTACTTGATTTTTGATAGCATTTCGAATCATTTGAAGTTTGAACAGGAAAAGAGATTTATGTGTAAAATTTACACTAGGATCAAAAGTATGAACTCAAATTCTTGAAGCTCGTTCCCTTTCTTTTTCTGGTCTGGTCTGAGTTGAAGCTTAGTTGTGCTCAATTTTGTAAAACAAGTAGACTAGACAGGTCAATTACAAGCCCAACTAAGCTGAGGACTTTTTAGCCCAACCTAAACGATGTAAGATTGTAAGGCCTAAACAATGCTTTGATTATAAGAATTATGGAGCATTATTTAAGTGGTGACTTTTGTCTTACAAATTTGTAAATCTTAACAAACAATAGTTTAACTTTTAAGCTCTTGTATTTTGATTTTGGTTACATGGTCAATCTCTCGTCCCAAAATGTTTTTAAGTTTAATATGCGGATAGTGGACTATCTAGACTCATTACACAATCAATACGATTTTTGCATTAGGATACAGTAGATAATGGGCTCTTTTTCCATTGGATGCACTTGTGGCCTAGGAGGCCCATTGATCTTTTTTCCTTTTTGTGAATAAAAAGGCATGGATAGACACATTTATTTTATAGAGAAGGAAGAAAAATGCAGTAAAATGTTTGGGGTAGACATATTTTACATTTTCAATTATAAGATTATAATTAAGGGCAAATTGCATTTTTTTTTCCCTTTATCTATGGGGTCTATTTCAATCTCCCCCTTTATCTATTAAACTAAGCAATGTCCCTCCCTATCTATTGGAAATGTGCAACTTACCCACAACCGTCTATTTTTCTATTAAATCCTAACAGAACTTAGGAGAAATGTCTAAAATACCCATATTTTAACCAATTTAACTCAACCCACCCAACCTCAATCCAATCTCTCAATTGGGTCTTTTAACCAAATTTGATAAACAAAATAACCCGATTAATGTTTGAATCCCACAATCAAAACCCAATCAGAAAAATCTCATGCTACTCTCACAATCTCTCACCTTTCATTCTCACGGCCTCTAAGTTTTATCTGCAAGAAAAATGATCTAAACTCTCATCGGGTAACCCATCTTCACTTGATTTTCCAAAGGGTGTATGTAATGTATATGTGCATGAAGGGGAATGACCAATTGCTAGTGCTATGTTGACGATTGGCACATTAATTCTGTAAATAATTAATAAAATAATTCTGAATTAAATGGCTTGTACTGCCACAGGGAACATGAATATCTTTGTTGAACTTGCCTCATTATTCACACATAAATTTGTTGACGTTTTAATGGTTACCCCAGCAAACCCATTGGCCTCTTTATAAGACAATGTATTATTTTCCGATCCGATTCCAATGGTGAAGATCTAGAAGGTTATACTAGTGCCGGCCTTTATGACAGGTGAAATCTTATAACTTTCCAACACTGATACAGTAGACTTCCATGGACAGATGAGACTGTAAGAGTAGCATGAGAGGCCGTGAGAGTAGCGTGAGATTTTTCTTTTTGGGTTTTGATTGTGGGAGTTAAACATTAATCAGGTTATTTTGTTAATCAAATCCGGGTTAAAAGACCCGGTTAAGAGATTTGATTGAGGTTGGGTGAATTGGGTTAAATAGATTAAAATAAGGGTATTTTAGACATTTCCCTAGTTCGGTTAGAATTTAACAGAAAAAATAGACAATTGGGGGTAAGTTGTACATTTCCGATAGATAAAGGGGAACATTGCTCAGTTTAATAGATAAAGAGGGAGATTGAAACATACCCCATAAATAAAGGGGGAAAAAAAATGCATTTGCCCTATAATTAATTTAGATATTCTAGAGTTGTTAGAAGAGTAACCAAGCTTATCCTTCTCTAGAGAATCACCTTCTTTGAGGAAACGATTTCATTGCTTTCCAAGCCACATCACCATTGTGTTTGATCAATGAAAAATGAGACTTGTTCTATGAAAAAATATGTTCAAGATTAGGAACATTTATAGGAGTAGGGGTATCACAAAGTAAATAATGAAAAACTTACCTTAGCTCTAGTGGCTTATGTTATGGATCTATTAACCTTGTACTAAAAATCCACTCATTCTCACACAAATGGATAGATGTAATTTTAAGAACTCCGTAGCAAATTATCCACTCAATAATTTATATATATATAAAAAAAAAAGAAAAAAAGAAAAAAAAATTCACAACTTACAAAAGAAATAGATTGGGATTAAAACATTATTTTCACATGGACTCATCACTAATACCATTTTTATTATACACAACAATAGCTCCAAGGAGAGGAGGTGAACAAGTTTTTTTATTTAAAAAATATGTCTACATCCTCTTCTCGTGCCATCGTTGTGTCGATAAAAGCTTTTTCTCTCCTTTTACTAAATTTATTTATTCCTTTTGGCCTGATACTAAGAAAGGGAGACTTTTATAACCAAAGAGAATCACAATTTACAATTGGCTTACAAACTATGTGGAAAATTTGTTACCAACCAAAGATTAGTTATTAACTGATCTTATCCTTTGATTCACTTAATGATCACATAATAATATAAAGACAAAGTTTAGTTACAAACCAATTTGTAGCACAGGGCTACAAACTAACTATGTGACAACTCATAAGACCATCCACATGCATTATTTAAATAAGTCACATGACTTATTGAATAGGTCATGTGACTAAAAGAACCTATGGATGATCTTATAAGTTACCACATAGTTGGTTTGTAGCCTTAGCTTTGGACTACAAACTGGTTTGTAGCTAAACTCTGTCTATAATATAATTAAAAAAGGATTGTGTTGACACCTCATTTTGCAACCATTAATTTTACTTTTTTAACTTTAGTGCATTAAAGGGTTTTACTTTTTTACACTTTAGTGCAAAAGGGTAAAATGGTAATTTCACAAGCAAATTTTAAGTGATTGATCAAAATTTAAAATCATATTTTAAGAATTAAGAATGAGAGTACATTTTTCGGATTGGAAATCGGATCAAAAACCAAGATTTTATTAAGGAAATAAATTTGATTGGTTGAAATGATATTTATCATAAGTCACATGCATAGGATTACTTGTTAATTGATTTGATTGGTCCTCTAAAGGATTAAATTAAAATCAATTAATAAATAATTCCTATTGGTTTAGAACACCTTAAAATGGTAAGTATTCATGCACAAGATATTCATTAAAAGATAATTCTTAAATTGATTTATTTTTAACTAATGAGATAATTATTTTGACCAATAATTATCATATTAATTATTAATAAATTGATTAGAATTAAGAAATCTCTAATTCAGCCAAATAAGGACTTCTAAATCCACTAGAAGTTGACCAAAGGTGAAAAAACCCGGAATTATCCAAAGCCCAATTCGGATTTGGATTCTAGCCCGTACACTAGTTAGTATTTCGACCATAACTTTTGATAACTTTTGACTTGAGTTGATTCAATTGGGCTGGATCAGATTGAGTTGATTCATGATGGGCTATTGGGCTGGAAATCTGACATGATGGGCTCAAATATGTGTCTAATGACCATCTTCAAAATTTGAATGTTTAGAGGGTCAAAACGGGCCCGCAATTAGGGCCTAAAAATCAGTCAGAATTTCGGGATTTTCATGAAGTATATCCAGTTTCCAAAACCCTAATGCACTCCCATGAGTTCCAAAACGTGGGTAGGTTCATTTTTGGGCTGCCATATAAATATAAAAGGATACTCATTTTACAAGAGGTTGGAAAAATTAGTCATAGGAACCCTAAGCAAAATTCAAAAGAATTTTTGCAAAGGGTTAGACTTGAGAATAAGAACACAAGTGTGTTCTTATATTCAAGCCCAGAGATTACAAAAGCCATTTTTGTAATCTCTATTTCCAACCTTTCAATTCCATTTTTAATCTCTTTCAACCAAATTTAACGGTTTTTCTTAAGAATCAATTTTTAGGATCGGTGGTATTCTCAATCAAGAGGCCGCATCCCATCACAATCAAATTCAATTCGGGACACTCATTCAAGAGGTTGCATCCCAAAAGGTATAATCTTCTCTTTTTTAATTTAATGCAGCAACTTTAATTGTGTAGAATGCATGATTAGGTTTTAACTTCAATTGTTTGATTAATTTTTAATGCACAATTGCTATATTGCACTGTTTTCGGTTTCTGTTTTGTGATTATGAATGATGCAAATCTGATTTTTCTAACATGTTATACTAAAATTACAGCAACTTTAAATTATTTTTTTTCATGTGAGATTCATGCTTAAATGATTTTAAATGCTTGATGATTAATCACTATTTAAATGTTTTTTTGCATGTACTGTTGTGATGCTACGAATCAAATGCGAGTATGATTTGTTTGAGATTGTGAACTTAGATTAATGGATCCTTAGAGACTGACCTAGGTCAGGTTGGATGGGTGCCTAACACCTTCCCATCTAATCCCCTAGCCCCCGAACCCTAATCTTAGGGGATGTTTAGATTAGTTTATGTATCCTATTTACTTTCTTTTTTAGATTGTATTTAGGACCAAAGCCTTGTATTTTGTTTTCTTAGATTGTATCTAGGGCAAAATCATGTAATTTGTTTCTTTCCTAAAACATTGTATATTTATTCATTCAATCAATAAACAAGAAGTACTTTTTTTTTCTTAGCTTTTTGTACAAAAGTTAGGTGGCGACTCCATTGTAATATCCCTTAGTAATTAGGATGGAAAACAGTGAAAGTCTTCATTTTGAGAATCATGTTTAGGCCTTTACATTGGGTTAAAGGTCGTGGTTCTCACAGTGGCGACTCCACTGGGGACTTAGAGGGCTAAACTCTAGTATAGGATTCCTAGTCTATAGTTCACAAGTTGTTTGCTATTGTTTGTTACTCGCTTTGATAATTGTCATTTTGTATGTCATGCATTGCACGTGTGATTTTGCATTGTGTGTTGGTTAGCCCGGAAGCCACGGTAGTAGTAGCCTTGGATCACGATCTCCCTCGGATGCGGGTACCCTTGGCCAACCTACCACCCCATGAATACGTACTCTCGATCCTTTCGAGCAAGTATATAGTGGTGAAACATACTGTGAGCCTTTGATGCCCCTCGCATGCATTGGTGGGTATGTTGAGCCTAAGTAATGGGGAACCTTTTTAGCCTACCCTCTACCCTTATGTAAAAGCCCATTTAGATCTTTTCTCTAAGATGACCTAACCCGATAAAGCGTGCATTCATGATTGCTTTTGTTTGAACCTAGGCCCAAGTCCAACGCTTGAGGCCTTGTTTGCTTTTGTTTGAACCTAAACCCAAGTCTAATGCTTGAGGCCCACTTGGATGTTGTTTGAACCCAAACTCAAGTCCAATGCTTGAAGCCCACATGAAGTTAAAGGTTCTAAAAGCCATCATTGAAGTGAATAAAAAGCCCAAAAGAGAAAAATTTCTTAATCAATCACTTTTTTGAAGGCAAAAATCAATCAAGTCCAAAGATTCAGGCCCACATGGTTTTAAAGAGATTAAAAGTCATATGATTCTAAGAAAATTCAAAGGCCAAATTCAAAAACTTAGAATCCATCTAGTCATGTTGAAAAGAAAAGTCCAAGTCCTATACTTGAGGCCCACTTGGTCATTTAAAAAAAAAAAGCCCAAGTCCTGTACTTGAGGCCCACTTGGTCATTTTGAAAAGAAAGAGTTCAAGTTCCACTCTTGGGTCTATGCTTAAAGAATGGTTTAGGAATCCAAAATAACATGAAGTGAAAGTCCAAGTCCAAAGCTTGGACCCATTTTTTGAGAAAATGATACCTAACCCAACAAGACATTGATTGGATCAAAGGTCCAAGCCCAAGGCTTAAGACCAACATGACTTCACTTGAACTGAAGCCCAAGCTCAAGGCTTGAGGCTCACATGACCTTCCTTGAACTTAAGTCCAACCTTGCATGAATGAGAGCTCAAGTCCAAAGCTTGAGGTTTACATCATTTTGCTTAAATTGAAGCCCAAGTTCAACTCTTGACGCTTTCATGACCTTGTTGGAATCAAGACCTAAGTTCAATATTTGTGACCTAAATGACTTTAATAAATTCAAAACCCAAGTCCAACGCTTGGAACCCATTCGGTCATTTTGGAAAAACACAAAGGCCCAAGCCCAAAAACTTAAGGCGCACATGGTTCTTTTCTTCAATGAAAGTCTAAGCCCAATGCTTGACTTTCACATGATCTTATTGGATTAAAGCCCATAGTCTAATGATCGAAACCTTCATGATTTTGTTTGGACCTAAATGAATGAAAGCCCAAATCCAATGGTTCACCCATGAGATTTTGTGAAATGAATGCCTAAGTTTGAAACTCACATTCCATTGACTTAATGAGTCTAAGTGCACACAATGTAATGGTTGATATTATGTACAAAATTCACAAATGGATTCGCTTCACAAGAAAAGTCAAAAGCCCAACATCATTGCTCCAAGGCCCACAAGAATCAAGTTTGACTGTCGAAGGACCAATTCGAAGAAAGCCTAGTTTGTTCATCATCAGATTTCTCAATAGACCAAGAAGACTTCAACAATGCCATGGAGAACTCAAGGGACCGGTCATGCGATCCGAGACCTCATTGACCAAAAGACCATTGCTCCATCTTCACCAGGCGGCTAATTCAACTCCTCTTGAGCCAAGTGATCACTCCACAAGCTCCCAAGCCAAGATCTCATCCATGGGGTTTTTCTATCTTTCTTTTGTTTAAGTTCATTATGTTTACTCATTTGAATTCTTAGGAACATGTTGCTTAGGTTTTGATTGTAAACTCATCATAGGAATGTTTGTTTGAATTTATTGTTTACATTTTTCACTTCAAGCAAAAAAAAAAAAACAAAAAAAAAAAAAAAAATCTCTCTGTCCAACTAAGGGCATGGGCCCTTAAGTTGCCTTCAATGAAGAGTCCTAAACTAGGGGCATGGGCCCCTAATGACTCCCAATCTCCTCAAGGCCCAAAGCCTAAGAGTCCATCCATTCATCCAATACTCAATGGTCATGATCTCCAACCACTGCTGGTTTTCAAAATGTGCATATTCAAAAAGAATAAAAGATTGTGGATTGTTTTTCAAAAGAAGGTGTTCTTTCAAGATCAAGAATCGCTCTTCTTCTAGAGTGAGTAAAATTCAAAATTTTCAAAACACATTTTCAAATTGTGCATAAGGAAATATCTTTGATAAAATCTTTTTGCAAATCATGAGATTCCATAGCCTTACCGATCAATTTGCATAAAGAAGGGATTAACTTCATTTAATTCATGTAAGGATCTTTGCTCACAATTTAGAACAAAAGGGAAAGAGATCCTAAATGCAATCAAGGGAAAAATCACATGTCATTTGATTAAATTGCAAAATCTTGTTTTGAGAAATTTTGATGTCACAACAACGGGTTGTTACTTCTTTTTACTCTAAGAGAAGTCTATCAAGAGAGGTCATATCTTTGTGCCGATAAACTAGCATTACTAGGGATTGGAGGCCATCTTTGGCTAGACCACATCATCCCAGAATTAACCTGTCACAAATTAATCCATTGCTAGCCCATTTGAGCTTATACTATACAGCCTTAGCCTTTTTTTCAAGAACCAATAATAAAAACTTGAACCCAAGGGTGGGAAAAAACAAGTGTGCACATACTCAAAACTCATTCTGAGGAGGAGTCAAATCCAATGCTCGTCTGCAAAAAGAACCAACAAAGGAGGTACAAATGTACCAAAAGATTTGAAAAGAAAGTGTGGTGATTAGGGGCATGTTCAAGACCCACCTTGAAGAAAGGTTGAATCTGAGATCTTAATTCTCACTAGCTATGAGAGATTCATGTTAAGCTCACATGAGAGTCCAACAAGCTAAATTCGACAAAGAGCGACATGAGTGTATGAAAAAGCAAATAATTGTGAAAGAAAAGTTCAAAAAAAAAAAAAGAGAGACCCGCTAGGTTGAAAACCCGAAAGGGCGACCTAGGCAAAAAGTAGGGTAACCCAGTAGGTTGAAAACCCGAAAGGGCGGCCTAGGTAAAAGTTAGGGTTTCATTCAAAAAAAAAAAAACTCAAAGAAGAGATATGAAAGCTTGAAGAGAGAAAGAAAGATGAAAACCAAAAATGAAAGTCCATCAAAATTGAAGAGCTAAAACCAGGGAAAATGAAAAAATAGGTTGAGTCCATAAAGGAACAAAACTGAAGAGCTAAATAAGGGAATTGAAAAAATAGGTTGACATAAAGAACAACCTGAATGAAATAAAGAGATACAAGTGAGAAGAGACTTTCAAGAAGCCAATTCAAAAGCAAGCACTAATGAAAAGGGAGAAAGCTCCTCCAATGTGTGAGTTTTAAGTAATGCACACTTAGGGAAATATCCAAAAAGGGATTTTGAGCCTTTTATATATCCTTCATTTCAAATACCTGAACCCAGCCTACATTACAACCTATGAATAAAGACCTCCTTGAAGTCTTGGTAGTTTTTAGGCACAACTCTTGTGATAATTTCTCTTAGATTGAAAAGAAAGAAAGCCCAAGGTAGTCAAGCGCTATTAGCAAAAGATCTTTAAAATGAAAATTCTCAAATTAGGGGCACTCCCCTTATTTGCTCTCAGACAAAGATTCCCAAGCTAGGGGCACTCCCCTTGTTTGTCATCAAACAAAAATGACTTCCCAAATTAAAGGCACTCCCCTTATTTGTCCCTCAGATAAAAATTCTCAAATTAGAGGCACTCCCCTTGTTTGCTTTCAAAAAGGAAAAATTCTCAAACTAAGGGCACTCCCATTGTTTAATCTCAAATGAAAAGAATTCCTAAATCAAAGGCATTTCCCTTGTTTGTTCTCAGTGAATACCCTCAATTCTTCAAGCACTATCATACACATTCTTTGATTGCTTTTAAGGATTCAATCTCACAATGCTCAAAGTAAAAAAGCAAGGTTGTTTACTTGAATTCAATGACCTTGATCCTTCCTAATAAAAGTGAATGGTTTGGCTATCGAATGTCATGATCAGCCAAAAGACCTATTCGAAGGGACTACCTTTTGCTCATTTGAAAAAGAAAAAAAATAGATTTTTCTCAAAATTGATAAGAACACCATATTGCAAAGAAAGGTTTCTACACCACAAAGTTTTAAAAGAAAAAATCAGATCATTTTCAAATTTTCTCTTGAATAAGCTCATTTTGAAATCACCATGCAGACTTGATCAGAGGTCTCTATCATCCCCATGGTTAACCAAGTGTCTTCCAACCACTTTTGAACTACGTCTTGACCTAATCCTCCAAAAAGAGGTACGTAGGCAGTCTATCAAAGACTCGGTCCCAATCATCTGGATGACCTTTGGATAAGTCTAATTTTTGAACTACGTCTGGACCTGATCCTCCCAAAAGAGGTACGTAGGCAGTCTATCAAAGACTCGGTCCCAATCATCTGCATGACCTTCGGATAGGTCTAAATTTTGAACTACGTTTGGACCTGATCCTCCCAAAAGAGGTACGTAGGCAGTCTATCAAAGATTCGGTCCCAATCTTTTGCATGACCTTTGGATAGGTCAAATTCTTGAACTACATCTGGACCTGATCCTCCCAAAAGAGGTACGTAGGCAGTCTATTGTAGACTCGGTCCCAATCATCTACATGACCTTTGGATAGGTCAAACATTTGAACTACGTCGGGACCTGATCCTCCCAAAAGAGGTACGTAGGCAATCTGTCAAAGGCTCGGTCCCAAGCACCTAAATGACCTAATCTTAGGTTTGGTGGAGAACTCAAAGTGATTGACTTGAAAATAGTTCACTTGCACAAAATGTTTTTACAACATGTCTAAATTATGGGCATTGGCCCAACATTTTTGTATGCAAGCATGCTACACTAGGGGCATCGGTTCATCTGTTCTGTTTGTCAACATGATCTTCTTTTGCTAAATATGCTCAAACTAGGGGCATACGCCCAACTGACAATCAAAAGAAGAGTTTGTTTGTTGTCTCTTACAGGTTATCAAAGTCACTACATTGGACCATCCATCCACAAGAGTCCACTCCAAAAAATGTTGCCACATTTTCATCAAAATACCATTCCCCAATGGAAGCATGAAACCCAATCCTCCAAGGAATAAGCTATCATCATCAAAAGAGAAGGAGGTCAGGTGAGCACTGTAAAGCGAAGGTACGTGTTTCTAACCACATATGCCTTAAGCAAGACAAAACAAAAATGTTTTTCCAAACTCACCCCAATATTCACATAATAAAACCCATGACACTCAAGGTCTTACGACAAATCAAACTCAACCTTCTCGACATCCGAAGCATATTGAACCAACTTCCGCTTCCTAAGACTAATCTCCTCAAACAACCCTGACACATAAACAAAAGAAGCCATCAAAACTAAAATAAAGAACCAAATCAAACACCATCATGCAATCATGAGAAAATTAACCAAGTCTAATTCAACATAATCAAGACTTAAAATTGACCAACCAAGTTAAAAATCACCACAAATAGCAATTCCAATTCAAAGAAAACAAATTTAAAGCTTAGCATCCAAACTTGAATCAATTCATTAATCCAAAAGCAAAACCACTGCACCAAGTTAACAAACCATCAAATCTCAACCAAATGGAGCCAATCCAAAACAGCTACCCATCTCAAACTTAATCAACCAAACTCAAGAAAATCAAAACAACAAAGTTCTTTTAAAAAAAAAAAGAAGAAAGGATCATTGGCCTCAAAAGTTGCAAAATTTCAGCAAAACCAATCCAATTTGGCCATACCCATTCCAATCAAACAAACCCAATCATACCTATGATCACAAAGTAATAACCAAACTCAAAATTTCAAAAACACGTTAAGAAACGACAAAATCAACTCAATTGTGAAAAAGCCAACCCATATAAACAACCAAAGTCGACAAATCATTTCAAACTTCAAATCTGACCCTGAGTCAATCAAAATTCCAAACTCCAATCCTGAGTTAGCATCCATTTTGAAATCCGACCCTGAAGCCAATGATCCCTGAGTCAAATAATCCAACACAAAGATTTTAAGCCTCAATACGAGCAAACTAAAACAATTTTTAAGCCTCAAAGATGAGCAATTGAACAAATCTTCACAATGGAAAATCTCAAAGAAAAAATTTCTCCACGAAAAAATCTCCCAAAATAAAAAATCTTCACAATGAGAATCTCCAAAAATGCAAACAATAAAAACAATCTCCAAAATCAATCATTTAAGCCTCAAAGATGAGCAAACCACCTCTCAATCAAAATTAATCCCTGACCCTGAGTCACCAATCAAAGATTAAACCTTGACCTCAAATTGTACAAAAAAAAAGAAGATGAAATTCTTGACCTAGAGTCATCCACTGAAAGCCAAATGTAAATGAATTTTGACCCTGAGTCATCATTAAGAGAATCAAAATTCGACCCTGAGTCGAAAATCAAGAGACTTAACCTTGAGTCATCATCCAAATTCAAAAAAAAAAAAAATCGACCCCAAGTCAAAAATCAAATCTGACCCTGAGTTAAAAATCTAAGATCAAAATTGTGACCCTGAGTCAATGTCATCAAACATTCTTCCTAAAGCACTTTGCGGATGTTGCATCCAACAACATTCTCTTTGAGGCAATTCTGCGGAATTGCATTCTCACCCGGCATTCTTTTGGGGCAACTTTCCGAAGTTGTATTCCAACACTTTCTCTTTGAGGCAATTCTACAGAATTGTATTCTCAAAACATTTCTTTTGAGGCAATTCTACGGAATTGTATTCTCAAAATATTTCTTTCAAGACAACTCTCCGAAGTCGTATTATACAAAAGTCTCTTTGAGGCAATTCTGAGGAATTGTATTCTCAAAATATTCACTGTAAGACAACTCTCCGGAGTTGTATCCCCACATTTTGTGTTAGAGCAACTCTACGGAGTTGTATTTCCTCAAAATATTTCCTTTGAGGCAATTCTGTAGAATTTTATTCTCAAAATATTTTCTTTAGGCAACTCTGCAGAGTTGTATTCCCACACTTCCTTTTGAGGCAATTATGCATAATTTTATTCTCAAAACATTTCATTGGAGGCGACTGTCTAGAGTTGTATTCTCAAACTTTCCTCTTTGAGGCAACTCTGCAGAGTTGTATTCTCAAAACATTTCCTTTGAAGCAACTTTACGGAATAGTATTTTCTCAAAACATTTCATTTGAGGCAATTCTGCGGAATTGTATTCTCAAAACATTTCTCTTTCAAGCAACTCTGTGGAGTTGTATTTGCATACTTCCTTTTGAGGCAATTCTACTGAATTGTATTCTCAAAACATTTCCTTTGAGGCAACTTTGCAAAGTTTTATTCTCAAAACACTTCCTTTGAGGCGATTCTACAGAATTGTATTCTCAAAACCTTCCCCTTTGAGGCAATTCTGTGGAATTGTATTCTCACACTTTCTCTCTTGGGATAACTTTGCGGAGTTGCAGTCCCACAAATGTCTGAGGACATTATATCCCCACGTGAATAAATTAATGGTCACAAAATGAGATGTCGTACTTGCATTGGTGTTTATTTATTGCATAAATTCCAATATCCACATGAGGGGCATCTGTTGACACCTCCATTTTGCAACCATTAATTTTACTTTTTTACACTTTAGTGCATAAAGGGTAAAATGGTAATTTCACAAGCTTAAAAATTCAAAGTTGGTCCATAAATTTAAAATCATATTTTAAGTGATCAAAATTGAATTAAGAATGAGAGTGCATTTTTCGGATTGGAAATCGGATCAAAAACCAAGATTTTATTAAGGAAATAAATTTGATTGGTTGAAATGATATTTATCCATAAGCTCACATGCATAGGATTACTTGTTAATTAATTTGATTGGTCCTCTAAAGGATTAAATTAAAATCAATTAATAAATAATTCCTATTGGTTTAGAACACCTTAAAATGGTAAGTATTCATGCACAAGATATTCATTAAAAGGATAATTCTTAAATTGATTTATTTTTAACTAATGGGATAATTATTTTGACCAATAATTATCATATTAATTATTAATAAATTGATTAGAATTAAGAAATCTCAAATTCAGCCAAATAAGGACTTCTAAATCCACTAGAAGTTGACCAAAGGTGAAAAAACCCGGAATTATCCAAAGCCCAATTCGGATTTGGATTCCAGCCCGTACACTGGTTAGTATTTCAACTATAACTTTTGACTCAAGTATCCGATTGAGTTGATTCAAATTGGGCTGGAAAGATGACATGATGGGCTACAAATATGTGTCGAATGACTATCTTCAAATTCGAATGTTTAGAGGGTCAAAACGGGCCCGCAATTAGAGCCTAAAAATCAGTCAGAATTTCGGGATTTTCATGAAGTATATCCAATTTCCAAAACCCTAATGCACTCCCATGAGTTCCAAAATGTGGGTAGGTTAATTTTTGGGCTGCCATATAAATAGAAAAGGATACTCATTTTACAGGAGGTTGGAAAAATTAGTCATAGGAACCCTAAGCAAAATTCAAGAGAATTTTTGCAAAGGGTTAGACTTGAGAATAAGAACACAAGTGTGTTCTTATATTCAAGCCCAGAGATTACAAAAGCCATTTTTGTAATCTCTATTTCCAACCTTTCAATTCCATTTTTAATCTCTTTCAACCAAATTTAACGGTTTTTCTTAAGAATCAATTTTCAGGACCGGTGGTATTCTCAATCAAGAGGCCGCATCCCATCACAATCAAATTCAATTCGGGACACTCATTCAAGAGGTTGCATCCCAAAAGGTATAATCTTCTCTTTTTTAATTTAATGCAGCAACTTTAATTGTGTAGAATGCATGATTAGGTTTTAACTTCAATTGTTTGATTAATTTTTAATGCACAATTGCTATATTGCACTGTTTTCGGTTTCTGTTTTGTGAATGATGCAAATCTGATTTTTCTAACATGTTATACTAAAATTACAGCAACTTTAAATTATTTTTTTTTCATGTGAGATTCATGCTTAAATGATTTTAAATGCTTGATGATTAATCACTGTTTAATTTTTTATTGCATGTACTGTTGTGATGCTATGAATCAAATGCGAGTATGATTTGTTTGAGATTGTGAACTTAGATTAATGGATCCTTAGAGACTGACCTAGGTCAGGTTGGATGGGTGCCTAACACCTTCCCATCTAATCCCCTAGCCCCCGAACCCTAATCTTAGGGGATGTTTAGATTAGTTTATGTATCCTATTTACTTTTTTTTTAGATTGTATTTAGGACCAAAGCCTTGTATTTTATTTTCTTAGATTGTATCTAGGGCAAAATCATGTAATTTGTTTCTTTCATAAAACATTGTATATTTATTCATTCAATCAATAAACAAGAAGTACTTTTTTTTTCTTAGCTTTTTGTACAAAAGTTAGGTGGCAACTCCATTGTAATATCCCCTAGTGATTAGGATGGAAAACAGTGAAAGTCTTCATTTTGAGAATCATGTTTAGGCCTTTACATTGGGTTAAAGGTCGTGGTTCTCACAGATTGAAACAGATTTTAAAAAGCGTGTTTCAAAATAATAAAAATTTATTTATGATAAGCAAAGTTAAAAGACCCCATTCCATTATTCCTTTTGTACATGGGCGATTATTTCACGTTAGTAATTCATAATCATTTTGCATTATATGCTATCTGAATGAGGAATTGGGTTGAATTTTATTCATTTTACAGACCCAGGTGACATGAGAAAATATCACATGAATGAAAACACCTAGAAACTATAAAAACAAATTTGTACCCATCTTGCGTAGCAACTTATAAGACCAAATTGTGTCCAAACTAAATAAGGAAATAAAATCCTACATTAGTGCTCATTACTCATTAGATGATAAGGGTTAGCATCAAAGTATCACATCAAATTGGTGAACCATGTTCCTTTTTTTTGGGTCTGGTCTGAGTTGAAGCTCAATTTTGTAAAATAAGTTGCCTGCGCACTTGCGCAGGTCAATTACAAGCCCATCTGAGTTCAGGACTTTTTAGCTCAACCTGAGTGATGTAAGATTGCAGGGCCTAAACGATGCTTTGATTAGTTATTCGTTAAGGAAATAACAAAAGAAATTTCTAAGAATCATGTCGCATTATTTAAGTGATGACTTTGTCTTACAAATTTGTTAACTTTTAAGCTCTTGTATTTTGATTTTGGTTACATGGTCAATATCTCATATCTAATTATTTTTAAGTTTAATAGGTGGATAGTGGACTATCTAGACCCAACACAACCAATATGATTTTGCATCAGGGTCCAGTAGGTAATGGGCACTTTTTTTTTTTTACTTCTTCTTCTTTTGGATGCAATTGTGGCCTAGAAGGCCCATTGACTTGTATTAGGACGTTAAGAGACTTTTAATAATGATTTTTTTTTTTGCCTGAAAGTAATTAAATTTGTTGGTAAAATTTCTTACATCTGTACTATAAGTAAAACCGAAGCTTTTTTGACTTTTTATTGACTTCTTAAAACTTTAACACATTAGCTTTTGCTCTCTCCCAATTTTCCACATCATTTATTATTATTTTTAATTTGTTTTTAGTATGAATTTATACCCGATTAATCACTTTCTCTCTCCCACTTTACCAATCCCTTCCTCAATGACATTCTCTCTACAGCCACATTCTCAACCAAGTTGTTCTCTGCTTGCCACTTCTTTCTCTCACAGACTATTCCTCTCTTCCACTTCTTTCTCTCACACAGTCCTATTCCTCTTTCCACTAATATGTCCTTATCTTTATCTTCATTTGTACACCTTTCTCTGCACTGCGTCTTTCTCAACTCTTCCTCTCTAGGATTTATATAGGCAACACCTCTGCCATCAACACTCTTCCTCCGCAAGGCTCGAATCCTGCTCCGGCTCCATGAAGGTCCTCACGGGATTGGCCAAAGACCCAGATTGGATTGTTTGTTGGTATTTCTTCTTCACGCGACTGTGCTTCGGATCCATAATTTGATCTACGTTTCATTCCTTTTCTGGCAAAGTTGAAGGTATTGTTTACTTTTTATTTTCTTCTGTCTTTTATTCTTCAAATAGTTTTCTATTATCTACTTGAATTTTTTATGGGAATTTGCCGCAAGAAAAGGTGGTAACAGTAGCCTCCTCAATCTGCTGGCCTATTCTATTTCTCCATATTCTAACATTATTGTTGCCCTTCTCTATGGGCAATAAGGATAACCAGTTGCTGTATCGTCCAGCTCACTCACCAGGTCTTTCTCTTTTCATAATTTTTATTTTCTTTTTAAATAAAATTATGAAATTCATAACCCAATCCTTCAATCTATTTCAACGTTTCTGGAATTAAAGAAACAACAGAATCAGTACCCTATAGCAAAGCTTTGCACTTCTTTATCTCATGCGAAGATAGGCCAACAGAAATCATCCTCAAAGTGTTTGACAAAATGCTTGAGACAAACTGAAAAATGTCTTGGGCTTGGACACAAGGATTTGGGTTTCAAGAGTCATACAATTGGTTTTAGGTGATTGAATATTTTCGTATTGCTGAATTATCTTTAATCACCAAATAACATTGCTACAATAATTTGGCAATTATTGTTGAACTGATCTATTGTCATGGAGCCAATATAAAAAATTAATGACAGAGAATTCTAATCTCTCACAACCTATATTTTGTTTTGATGATGATATGCAGCAAAGAATTCTAATCTCCTCCCCCTGTATTCTATTTTGATGAATTGGGGTTTATATGTTTGGTAGATTGGATGTAAAAATGTCATTTTAAAAGGTGTTCTATGCTTTTCTCTTTTCTTTTCTTTTTTGAAATAAATTGAGATCCACCCACCATCCCCCGAGATTTATCACTCATAGTTCTATAGCAAATAATATTTTTTTTTAGAAATTGGGTGCAAATGGTTCTCTCATGTTGTTTTGCTGTCTGCACTTATAATATCATCCTTTTGTTATTTTTTAGTTGTTAGGCTCTCCTGTAGTTTTGTTATGGAATAGATATATGCACCCTACTTGATTTAGCTACATTGGCAATAACCTTGTGGGTTATTTATAGAAGTTTCCAGTTCTGTAAAACTGATATTTGTATTTTTACACGTGTGTTAGTCTCCTTTGAACTATTAAGTTAGTTTACAACTTG
This sequence comes from Fagus sylvatica, assembly GCA_907173295.1. Classification (NCBI taxonomy): domain Eukaryota; kingdom Viridiplantae; phylum Streptophyta; class Magnoliopsida; order Fagales; family Fagaceae; genus Fagus; species Fagus sylvatica. The sequence goes on along the minus strand of OU015762.1, from coordinate 20,090,087 downwards.
GTCTAGGTTCTAGAGTAAACGTAATAAAGCAAATTTTTTTTTTATTTAGTCAGCTCAAAGAGATTGCCACATATGTGTAGAAATAAAACTTATGTCCAAATGAATTCAAGATAGATAAGAAATTCGTGAGTAAGTAAATTCTGTACATATGTTCCAATATCTAAATTCTTACAAAGCAGGGCCCAACAGGAAATAGCCACGACACCAAGCAACAAGGGGCTGAAAACTAAGACATAGAGAGGATATGTTTATGATTCTTTGGTTCCTTGAAGCAGGTTAACCACCAGCTGACCACATGCACCACTTATATCCCGACACATTTGCTCACTAACTGCTGCCTTGATGTTATATGTACCCCAATAACTTTCTGAAATCTTTATACCCTCTCCTTGCTTTTGGTTTTGAATTAACCCAAAGCACAAATTAGATTGGAAGGTATTCACAATAGACTGTAAAACAAGGAACACAACCATTGAGGAGATTGGATTTTTTAATTTTTTTTTGGGGGGCAACCGTAATAGTGAGAGGGAGGGATATTTGGAGCCTCCTTATCTTTGGCAGCAAGTGGTGTGGTAATGAGATGTTAGAGGATTAGTGGTGGCTGCAATACATTAGCATAGATATTAGGTGATCTCTTGGTGATGTGGGGCATCTGGAGAAAGGAAGTGAGGTCCCTAGGAAAGAGAAAGGGTGAGTCGCCACATCGAAAAAAAAAAAACCATTTGTCAAATATTATTTACTGATAAGAGCATGTGAAGTAATTGAGACTAGATATCGAGCAACACATGCGTTGCCTAAATGATGCCATGGTTTTGTTGGGCAACGTTGTGAACCCTTAATGAAACAATTACACTGTAATATTGTTAAATTTATTTTCCCTATAAAAATTTCGCTATGGTATATAGTATCTCACACTTTTCTTTGAATATGAAGTTTTATATGATTTTTTTTTTTAATAGTTATAGCCTTTTAGGTTTTATATGAAAAATTATTATACATTCAGTCTCTTGACTTTACCAGTGTTCTTAAAAAAAATTATATTCTATGTGAAAAAATTCTAAAAGAAAGGAAGGCCTGTTGATGAATTGAAAAAGCAGATAGACTAGAAAATCTTTTCATATGTAATCCTTAGTGTTCTTTGTTTTTTCCAAACTATTAAACATTTTTGGTTAAAAGATAGCGTAGTTCTTTTACTGGCATGGCATGTGTCCATTTGACAAATTGCTAATGGTAGAATACTTTAAACCTTGGTCGAAAAGATTGAAAAGGTGCTTTCCCCTTTTAATCAAAGATCACTTGCTTCTCTAAATGTTCACAATCTTACCAATAATAAGAAAGAGGCAAAGAGAATGTGATCAATGAATGGATCAAAGAAGGAGGTTCTTTGTTATGGCTAAACAAATGAAAGAACGGGAAATGAATAAATCACCTAATTACCTAACCCATAACCCATTTGAAAGATTACATAACCCATTTGAAAAAGTTTTTGGAAGTAATTTTTGTGATTTTCCTAATTACCTCACCTTACATCCCATGCTAGGCTTTAGAGATAAATATTATTAATGTATCTTCTTTAATCATAGTGGTAGTAGTATTTATTTGTTGCAATAACTGGTGGACGTTATGATGTATATTGGTTTTGCACTTGGATATTTTTAGTGAGTTCTCTTTTGAATATCTAAGTTACATTATCATCTTAAATGATCTTTTTCATTTCAAGTAGGTGTGCTCAAAAGCAAATCAATCTAGCATTTTTAAGGAGCTTATGCAATTAAGAATTGGTAACTTCACATCTAAGGCATTGAAGAACTTTTTATGTGCTCATTTTTCTCATTGTCACAATGTCACCCAAATATCTATTGTAGAAACAATGAACAGTTGTTGGCTATGGTGGCTTTTAGTTTTAAGGGCATTACTGATGCTTTTTGGGTCTGAATAGAAGGGGCCTGATAGCAATATCTTTGTTGTCAATATAAATTGATAATCTGACCTATTAGATGTTGTACAACATCAGATTAGATATACACCAGAATATAAATCTTTGGGTCATTAACTATCATGAGCCCTCTTAATCCTATAACTTTATGTAGTTGCGGCCTTTTATAACCTTTTGTGTTGAGGGAATAGAATTTTGTCTACAACCTTTGTAATAAGGGAATAAAATTTCGTCAATGTCTACTTTTCAATCTACTTAACAAATATAGGAATAAATTTTCTCCAACATACACTTCTTTTATTTGTTCTCTCTTTCTCTTTTCTTGTATTTCAATTTTCAATGTACATAGTCAAGAAAAAATGAGTAACCTTTTTACTCTATCTAGAAGTTCACAAAACATGATTTGTTGGTTGAAATTTGGCATCTTCTACATTTTTCTTTTCTTATTTTTTTTAATGCAAGAAATTTAAATCCATATAATTAGATGAAAAACATGTTCAATAGAAGATAAAAAACTAAAAAAATACAATTTTTGGTCTCATTTTTAGTAGTTTCTCCATGCATCACAGATGTTTGCGACTAGTATTAATATATGAACAAAACTTAAATATACATTTTTAGATGTTATATGTTAGGCTCTAATTAAATTCAATTGCATTTCAAAATCATGGATAAGAACGAAAGGTGGTCAAATATCAACTGGTCGTGATCAATTTGTTTACTTAAAGCAATTTGCAGCGGGTGTGATGACAATTCAATGAAAACAAAATTTGCGTTCAAATGATTCAATCAATACGAGAAATTATTCAGTCCATCAAGTGAACCACGTCAGCTGTTCACCATTCCACTAATTAAATAACATGTGTTTTAATTGAATGACAAAAATCACATTGAGATATCATCAAATGTTAAAAGTACCCAAATACCCTCCGCTAGTTAATCACATAATTGAGGCAACTCTCTCGTCCCTTGTCTTCCTTTGTCTTATCCCTCTCTCTTTTCATTCCGTTTGGGAGGAGGAAAATGAATGGAATGGAATAGAAAAAAAAAAAGAAAAGAATATTTTTTCATTTCTCCTATTTGGAAGTTTAAGTATGAGAGCATGGAAATGAATGAAAAGATCATTCCCTTGTTTGGGAGTTAAAGTGAAGGGAATGGAATGAAATACTCATTCCTCTCTATTCCCTTCAAACCTCAATTTTCATTCCCCCAAAATTGAGAGGAATAGGAGGGAATGAAATTTTGTTTAATGAAATTTTCACCAAAACTCCCAAAATACCCTTAATATATTTTTTTAAATACTAAATTATCCCTGATTCCTCACCTCCATATATATATATGTGATTAAAAAAGGCTAACGCTATATATAATGTTGAAACAATAGGTGTTTGTTGATATGGAGATTCAATAGTCTTTTTTTTTTTTTTAATATCTTTGAATTATATTGGAATATTGTATCCTAATAATAACATAAGAACAATAGCTACTAGCCTCCTCACATGCGCTACGCGCATGTTCAGAGGTTTTTCCTATTTATCATTTTTAATTTTTTAATATTTTTTATTCACCATTATCCAAATATATTGTAAATAAATGAACAAATTTGTATTTTTTAGAAAAAAAAAATGAACAAATTAGTAACTGTGAGTGAGTAGTGTGGAGATTTCATATTTTCAACCGTTTTTTTTTTTTTTTTTTTTTTGAGATAAGGTGTCCATGGATTGAAGAGTGCATCAATTTTCTTGGAAAATTTTTGTTTTTGTTTTAAAAATGATAAAATTATATATATATATATATATATATATATATATATATATATATATATTATATATATATATCCCTTACATCTAAGGTTTAAATAGTATTCAATAAAAAAACATTTAAATAGTATTAGATAGATTTTAGCAAATAAAAAAATAGTATATTATCCTCTTCACACGCGCGTATATCCCTTACATCTAAGGTTTAAATAATATTCAATAAAAAAACATTTAAATAGTATTAGATAGATTTTAGCAAATAAAAAAATAGTATATTGTCCTCTTCACATGCGCTTTGCACGTGTTAAAAGGCTCTTTGCATTTTTTGAGTAGATTATATTGTCCTCTTTTTTTTAGGTTAATGCATTTGTCCAATAATATAAATTTACATTAAAATATATCTCAAAAAATTACATCAAGTCAAATTGTAGAATGATTCACTACATTAAATATTGATTAAAAGTTCATATGATAATAGAAATTGAGGTTAGTAGGAAAAAAATTTAATAAGAAAAATACTATTTGTATTTTTAACTTTTAAAGAAAGAGGGTCAAATATGTTAACTAAGTATATTTGTATATGTAAGGATTGCATTGTCACTAAACGATCTTTTCATATTAAAAAATGTTAAAAATGTGAGTTCAAATTTTTTTTTTTTTTAAATAAAACACAACATTTTAAATTTGAACCGCAAGTAATTATACACGTCCTAGATTTTTGAATTAATATCTTTTAGATTTACTATTTTAACCTTTTGTATTCAATCTCTTATCACATCTTTAGCTTCCACGATTCTGCCATTTTTACATAAAAAAAAAAAAAAATCTTTAGCTTCCATGACATAATGCAATGGTTTTAAATTCCATTAATGTGTTACACACTCATTATCAATATCTCTACAATCTAGTATATACTTCCAAACATAAGAAGTTGGAGTTGATTTTATACATAAAAAAAATTACTGCCTAATACAATATTTTCGAGTTAAGAGTTTACAATGTACTCTTTTCACATCCATAAATTTTCCAACCTAACTTTGTAAGTAGGGCTTTATTTATATCTTTGCACCTTTTGAACTCAAACCTCTTGGCTCCCACTTTTTTGGCTTACATATATCACCCCAAGTCTTTTTCTTAAAACTTTGCCAAAAATTTCTGTATCTAATACTCGAAGAAGGTATGAACTTTAAAAAGATCTCGCTGCTTATCACATCACATCCCTTTGGTGACCAAATGAAAACATGAATGTTGTGAATTCCTGCCAAAAATAGACTAAAATAGTTAGAAAAAGGGGGATTTTGCCATTTAATCATGAATTCCCCATTAGCAAAACCCGATGATGGTTTGCTAGCCTATATATTTCATGTAATGGTATGGTGCTAAGAAAATCAAGAGTGGTGATAAGAATAATGACAATTGAAAACATAATATTAAACTCAAACGCATAGTCATTGAAATACTTTAAAGGTTGAAATGTAACTTCTCAACCATTTGGGAACCTAAGTTCCAAAAAATAAATTTTAGTAGCATTTATTCCAACGTTTCAAACCTATAATGCTATAACTATAATCAGAAGCACCCATTAAATTAAATATTTACAGATAATGTCCATGAAAACATCATTACAGATTTATTTTTATAAAAAAAATCCATAATTACTTGGACTAAGAAAAATAAAAAATTTTATTGAAGAAGTGAATATTTTTATTCCAATCCGTATAAAGAAAATGATGGATTCATTTTGATAAGATCAATAAAGTAAAGGCTTTTTATATCATTTTGTGTTAAAGCAATCAATTTAACAAAAATGCTCAGAATAAATAAGCATTGGTAATTCGCTACATAGAGAGAATTACTTGGTTGGAGGGAATCCACTTTATGGAACAATCGAAACAGCACAAACAAATTCAAGAAAAGCACCTGCACATCATTATAGATAATATACTCTTTAACTTCTGTTTAATTGAGGAGAAAATTATAGTAAACTTTAAGAGAATTCTAATTCTAATCTTCAAATTTTCTCATATCATAGCTTTACAATAAGAAGTCATGAAAAGCCCAACACAAAAAGAGAAAGAGACATACAGAGTCAGTAACATTGATGGCTTAAATTGCAATTTCATAGTGCATTAAATTGCACTGCATCTCACATTTGTGTAATGCATCATCTATGATGTCTCTCTACTTTCTCTACGTTACTATTTGAAGATGAAGGGAAAAGATGATAAGAATATTTAATTCTTCAAGATAAGGCTTCTATTTATAACCGATTATTTAAGATTTATTTTTTGGTTTTCAAATTGATTCAAACAACTGAAAATTTAATACTTAGCTTTATGAGAAGTTGTGGTTATTTTGAATTTTTTTTTTAAATTAATTCAAATGTGGGAGTTATTTTATTTGTTTTGGATAATGGAAATTTTTTTCGTCATAATTTGGACAATAGAAGATAGAATGCTAATTTTTAGGAAAATGAGGTGTGTGTGACTATTGGCTCCTTTTAAGGTTTTTTTACTTGATTTTAAAAGTTTTTTTTGTTTGATAGAAAAGGAAACTTAATTTTAAAAGCCTGAGTTATCTCTTATCTATTTAATTGTGTGGAGACATCGATATATTTAAAAAAACAAAAACAAAAAACAAAAATCATAAACGTGGCTAAGATGAAGGCGATTTATTTATTTTTTTTTCCAAAATTCAAAGGGATGTTTTGTTTTTCCTAGAGATATAGATATATTTCCAAGGATTTTTTTTTTTTTGGATTAATCTAAACACGTTTATTTTCTTAATAGATTTCAAATAAATATGTGAAAAAAAGAATAAGAAAAAAAAATTTATATGTTAAATTAACGTTAGAGGATTTCAAATTATTTTAAACACTTTTATTTTTTAATACATTTCAAATACACACTTTAAAAAGGAAAGAAAAAAGAAATAATATAATGTTTTAGGTTAACATTAACGTTAAAATATAGCTACTATTCTGTGAGTTTTTGTTTTAATAAATTGGATAGTGGAAGTAAGAAGTTGTGATTATTTTAAATGTAGAAGTTATTTTAAGAGATAATGTGCTATTTTTTAGGAAAATGAGGAGTTGTGAAATTAGTGGGAAGTGGGAAATTGGAAAGTGGAGTAGATAAGGGAGATATGAGAGAGAAAAAAGGGAGACTAAAAAACAAAAAAAAACCGTGAAACATGAACGTGAAATTGTGATCTTTTTAACTTTTTTTGAATTTGAGTAGAACAATAGATTACTCTTTTAACCTTTAATTTTTATTTTAAACGCAAATCAATAGATCTAAAATATGGGGTTATTTTAGTCCGTACACTAAAGTGGACAATTTTCTATATAGGGATGTGACTATTATACTCTTATTTCTAAGACACATTATTATTTTAAACAAGTGATTAAATTGGGAAAATTGGAAGATGTGAGGGATATTTTTGACAGTTCCAAAAAGTAGAAATGAGGGCATGAATCCTCTTAATAGTATTAGATTATAGAACTGTGGCATAAAAAAGAATTATAGTTTGATAAATCCACTTTTTATGTCAATTTAAATTTAATGGACTAAAGCAGTTGTCGGGAGCATAGTGTCTAAAATGGATTGAAATAAAAGGTATAATAATAATATTGTTATAAAATGATTCATTTTCATTCATTTTTAATATTACTTCTAAACAAGATTACTTACATTCCATTCCATTCTATTCCTTTATTTTAAAACATCCAAACAAGATTACTTAGTTCCATTCCTTTTCATTCCGTTCTATTCCATTCCATTCTATTCCATTCACTTCTATTCATTAAAGACATTCCATTCCATTCTCTGAAATTTAATCATTCCATTCTCTTCTAAATTCCATTCCCTTCTAAACTCCCAAAACGAAACCTTTGTAAAACTTATTTTCTCTCCTCTGTATCTCTCTTTCCCCCTCTCTTCTCTCTCATCAACAACAACCAAAACAACAAATCCTCAATCTTTCTCTATATATTTTGATCAATTTTTTCTTTTTTAAGATAAACCGATAGAACTTTATTAAAAAAGAATGTTTTACATATTAAAACTAATAGACACTCTAGAAGAGCCTAGAGAGCAGAGGAACAAAATTGTATCTTAAACTGTATCTTAGCTTGCAGGCGGTGGGGTTACTCTACTCCTTAGTAAGATTTGTTGGTATTCCTTGAGCAGAGATATGGCCGATGAGATTATAAAAGAGAAATAGAGAGGGAAACACAAAATAATAAAGGAAGAGGAAGATCTAGGTTCAGTTCCGCCGGACACGGGCTCGTGTCCCTCGGGGACTATGGAGGCGGAGAGTGGCGGCTCGGCTTGGTTGAACCTGAACGACTCAGCGCGGCGTGAAGGTGGGGCAACCACGGCGTGCGGCGGCTTCTGAAGAGTTCAATCGGAGTATGAGTACTGGGATGAGTCAACGACCTTCGAGAGACGAAGGATTAATATTTCCAGAGTGTTTTGTATGATGATGATGATGATGATGATAAAGAATATAAAGAGAATGACAGTGAGATTGGGAAAGTTTTTTATGAGAGTTTGAGAGAGAGAGAGAGATGTATGTGAAACTGGTGGAGGGTATTTGAGTATTTTTAATATTTGATGTATCTAATTGTAATCGATAAAACTTAAGTATAGTTCTTTAGATCAAGTATATTACAATTCCTAAGTTTTATCCATTCAATTAAAACACATGTCATTTAATTAGTGGAACGATGGACGACTGACGTAGTTCACCTGCTATACCGAATAATTTCTCAATCAATACAATGGGAATTCGTGAATGTTTCTAAAACAATAAAAGAATAAGAAACTTGCATTTAAATGATTCAATCAGTACAATACAATAATGGGAATTCATGAATGTTTTTCTCCAACTCCAAATGATACAAACACTAAATATTACTACTAGCTATGCTATGCCTACTCTATGTGATTTTTTTCAAAGGCCTTATCGATTAACAATGCTATAGACACAACACTTTTATAATAATTTCATAAAATGGTGAGTTGACAAGTTTTTAGAACTTCTCATCTTAACACTTATATCACTTTTATTATTTATCATTTACAGTTTGATATTGGAGGAACATAAATTGTAATAGTTTAGAAAAGCTGACTTGAAGAGAAGAAGACAGTCCTTTGGAAGTTTGTCCGAACAGAATCCAATGTCCTGTAATGAGAAACAATCACAACACAGATAAATCGTTAGAGCCTTGGTCAACCCAGTGGGGGTTGGCCTTTGGCTCTCCGATGCCTTAGTCAGTTTTGGATCAAAAGATGATCGAGTTCTTAATAAACAGTGCTAAAGAAATTTGTTTTGTAAAAGTGCACATACCTTTTAAACTGTTGCCTCTCCTTCTATTTATACCTGCCTCCAATGTGGGATACTTTATGATATTTTCTTATTCCTCTTCCCAATACCTTAATTCTGCCTCTAATAAGAGATATTTAAGCAACTTGGTTTGTATATTTATTACCAGAACGTGGGTTCTGACAGTCTTAATGAACGATTATCACTACCACTTACCATAGTTTATTTTGGGTTTAACGTATAAGGCGTATTCAACACTCTTTAGTCTGGATATTTTGTGCATTTATGGATGACAAAGCAGATGTCAGTTCAATGCCGCCTATTTGGAGTTTAATTCAGGTGGTATATTTAATGCTCCTTGCCCCAGATATTTTAGGCATTGAATGCTGGGTTTCAATATAATTTCGGTTGATTTCAGGGCTGGCCGAATAATATTTCAGCTGATTAATCTGAACAGGTACATAGTTCGGAACCGACCGAACACATAGGAGTAGCTCGGTTACGACCGAACTATAAATTCTTATGGTTTAGTTAAGATTCCTGATTTTGAGTTTGAAGTCTGGTTTGGTTATCCCCATATTATTTCCCCTCCAATTACCCCCTTGTCCTGACCCTTCCTAGCCCTTACGGAAAAGTCAGGACGATACGCGTGTCCCAAGGAAAATCATTACATCAGTTTTAAATGGCGGTTTTTTTTATTCCCAAAAAGAGGAGACAGAGGGTTCAAGATAAGATTTTAGGGGGAAACCGATTTGGCTTCCCCAGGCGAATTTATAAACCTCCCAGAACCACCGGTTTTGAACCTACTTCATCATTTTCACATCTTCAGCTTTTCATTCTCTTGCGTTCTCAGAAGCCTAAAAGACCCCAGAGCGTCAAGAGTCCCATTTCCCAGTAAGTTTCTTCACCATCTTCATTTTAGATTCCCTTTTCGTCCTTTTAACTTTCCTGATTTCGCACTTTACTCTTCGTAGAAATGGCTAGGGCACACAGATTAGCTCACTTAGTTAACTTTGATGAGAGCATGAGGAAGTTTAGGGAAAAATATCTAGTGCCAGATGATGTTAGGCTTAGGTATTACAGCGTTAACAACCTTCCTCTATTAAATCAAGACGAGATACTCATCTCGGTGATGAGTGTTGTAGAAGGAGAGGTTAGGTTCCCTCTCCATCCCCTCCTAATTGATTTCCTTCAAACAGTAAATGCCTGTCCCGGCCAACTATCCATTAACGTTTTCCGAATAGTTATGGGCGTAGTCGCCTTTAATCGCCTTTTAAAGGTCAATCTAACAACAAAAGATATTTTATATGTTTTTTCTTACTTTTGTCCTGGTTCAGAATCGAACACCTCTTGCCATCTCAAAGCTAAAAACGTCAACACCAAGCTAGTAACTAGTTTGCCTAGTTCCAACAAAGGTTATGACAACGATTGGCTTGTTGTCTCCGGGAACTGGTTCTCGGGCGGGTCATCTTGCCAGAATAAATTCGGCCATCCAGATTAGATTTCTATATTAGCCTGATCTCTGACTTTAGGAATAGTCCGAACACATTTCCTCTTTGTTTGAAGAAGAAAATCATATTCTAGGTACGAATTTGAAGGGCCGAACATGGCATTTTTTAGTTCTAATGATTTCTCGTTTTGCTTTGCAGTTTCTTCTTGGCTGAACGTTCCAACTATCACAGCCAACCTTGAAGACCTGACAAAAGCCCTCAACACTAACATCTGCGTTGATCGGATCGGACAACCGAGAGCGGCACATTTATTACTCAAATATCAGCCTTTGATCGGAAACTTTTTGGACGGTCCGACAGTCCCACGCTCGGAGGAGACGCCAATCGAGCCTTCCGCTCTGTACGTGGCTTAACTCGCTTCAGCCATTCCTCAAGTTGCTCATCCTGACCTTATTCCTATTGAGGAAGTATCAAAGATGGCCCCTCTCGTCGATATTTTTGAAGTGATAGGAAAGAAGTCGAAGGGTGCTATTAGCTCAAAAAGCAAGGGTAAGGCCAAACAAGGCGCTTAGCCCAAAAAATCAAGGAGGGCTGTATTTGAGGTCATAGCGACCGAGGAGACGAGTCGTGGGGAGGAATTGGGGTCGGCGCCATCCGCTGAGCAGAGTAGGCCCCCAAAAGTAGTGGAAAATGTTGTAACCGAATAGGTCGAAGAGCAGGCACCCAGGCTGAAAAGAGCCAGGGTTGTAACCGAACAAACTGAACTTCCCGGACCTTCGTCCTCAGACGAAATATGGGCTCCAGAGATGACGGTGGCAGGGGATCCAGTGACCACCAACCACACCGTGCTCGACACCTCCGATGTCGAGTTTTCGGCTAGGGTGGCTCAGGCCCTGACTAGGGCTACTTGCCTTCCTAAGGACTACCAGGTTTGGGAAGACATGTCCTTGGGCCGTATGTTCCGACATATCTCCCGCGGACTGGTGATGGTATGTTCTTTCCATATATTTTATTGTTATTACTATTTTAATTAAACATATTTTAACATTTATATTGACTTAAACCGTTTGCATTTTGTCTTTAGGCTACTCAGGGCGTCCACGTCGCGGAGGCCAAGGCGTTCGATCTCCACAAACGCCTGAAGGAAAAGAAGGTCGAACACACCAAGGCTATGTCTAATGTGTTGGCGGACGCCGCGAACAATTATGAAACCCTGGAGAAAAAACATTTTGAAACTATCAACCAGATGAAGGAGGCCGAGGAGAAAGCGAGGACAGAGTCTGAGCAGAGAGCAAAGGTTGAAGCTGAGCTCATCCAACTACAGGAAAAGATCAAAAATCTTGAGGCCGAATGCATTCGTTCAATAGGTGAGGCTCGGGAAGAAGGCAAACGGGAAGGCAAGCAAGAAGGCAAGCAGGAGGTCCTCGGCGAAGTCAAGGATCAAATATAGGGGGTCTATACTAGGAGCTTCCGAGATGGATGGAAGGCCGCCCTGAAGAAAGTCGACATTCCTGCTTCTTCGGACCTGCTTATGAGGGAGAACACTCCTTTGCCTTATCCTAAGGCCGACCTCAGAGAATCAGACAAAGAAGATGCAGAAGATGAGGCAGACAAGGATGATGAGAACGATGAGAACGAAGCCGAGGAAGTTGGTGATGTTCGAGGCGATCATGTAGTTGACCCAACTCCCATTCTAATTGAAGATCCTCCCGCTTCTGCCAGTCCGGCTCCCGTTGATCCAGATCCACCAACCGAGAATTAGTTTTTATTTTTATGTATTTTCCTTTCTTTATAAATACTTTTGAAGGCCGTGTGCCTTGAACATCGCATTTCTCATATAACTGATCTATTGCTAACTTTTTTATAAATCCACTGGTTTTGTGGGTAGTTGTTTCTGTTTTTTGATTAATTCTTTTACATTACTTAGATTGGCTTTGCATTTTATAGAAGGGTACTAATTAGGATTCGTTTTGAGACCCCTAATAAATGTTACTTTGGTAAACATATTAAACCATAGGAAGGTGACAGATTTTTTCGGATAATGGTATTTGACAAACTCCGAGCAAAATAGATTATTCGGACCAAAAATAACTTGTTCAGACCATCCTTTGATAAATTTTGGAAACGACAAATCAATCTTGCAATAGGTATATGTGATGAAAGATTTGTAAGGATTGTTTGTTTAACAGGTCTAATTGCCTCTAAAAACAATAATTAGTTCGATACTAACCTCAATTAGCTTCGTTCAGACGAATTTCACTGTGTTCAGTCCCCTCAGTTTAACGAGCCTGTCAGGTTTGGCGTCTTATTTCTGCTTACCCTCCCGGTCATAGTAGTTTCGCTCGGTTTTGCTACTTTTTCCTTCATTCACCCCCTAGAGGTAGTAATTTGTTCGGTTTTGCTATTTTTTACTTTACTCACCCCCTAAAGGTAGTAATCTTGTCCGGTTTGATATTTTTTCCTTTACTCACCCCCCTAGAGATAATAATTCTGTCTGGTTTAATATTTTTTCATTTACTCACCCCCTAGAGGTAGTAATTCTGTCTAGTTTGATATTTTTTCCTTTACTCATCCCCCTAGAGGTAGTAATTCTGTCCGGTTTGAAATTTTTTCCTTTACTCACCCCTCTAGAGGTAGTAATTCTGTCCGGTTTGATATTTTTTCCTTTACTCACCCCCTAGAGGTAGTAATTCTATCCGGTTTGATATTTTTTCCTTTACTCACCCCCTAGAGGTAGTAATGTTGTTCGGATCTGAAAAATTTGAAGACAAAAAGAATTGCTGCAATCATATAGATTGTATTTTCAGTTTCTACATTTTTAAAAGAAATACTTTCTTAGATTACAAGTGTTCCAGGGTTTGGGAACAGGTTTCCCTTCCAGATCCTCTAATCTATAAGAACCTGCCCCCGCCAGAGATATCACTTTATAAGGCCCTTCCCAATTTGATCCGAGCTTACCTTCGTTCGGCCTTCTTGTGTTTGCCGTAACCTTCCTTAAAACCAAGTTCCCAACTCGAAATACCCTTGGTTTAATGTTTTTGTTATGCTCTCTCTTTATCTGTTGCTGATATGATGCCAACCGAATTATGGCTAGGTCTCGCTTCTCTTCCAACAAATCCAGATTTTTTCGCAGATTATCCTCATTGGTCTTCACCTCGAAGTCTGTTGTTCGGGTGGTAGGAATGCTGACCTCCAAAGGAATAACCGCTTCCACTCCATAAGCTAAGGCGAAGGGTGTCTCACTAGTAGATTTCCTAACCATCGTTCTGTGCGTCCATAATACGCTCGAGAGTTCTTCCACCCACTTTCTCTTAGCTTCTTCTAGCTTTTTCTTTATCCCATTCAATATGATTTTATTGGAGACCTCGGCTTGCCTATTGGATTGTGGGTAACCAGGGGACGAAAAGAAGTTTTTGATATTGAGGTCCGAACAGAATCCCTTGAACAATCTGCTTTCAAATTATGTGCCATTATCCGATATTGCAGCTAAAGGTATGCCGAAACGTGTAATAATGTTTTTCCAGAGAAATCGTTTAGCGTCAATGTCCCGAATATTGGAGAGTGGTTCGGCCTCTACCCATTTTGTGAAGTAGTCTGTTGCTACTATAAAAAATCTCTTGTTTCCGGGAGCCCGAGGAAGGGCCCCACTATATCTAATCCCCACTGGGCAAAAGGCCAAGGACTAGACAGGGGATTTAGCTCCCTAGCCGGCTGATGTATCATGGGGGCAAACCGTTGACACTTATCATATTCCCGGACATATTTCAAGGCATCGGTCTGCATATATGGCCACCAATATCTTTGAGATATCACTCTATGCGCCAGCGACCTTCCTCTTGTATGATTTCCGCAGATTCCTTCATGTATTTCAAACAAGAGGTTTTTTACCATCTCCGGATGCACACAGAGCAGATATGGTCCGGTAAAAGATCGCCTATATAAAGTCCCTTCTTTGGAAACCCAATATTTCAAAGCTTTTCGTTTGATCATGTTAGCCTGTTTTTTATCTTCAGGAAGCTTGTTGTCCTTTAGATAACTCAGAATAGGGTCCATCCAGCTCGGCTGACTGCTGATGGAGTAAACAGATTCCTCTTGATTTTGAAAGCTCGGCTGGTCCAGAGTTTCTATACAAATTGTCCTTTGTATGTCCGACTCTAATGCCGTGGCCAGTTTAGCCAAGATGTCAACATGGGAGTTATGTTCCCTTCCGATTTGGGCCACATGGACCGACTCAAATTCGGCCAAAAGAGACCGAGCAGCAGTAAGATAGGCCGACATCCTTTCGTCCCTTGCCTGATATTCCCCCGAAACTTGATTAGCAACCAGTTGTGAGTCACAAAATACCTGGAGATGACTAGCACCGAGCTTTGTTGCTGTTTTGAGACCGATCAGTAATGCCTCATATTCGGCTTCATTGTTTGAGGCCGAGAATTTTAATCGAATAGCTTGCTCAAGAACCAACCCTTCTGGAGAAATTAGCACAACTCCCGCTCTCAAGCCTTTAGAGTTTGACGCTCCATCAACAAATAATTCTCATCTTCCGGTAACTAGATCGAGCTGAGTCTTGGTTGGTATTAGCAGAGACGGATTACTCAGATCATATTGAAATTCGGCCAAAAATTCGGCCCAAACCTGCCCTTTGATTGCTGTCCAGGGTTTATACTCTACGTCGAGTGATCCTAGATGCACCCCCCATTTAGTGATCCTTCCCGAGAAATCTGATCGTTGTAGCAGCATTTTGAGGGGGAGATCACTCAATACCGTAACCGTACTAGACTGGAAATATTGAGGCAGTTTTTTGGCTGCTTGAAGTACTGTCAAAACTGCTTTTTCAAGTGGTAAGTACCTTAGCTCGGTCTCGTCCATCGCTTTATTGATGAAAAAGACCAGTTTCTGTTCTTGCCTTTAATTCCCGAACCAAAACAGCACTCACAGCATGATCGGACACCGCCAAATACAGAAATAATGGTTCCCCCGGATTGGGAATTGATAGACATGGGAGAGTTGACAAGTAAGCCTTGATTGTCTGAAAGGCGACCGAACATTCTTCATCCCATACAAATTTACTCCTCTTCCCCAAAAGTCAAAAGAAAGGCTTGCATTTATAAGCCGATTTTGAAATGAAACGGCCGAGGGTAGCAACCATCCCTGTAAGGCGCTGTACTTGTTTAATGTTCCTTGGCTCCGCCAAGTTTACAAGGGTGGCAATCTGGTTCGGATTGGCTTCAATTCCTCTTCTGCTAACCACATGGCCCGAAAATTTGCCTGAACTCACGCCAAAGGTACATTTGGACGTATTAAGGCGTAGGCGATTTTCTCTTAAAATGTCAAATACTTGCAGTAGGTCGGTTGTATGGCCTTCCGCTCGGAGGCTTTTGATGAGCATATCATCTATATAAACCTCTACTGTCTTTCCTATTAGGTGCCCGAACATTTTAGTGACCATTCTCTGGTATGTTGCCCCAACATTTTTCAAACCAAATGGCATCACCTTATAACAATATGCCCCTCTTGGTGTAATGAAAGCTGTTTTCTCTTGATCGGCAGCACTCATTGGGATCTGATGATAACCTTGGAAAGCATTCAGGAAACTCAGCCGAGCATGTCCCAAGGCTGAATCTACCAAATGATCAATTCGGGGAAGCGGGAAAGGGTCTTTCAGGCAAGCTTTGTTCAGATTAGTAAACTCTATACAGACTCTCCATTTTCCGTTCTTCTTTTTTACCACCACCATGTTTGATAGCCATATAGGATACTGAACTTCTCGGATTGCTCCAGATTCCAGAAGACGCTCCACCTCCTCAAGGACTATAGCAGCTCTTTCTAGAGCCAATTTTCGCTGCTTCTGAGCTACCGGTTTATGTTCGGGTGAAATATTGAGGACATGATATGCCAAGTCGGGAGATACTTTGGGAGTGTCATAGATTGACCAAGCGAAAACGTCCCGGTTGCTCATCAGCAGCTGAAGCAATTGCTTTCTATCCGAAGTAGATAATTTCGAACCGATAAAAAAGAACAGCTTAGGATTAGAAGAGTTGAAGAATACCCGTTCTGGTTGTTCGGCTGGAACATTTTCTCTATCTTCAGGCTCTTGGGACTGTGATTGTCATAAGTCTTTTGGCTTTTCTGTTTCGGCTTTGCCCTTCTGTTTGATTGCAGCCAAAATGCATTGTTTTGCCATCACCTGGTCACCGTTCAGCTCCATGACTCCGTCTTTAGTGGGGAATCTTATCTTCTGATGGAAGGTGGAGGGAATTGCCTTCATTCTGTGCAGCCACTCACGCCCCATTATGGCGTTATAAGGTGAGGAAGCTTTGACTACTATGAATTTTGTTTGGAGGTTGATCGGACCGGCCAAGACTGGTAGGATTGTCTTCCCAAGTGGCACGGTTGGCTCCTCGGAGACGCCGAATATGGGGGACGTAAAGCTAGTTAGGTCGGCCTCTCCCAAGCCGAGTTTCGTGTATAGATCCTAATACATCACCTTTGCAAAGCTCCCCTGATCTATGAGTACCCTTTGGACATCATAATTTCCTATCCTCAAAGTGATTACTAGGGGATCGTTGTGAGGTAGCTGAACGTCTTTCAGGTCACTATCTGAAAACGAGATTATTTGCTCCATAGCTCTTCCTCTTACCGTACACATCGGGGCAGGATGAACGCAGTCGGTTATGGAGAATGATCTTCTCAGATGGGCCGCCTTTTGCATCTCTGATCTGTAGGATGCAGATGAAATTGTGGAACATAGCGGATTATGAATGACATGGATCACCTCAGCTGATGCCCCACCCGAGGAATGAGGTTGCCGAACCGCCTGACTCGATTCTTTCTTGTCGGTCAGGTTGGTATCAGCATATTGACTGAGATGTCCTGCTGACACCAACTTCTCCAAATGAACTTTCAGCATGTGACAGTTTTCGGTCATATGTCCTGTGTCCTATTGATAAGTACAAAAGAGTTTCCCATCCCTTAAGGCCGAGTTTCCGAACAGTTTTGGAGGCCAAACAAAGAAAGGTTCCCTTTTGATCTTCTCCAGGAGTTTGTAAATTGGTTCCTTGATGACTGTCTCGAAAGCCCGAAAGGTGGGAGCCACAAAATTTGATGGGGCGGACAAGCCTTTTGCAGCGTTATTGGATCGAGCCGAAGGCTTTGGTGTGATAACCTTGGGCTGGGCAACTGTCTGGGCCGAAGTAGTTCCACCGCCATCCTTCTCAACCCGAATGAATTGATCAATCCTATGCATCAGTTTCCCCACAGTTGGGGCGGGATGCTTGGTAAGAGACTGGCGTAAGCCTGTGTCAGGGGGCAGACCCAGCTTGAAAGTTCTAACAGCCACCTCTTCGTCACACCCATCTATATCATTGTATGTCTCCCAAAACCTGCTTGAGTACTCTTTGATAGTCTCGTTGTCCTCAAGTTTCATGGTGAGGAGGGCATCCATTTCCTTAGTCTTCCGACTGTTGGTGATAAAGTGCGCCACAAACGTTTCGGCCATCTGGATCCATGAGTTGATTGTTCATCTGCCAAGTTGATTGAACCATCTTAGTGCGACTTCTCGAAGGCTTGATGGGAAGAGCCGGCACATGAGGGTGTCGTTAAAGCGAGATAAAGCCATACTTTGCTGGTTACGACCTATATGGGCCACTAGGTCTGTTCGGCCATTGTATATTTCGAAACGTGGAGCTGTATATCTTTCGGGCAGTTCAGCCCTCTCTATCTGTCTGGAAAAAGGAGAGGAAGATGCCAGATCAAGAGCTTTCCAGACTGCGTGCTGTCCTCCCGGACGAGCAGTTTTTTTAGAGGTATGCTCCTTTGTTTGCTGACCCTTTCCAATGTGGAGAGGTGGGCGAGATCGTGAATGCCTTCCGGACTCCAGGGGTTGTCTTGGAACTAGTTGGGGTGTTAGTGAACTTGATTCTGACTGGGAGCAAGAGGTCTCAGAAAAATCCTCGCCGCGCAAACTATGTCTGGGGATCCTTTCGCTGTTTTCGGCCCGCGATGCTGTGGATGAGTATTTTAGGCTTCGCCGAGCATTTCCCCTGTCAGAATTGTGCGAACCGAACTCTTTTGATTCTCCCCAACGATCAGTTCTCCCAAGCGATCTGTCGTTAGGGTTGGTATGCTGTGATGAGGCCATTACTGAAGCTCCTCCTGTAGTAGCTTTATCAGAAAGTTTGTACGATGCCTCGGTGTGCCATGAAGGCTCATACGATGTCTCAGTGCGCCACGAAGGTTTACATGGCTCAAAAGAGATTTTTTTAGCAGAACTCTTTGAAACCCGCTGTATCGCAGAGTGGGGGTGTCGTGAGGACAAAGGTACTGCAGACATTCTGGCGAACTTCGCAAGTCTTCAGGCTTCTATGTTAGAGAAAGCTTTTCCCACAGACAGCGCCAATTGGAGGAACATAAATTGTAATAGTTTAGAAAAGCTGACTCGAAGAGAAGAAGACAGTCCTTTGGAAGTTTGTCCGAACAGAATCCAATGTCCTGTAATGAGAAACAATCACAACACAGATAAATCGTTAAAGCCTTGGTCAACCCAGTGGGGGTTGGCCTTTGGCTCTCCGATGCCTTAGTCAGTTTTGGATCAAAAGATGATCGAGTTCTTAATAAACAGTGCTAAAGAAATTTGTTTTGTAAAAGTGCACATACCTTTTAAACTGTTGCCTCTCCTTCTATTTATACCTGCCTCCAATGTGGGATACTTTATGATATTTTCTTATTCCTCTTCCCAATACCTTAACTCTGCCTCTAATCAGAGATATTTAAGCAACTTGGTTTGTATATTTATTACCAGAACGTGGGTTCTAACAGTCTTAATGGACGATTATCATTACCACTCACCATAGTTTATTTTGGGTTTAACGTATAAGGCGTATTCAACACTTTTTGGTCTGGATATTTTGTGCATTTATGGATGACAAAGCAGATGTTAGTTCAATGCCGCCTATTTGGAGTTTAATTCAGGTGGTATATTTAATACTCCTTGCCCTAGATATTTTAGGCATTGAATGCTGGGTTTCAATATAATTTCGATTCATTTTAGGGCTGGCCGAATAATATTTCAGCTGATTAATCTGAACAGGTACATAGTTCGGAACCGACCGAACACATAGGAGTAGCTCGGTTACTACTGAACTATAAATTCTTATGGTTTAGTTAAGATTCCTGATTTCGAGTTTGAAGTCTGGTTTGGTTATCCCCATATTATTTCCCCTCCAGATATCACAACATTATTGTAAAAGTATCATGCACGTAGTTTTATTGTTATTTATAGGAATTTTCCAGATATTGTGGAGTAGTTGCTTCTTTATTTTATTTTTTTTAATTCCTTTAATTCTTTGAACTCATCTTCCTTGTTATAAAAACTTGTACAAGTGGCACTAGCTTGTGGAGTAAACACATTTTACATTTTCAATTATAAGATTGTGATTAATTTTAGATCTCCTAAAGTTGTTAGAATAACTCTATTGTGGGGTTCTTAACATTATATTTATTTATCTTCAAAAAAAAATTATATTTATTTATTGTGATATGAGTGAATTATATTTTATCATACTATCAATAATTTATTTAATACAAAATTAATGCTAGTCATTTTATGATGGAAGAAAGATAGTCAATTTTTTTTCCTCAATATCAAAATATATTATGGAAAAAAAGTAGTACACAAAATTAGCAACCAAACTTATCCTTCTATAGAGCATCACACACTCTTTTGAGAAAAAGCTGCAGACACTAAAATCTGGTTACCAATATCACAAATTAACCACAGAACTACAATTTTAACCCAAAAAACATCACAACAAAGAGAGGAATGAGAAAACATGGCTCTACCAACTACATTACTTCCCAACTAGCTTTTAAAAAAGGATTAATAAAGATAAGCATAACCAATTTACCTTCAATAATCACCCAAATGGTCATGCTGGCCCTTTTCACACGAACTACAAGAACTTCAACCATCTCTATAGAAAAGTTTTGGATCCAAGCTTTCAAGGCATGACCTTGGGAATTCCTTTCAAAACGGCAAGACAAGATTCTTTTTTCTTTTTTCTTTCCAAGAGCATTTACATGGTCAATATCAATCCTATTATTTTCACCGAAACCAAACATAGAGTAAGTGCCAAGTGACTGAGTTTTCAAACTTTCACTTCCTCATAAGAAGACAGAAGAAAGAAAAAACATGAAGAAAAAAATAATGCTTTAACCCTTACCGCCCAGCCTAGGATATTAAAAAATTATTTTATTTTAACGTCATGATTAACTTTAAAATAAATTGAGAAAAAAACATGATGGTTAGTCTCTATTAGGAATGGGATAGAGCATCAATTGTAAATTCAATAAGTTTAGAAACACAACATTTTTTACAACAGTTTACATAATATATTATAATTGGTACATAATAAAAGTAATATGAGTGATAAATTTGGATGAAATTGATGTTATTCTAATCACAATATATCATGTTAATTGTTGTGAAAAGAGAGAGGGAAAAGTGTTATCTTCATATAGCATTACTCTTGAAATAATGCAACCGACTTTTAGAAATGTTTATTAAGCAAAATAGTTATAGAATGAAATACATATTATAGGTCATTTGATTTTACTTATTTTTTGTGGAATAGTAGTTTTTTTTTTGGAACTAATAATTATTTCTATTTTTAGGGCCTTTTTATTTATTAAAAAAAGTTGTATCACAACCTTTGATTCGTAACTAACTACCGTAAAAAATATAAATAGAAATGATCGAGAATAAAATAAAATAAATATTTTATTTTTTTATATATAATGATAGTTATTCTTATATATTATTTTATTTTATTATAGCATTATATTCAAATTACATATTATTTAGTATTTACTAGATTAAACAAATCATAAAATTAATATGAGTAGACACTGTTTACTAAAGACATAATTTTCCTCTAACCCAATTTGGAGAAAAGTTGCTCCAATTCACTGTATAGTGACTCAATTGAGTATCCATGTATTTGTAATTTTAATTACATGACTTATTTAATAGTTATGTGATTTGATAAATGATTTAATTATTCATGTTAATAAAATGCACTATGATCTTGTAAATCGCACTTAATGGCATATTAATATAATTTTTTTTCCACATATTTTCCACGTAAAAGATAGTTATTCATCTCGAACCTGATTTGAAGGAAAACTGTCATCGTACTTTTTGTTTCATTCAATTGTTGCTATTAAATAAATAAATAGAAACATTAACGTTATTTTTTTAAAAAAATAACGATTCCTAGTCATTCTTCTTCTTAATACTGTTCTATTTTGATTCATCACACTGTTAGTTTTGTTATATGCTAATTTAGGGAACCTCAAAAGGGTAAGTTAGTGGTAGGACGAACTGTAATATACACTTAAAGAAGTGTAAATTATGAATTCGATATTTCATGACAACGGATTGTATACACCTCATTTTGCAACCTTTGATTAACCTCGTTCTAAGGGAAAAATTGAATTTTCACATCACAAGGGTAAAATCATCATTTTGACCATAAAAGTGTCATACATATAATTCAAAACAAATATAGACATCATAACGATCAAAACTACACATCATCTAAGACCTTTCATTAAAGATTCAAGAAAAGAAGTGCTACCTTGATTTTCATAAAGAAAATGAAGAACACACGAAGAATGCCAAGAACATGAAGAAGAATGATTGAAGAAACTAAGGAGAAAATCCTTCGTGCAAGTATGTATAATCTTATTCCCTTTATAATTCTTGTCAATTAATATGTTCTTGGATGACGATATGAGTTAATTTAAATCAAAGCATGGTATTTTAGAGATAAGTGAATTTTTTTAAAAACGTATTTCTTTATTTTTCAAATTATAACGGTTTTTTTAATGGTTTGTTGACATGTTTAGATGACATAACCATGACCACTCTATTCTACAAGACCAATCAAGGTTGTGTTATGTAGGTGCCTAACACTTTCCCACCTCGTAACTTAGTCTCTCAGCCTACATCAGTGATTGTAAACTAGGTCTTATCATGTAATTTTACCTTTTTATAATGTAGTTATGAGTTGTAAACTAGGTCTTATCATGTAAAAATGTGTCTTGAATGAGGAATTAGCCCCAAAATAGTTTCTAGTTTCACTTGGTAGTTTTTGAACTTGTAACCGAGTTTCTTGTCTTTATCTCCTATAGTAGCTTCTTCTTTCTTTGGTTCATAAGATTGCAAGGACTGTAAATAGGAATGCTTGCACACTGGATGGCACTATTTTCGTACGACTGGAAAATATGTGTTATTTCTTGATGTTTCTAGTATCCCTTCATAATACAAGTTTATCAATCATTAACTGGCATCTTGGGATTTAAGTTCTCACTTTAATATAATTGTGACTTGTAAGAATGGTAATCAATATCTAGTGGGATTTTACTTATTACTAATTAGAAGCAAATTTTTATGGGTCGCATGTATTGCGTGCGCGCACACACACAGTTTCAACGCTAGTGAATTGAGTAGCAGAGAGATGATAAGAGTAAACTTGGAAAGGAGTTTCATTCACAAAAGGGTCTGAGAGGATAGTAAAGCTAGTGTCTAGTATCTACTTTCATTATTTGAATTTCGGGGGACAAAATATGTAGTGTCTCTGATCCCTGATTTTCTTCATTGTATTGAAATGGACTAGAATAATACATGGAATAGAAGTCGTGGAAACAATTAGCAGAAGCTTTTTGAAAAAATGTTAAGGTTCTAATTATTATTAATTTTGAATGTGTGGAGCATCTAGATTACAAATTGATTTTGGGTTATTTGGCTCTATTGAGACAATTGATTCACCGCTTATTAAAAGTTGTTATAATTTAATGGGTCGGGATGGACCCGAGCCCATGATTCGCCCACTATGGGTTGCGGGTCCCATTTGGTCATGTGATAAGAATAACTATCCATGATTTGAATTGGATCAAATCATGGGATAGTGGTTTTCAAATCCCTTAGAAGAAGGGATGTGCTCTTATCTAATATATTATATTCTCTGTGAATATAATTTATTATACGTAGAGAAAACCAAATACAGAGTGAGAACAGTTTATATTATACAGAGAGAAAGCTCTCAAATTCACAAGTGTGAAACTCTCAAATAATCTCTTAGGATTTAGTTCGTGGAAGAAAGGGCAACTCTAGTAGCCAACCTCAACCCACGAGAACAAGGACGAACACAAGAGCATAGAGGGATTCATAAGATCAGAGTGTAACAAGCCAACCAAATCGATCTGGGTCTTCCGCAACGAGTAAGTATCTCAAACCCGGTCATATGAAATATGATTTACATTGGTATCAGAGCTATAGTTTGGCTTGCTTCGCTATCTTTTGATGCTATGATGTTCTTTGATGCTATGTTTTATTGGATTAAACCATTGTTAAAATTATAAAGTTTTTTATGTAAAACTTTTTATGTGGTTATGTTCCTATGAGTAAAGGAATAATCTAATAAAACTTTGTTTAAAACGGATCAAAGATTTAACAGAAAACTTAGAATAAAAATGTTATTCCGTAAGAGTTATACCCCCTGGCCGTATGCATTAAAATGTGGGAAAAATGGTTTATGTAAATGCCGTAATTAACGAGAGGTGAAGTGGAGTTCAATTTGATGTTTTGATAATGTGGTCCCAGGAAGACGGGGGTAAGCCCAGCAAGCCCCGGGGCTAGGGCAACCCCCCCTCCAGGGGCAACCCCCAGGAAATTTATACTATACATAAAAAATAAAAAAAAAAAAATTATACATATACATCAGGGGAAAAAAAAAATTATTCATAAAATAAAATTTTTAATAGAGGGCAAAAAAAATATATTAAGAGGATAAAAATAAAAAATTATCATAAACAGAGGGCAAAAAAAAATATTTAAAGACAAAAATAAAAAATAATAATAACTCTTAAACCAATTAGCAATCCACGGAGGGCAAAAACAAATATTCAAGGGCAAAAATATTGATTAATGATAACTCATAAACCAATTATCAGTACATGGGAGGGCAAAAAAAAAATTAAAGGGCAAAAATAAACAATAATCACAATTCATCAACCAATTACAAACAAACGGAGGGCAAAAAAAAAATTGAAATGGGCAAAAAAAAAATATAATCACAAAATATCTAAGCCAGATCTATCCAAATTCCAAAACTAAAACTAAAACTAAAATATAAATATAACATCCAACACAGTCAACGCTCAGTCGCTCATTATCGGCAAAAACACAACTTTACCAACAAAAATCCCTAAATCACAAATTCACAATCCAGAAAAATCCCCCAAATCACCTTGAAACCACGATCAGCCACTAGATCCGGCAACCACCGGCACAAAGAACTGAAGGAGGAGCAGCAGACAGCCACCAGCCCACCGCCACGCGCCGCACGCCGTACGCCGAGACGCAAGGCACGCCGACCGCCGCAAGCCCGCACCCATCTCACGCGTGACGCCCTCAGCCCCTCACGGTCTTCGTGGACTCCGGTTCCACCGATCCGGTCCGGTATGCGCTCCGCTCTCTCTCTCTCTCTCTCAAATGCTTTTAAGTTTCGAAATTAGTAAGGACTAAGGACTGGCTGTGCTGTTGTAGTGTTGTGGGTGAGTGGGTGTGGGTCAATATGTTTATATTATGTTTGTATGTTTATTGTTTACTGGCTGCTGTGGGTG
>OU015762.1:20057430-20062430 GCA_907173295.1 Fagus sylvatica | reverse complement strand
AGAGAAGATGGTTTTCTAGACTTGATAGAGGAAGGTAAAGAGCTTGCAAAGAAAGTTGGTATTGAACCGGCATTTACAGTAAAAAGAGTAGTTCGTAGAAAGAAGCAATTTGATGAGGATGTGGGAGAGGATGCCAATGAAAGTCAATCGCCTCAAGAGAAGTTTAAAGTTACCTACTTCTACCACATTATAGATCAAGCTCTTACATCACTTAAGGATCGGTTTGAGCAATTTCAACGTTATGAAGAAATCTTTGGATTTTTGTTGAATGGAAAGTTCAAAAGCATTAGTGAAGACAAATTGATGGAACATTGCAGCCAATTACAAAGTTTCTTGGAATATAAAGAACATTGTGATATTTATGCGGATGAGTTATTTCAAGAACTTAGATATCTGAAAACATTATTACCGAAGGATGTAACAAAATCGATTGACATCCTCAATACTATAAAGTCTTATTGGGAAGAGGGTGGATTCCAAACAGTATGGGTTACATATCGCATTTTGTTAACTATACCGGTTACAGTTGCTTCAGCGGAAAGGAGTTTCTCTAAGTTGAAGTTAATAAAAACTTATCTTCGGACTACTATGTCACAAGAGAGATTAAGTGGCTTGGCTATGATCTCAATTGAGAATGAATATTTGGATAAGCTAAATTATGATGACTTGATTGAAGAATTTGCTTCAAGAAAATGCAAGGAGAAGTAATTTTCTTGGAGTCGGATAGTGTTAATTTATGGTTAGTCTCTTGTAAATATGTTGTTAAGGAGCTTATTGTAAATACAATATTATATAATAAAAATGTAGCCATCAAAGGCTTTTGGGGGTGGATGTAGGTCTTAATGACCGAACCACGGTATCTTTTTGTTTCTACTCTCTCTACTCTTTACTATTATTGCTTTATATTTTCCTACACATTGTAACTGGTTAAAAGTATAACATAACCTTGATTTTGTATAAAAAAAAAAAATTTGGACTTTATATTATTTTTTTTAATATTAAATAATAAGTAGCAAGTAGGGCAACCAAATTAGGTTGGGGCTAGGGCAACCTAACGCTCGGGGCCGCCCCTGGCCCCAGGAATGAGTTAGTTCACATGTTTTAGTATTCTGATTCATTGAATGCATGTGAAGTAGATTCTTTACAAGTTGTCAATAGTTATCTACAGCCTACATGGCTACATGTAAGATTACAATGAAATTGTTGCTTAACAAATGGGTCCCACGGCCTATTTAGAGATCAAGGTTATGACATCAAATTGAATAAATGGTAACCAACGGGATTACATATCAGGCAGCATATTAGTCCTTCTATAGCAATAAACATGTTGCAAATTAATAGGCCACACGGCCTATTTAGAAACAAATCTGAACATGCATATTGTTTGCTGAGTATATAAAATCTTAAGTTTAACGTGTTCACTGTGACTATGAAAACAATTGAAGACTTGTATATACTAATGAATTTATCTGAATATACTGTTTGCGTAAAGTGTACTGTATAAATTCATTTTGGTGAAACAGTGGAACATTTTTATGTTCATATAAATTCTTTTTTCCAGATTTATATTATAGTCTAGAGTTTTCTATAATATTTATTGTGATTAAAAATTATGGAAAATTGATTAAAATCTGGAAATTTTTAGTGTAGCTATTACAATCTTTTTGTATTGATTGAAAGCATGATATGTGTTGTCTATTGCTTGCTGCCCTAAAGAATTTTTTGGACCGTCCCATCCATTAAAAGACCAATATTTTTGTTGATGTGCAAGCATATTAGTTCTAGGATTAATGGATGGGCAAAATTGACAATTTATTTAAGCTTATGTTCTTGTATGCGTGTATGGCTTAAGAATATTCCATGAGGTATAATGTGAAACGTGACATCCCCATTTTCCCATTTAATTTAATGTAAATTAGATCCTTTTGTAGTAGGGATTAATTTTTGGCAATGTAATCTAAATTATAAGGTTGTATTATTTTAAGGGAAAAACTTGTAAGAGGATGTGTTTCACGCCAACATTATACGTGGAATATTCTTAACATAAGTTAAATTGTCAATTTAAGAATCCACATGGGATTCTTGCGCAATGAATGGTGTATGGCGCAAACCAATGATGCATGACTATATATTATCTGTTAATATACAATGTTATGCATGATTATATTATTTGTTAATATAATAAAATGACAAATATTAGGCGAGGTCCTTATACCCCTAATATATAAATTTACTCGAAAATTAATTAATAAATATATTCTCATTCCACATATTTTGGGAGATGATTCCGAGCCTAGCAGAGTTTCGATCTCAAATGTGTAGAAAGATAATATTTATTAATTGGATTTTCGATTAAATAAAAGAAAGATGTGCAAAATAACTAATAAGTCAACCCTTTTGTGAATTGAATGTAGATATAATGGCAGCCAAAAATGTAGTAGCTGATCTAACTAGGGGCGACAAATTAACTGGCAACAATTATGACATCTGGCATAGGAAGATTCAGTATCTTCTTAATGAGCAAGAACTCCTGGAAACTTTGTCCAATAAAAGGACCATACCTGAAGATGGGAATACGGCCCAACACAGGCGTGATTTGGAAGCCTACCAGTCTTGGTTTAAAAAGGATCGAAGCACGCGCTTTACTATGCTAAGCAGCATGCACGATGATCTAATTGGAGAGTATAAGACTTTCCAAAATGCCAAGGACATGTGGGACCAACTCAAGTTTGACTTCGGTGGTACATCTACCACTAGGCTAAGGAGCCTAGTCCTCAAGTTTGAGGTGTACCGTAAGGATCCAAAGCATACGATGACTGAACATCTTAGAATGATGTCTGGAATGATTCGTGACTTAAAGGCTGCTGGAAATGTCCTTACTGATGAGCAACAAGTGCAAGCTGTAATACGATCCCTTCCTGATTCATGGATTAGCATGAAACAAATCATGACACATAATGAGAATATCAAAAACTTTGCTGATATATCTCGTCATGTGGAATTGGAAGCGGAGCGCCAAGAGGCGACCAAATCTGCAGCCCTTATCGCCCATGGTGGGCAGCGCAAACCAAATGGGTTTAAGCGCAAAGACAAGGGCAAGGCAGCAAGGCAAGGTGGGCCTAGCACTAATGCTCCCAAAGTCAACAAGGGTGCAAATCAGCACAAGCGCAAATGCGGTGCAAAGAAAAATATATCCAAAATGAAGTACTACAACTGCAACAAACTGGGACACTTTGCACGTGATTGCACTGAGCCGAAAAAGATATCCCTTTCACTCGATCTTAGTAGCATTTATGTATGCTATCCAAGTAGCATTTTTGTATGCTCACATGTATTTGTTGCTAAATCTATTTCTGATTGGATTATAGATACAGGAGCAACAAGACATGTAGCTCAAGATCGAGCAGGGTTCGTAGATTATAGAAAGATTCCAGCTGGGACCCATGTTGTGTACATGGGAAATGGAAGTTATGAAGAAGCATTAGGAGTGGGTTCATACCAACTTCACTTGCGCACAGGGCGCACACTACTTCTCCATGACGTCCTTTATGTGCTTGGAGTCCTTTATAATCTTTTATCTGTTTTTACATTGTTGCAGTTAGGATATGATTTTCATTTAAGTTGGAATGGTCTGGATATTTTGTTGGATGATGTCATTTTTGGACATGGGTCAATTTGTGAAAGTTTATTTAAAATTGACTTATTTGAATCTTCTACCTCATCTACTTTTGTAATTGATTGTAATATGACTATTAGTTCATCTACATGGCATGCCCGACTGGGGCACATAGGGAAAGATAGGATGACCAGGTTAGCTAGAGAAGGTCTTTTAGGCCCACTCGCTAAGGTCGACCTACCTATATGTGAGCCTTGTTTGGCAGGCAAGGCATGTAGAAAGCCTTTTGGTAAGGCTGTGAGAGCTACTCAACCGCTTGAGTTAATCCACTCAGATATTTGCGGACCTATGAATGTAAAGGCACGTCATGGCGCCTCATATTTTCTCACATTCATTGATGACTACACGCGATATGGTTATGTTTAGTTGATCGCTCTCCACTATGAAGCTTTGGATTGTTTCAAACGCTTTGTAGCAGAGGTTGAGAATCAACATGAAAAGAGCCTAAAAGCTCTTCGAACTGACCGTGGGCGCGAGTACTTGTCTGATCAATTTAAGGATCTATGTGAAGAAAAGGGGATACGCAGACAACTTACTATTTCTAACACTCCGCAACAAAATGGTGTAGCGGAGAGAAGGAATAGAACACTGTTAGACATGGTTAGATCTATGATGGCGCAAGCTAACCTCCCAATATCTTTTTGGGGGGATGCACTTTTGACTGCTGCCTACATACTTAACCGTGTGCCTTCTCAATCAGTTTCCTCCACCCCATACGAACTTTGGAAAGGCGAAAAGCCCAATTTGGAGCATTTACGCCCTTGGGGATCTGCTGGTTTTGTACACAGCACCGCCCATAAGTATGGAAAATTGGGCCCTAGAGCTAGGAAGCATATCTTCATAAGATATTCTGATAGCTCGAAAGGATATGTCATGTATGGTGAACATCCCAATGGAGGAATGACTGAAATAGAGTTGCGCGATATCGATTTCATCGAGACTGATTTCCCTAGCATTGGCGATGCTAACAGAGATCTTGACCTCTATGAGTTAGAGGAAGATGAAGGCACCTTACCATCTTTAAGCAAGGGTGAGGGATTAGTTCCTCGTCCTGTAATCGCTGAAGATAGTGGGAGTGATCTTTAACCTAGTGGCGGTATTACACTAGATCAAGATTCTCAAGCCCGCCGAGTTAGCAGCAGAGGCCACATTCCTCGTCGTCATTTTGAGATTAAGGGGAATGTTCTCCTATGCGATGCTAAAGATGTGGATGAGCCTGCTTCTTTCAGTGAAGCGCTCCATTCACCAGATAGGGATGAGTGGATGACTGCTATGCAGGAAGAGATGAGTTCCATGGACAAGAATAATGTCTGGGAGTTAGTTG
>OU015762.1:20000314-20057330 GCA_907173295.1 Fagus sylvatica | reverse complement strand
TGGTTTATGAGAATGATATAGGTAAAAAATTATGGTGTCTTGATAAAAAAACCATGAGCATCTCTTATTTGGTCAGTAGAATCCTTTGAGCATCATGGTCACATGCCAACTGTTGTGCCTAGTGCATAAATTTGGTTTTGCCTGAAGGTGTGTGCCTGATTTCTCCTTTTTATTTGTATTACATTAGATTTCTTTTCATTAATTAGAAATTTAAATGCCCACCCTCTGCTTCTCCATTTGCGCCATTGTCTACCACCTAGTCTTGCATTGTTATTGGTATATGGTCATAGGAAATTCCCTCCATGTGCATTTCTTTTTGTGCCTGTTTGAATATCTTTCTTAGGACTTTTTATGCATTTGTTGTCTTCAGATGTTGGGTCATCGTCTTTTTCCTCATGCAAAGTACTCCATTTGGGTAGACTCGAAGTACCAATTTAGGAGGGACCCTTTAGGTGTGCTGGAAGCCCTTCTTTTGGCATTCAAATTCGGTACTTGCGATTTTAGAACATGGAGCTCGCAGCAGTGTCTATGATGAGGCTAAGGCTGTTGTCAAGAAAAACAAAGCCACTCCAGAAGAAGTTGAGGTGCAATTGACTCAATACCGCCACGATGGCTTCCCTGAGGACAAGAGATTTAATGGAAAGAAATGTGTGTTTTTATTATTACAGTAACAATAATAAACTCTTGAAAAACAATGATTGAAACTAAAATATATTTGATAAACTTTGAAACTTACAGAGATGCCTTTGGAAATAACTTGAGAAATACAAAAGAAGGTTTTGTTTTTGAAAGGGAAGGAAAGTGTTTACAGGATTTGCTTGGAGATTTGCTAAAAGAAACTAAAGAGGCTAAATTAGGCCGTGCCTTCTACAAGCCAGAAGAATAGCTTAAATAGAACTTGAAAAGTAAATAAACAGTAACTTAAGCAATAATTTGACTGGAGTATTTGAACAGTAGTCTTGGTGATTTGAAAAGTGAAATCTTGTGGAAATCTGAAGAAATTTGTCTTGATCTTTTGCCGAAAGTGATCTTGTCAGGAATCTTGTTGCTTTTGGTCTTGTCAATCTCCTGGGAATAAAACTTGTCTGGAATCTGTCTTGGAACCTTTTTTTGAACTTATCATTTTGCATGAAAAGTAGATTTGTCTGGATTTGCACGCGCCGAAAGTAAATTTGAAAGAATTTCAAAAGAAGATTTGTCTTAGAACTTTGTCAAAAAGGAGTCTTCATTGCGTCAAAATTTGAACTTCTTGAAGGAATAACTTAATTTTATACTGTCGAAAGTAAACTTGTCGTCTTCACATTTTGTAAGCTTGTCAATAACTGGTCAGGAATCTCTAGTTGTTCAAATTATGAATAGCTTCTTCATCAAAGTCATAGTCTTCATCATATTCTTCATAATAAGCGTAGTCTTCCTCTTCTAGTATTTCCCTTAAGTGGAGTTTCCATTCTGCAATATACTTTTTTGTAATTGAGCTGTTCCATAATTAGGGTACTGGACAGAAATGGTAATTTGTCTTTTTAATTTCAGAACAGATGGTCATATGGGGAGTTTGTGCTATAATTCTAGGGAGTAAACCTTCTTGGAATCGCATCTGAATTATAGTGTACATATGGGCTCTTCGTCTTTGAATGTCTATAACAGAAAACTTGTAATTTGTTGGTTCAATTTGGTTATAAAATCTTTCACTATCATTTGAGGAAGAGGTATATAAACAAAGAAAATGGTAACTTGGTAGAAGTTTGTAAGAAAAGTTATTTTTATTGACCCATTCAGGAGAAATTGAGTCAATATCTATGAAAAGGGACTTGTTTGGGAATAAGTTTAATTCACAGGACTTTCTAAGTTTGTAAGGGAAATTTGTGAGCTTGGCTTTATCTGAGAACCAAATTTGTGAAATCATACCATAATCTAAAAGGAGTTCTACGGTGATTGGAGTCATACTTTCTATAGGAATTGGTAAGGGATTAGGACAGATATCTAAATTGATGCCAACTTGGATGAATTGAAATAGCAAATTTTGTGGGTTGCCTAAATATCTACCAGTAATATGGGAGGCTAAACCTGGAATGGTGACTTTGTTGTTAAAAAAGTATTGTTGTAATTTGATCAATAAACCTTGGGACCTATCTTCTGCAATTTGAAAAATCTTATCATTGAGTTCTCGTGGTAAACTGAAAATATTTGCTTCTACACTTTTTTCTTTATCCAGTGGGGATAAAGGCTGTCTATCAAGAGACAAGCTTATCAACTCACACTGCTCACCTTTGTCTTTTACCAGTGGGGTAAAAGTCGCTCGGCCCAGTGGGGGCATCTCTTGATATTTTGTAATTTGAGTGGAACTACAGCTAGAATCTTGAAAGAAGGTTTGGACACCTGCAAAAGAGGAAAATTTGCTGCTGTCTACTGAATCATTTAGCTGACTAAAGTAATATGTTAAAGCATTTATGCTGTCTAAAAATTTTCTTCCATCATTATGAGTACTCCAGAGAGCATCCAAAAGACACTGTTGTTCCTCGTTGATAGAGCTGGCTAAATTATTAAGTACTCTGAATTTAATATTTGTTCCTTTTGGATAAAAGGGGAGACTGATCTTTCCAAACTCTAACTTCTTCATCCTGAAAAGTAAAATTTGTTAGTTCTTGATAAAACTTGGAAAGAGTACTAAGTAATATTTATTCAGAAATTAAATTTAATTCTTTTGAAAATGAAATTTCTTTTAGCAAATTTATATCTTGTGTCATAGGTGGCATAACAAAAGGAAAAGTAACATCTTGATCTAGAATTTGTGTAGTAAGACCTTTTTCTGAAATTTCTCTAATAGGATATAATAAAGTTATAAAAGGGTTTCCTAATATTACTTTGTTAGTTATATTCTTAACTAGAACAAAAGTTGTTTGGATAAATATACCATCTCTATGAACATGTGCATTTGGTAATCCAAAGTCTATACTTAAACTTGTTCCACTAGCTTGAGATAATCCTTCAGTAGTTCTTTCATAATATTTTGCTGGAATTAATTCTTCTTGAATGCAATTTGAATCAGCTCCTGAATCTAATAAAGCAACAATAGTAAAATAATATTCTTTGTTGACTACAATTTGAACTTCAGTATACCATTTTTGAAATATTACTCTATCTATTAAATTTATGAAAAGATCAGTAGAACTTGATTTAGGTAGGTATTCTATATCATCATTTTCTTGCAATTTGTCTTCTACCTCTGAACTACTGGGAATTTGAACTTGTTTATTATTTTCTAATTTTAAAGCAGATATTTCTTGGCTAAATTGTTCATGAGCAGTTTGAGAATTTGTCCTAATTTCTCTAATTTCTTGTTTTATGGAATTTATTTCTAATTGAAGATCTTGAATTGTAATTTGAGCTTTTTGTTTTTTAAACATGTCTGAAATATTAGTATAATTATATTTTGTTTTATCTGGTTTTGCTAATGGGGTATCTTAATGATCTATTTGGGAAATTTTCTTTAAATATTCAAATTTAATTTGTGGATCTTCTATTTTGTCAATTAATTCAAAAATAATTTGTTCTGATTTACTTAAGACATTTATAGTTTTCTTGCATGAACAAAAATCTTTGTTATTACAATGACATAATTCTATTCCTTCTTCACTAGAATTCTCTGAACAAGAGCTATCAGAAGAATTTTCAATTTGAAAAATTTCATTATCTGAGGCATTATCTTCTAAAGAGTCATTTGATTCATTTTCTGAGTCAGTTTGTAAAATTTGTAAAAACTTGTCTTTTAATTGTTCTGTACTGTATTTGCTAATATCTATCTTGTTAATTTCTTTCTTTACTTTACAATTCTTTTGGAAATGGCCGGTTTTACCGCATCTATAACAAACAGGAGTTCTATCTTTTTGTTTTCCAACATTTTTAGCTTGTGTTCTAAAATTAGAATTCTTGTAGGTTTATTATTATAAAACTTGTAAGGTTTATTTCTTTTATTACTATTGTAATTTTTATTACTATTTTTGTAAAGCTTTTGTTGTTTTCTTCTTTGTCTAGATGGAGCAATAGTTTTTAACGGAGAATAACCAAATTGTTCACAAAAATTTCCTAATTCTAATTTTGCATATTTTTTCTCTTTTTCTAATTGATGAGTCATTCTTAAATCATTGCATAAATTTAATCCTACTTTTTGAATTGTGCAAATAATCTCTCCATAAGTAGTTTGTGCATAATCTGTGTGACCTTTTTCAAATAATTTTTCTCTAACCTTGTAAGCAAAATAATGAGGTAATCCACTTATAAATTTTTCTTTCCAAAAAGCTTCAGCATTATCAGGTCTAATTAAGACTTTTGAAAGGAAAACATCTTTATACCACCTAAAATCTGATAAAGTATAGCATTTTAAATTTTCTAAACTATCATAAGCACTTTCTCTATAATCTGCTGGGTCTCCTACAAAATGTTTTGTTATGGCAAAAACTAAAGCATTAACAGCATCTTGAATTTGTAAACCATTTTCATCTACTATGGGAGTTCCATTTTGAGTTCTTTTGTAAGCATAAGCTAACCAATTTCTATCATTGTCTGTTAAAGTATTATCCCACCATCCTTTTAATTGACCAGTAAAACCTGTAATAATTATACTTGCAATTTGATGATCAGTTTTATTATTACCCTTGTAGACATTTGAAACCATAAGCATTTCATGTAATTCATTTAAAATTTCATATTGTGACATACCATCAATATTCCATTCATATAAGGATTCAGCATTATAAGCATTTCTAACAGTTAATTCTCTTTCTTCAAATTGTAAATCTGGAGGAGTTGGTCTAGGATAAAAATTTCTTGTAATTGAAACATTTCCAGGGTATCTTGTTCTTGCAATACGACTCCTTAAAGGTTTACCATGAAAATCTCTTTCATTTGCAATTCTATTAATGTTTAAATCTTTGAATTGATTTTGTAAATTTTCAATATATTCTTCAACTTTTGAACGTTCTTGTTTTTTCTTTTCTATGGTATTAACTCTTTTAATTTGATTATTTTGTGATGATGAGGCTAGGCTTGTCATATCTAAATTTTGGAGTCTTTTAGAGATTTCTTCTAATAGGTCAGTATTATCTTTTTTGAAGGAAACTCGTAACTTTGGGGGTATTTCATGTGGTGTGAACAAAGGTTTTTCAATATCTAATTTTGTAGTTGGTTTGATGGGGTCAATTTTATTTTCTATTCTATCAAGCTTGGCACCTATTACTTTTAAATATGTATTTGAATAATTGTTTTGTTCAATAATTTTTTCAAAATTTTTAGCTTCATCACTTAAACTTACCTTTTTTATGGGGGAGGCAACTAGTTGGTGGTTTCTATGATTTACGACAATGGATTCGTATGGAGGGAATTCTTCATGAACAACTTCTTTATTTTCAACTTTTAACCAATTTTGTGTTGTTCTATTAATAGTTTGCATTTGTTTTTCAATTAAATTTTTGTCTTTAGTGATGTTATGTGTATGACTTGTATGACTTGTATTGTTGATAGGCATAAGAATTTGTGTTGTAGGAGAGTTATCGGTGATTGTAAGACTAGGTGTATGGCAAAGGTGAAAGGTGGTCAATGTTTGATTGTTAGGTGTGGAGATATTGGTTTGGCTTATTAGGCTTGTTGGAAATGGTTTTATAGATACATTGTCGGGTGATGTGGGACTAAATGCAAGAGTATTATCACATGCATGGGTCAAGGTCAATGGTGGAGTATTCAGTGGGGTGATGTTAGAGATTTTTATATCTTGTCTTGTTAGGCTTGCATTGTCGGTGGATGGAAGTTTGGATGAAGGCAAGGAATTTTTTATGACTTCTTTTTGTAGGAGAGGATTATTGGTGTTTGTGTTTCTACCGGCTAAAAGTTTTGGCTTATAATAGTGATCAAACCATGCAAAGAAATTAACTTCAGTTTGTATATCATTCATAAACTCATAATACTTGTCTCTTATATAACTTCTTAAGAATTCTGAAAAAGTTGCAAAAAATTCTTTTCTTCTATTTTCATATTTTGGGGAATTAAAATCTTGTCTTAATTTTTCTTTGTTTAATACAAAAGGTTTTCTAATCATATTAATTTGTGGGTCATACATATTAGGTGGAAAGAATCCCATATCAGAATTTGTAGGGGAATTTGGTCTTTGTT
Source organism: Fagus sylvatica (assembly GCA_907173295.1). NCBI lineage: Eukaryota > Viridiplantae > Streptophyta > Magnoliopsida > Fagales > Fagaceae > Fagus > Fagus sylvatica. The sequence goes on along the minus strand of OU015762.1, from coordinate 20,051,168 downwards.
GAGGAGATTGAGAGTACGTGGAGTGAAAAGAGAGGGGAACTTGTGATGACGTGGAGTAAAAAGGGGTATTTATTACATTACCTTTAATTATTCCATCTAAATTTGGATTTGTATAATTTGAGTTATTACTTGATTTCCTAATTTTGTCTAAATCTAATTTTTGTGATCTATCTTCTACTTCAGCAAATCTTAAATTATCTAATCTATCTACGCTATGTCTTAAATCATCATCTACTCTTGAATTTTCTTGTAATTTAAGTCTACTAAAATTACATCTTGGTGGAGAAACTATTTTTTCTATGTAGGGATTGCTATATCTAGCAGAACAGCAACTTGTAGATTTTCTATAGGGTTGGAAATTTATACTAACAGTACCATCTGGACGTTGATCTATATAATCTAAATCATCTTCTAAAGTATTTTGAACAGGAATTGATTCAGTAACATTTTTTAGTAACCATTTATTGGGTAATTTTACATCTTTCCATTCAATTTGTGTGGGGACTTTAACATGGGAATCACTTGTATTAGCTTGTAATAATAAAGTTTTACCTTTCGGACTTTCCATCAAAGCTTGAGGTTCTAAAGTAGTTTTCATCAGCTTGTAATATATTCTATAAACAATTACTAAAGGTTGTGCACCTTCATACATATTATAACCTGAAGTTTCTATATCTAATTCTAAAGTTTTTAACACAGTTTTATCTTTTAAAGATACAGCAAAATTTGGATAACAATCAAAATAAATTGGACCTTTGTAAAGAGAAGATTCTACCATTCCTAATAAAGCATCTTGATAAATCTTAAATCTACCATCTCTTAATCCTAGAAAAACACTTGTATTTAATCCTTGTCTTGTTAGAGGTTTGACGGCAACTTGAACTAAACCAATATGGATAAATGAAAAGTTGTCTATATTCTTGTCTATTTCTTGACGGCTTAATAATTGAATTGTTTCAAAACTTTGTTTTAAAGAGAAAGTTCTTTCTACAGTTTTAATTGTGTAATCTGAGAGAAATGAAAGTTTTGAGAAAGTTGTTTTCTTGTAAATTTTATTTTGTGGAACTAAAGGTAACTTCCAATTCTGCCAATTATTCTCTGGACTAACATTTGTTAAGCTAACTTCTTCTTTATTAACTGTATTATCACTCATGGAGGACATCTGAGATCTAGAGCTAGAACTTCTAAGGTTATTCATTTTTAAACTTATCAATTCTAAGGATTTCTAGGCTATTGTAGGATTGTGAGACTTTCTTTCGTCCTTTGAGGCTCTACTGGAACACTGCCTGGAACACCCTAAAACGCCTACCCTCGGCTAACACGGGCTTACCAACGGCCTTACGCTTACCAACGCAGACGGCTCTCGGACTAGGACTTGCACACAGTCACTACTCTAGCACAAAAAAGCTTAGAACAAGCAAATACCATGATTTTTAGTTTTGATTTTTTTTTTTTAAATGATTGGCTTTTGTTATATAACTTAAGCATTTTTTTTTTTAAACTTTAATTAATTATATTATTTTTTGATTTTGGTGATATTTGTGATTTTTTCTTTACTTTGTAAGTTTGTATATGAAGTTTTAATTAATCCTTGCATCATATGGGCATACTATTAGTTTTATAGAAAACTTTTGAAGGTTTATTGGTCTTGTTGGCTCTACCCTTTTTTCCCTTTCCATATAATCTGAGATATAATGAAAGACAATTTTGAACTCATGCATGGGTGCCTACACTAAGACATGAACTTTGTCTGGGATCAACCTGATACAATGTTCTGAATGCTTGGGATCAACCTGTAATTGCAGAGATCTCTTGCATTAACCAAAATTTGGACTGTAGAAATTTGATAGATAATTAAGTTTATGTACTCACTTCTTAAATTATTGTCTTGTACAGCTCTAGCTGAAGCTTCTGTCATCGTGAGGGAGCATACACCATTGACTAATTTGTTCATGTGCCTATGGTTTAATGAGGTTGTCCGTTTCACTTCTCGGGATCAACTAAGCTTCCCATATGTTTTATGGCGGTTGCATGTCCTCAAGAACATCAATATGTTTCCTGTTTGCACACGCAAAGATCTTGTCAATAGTATGGGCCACCTACGCAAGACTAAACCTTTGATAAGATGATGTAGTGCTATACATACTAGTTCCACTTCTTCATTGTTATAGCATCCCATCTTAGGGGCAATCAGCTGTATCCGTTCTTTTTATTCATTTCTTATCGAATGGTTTATTGGCAGCATTCGTTTGCAACTTCTCTTTATTTCCCCCCTTCCCCGCCCCCGCCCGTTTTGAGCTTCTTTTTTCTTTTTCTATTTATAAATTTGTACATGGATAGATTTTTTTAATTAAAAAATTTAGTCATTAGAAAAAAGGATCCAGCTTAATTTATTCTTCCGGAGGACCTACCGTTGCCTAGTTCTGCATCGAAGGGATTTTCATTTTGCTAAAAGTAACAAGCATGGTTTTAAAAACCTAACCATTAAAGGAACCAGACAATGGAAGGGTTCAAGATTTTGACGTCAAATCGGGATTAGATAGGTTAAAGTTGTGATGATTAAAATAGTATTAATAGATCATATTTATAAAAATAGCAAATTTATAAAAATAATAAAAACAACTTTTAAATGTACTTTTACAATTTTAATAGGGCATAAATATTAGTATAATTGATTAAAACTAATAATTAGTATAATACCTAATGTATTAAAAAAATGGATTAAAAAAATGTGATAAATAAAAGCACGGCCGTGTAAATAAAAGACAAGACAAAGATATCTAGGGCCCACCAGTTCAGCTTTACCAATTTTATTTTTTCATAAACCCCGAAATGCCCTTTTGCCCTTTTAACCAATTTTTAACTAAACTCCGAAATACCCTTATCCCCTTTTAACCAAAATCCACCATAAACACCCACTTCACAGTTACCCTTTAAAGCCAACGAAGCGACGTCGTAAGCTGCAGCTGCCATCTTTGGCTCGCGTATCTCGGATACCCATTTTCCACTTCGGCTTCGAGCACCCCGATACTTGGTTTGCTTAACGATCCTGGATTGATTACCAGAAGAAGCTAGCCCTGGTGATTGAACTCTCGGTGATGGCGGTGGTGGTTGTAAAGTAGTACTTCTGGTGTTGTTGGTTAATGGTTTTTTATTTAATTGTAAGTAAAATTGATGAGATAAAGATGAGAGGTTAATGGTTTTTTATTTAATTGTTGGGTTTTATAATCAAGTGAAACAAAAGTGGGAATTGATATTTTCTATTGGTGAACATTGATTAGACCGAAGACCTTGACACTTCTTTTTCATCTTCTTCTTCTTCTATCCTTGTTCTTGTTCACTTCTTGCTCTGAAAATTGGCTTTCTTTCTCAAATTTCTGTCACCTTTGATGAATCCCGTCGAATTTCGGATTTTCGTCGAAAACCCACTTGGAAGAACAAGACCCACTTGCGCCAAGCGGGTCGGCAAGGCTTGGGCTTGATTTTCCGGGCGATATGGTGGCAAAACAGGACATTTTAGAGCCATTTGACCTGCGTTTTGTCGGGGCTTCGGAACGACGGGTCCGACCCGTGGATTTTAAAGCTTGTTTGGAGGAACGGCGAACCCGGACTGACCCATGCATGTGACTTTCGGAGAAGATGGTTATTGGGTTTATTTATTTTGGAAACTGTGAAGTAGGATTTTGGTTAAGTGGGGAAGGGCATTTTGGGGTTTATGAAAAATTAAAATTGGTAAGCTAACTGGTGGGCCCTAGATCACGTGGATGTCATGTGTTGCGCTTTTCCATCTATTTTAACTCGATTTTGGACTCAGGGGGTAACGGCCGTGCAATTGGATTAGTTTAGAGGGTCAATTGATACTTTTTAAAGTTTATGGGGTGAAGTGAAAAATGGGTGATAGTTGAGGGTGGTAAAGTGTAATTTTCCCTTAAAAAAATGGATTAAAGTGTAAATAAAAGCAAGACAAAGATATCTTATTCTCATTCTCATATTAGTTTCATCAAGTCTTCTAACCAAACAAGGGTAATCCCCGTAACTATTAACTAATCACCTATTCACCTTGCACAATCCACAGATCACCACACCAGCATCCAACCACCTTAGTTGGCAACAAGCTGACGCCAATGCACAAATGACAACGCTTGTGGAGTCTTGAGAGAAGTAGATATCTTGTGAGGTAGATGGTGATTGGTGAAGCGCCCAACCTATTCAAATGTCAAGGGTGGCTTCCTTCCACTAATAATATTATATCAATAATAACATTTTTATTCCTCTTTTACAAAGGCTTAAATGTATGAAATAATCTTTATCAACGAAAACAATTTATGAAATAATCATGGGTTTGCCAATGCTTGCATGGGTTAGGAGGAAAAAGAATTTTATGTAACATGTTGCATGCAACTTCCTCTTATGTAAAGGTGAATACCATAAGTGTGAGACTCACCCGTATATGAGAAAAATGTTATATGTAGACGTCACATAAGATACCACCTCCTTCCAGAGGTATCTCGTTACATTAAACGTATTATTTGGAATGACACACTTTTTCTCATAATGTTAGATGATAATTTATTAGAATATTTATATGTAATTTTAATAACACGACTCACTCATTTAATAGTTACATATAACTATTGGTTTGGAGAATGATTAGGTCTATTTCAAATTAGGAATATTATTCTTGATAATGGTTTTCTTATGCTCAAAGCACATTTCTAGATATTTTTTTAGTTGCTTTGGACGTGCTATCGATACATTGCACCTTAATGTTAACAACATTGTTTCTAATTGTGATTTTGTGTTCAAGAAAAAAAGAACGAAAAGAAAAATAGAGAGAATCTATGCCAACACGACTAGTAAAAAAAGAAAAAAAACCCAGTAAACCTCAATTTATATATATATATATAGTTTTGCTAGCACTTTTCCTTTTCTCATATACCAACAATACGACTTTTGGAAATTTGAGAAACGTGTTTTAAGGGTCACTTTGATTTTGATCCCTTAAATATAAGGTTGGTTCAATTTTAGTTCCTCAAATATAGGGTTAGTACAATTCGGTTCCTAAAAAATAGGATGCATTCCTCAGAGTGATTTGGGTTTTTTTTTTACTAACTATTTTTCAATCTACTTCTACTAAAATTCAATTTAAAAAAAAAAAATTCAAGAAATTTAGACAAAACTTAATATTTATTATATATAACAAGTTAAATCAGGTAATTTTAAAAATAAAAATTTAATTATGTAGTTTCAAAATAAACGAATTAAATTTTTGTTCTATATTACAGCCTAAATAAAACGTCATTCCACTTAAATGAGTTGAGGTTTAATTTGTTAATTTTTGAAATTTTATGTTTTAATTTTTTTGTTTTGCTAAATTTAATTTATTTAATTTTAAAATAATAGGGTTTAATTCATTTTTATTTTTATTTAAAAAAGTAATGGTTTAATTTGCTACTTTTAAAATTATATTGTTTAATTTGTTACACCCATAAATTAGGGGGTTTAAAATGTAATTTTACTTTTAAAAAATTGTGCTTTTATAGTTACAAAATCCTCTTTCGTTTAAAATGTAACAGTTTCCTCCCTTAAATTTTCATAATTAATAATTTGTACATCCATTACTATTTTTTTGTTAGTTAACAACTTTTTTTTTGGTTGGACCCATACTAAATTGATCTCAATACCCTCGTTACAATTATAGTTAGGACTTAGGGGTGACATTGCAATCGTTTGAATACTTAATAGAAGTAAATTACAACCCATCATTTTCTTGTTTTATTATTATATTTTATTTTCTTTCTTTATTATTATTTTGGGGAAAGTCCAAAAAAGAAAAATCTATAATTTTATGACTGCAACAAACTAACCCTACACTTTTAAATGTACCACTTTAAAACCCACATTTTCATTTTTGTGCCAAATTAAACAAGCTCTCTTTTTTTATTTTTGCCTTAGGAATCAAAAATCACCATAAGGACCAATAGTGCACGTTTTTTAAATCTTAAGTACTAATTGCACACATTTCAAACATTAAGAACCAAGCGTGCAACCTGTGTAAACATTATGAACCAACAATATAATTTGGCCTTTTATAAATGACACTCCATCAAACGTTTTTTTTTTGGCTGAATAATGGCACTCCCCCAAACGTTGTATAAATGAGACTCCCTCAAACTTTTTTTTTAATGAATAATGACGCTCCCCCAATTGTTTGTATAAATAACACTTCCTCTTAACATTATTGGAGACTTGAAGTAACATTATTTTCACTTAATTCCATCACTAACACCACATTTATTATGTAACAATCGCAAAAAATCATGTCAGCAATTGTGTAAAAAAATAGTGAGAATTTTTGTATCCTAAACTTATTGTTCCTTAATTTAAAAAATATAAAAAAAATATATTCTTGGAACCCTTTTCGATTGTGTGAATCTCACAAATAGCTCGATAATTTTGGGTTATCTAATCTTTTTTATTTTTTATTTTTATTGAAACGATAGCTTTTTATTTATTGAATATAATCAGACTGTACAAGAGAAAAAATGCTAACAGGGCAGTCTTCCAACCACACCTGATTCGAAATTGAGGACGCAGCCTCTGTAGCCAAAGCTAGAACAGCTTTGTTACAAACATTTTTAACAAGAGAAAAATTGACAAATTCAAAAGAGTCTTTCCAAGCAAGAATATCATCCACAAGATTACCAATAGGTGCAAGACACGGGCCATTTGAATGCAACAAGTCCACCAGTTCATAACAACCTAATTCCATCTCCACGCATCTGATTCCAATGACAAAAGCAAATTGAATTGCATGCAATACAGCAGACAAAAGCAAATTGAATTGCATGCAATACAGCCCAGGCATGTCTTTGTACTGAATCATTCCCTTCATGAATTTTCATACTTTGAGCTGCTATGACAAAACCTTGACTATTCCGTATCAGAAAACCCCCGCCAACATCCCCTTGCCCATTAATCACATGTAAACCAATGTTCATCTTGTATCTAGATATTGGGGGAGGTTTTCATTTATCATTCTTGCCCATTCTCATGACCACATTATCAACATCTAGACGAGCATCCAACTCCAAAAAATCAACCGCCATACCAGCTGCTTTATGACAAATATCAGCTACATTGCAAACAACCCCCTCAAAAAGCAAAGCGTTTCGTGCATTCCATAACTCCTAGGCAGTGGTGAACAGGATCTCGATAGATGGGGATTGAATATCTTTCAAAGAACACGAGATAAAATCAGCAAAAGACATGTGAAAATCATACCTAGGTGGGATAGGTATGGTACTTGCCAGCCAAACACGTTGTGCAAATTCACAATTCCAAAGAACATGATCAGTAGTTTCGGCCTCGTCTTCACACCAAAGGCAGGAAAAAGTTTGTGTTACCCCCTTATCAAATAAGTTTGTCTGTGTTGGTAAAATATTTTTACAAGCCCTCCATATGAACATCTTGACTTTCGGCTGCACTCTAGCATTCCATATACCATTCCATAATTTTTGTTTATTGAGCCAATGTATTTTCCGCTCTCCATCACGTTGTCCCCACTAAAATCGAGTAGCCATTGAAGAAATTTCAACACATAATCCAATTGGGAATTTGAAACAGCTCATGGCATATGTTGGTATGGCTTGAATCACTGCTTTAATTAGAACTTCTTGCCCAGCTTGTGACAACAGTTTTTCCTTCCACCCTTGTAACTTGCGCCATATACAATCTTTAATGTCATTAAAAGCCTGTCTTTTTGATCTTCTAATGATAGGAGGTAATCCAAGATACTTCTCAAATTGTGGATTTTGAGAAGTACCAAAGAGTGACATGATCTGATCCCTGCGTACTTGAGGAGTGTTGTGACTGAAAAATAAGGCTATTTTTTCTTTATTTATTTTCTGACTAGAAGCTCTCTCATATAGAGATAAAATGTCATGCAATATTGTACACTCCGCATTAGTAGCTCTACAAAAAACAATACTATCATCTGCAAAGAACAAATGAGAAATGTGTGGACCTCCGCGACAAATAGCCACCCCTTTTATCATCCTATCTCTTTCTGCCTTCCGTAGTAGAGCTGATAACCCTTCAACACAAAATAGAAACAGGTAAGGTGATAATGGATCACCTTGCCTGATACCCCGACTTGGTTTGATATAACCCTGTGATGCTCCATTAACCAATATTGAAAATGTTGTAGATTGCACGCACTCCATAATTAAATTCACCCAAGCCTCATGAAAACCCAACCTTAACATCACAGCCTTCAAATAATTCCACTCTACCCTGTCATAAGCTTTGCTCATATCCAACTTGGTAGCCATCTACATATTATTCCCCTGTCTCTGATTTTTTAAATAGTGGAAAGTCTCAAAAGAAATAATAACATTTTTAGTGATCATTCTGCCTGGAACAAAGGCACTTTGACTATCAGAGATTACCTGAGGTAAAATAATTTTCATCCTATTAACAAGCACCTTAGAAATTATTTTGTAAATAACATTGCATAAGCTGATAGGGCGAAATTGACTCATACTCTCAGAAGATTTCACTTTTGGAATTAATGTAATATGAGTAAAATTAATGCTGTCAAGCATTTTACCCTTATTCAAAAAATCCAATACAGCAATAGTGACATCATGTCTCACAATATTCCAAAATTTTTGAAAGAAAAGAGTTGTCATACCATTAGCTACAGGTGCTTTCGAGGGGCTCATTTGAAAAAGTGCTTTCTTTATCTCCTTAGCACCAAAAGGCTGCAACAATAAATTATTCATGTCCGAACTTACAACAGGATCAATATTTTGAGTTACTTTTGCCACTGCATCATTGTTGGATGAGGTAAAAAGATTATTAAAATAGTCAATAGCAGTATTAGAAATACCAAACTGACTTTCCTGCCAAATACCATTTGGATCCCGTAAACCCACAATTGTATTTTGTCCTTTTCCTTTATGATGCAAACGCATGATAAAACTTTGAATTCCTATCCCCCTCACGCAACCAAGAAACTCTCGATCTTTGGCGCCAATGTGTCTCCTCCTTAGCCAACAAACTATGAAGTTTCTTTCTAACCAGTTTCACTTCTGCAACATCATAGCTCTCTTGGGTTTGTTCCTCCAACACCTTCAATTTTTTTCTTGTTGACTCAATCAACCTGGGAGTGATTCGAAGTTTGGCTTGGCTCCATAGTAATAACTGTACCCGAGTGTTCTTGATTTTTTGGGCAAGACAAAAAAGGGCAGTACCAACCGGATTGCAATCCCATGCGCTTTTGACTACTTCTTCACATCCCTCCTCCTGCAACCAAGAGTGCTCAAACCGAAAGAGCTTATGGCAATGTAGTGGCCACACTAAGCTTGGTGCCAAATCCACCAGCACACCCATATGATCAGAGTTGCTAATAATCCCATTATCAACATGAGAGTTTGGAAATAAACTGGACCAAGCGGGGTTTGCCACACTCCTATCTAACCGAACTCGAACCAGTGTGCCATGGCCACGCCGATTGGACCATGTGAAGTCTGGTCCATGGTAACCCATGTTGAGAATAAGAAGAGAGTGGATGGGACTTGGTGAAGACATCAGCAAGCTGGTCCTTAGAAGGGACAGATAGTAAGTAAAGAGCACTCTGCTGAAGATGATGACGAATGAAGTGACAGTCGATCTCAATGTGCTTGGTGCGCTCATGAAAAACATCATTATGGACGCTCAGGGACAGAGGCAGATATGAGAAGGAACACGCGTGAGGCGCGTGTATGCGCGTGGGGGCGCGTGGCGGCGATGGTCTGCGTGTGGGAGCGCGTGCGCGCGTGGCTGAAGAACCAGAAACTTCTAGAGGCGCGTGGGGGCACGTGCAGTGCTGGATCCGGCCGATTTTGGTGGCAATAGACAGATCTTGATGAGATCTATCCAATGAAGGTGTTTTTGAGTCAAACAGCAACTTGGAGATGAGGATTCCGAGGAAGGCAGAAACGGCTAGAGGGTTTGCGATCAAGGGGAAGAGATCGTGAACCCGTAGCAGTGGAGGAACGCCGGATTTTGCCTAGTGAAGGCCACAAGAAAGTGGTTCTGATACCATGTTGAGAATAAGAAGAGAGAGAGAAAATAAAGACTGAAAGTGAGCAAAATAGTTCTGTATAATATATTCAGCAATTAGGTTAATACACGGAACTGCCTTTATATAGGCAGGGTAGTGTGTGCAGTACAAGTATGTGTAGTACAAGTATATTGGGCCTAAAGCCCAGTAAGCCTATAATATATACTAACAACCCAAATCATGTAAAGAACAATCACTCAAAGCTCCCTGGAATGCCGCCATCTGTGGAAGACTTCTATCTGCCATACCTGATTTTTCATCCAATGAAGTAATTTCATTAAAGTCTCCAACCACCATCCAAGGTTCTTCATTTCCATCATGTAACCTTCGCAGTAATTCCCACGAAGCGCCACTTTAGGATGGCCATAAAAACCAGTCAATCTCCATTGCAAACCATCTTCTTGAATGACTTTGGCATCAATATGGTGTTGCGAATAACTCTCAATATTTAGTGTGACTCCTGAATCCCAAAGAAGAGCCAATCCCCCACCATATCCTTGTCTTGCAACTCCAAAACGACCCTGCATTCCAAGTCGTATCCTTGTCTTCCTTCCTCACAATATTGTGCAGTTCGTCTACTGTTTCTGGGTTCCCAAGCCCACAACAGTTAAGGCTAAATATTTTCATTGTGACCGGCGAAGCTGCCAAGCAGCCTCCGCCGATACGGAATTATCAAGACTTGTAACTCCAGATATAATTTGCTTCTTGCGACATGGTTCCTCATCAGTGTTATAATCAGTCTCATCCTCTGCATGTAAAGACCGTTTCCGTCGAGATGAAACTCCAACAAAGGTCGTCAATGGCATAGCAAATGAGTGGTCCCGCTGCATGCGTGCTCGCTTTTTCCATGTGGTTCTCAGGCCTACACCCCCACGTGGCTCCATACCATGCAAAGTATCATCATAAGGCCCATGCAAATTTGTTGCCTCAAGTGCTACCACCTCACTCACCTCATGTGGCACGTGTTCTATAGGAGTAGTGCCTAGTATTTCATTTTGCATGATCTCAGCAAGAAAAGGATCACATGTATCCATTAATCCCATAGTGGAGTTATCCACATTTTGAATATTAGATCCCATTATATTCGGAACCACTTCCGGATTAACCTCCATCTCGTTCTCCAGCTGTGTAACCTCATTCCCTACTTGCTCGCCAACCACAGTCTCACCCACTTCCACACGTAACTGGGAAATAGGAGTTTCCATAATCCTTTCCGATGAGGACACCTCATCCTCCGCCCTATCAACACCAACACCAACGTCGTTTCTTGGAACCCTTTTCGATTGTGTGAATCTCACAAATAACTCGATAATTTTGGGTTATCTAATCTAATCTAATCTAATACTATTAAGAGGATTCATGCCCTCATATCCACTTTAATGTACTGTAAAAAATACCTCTCATATCTTCCAATTTTTCTACTTTAATCACTGACTTCAAATAATAATGTGTGTTAGCAATAAGGGTATAATAGTCGCATCCGTATATATTTAAATGTCCGCTTTAATGCACAGACTAAAATACACTCACACATTAACATTAGATAACTTGAAATAATTGGGGCAAATAAGGAAAATATTAATTTTTCAAAATCCTAAAATTTAGGCTTCATTTTAAAATGAACCCAAAATTTAGCACCACTTGAATTTGAATTAAAAAAAAAAAAAAAAAATACTCACATTCACCATAATTGAAAATTCCTTCTTCTTTTTTCCCCTCATTTGAATTCAAATAACTCTTATAGTTCAAAAAAATAAAACTCATTAATCTTTATCTTATCTCATGCAATTTAAAGATAACTAGTAGGGTACCCGCGCGATGCGCGGTTTATATCGTAAGTTGTAGTATAATAAAGAAAGTTATGTAATGAATGCTTGATATCATATGTAATTTGAATGAATGCTTAAAATACAATTTAGCAAATTATTTAACACTTAATTGAACAATTGAGGAACATTAATCTCAGAAAATTGAAAATAGAACGCAAATACAAAATCTTTAACTTTATATTACTTCTATGAAAAAGTAACTTGATGACATATTATTGAAGTGTTCACTATGAACTTATTCACTGGACAGTTAGCATAGCTTTGCCCCTACAATGATGATCCCAACAGAGTATTCACAACACTGAGCATCCCCTAGTATGTTTAAAAATAGATACTGCAGAAACTCCAGCAAGGTTTGGAAATAGGCAAATATAAACGCATTTAATAATTTGGCTACTCTCATGTATTACAACAAAAGTAGAAAAAAAATTCAACCATGTCGAACAGCTATATGAGGCATTGAGTTTTAGTTTGGATGCTTTGAAGAGATGCTCATAAGAAACAACCTGATTTTCTCTAATCGGCTGGTGAGTGTAGAGCAATATTTATTACCAGGTGTGATTTTCTGTCACACACAGCATGGTGCATGAGGATGCCTGCAGCAACTGAAACATTGAAAGAGTCCACCATGCCTTTCATTGGAATACAGCAATGCAAATCTGACAACTCCAGGGCCTCATTAGTTATCCCCCTGGAAGCAGATCTCAATTATTAATGCAGATTTTAGACATGACCATTCTATATAGCTTTTCTCATTTGCTTCAATATAGCCACGTCTGTCTCTTCATCTTGAATAAAAGATTTATATTTCACTAAGCCATATGATTGTAATTGGTCAACATATGAGCAATGTTAACTCATATCAATGAGAAACATCTACCATGTATACATGATCTACCCAATTTACATGTTCTACCCATGAACTTGGGTAAGTGGGACACCCCGGCCTGTGCATAAGGCAAAAAAGAAGGTTGACCAATGCCAATTAATTTCTTGATCAAAGTGTAAAAAATAGAAAGGAGGGAAACTGGGATAGAAAGCAAAATCCTTAATATATGTTGATGCCAATTAAATATTGCAGCATGCCAAATCTAAAACATCATCAATATAGCAATACATATGCAGCATGGCAAATCTAAAAATTTTTAAACACCTACTTATACTTATGACCTCTATGTCCTTCGATACTACAGCCTTGCTTGTAGCTGAACCAACAAAACAATTTCCTCCTAAGACTACAACCTACTAAGGTAAGAATCTTCATGAGAAGTCTGCTAAAGCACCCAAACAAATAAATACTGAGCTGTAGATATATGAGATGCGATTATTGTAGAACAGTTTTCCATTTTCCAAATATATCAATTTTATGTGCTAGACTTAAGCAACTAACAGAGCCAATCTAGAGTTTAACAGCCAAAGCAACAAATGTCGTATAGAAGTGGTCTAAGTATACATATTGCACAAATATACAACATGTTGTCAATATGATTCACATAAAAATAAAGAATCACTTACCAACCAACAACTTCTTAGTGTGACTGTAAAAAAATCAACGAAGCCAATCTTCTCTGTTAGAGGAAATCAAACTGGTGGGGCTTCCTCCAAAATCTAAAACAATGCATGACTAAAAAAAATATAAGCAACCTGTGAAAATACTCATGATTTCCTTACAACACCATTAAACACAGAATTGCAACAGCCAACAAAAAAAATAAATAACGGATTGTAAGTTCAGTTCATCATGAAATGACTAAAATCAGGGGTAGGCAATTGTTGTTGGTGACATTGCCAGTAGGAAAAAGAATAAATCCATCATTTTGTAATTTAAATTACCCTTTGTCGCTGGTGCATGTATTCCAAACTAACTTTAGAAGTTTCCTCCCTACCTTAGTGATATACTTTCTCTTTGGTAATCCGCATTTCTTCTCAAGCAGGGAATTGCAAGACCATTGACAGCTAATGAAAATTCATGTAGGCCAGTAATCAGTAATGCAAAGTCAAAGAAATTGGTTGCATCATCTGCTCCAATGTGTGACCTAAAGTTTGTTGCATGCCTGGATAGTAATAGTGGTAATTGCAAGTTGCAAATTATGTCAAAGAATCCATCCTAAAAGAAACAAAAAGTAGACATGGTTATTTAATCAATATCCACTCTTACTTTTCTTTGCCACCATTGCATAAAAGCCAAAGCTCTGCTCAAACTGTTGATGCAGCAACTTCATAGGAGACGATATTGGTGGCTTCTGTTGTGTAACCTACAAAAGTGAGTGACCTGGTTTAGTTAAGAAAATATTTGCAAAATTTTGAAAAGAACATAAAGCTAATGCTTCACAATGAGTTTCTTAAGTTATAACTGAAACCATGTAGTAATCGGCTTGCTATTACCAAGCTATTGTCTTCATCCATTCCAGAGTATCAAAATTAAGTGCAATGATTAAATTAAAAAAACAAAAGAGAGGAAAATAATAATATTTCTACCATCCTAATGTCTTCATCCATTCCAGAGTCTCCCACCTTATAATACTCTGAAAGTGATACATGAGACTCTATAATTCTTATTTGCCCTTAAAAAATAAGTTTGCCTTAGTGTTTGATTAAGAAGAAATAGTGTAATAGTGGTAATAATGATCAACATAGATATTTCTAAAATGTTTTTAGTGGCCTCATGCCCAAACCCCTTTTCGGTTTGGCTTAGGTTTTTTGTCAAACACATTGAGGGTGATAGGTTGGCCACTATTTACATGTGGTACACAACATTTAATTGTTAGAACTAAAAAGACAGTAAACAGAGGAATTGAATCCTAACTAAATCCAGAAATTGAGGCCAAGTGGCAAACTCACCACAAGTACAACTCATTATAGGAACAAATGTTTACCATTTTACTTCATTTGTTTAATTACAAAAATAGTGCGTTATCAGATGCAGACACAACAAATACATGAGGAAAAAAGCATTACAGGACATATTCACTTTAAGACTGTCTCCAAAATCCTCCATCACAGACCAAACAAATGGCTATGAATGTTTGATCTACATCACAACATGTCATCTACAGGAAGACTTATGATCTTTCCACATAAAAAAGCTTCAAATGGGTTGGCAAAGTGAAGAATTATACAATTGTTCTAACAGGAAAAGATTTGGGGTTCTCTCATGATGAGGTTGAGGTTTAAAACCAATTGGATTTGACAAATAAGATAGAGTGCAATGTAAACTATTTCTACCCATACAAAGGTAGATCTTGTGCAACTTTGATTAATTCCCAAACTGACTTGACATAAACAGACCAAACTAAGTATGATTTATATTTGCATCATAAAACAGATAAAACCGAGTACCGAGTCCAGAAGTCTAGCATAAAAAAAAATCACCAGAACTTCAGGCCCATTTGGTAGTTTACGCATATTACTTTCCCTGTTCTCAAAAACATTTTGCATTCCCTTTTGTAATTTTCTTATTGACAGCCGTCCTTTTCATTTTGTTTTCAAGAACTCAAACCCACCAAATGCATTTTCCCAATCACGTCAAAGAAAAAAAATTGACAATGGGTTATATATAAACTTACAATTTTCCCTGTCTTCAGCACAACCAACAATCCCTATTGTCCATGATTTCTCTGCCGTAGCAATTCCCATCCAAGATATGGATTTGAAGAAAAAAAAAAAAAAAAGTCATCAGCAAACCCTAGTTAGAAACCCCAATTTCCAAAATAAAATCCACTCACTCACTCTGATCACTGAGAGACTTACCTCCAAGAGAGACATACAGAAATGGCATTTCGAGTAATTACACAATGAAATCAGGGGCTGAATTTAGGTCTTGATGGGCGTGGCTAAAGCCTAGAGGTTATGCGTGTTGGAGAACGACGGCGGCGACGACGTCGTTTCAGAGGAAGCCGATCCCGTGGTCCTGGGTTTGCGGCTTGATGCTCTTCGGCTTGGGCTTGATTTCGCTCTTCAGCGACGACGTCGTTTCAGAGGAAGCCGATCCTGTGGTCCTGGGTTTGCGGCTTGATGCTCTTCGGCTTTGGGCTTGATTTCGCTCTTCACCGGCCACGTGGCCTCTGATCTTGAATGGTACTCTCAGCACTTGGTCAAGCGCTCCTTGTATTCTAGACTGGTAATTCTTTGTAGTTAGTGTCTTTGTGAAAGTTTGAAGTTTCAGATTAAAAAATGAAAAATAAATTACAAAGAGGGATGGTGGGAACTGCACCAACCGAATGAAGAGAGTCATGTGGAATGGAACTGGTGAAATTGTTGATTATTGATCATTATTGCTTTATTAAATAACATATCAATAAATTTAAATAATAGAAAAACACTTCCTTTAATTTGATGTTTTAATTTAAAAGTTTGCTTTTATATATATATTGATTATGAATATTTTAAACTATTATTAAAATAAATTAAGGATATATAAGAAAAATTATTGCAGTAAATATCAATCCAAAAAAAACACCATTTAACGTAACAAAAAAAAAAAAAACAAACACGTTCATTAAAAAAATATACTCACATTCATCTTAATTGAAAATTCCTTTTCTTTATTTCCCTTATCTATCTAATACTACTTTCTTTCTTTTTTAATTATCTAAAAATACTTAAACATTTAAACATTAGATGTAAGGGTAATTTTTTATTTTTATTTTTGGTATATAAAAACTCTTTAATAAGAGAAAAAGTTTTCACCGGTCATTATTAATATATTTTTTTTGATATATAACTCCCCACGTTGAAACAAAAGAGAAAAAAACCAACATTCAACATTTAAAAAATAAAATTTAAAAAGATAACCATCAAGCAGTCCTTATCATTATCCAATTGAAAAGATAATCGCGTTGGTTGCGGAGGCAGCTATAAGCAACGAGTCTCGATTGGGTTGCGTGGACTTAGCGAAGTCGAGTACGCGTTGGCTCTAAGTATATAAATACCGCGGTAACCGACTTTAGATTTGGCCGACTCAATAGTATATAAATACCCAACCCCACCCTCAGATTTCATCGCTTGGTTTTTGTGTAAGGTAATCCTTGGTATTCTTTTTAGAAGATCGCTTACGCGGTAAGTTTTTCTTCGTCACAAATTAGGGTTTTCTTTTCAATACTGCGATGATCGCTCTCAGGGAAGATCTTTTTGTTACCGATTAAAGCGATGATAATCGCTCTCAGGGAGAAAGATTTCTTCGTTACTAATTAGGGATTTCTTTCAAATACGTTGCTGATTGCTTTCAGGGAAGGTTTTCTGTTTTGATCCGATCGTCTTAATGATAGGATATATGGTTTGGTGAGGAAGATTTCTTGCTTTATTGTTCATGCATCTTGTAGAGAAGACTTTAAGATTTTGGATTCTATTCGTCGGTTTCTTTTTGGATCCGATCGTCTCAATTCTAATATTTTTGAAAGATTTTAATCTTTCTTTCAATACCTTGGTGATCGCTCTGATTTTCTAGGTTTTTTTTGTTTTTCAAATAGTTGGTGATCGTTTTTATATGAATACGGTTTATGAGGAATTGCAGAGATTGACGGTATAGATTTCTTACTTGATTGTTCATGCATATCGTACGGAGGAAGAGTTACAAGGATTTATCTTGTCTTTTGTTGGATTCTACAGAAATAGATTTAGTGGTTCTTTAATTGTTGTTTCGGAAATTCTGTCATTCTGATATGTCTTCAGGAGCCTGGAAGTTTCTTAACGTGCTTCACGGCAGAGTTTGATTTGGCGATAAGCTTTCTTTTCTTTCCTTCCATTTCAATTATAATTAATATATTGTCGTGATCGGCATGAGGTGGGCTTTCTGTGAATTAAATGGATTTGAATCATAATATGTAATCTGTGATGCTGATTGATTTTCCTAGTGACCGAAAGTGAGCAGATACTGTCAATGTCCAACCAAGACTGTTGTTAGTCTGTATTTTTTGCAATCCTGGACTCAAATTCACTCAGCAACATATGCTTCTTCATAAGCTATTTGTTTTGCAGTTTTGTGAGGAAAATCTTTGATAGTTTTAATTTCGATATTTCTACAGGAAGGGAAAATTGTGATTTGGACTTTCTTGTACTTTAGCAGCAGAGTTTGCTCGCCATGTTGACTGCAACAATAAGAAAACTCTGCCCTTCTCTTGATTTCAATTTTTGCTTATGAGTCTTTTAAAACACTGTTCACTCGAATGTGATACCTTTTGTTGTTCAATTTATTTGATAGATTTTGGTGCTTGGCTGCTTTTTAAGGGGTTTGTTGCAGCAAAGTTGGTTGTTCTCTCTAAATCAATTTGGTACTCTTCTATAGGAGCACAATATGTAAACTTTCCTTTCCCGGGTTAAAAAATATAAATTCACTTTCTAATTGAAATATAGTGGTTCTGTATTTGTTGTGTTGCAAATTCTGTCATTATGATATGTCTACAGGAGGCTGGAAGTTTCTTTATGTGCTTAGCGGCGGCATAGTTTGTTTTGGGGATAAGCTCTATTTTTTTCCTTCTGTTTTCGTTATTCTCTTCTACCAATCATAAGAGTTATAAGGTTAATTTTGCGCTTGTTTTCTAATACCCGGCCCATGACTGCTTTCCTTAGGATTCGGTTTCCAAGAGGGTTATAAACTCCAGGACTTTCTTGTGCTTGAGCAACAGAGTTTGCGTCATGTTGACTGCAACAATAAGAAAACTCTGCCCTTCTCTTGATTTCACGTTTTACTTTTGAGTCTTTTAAAATACTGTTCACTCAAATGTGATACTATTTGTTCAATTTATTTGATAGATTTTGGTGCTTGGCTGCTTTTAACGGGTTTGTTGCAGCAAAGTTGGTTGGTCTCTCTAAATCAATTTAGGTACTCATCTATAGTAAACTTTCCTTTCCCTTTTTGACATGGGTTAAAAATTTAAATTCACTCTGTAATTGAAAATATAGTGGTTCTGTATTTGTTGTGTTGCAAATTCTGTCATAATGATATGTCTACAGGAGGCAGGAAGTTTCTTTATGTGCTTAGTGGCGGCATAGTTTGTTTTGGGGATAAGCTCTCTTTTCTTTCCTTCTGTTTTCGTCATTCTCTCCTTCAATCATAATCATAAGAGTTATAAGGTTAATTTTGTGCTTGTTTTCTAATACTTGGGCCCATGACTGCTTTCCTTAGGATTCGGTTTCCAAGAGCAAGAGGGTTATAAATTCCAGGACACTCTTGTGCTTGAGCAACAGAGTTTGCGCCATGTTGACTGCAACAATAAGAAAACTCTGCCCTTCTCTTGATTTCATTTTTTGCTTATGAGTTTTTTAAAACACTGTTTACTCAAATGTGATACTATTTGTTGTTCAATTTATTTGATAGATTTTGGTGGTTGGCTGCTTTTTAAGGCGTTTGTTGCAGCAAAGTTGGTCTCTCTAATTCGGTTTGGTACTCTTCTATAGGAGCACAAATATGTAAACTTTCCTTTTTGACATGGGTTTAAAAATTTAATTTCACTCGGTAAATGAAATATAATGGTTCTGTATTTGTTGTGTCGCAAATTGTGTCTTTATGATATGTCTACAGGAGGCAGGAAGTTTCTTTATGTGCTTAGTGGCGGCATAGTTTGTTTTGGGGATAAGCTGTCTTTTCTTTCCTTCCGTTTTCGTCATTCTCTCCTACAATCATAATCATAGAGTTGTACGGTTTATTTTGCGCTTGTTTTCTAATACTTGGGCCCATGACTGCTTTCCTTAGGATTGGTTTCCAAGAGCAAGAGGGTTATAAATTCCTGGACTGCTTGGGCAACAGAGTTTGCGCCATGTTGACTGCAACAATAAGAAAACTCTGCCCTTCTCTTGATCTTGATTTCACTTTTTGCTTATGAGTCTTTTAAAACACTGTTCACTCAAATGTGATACTATTTGTTGTTCAATTTATTTGATAGATGTTGGTGGTTGGCTGCTTTTTAAGGCGTTTGTGGCCAGCAAAGTTGGTCTCTCTAAATCGGTTTGGTACTCTTCTATAGGAGCACAAATATGTAAACTTTCCTTTTTGACATGGGTTTTAAAATTTAAATTCACTTGGTAAATGAAATATAATGGTCTGTATTTGTTGTTTCGCAAATTCTGTCATTATGATGTCTACAGGATTCGGTTTCCAAGAGGGTTATAAATTCCAGTGTGACTCTGTGGCGGCTATCTGAGTATGGTAATACATCTGATATTTAATATTGATTAACAAAGATCGTGATTTGAATAGGGCTGCCGAGGGAAAATAATTCAGAGTATGGTACTCCTTGGTATTCTTTTTAGAAGATCGCCCACATGGTAAGTTTTTCTTCATCACAAATTAGGGTTTTCTTTTCAATACTTCGGTGATTGATCTCAGGAAAGATCTTTTGTTACCGATTAGGCTTCTTTAAAGCGATGATAATCGCTCTCAGGGAAAAAGATTTCTTCGTTACTAATTAGGATTTCTTTCAAATACGTTGCTGATTGCTTTCAGGGAAGGTTTTCTTTGTTTTGAATGAGGATTTGATCCGATCGTCTTAATGCCAGGGTTTATGGTTTGGTGAGGAAGGTTTCTTGCTTTATTGTTCATGCATCTTGTAGAGAAGAGTTTAAGATTTTGGATTCTACTGGACTATAGCAGTTTTTTCTATTCGTGGTTTCTTATTGGATCCGATCGTCTCAATTCTGATATTTCTGATTGCAAAGATTTTAATCTTTCTTACAATACCTTGGTGATTGCTCTGATTTTTTTTTTTTTCAAGAAGTTGTGATCGTTTTTATATGAATATGGTTTCTGAGGGATTGCAGAGATTGACGCTATAGATTTCTTACTTGATTGTTCATGCACATTGTACAGAAGAGTTAACCTTTCAGAGTTACAAGGATTTATCTTGTATTTGTTGGATTTTACTGAAATATAGTGGTGGTTTATTTGTTGTTTCGCAAATTCTGCCATTCTGATATGTCTCCAGGAGCTTGGAAGTTTCTTAACGTGCATAGCGTTGGAGTTTGATTTGGGGCTAAGCTTTCTTTTCTTTCATTCCATTGCAATTATTGCCCCTTCGCCGTGTCAAACTGTCAATCAATTTGAGTATGGTAATACTGATATATCTTATTGGTGTGGTGCAACACTAAATATTGATTAACAAAGATTGTGACTTGAATTACATGGATTCTGCATCACTATATTTCTTTGATGGTTGCTAAATTGACTTCCTGGTTAACGAAAGTGAGCAGATACTGTCAATATCCAACCAAGTCAGTTGTTAGTCTGAATTTTTTGCAACTCTGGACTCAAATTCACTCAGCAACATATGCTTCTTTATAAGCTATTCCGTTTTGCAGTTTTGTCAGGAAAATCTTTGATAGTTTTAATTTCGATGTCTACAGGAGGGGAAAATTGTGATTTGGATTTTCTTGTACTTGAGCAGCAGAGTTTGCGCCATGTTGACTGCAACAATAAGAAAACTCTGCCCTTCTCTTGATTTCACTTTTTTACTTATGTGTCTTTTAAAACAGTTTTCACTCGAATGTGATACTTTTTGTTGTTCAATTTATTTGATAGATTTTGGTGCTTGGCTGCATTTTAAGGGGTTTGTTGCAGCAAAGTTGGTTGGTCTCTCTAAATCAATTTGGTACTCTTCTATAGGAGCACAATATGTACACTTTCCTTTCCCTTTTTGACATGGGTTAAAAAATTTAAATTCACTCTGTAATTGAAATATAGTGGTTCTGTATTTGTTGTGTTGCAAATTCTGTCATTATGTACAGGAGGCTGGAAGTTTCTTTATGTGCTTAGCGGCGGCATAGTTTGTTTTGGGGATAAGCTCTATTTTCTTTCCTTCCATTTTCGTTATTCTCTCCTACAATCATTAGAGTTATAAGGTTAATTTTGCGCTTGTTTTCTAATACTTGGGCCCATGACTGCTTTCCTTAGGATTCGGTTTCCAAGAGGGTTATAAATTCCAGGACTTTTTTGTGCTTGAGCAACAGAGTTTGCGCCATTTTGACTGCAACAATAAGAAAACTCTGCCCTTCTCTTGATTTCACTTTTTGCTTTTGAGTCTTTTAAAACACTGTTTACTCAAACGTGATACTATTTGTTGTTCAATTTATTTGATAGAATTTGGTGCTTGGCTGCTTTTTAAGACGTTTGTTGCAGCAAAGTTGGTTGGTTTCTCTAAATCGGTTTGGTACTCTTCTATAGGAGCACAAATATGTAAACTTTCCTTTTTTTTCACATGGGTTAAAAAAATTAAATTCACTCTGTAATTGAAATATAGTGGTTCTGTATTTGTTGTGCAGCAAATTCTGTCATTATGATATCTCTACAGGGGCCTGGAAGTTTCTTTATGTGCTTAGCGGCAGCATAGTTTGTTTTGGGGATAAGCTCTCTTTTCTTTCCTTCCGTTTTCGTTATTCTCTCCTACAATCATAAGAGTTATAAGGTTAATTTTGTGCTTGTTTCTAATACTTGGGCCTGCGACTCCTTTCCTTAGGATTCAGTTTCCAAGAGGGTTATAAATTCCAGGACTTTCTTGTACTTGAGCAGCAGAGTTTGCGCCATGTTGACTGCAACAATAAGAAAACTCTGTCCTTCTCTTGATTTCACTTTTTGCTTATGAGTCTTTTAAAACACTGTTCACTCGAATGTGATAGTATTTGTTGTTCAATTTATTTGATAGATTTTGGTGCTTGGCTGCTTTTTAAGGCGTTTGCTGCACAGCAAAGTTGGTCTCTCTAAATCGGTTTGGTACTCTTCTATTGGAGCACACACCTGTAAACTTTCCTTTCCCTTTTTGACATTGGTTAAAAAATATAAATTCACTTTCTAATTGAAATATAGTGGTTCTGTATTTGTTGTGTCACAAATTCTGTCATTATGATATGTCTACAGGAGGCAGGAAGTTTCTTTATGTGCTTAGCGGCATAGTTTGTTTTGGGTTTAGCTTTCTTTTCTTTCCTTCCGTTTTTCGTTATTCTCTCCTACAATCATAAGAGTTATAAGGTTAATTTTGTGTTTGTTTTCTAATACCTTGGGCCTGCGACTGCTTTCCTTAGGATTCAGTTTCCATGAGGGTTATAAATTCCCGGACTTTCTTGTACTTGAGCAACAGAGTTTGTGCCATGTTGACTGCAATAATAAGAACATTCTCTCTTCTCTTGATTTCACTTTTTGCTTGAGCCTTTTAAAACACTGTTCACTCGAATGTGATAAGATTTGTTCAATTTATTTGATAGATTTTGGTGCTTGGCTGCTTTTTAAGGCGTTTGTTGCACAGCAAAGTTGGCATCTTTAAATCGGTTTGGTACTCTTCTATAGGAGCACAAATATGTAAACTAGTGTTTCTGTATTTGTTGTGTTGCAAATTCTGTCATTATGATATGTCTACAGGAGGCAGGAAGTTCTTTATGTGCCTAGTGGGCCAGTGGCATAGTTTGTTTTGGGGATAAGCTTCCTTTTCTTCCCTTCAGTTTTCGTTATTCTCTCCTACTATCATAAGAGTTATAAGGTTTATTTTGTGCTTGTTTCTAATACTTGGGCCCGTGACTGCTTTGCTTAGGATTCAGTTTACAAGAGGGTTATAAATTCCAATGTCACTCTGTGGCGGCTATCTGAGTATGGTAATACATCTTATATTTAATATTGATTAACAAAGATCGTGATCTGAATAGGTCTGCTGAGGGAAAATAATTCAGAGTTTTTTGCTTTATCCTGTCATGATTGGCATGAGGTGGGCTTTTTGTGATTTTACATGGATTTAACTTATTTCTCTGGATTTGCATCATAATTCGTAATCTTTGGTGGTTGCTGATTGATTTCCTAGTCATCGAAAGTGAGCTGATACTGTCAATCTCCAACCAATCCCGTTGTTAGTCTGATTTTTTTGCTATTTTGGACTCAAATTCACTGAGCAACATATGCGTCTTTATAAGCTGCTGATGTTTGTTTTGTAGTTTTGTGAGGACAATGTGATTTGGACTTTCTTGTACTTGAGCAACTGAGTTTGCGCCATGTTGACTGCAACAATAAGAAAACTCTGCCCTTCTCTTGATTTTACTTTTTCCTTATCTGTTCGCTCGAATGTGATATTATTCGTTGTTCAATTTATTTGATAGATTTTGGTGCTTGGCTGCTTTTTAAGGCCTTTGTTGCAGCAAAGTTGGTCTCTCTAAATCGATTTGGTACTCTTCTATAGGGGCACAAATATGTAAAAACTTTCCTTTCCCTTTTTGACATGGTTTTAAAAATTTAAATTCACCCTGTAATTGAAATATAGTGGTACCGTATTTGTTGTGTCGCAAATTCTGTCATTATGATATATCTACAGGAGGCAGGAAGTTTCTTTATGTTCTTAGCGGCATAGTTTGTTTTGGGGATAAGCTCTCTTTTCTTTCCTTCCATTTTTTGTTATTCTCTCTTACAATCATAAGAGTAGTAAGGTTAATTTTGCGCTTGTTTTCTAATACTTGGGCCCATGACTGCTTTCCTTAGGATTCGGTTTCCAAGAGGGTTATAAATTCCAGGACTTCCTTCTGCTTGAGCAACAGAGTTTGCGCCATGTTGACTGCAACAATAAGAAAACTCTGCCCTTCTCTTGATTTCACTTTTTGCCTATGAGTCTTTTAAAACACTATTCACTCAAATTTGATGCTATTCGTTGTTCAATTTATTTGATAGATTTTGGTGATTGGCTGCCTTTTAAGGCGGTTGTTGCAGCGAAGTTGGTCTCTCTAAATAGGTTTGGTACTCTTCTATGGGAGCACAAATATGTAAACTTTCCTTTCCCTTTTTGACATGGGTCTTAAAATTTAAATTCACTATGTAAATGAAACATGATGGTTCTGTATTTGTTGTGTCGCAAATTCTGTCATTATGATATGTCTACGGGAGACCGTAAGTTTCTTCATGTGCTTAGTGGCATAGTTTTGTTTTGGGGATAAGTTATCTTTTCTTTCCTTCCGCTTTCGTTATTCTCTCCTATAATTATAATAGTTATAAGGTTTATTTTGCGCTTGTGTTCTAATACTTGGGCCTGTGACTGCTTTGCTTAGGATTCGGTTCCCAAGAGGGTTATAAATTCTAGTGTCACTCTGTAGCGGCTATCTGAGTATGGGAATACATCTTATATTTAATATTGATTAATAAAGATCGTGATTTAAATAAGACTGCTTTGCTGATTGATTTCCTAGTCATCAAAAGTGAGCACAGTTTGCGCAACAAAGTGTGTACAAGTCTTGAATCTCGTTATTGGGCAATAAGAAAACTCTTCTCTTTCTCTTTTGATTTCAATGTTTTGCTTATATAATATTTTAATATATACTGATCCCTTGAATGTGATCCTATCCCTTGTTTATTTTATTTTATTGACTTTCGTGATTGGCAGTTTTTTAAGGCATGTATGTTGCAGCAAGGTTAGCTTTTCAGCACTGCACAGCATGTTTGTCCTGGTTCCTATTTCTATTGCCATTGACTTGCACTTATAACAACTTTTTTGAACTTAAGATCATCAATTTGTTACACCTCTTATGCTTTTTGAAGTTTTGGTCTATTTTGTGATTTTTGTGTTATAAGATAGACAGTTACATTCCTTAAAGATGGCTCCTTATGTGTTTAGTATAAGGTTTCAAAGTTACATGGATTTGTCATGTATTGTTGGACTGTGCAGGGTGATATTTTGGGGTTTTACGACTCTGTTACCCCAAATTTTTATGTGTTAAAAAAATTCAATTAAAAAAAGGTTTTAAGTATTGGATTAAGATATTTATGAGTTAAAAAAACAATTTGATGGAGTTACATTGAGTTGAGATCAGTCTTCTCTTTGGTTTTCTCAATAATCTTGTATTGGTACTTTTCCCATTATTTTTATATTGAGTTTAGTTATTTATCATAACCTTTTCGCCATTGTGTTTTGGATTATTCTTTTGATCTTAATTCTCCCTTTAACTTCTTACGTGACCTCTGGGGGGCTGTTGATTTTTTGTTCTATATTTTTCTTTCTCCGTAATTTTTTTTATTTAAAAAATGATGCTTATTTTGTAAATTATTGGAGCTTGGATTTTGTGTCTTATCAGGGTTCATTTAATTCCAGGGTGATGCATCTGCGGTGCTTTAACAAAAATGGTTGATTCAATTTTGTTGCTTCTCAATGAAACATGATTTTGAGTAGTCTTGCTCTTTTTTACTTGCTTTATTTTATTTTTTATTTTTTTAAATCATGTAGTTTAAAGTTGTCCTGAATTGTGCAGCTAGGATTCTGTGTTTTAATACACTATTCCCTTGAACATGATCCTATCCCTTGTTTATTTTATTTTATTGTATTGATTTTGGTGCTTGGCAGTTTTTTAAGGCATGTATGTTGCTGCAAAGTTGGCTTTTCTAGATTGATTTGGTTCTTTTTGTAAACTATCCTTTCCCTTATTATTGTTGGCTGGCTTGTTATTTTGTGTTCAAGAATTTAAAATTCACTTTGTAAATGAAAATTGGTGGTTGCATTGTGTCTATTTCAGGCTGCATTTGTCCGGTTTCAATAAACTCCAGCACTGCTTAGCATTTCGTCCTGGTTCCTTTTTCTATTGCCATCGACTTGCACATATGACAACTTCTTAGAATATTAGATCATCAATTTGTTACACTCTTATGCTTCTTGGAGTTTTGGTCTACATTGTGATTCATTGTTATTGGGCAATCGTATAAAGATAGTTCGTTAAACATATGGCTGCTCTTTAAATGCCATAAAAGTACAGGTTTGTGCTTCCTTGTGTGTTCTGTATAGGATTTCAAATTTTATGACTTATATGGATTTGTCTTGTATTGTTGGACTGTGTGGGGATATTTTGTGGTTTATGACTCCATGACCCCAATTCCTATGTTTAAAAAATTTAATAAAAAATCGAATGCTGGTGGTATCTACTTGTGTGACGAAGTTTGATGGGGACCTAAATAAGCTCTCTTTATCTCTTTATTCTTTTCCTAAAGTTGGAAGGTTTAAGTATTGTATTAAGATATTTATGAGTTAGAAAAACAATTTGTTTGAGTGACGTTTCTCTTTGGTTTTCTCAAAAATCTCATTTTGGTACCTTTCCCATTATTTTGACTTTTTATTATATATATATATATTGAGTATAGTTATTTATCATAACCTTTTTGCCACTGTGTTTTAGGCTTTACTTTAGTTTTTAATTCTCCCTTAACTACTTGCTTGACCTTTCGGGGGTTGTTGATTTTCTCTTATATATATTTTTCTTTCTTTGTAATCATTTTTTTTTTTTTAAATGACGCTTATTTTATTAATCTATATTTTTATTATTGGAGCTTGGATTTTTTGTCTTCTCTGGCCTGCAAGGTTTATTTGATTCCAGGGGTGAAGCATTTTTGTGGTGCTTTAACTAAGGTTGATGTGGTTTTGTTGCTTCTCAATGAAATATGCTTTTGAGTAGTCTTGCTCTGTTTTCCTTTCGTTATTTTTTTATTTTTTAAATCTTGTAATTTAATGTTGTCCTGAATTGTGTAGCTGGGATTCTATATTTTTCAGTTGGCTCATGTGGGAAGTCAATGCTAGTGCCACTGAGGGTTTGAGCTTTTCATGTAGTGCTTGTACATCTGTCTTCTTGTCTTGTTTCTGTTGATTTTTTCTTGCTTTTAGTAGAACCTGATCATCATGTGTCCATATCCAGTTTGGAGCTATTGATTTTTTCAGGAAATGATTTTTTATTTTGGTGCTTCACAGCTTAAGCGGTGGAGTCTGATTCAGCAATAAGCTCTCTTTCCTCCCTTTTTTGTTCTCCTACAATAAGAATTTTGAGGATAATTTTTTTCTTATATTGATTATTTCTAATACCTGGGTCTGTGACTACTTTTCCTAGGTTTCGTTTTCTAGGAGGATTATAATTTCCAGTCTCACTGTGGTTTGAAACTAATTTTGCAATTCTTGTCCCTTTCTTCTGTGTTTTTTTAATTTTCGGTCATTCTGTGCTGGTAACCTCAATATTGAAATCACAGGTTAATCCGACAATGCCTCTTATTGGTGCGGGGCAATTATATAACCGAAACAATACAGGTTTTTCTTTCTCTTCTCCTGACATGAGTTGGGCTTTCTGGGAATTACATGTTTAACTATGTTTCTGGATTTGTGTCATAATTTGTTAACATGGATTGATTTCTTGTCACCAAATATCTGGCAACAGCGAAGAGCTAGGCTTTCAGAGATATACAGATTTCTCTTTATATTTGTTGGATTCTATTGAAATATAGTAGTTCTTTGTTGTTCGCAACTTCTTGTACTTGAGCTGCCAAGTCTCTGTAGGAGTCTTAATTCTTTCTCGAAGTTGGGCTGTAACGATAAGAAATCTCTTTTGTTATGCTGTCACTTTTTGCTTATAAGTCTTTTAATATATTGTTCCCTCAAACGTGATACTATACTATTCCTTGTTCAATTTATTTTATAGGTTTTGGTCCTTGGCAGCCCTTCTTTGAAGGCATTTGTTTCAGTGAAGTTGGCTGCGGCGTTTGCTTTGGCGATACGCTCTCTTTTCTTTTCTCCAAGTTTTTGTTATTCTTTCAGATTGTAAACGAAAAATTGGTGCTGGCATTGCGTGTATTTCAGGCTCCACTTGTGCAATTTTCAAAGTCCCAGCTCTACTTGGCATCTTTGTCCTGGTTACTTTTTCTACTGCCATCTACTCACATTTATCACAATTTTTCAGAACGTAAGATCAAGTTTGTCATTGGGTAGTCATATAAGATAAAGAGTTGCATGGATATATCTTGTAACCTTTGCAATATGGGAGTTTATGGGGTGGGTGGTGTTCCTGGCACGGGTGCATGTTAAAAACCTCAATCCTTCTTGGTGGGTGACAGAGGGTGAAATGTTGGTGGTGTGGGGACTACAGGAGCTGGAATTGGTTTGGGGATAAAGAGGCTGGCATTTGTTGTCTTTCCCCAGCTTAAGTTAGGAATGTGAAAGATTGGGAGTTAGAGTCGACTAATTTTATGCGGAGTTTGATTTGGCTTCACAGATACGCTCTCTTTTCTTTTCTCCCAGATTTTCTTTTCTTGGATTATTCTCTATGTTGACTGTAGTTATCTATGCTTTATGTAACTTTTTTGGTATTGTATTTTATGTTCTTTGGATCATAAATATAGTATTTTGAGGATTGTGAAAGATCATTTCCCCTTAAGTGGGTTTTTTCTTTGGGTCTTTTCTCTACTTGACTGTAATTGTTGTTTCCTTGTATACACCTAGTATTGTAATGTTTTTGTTTCCTGGAATTTTTTTTTTTGGTGTGGTTAGATTGGCTTGATATAGTATTCATTTCTCCCTTAGCTACTTACTTGAACCCTCAGGGTGGTTGATTCTCTCTTACTCTTTTTTTTTTTGCTTTGTAATCACTTTAATTGTAGCTTAGATCATGTGTTCTTTTCAGGCTGAATTTGGGCCAGGGTTGTGATGCAACAATATATGCAGTGTCACTCCCCCCCCCCCCCTTTTTTTTTTCTTTTCTTTTAAATATTCTTGTAGTTTGGACTTGTCCTGAATTGAGGCTGGGATTGTGTGTATTTTCCGTCTGCTCTTGTGGGAAATCAATGCCATCACAACTGAGGGTTTGCTTTTTCATGCAGTCTTGTAAATTTGTAAATTTGTCTTAATGTCTTGTTTTTATTGTTAGTTTCTTGCTTTCAATGCAACTTGGTCATCCTGTGTTGGCAGCCCATATCCAGTTTGGATTTTAGTCTCCGCCAGTGCCATTTATGGTCTACAGAAACTGGATATTTTTTGGTGCTTGGAAGCTAAAGCGACAGAGTTTCTCTTTTCCTACCAATTTCATTATTCTCTCCTTCAATCATAGATTTGGTGATAAGCTCTCTTTTCCTACCAATTTCATTATTCTCTCCTTCAATCATAGGATTTATAGGGATAATTTCAGCTTGGTTTAACTCTTTCTAATACTTGTGCCCGTGACCGATTTTCTTTGGCATTGGTTTCCAAGAGGATTATAAATTCCAGTCTCACTCAGTGAGGTTTCCCACTTTCATAGCAATTCTGTTCCTTAAATGTTTGGTCATTCTGTGTTGGCAGCCTCATACCCCAATTTGCAGGTTGATCTGGTAATGTCTCTTACTGTTGTGGGGCAGTTATTTAGTGTGATTTCCCTTTGGAAAGTAATGCCAGGTTCGTGCTTTATTTTGTCGTGATTGGCATGAGTTGGACTTTCTGGGAACTACTTGGATTTAACTTGTGTATTTGGATCCACTTCATAATTCAAAATCTTAGATGGTGTTGCCGATTGTTTTCTTAGTTGCAGAATTGTGATTGAGCAGATTGCTTCATGTCCAACCAAGTCTGTTACTATTCTAAAGTTTTTTCTTTTCTAGACTCCTATTTGTGCATTGTGTACCATATGCTTGTTTATGCGGTGATGTTCATTTTGTGATTTTGTGTTTGAATACTTTCCTAGTGTATTGCATTGGGAGTTGTGTTTAGAGTTAAATGATTTACCCTAACACAATACATATTATTTATAGGTGAGTAAAAAAAAAAATTATTACTTAAAAAGTTTATATTGATTATAATGTTTATTATAACTTTTTTGCTATTGTATTTTATATTTACTTTTGATAATAGGTATAGCATTTTTTTAACTCCGCCTGTGAACACAGCCGGTCCCAAGCCCGGAAAAAGGAGGAGGGGATATAGTGCTTAGTTCTCACTTAACTACTTCCATGACCCTTAATTGTGTTGATCTTCTCCTCTTTTGCTCTTTTCGCTTTTTCTTTTCTTTTTTGGCTTCTTAATCACTTGTTTATTTTTAAATAGATACTTTCTTAATTTTTTAAATATATATATTCTTTTAATTGGAGCTTGGATTGTGTGTATTGTTAGATCGAATTTTTGGGGTTTTTATAATTTCTGTTGTCCCGTGAGATGCGATAAATTTGCGGGTATTATAACTTTTTGCTATTGTATGTTATATTTACTTTTGATCATAGGTATAGTACTTTTTTAACTCTGCCTGTGTTCACAGCCAGTCCCAAGCCCGGAAAAAGGAGGAGGGTATATAGTACTTACCACTTAGTTCTCACTTAACTACTTCCTTGACCCTTAATTTGTTGATCTTCTCCTTTCTTTTTCTTTTTTTTTTGCCTTCTTAATCACTTGTTTATTTTTAAACAGATACTTTCTTAAATTTTTTAATTTATATTCTTATAATTGGAGCTTGTATTGTGTGTAATGTCTGGCTGCATTTTTGGGGTTTATATAATTCCTGGTGTCTCGTGAGATGCGATAAATTTGTGGGGGTTTAACGTAGGCTGATTTGATATTTTATTGCTTCTCAATCTTACATCCTTTTTAGTAATACTCCTTTTTTCTTGCAATTTGTACTTGTCCTAAGTTGGAGCTTGGATTGTATTTTAAGTTTTCTCTTGCAGAGGAAATCAAATAATCAATGCCTGCTCTGAGGGTATGCACTTCCATGCATGCTTGTACATTTTCTTTTTGTCTTATCTTCATTGTCAATTTCTTGCTCTTAGTGCAACTTGTTCATCTTGTATTGGCAGCCCCATATGCAGTTTGGATTTTAATCTGGCTGTGCCATCTTCCTTGGACAGCTGTAAACACACAGATTCGTTCTTTATCCTTTTGTGATATATATATGTCATGCTATTGAGATTTTTGTGGACCTAACCTATATTGCTGGATTTGTGTCACGTATCACTAATTCATTTAAAGTGGGATTGTTGCCTGATTGATTTTCTAGCCATGGAAAGTGTGTGAGCAGATGCCATCCATGTTCAACCAAAGTTCGTTATTAGTCTGAAGCTCTTGCTATTCTGGACTCATATTTGAGCACTTAGTAACACAGCTTCCTTATATGCGGTTGATGTTTATTTTGTGCTTTTGTGATGAGTACTTTTGTAGTTCCTGCAATTCTTTGTATATTGGTGAGGACAAAGATAATTTAATCTTGATATGTCTACAAGAGGGGAAATTATGATTGGGCTTTCTTGTACTTGAGCAACAGAGTTTGTGTATTAAATCGTTCTTTTACTTTGGCTGTGTTGACTGAAAGGATAAGAAAATTGTTCTCTTTTTCTTTTTTCTTGCAATTTGGAGTCTTTGTGGAAAGTGATACCATTTCGTTGTTGGTTTGATCTTACTTAAGTGCTATGTATGTCCTATGAGATTGCCTGGCAAAGACAGAAATGATCCACAAATGGTGTAAATTTGATTGAAGTGGATGGAACTAATAATATCTCAGTTCATTGTGATAAATTAATTATGCTCTATTTCCTTGAATGGTGGTGTGCTTACACCATTGGCCTGATATAATTTCCCCCAGTTATTAAAGGAGTAATTTAGGTGTTCCTTTTTCTATTTTCAGATGCCTGTTAATTGATATTAATGTTTTTGGTCTTTTGATCCTTAGAGCTGTGTTTATGTGAAAGATATCCCTTTTGTCTGAAGTATTTTTTTATCTGTTTTATGCTATTGTGTTGGTGCTTCTTTTTTCATGCTTCCTTCTATTTTTTATTTTTAAAATGCAGTATATGTAGTTGTATTAAAATGGTTGTCTTTGCTTTGCTATATTGCAAAAGAGTGGATCATGGACATTTGGTTTTAAAAGTTGAGAATTCCTTTGAAAGTAGTTGTCTACATTTCAAAGCTGTGTGTGTTCATGACAAATGTATAAATTTTTACCCTACTCTCCTGGGATTTCGGCTCCGAAGTGAACTTCCTGGTTTTTGTGGAATTTTCTAATTGAGGCTTCTTTCTTTAGCAAAGGATGATATGATAGTAGTTAAGCTCTGATTCTTGGTGTCATGTACTTCTGGTGGTATTTGTATTTGTATTTGGTTATTTCTTTTCTTTTTTCTTTTTTTTTATCGGTAATAACAGATTTTGTTGCATAAAGAAATGTGAGTATACCCCAGTACACAGGGAGTGTACAAAAGAGTGACTCAAAAATATTTAAGCAATACAAAGGTCTAAAAAATCAAGAATAGGAAGAGAAAGAAGACAAGCCAGATTTAGCTGCCCAATCCATAAGAGTACACAGTAGTACTTATCTTTCTTGTTCCTCAGGTCCACTGAAGGTATGATTTTGTTGTTAGTCTTCACAAAGATGGTTTGGAGTGGAATCAGGTCTTGCACAGTGGTGCTTTGGTTGGTTTTAGTACTTAGCAATAGATTTTTTTTCTTGCCCATTTATGTAGTAAAATATTTTTTGTTAGTGTTGTTTCTATTATCTTTAACCTCACATGTTGTTATGCTTTCTGAGGCCTGACCATTATGTGCCATGTTCTATAAATGGTGTGATTTTATTTTGTCTGATTCTATCTTCCATTATACAAAATGCATCATCTTTATCTTGTAGAGCCATCTTGGAAGTTTTATTGGGATGTAGATAGGGATTGGCTACTTTTGTAGTTCTCTCAAGCAGTGTGCTTGGAGCAGGTTTTGCCAGTTCAAACCTGGGGTGCTGATGCAGGACAACCCTAGGCTTCACCACCTAGAGCAACCTGAAGACTTGGAATCACCGCCTTGAATTTTCAAAAGAAAATACTTGCTTTTTATTTAATAATAATAGTCTAATCGAAACAAACACAACCTGGAGCCTTTTATAGCTTCTAGTAAGTCTCCTACTAAAATATTCAACTATGAAAGGATAATCTTTAATATGAGAAATCTGAAATCTAATCCTTATTGATCCCTATCTGAAAATTTTAAATAAAATGTTAAAATTAAAAACAAGATGAAATATAAATTAAATAACATAAAATTTAAAATAATAAAAAACCCCCAACCGTTAAAACCCCAAGCCCTGAAATAATCTTGGTTCTGCTCCCACATCAGGTGCTAGGCCAGGTTGTTAATATTTATTACTTCATTATATTTCTTGGATTCAATTTTGTCTGGGAGCTTTACTTCTGCTCTAAATCTCATTCTGTGGAGACATCAACTATGTTGGAACAGGTTCCGCAAGTTGTTTATCATATTTTGTCTAGTAGTGAACTATTAGGAAGTAAGTTTTCAGGCTCTTGGTAAATATGTGATCTTTCATGGATTTTGTTTCTGTTGGTTCTTGGGCTTGTGGAGTTTGGTAGCAGGCTCCTTATATTGTGCTAGTTGGCCATTTGCTATACTGCCCATGATTATGCTATATGGATCATCTTTGTATATTGAGTATGTAAATGAAGTAGTGTTTAGCAAAAAAAAAAATGTTAATGAAGTAGTGGAAGCCTTACCCTTCATTTCCTGATATAGGTGAGAAACCTGTATGCCTTTACCAAACCTGAAGAATTGTAAATCTTGTGATGTTTGGTATTTTCCTACCATTTTTAATGGCTCGATTCGGAGTGTTTTATGGGGTGGATCTGATGATATTATCTTAAATTTGGCTGGGGTTTTTGAGTAGAGTAAGTACCCCTTTTTTTCCCCGGGGGCGGGGGGCGGTAGGGGAATCATCTTTTGAACCATTTCTAATGACCGAGCCTTTTCTAAGTCATTGAGGAAGTTATGCTTTAAGCCTTTCTTCAGACTTCTAGTATAGCAAGCCCTACTCTGGCTGGAAATATCAAGAGATGATTCTACACCGAGCCTTTTCTAAGTCATTGAGGAAGTTATGCTTTAAGCCTTTCTTTAGAGTTCTAGCAAGCCCTACTCTGGCAGGAAATATCAAGAGATGATTCTACACCCATTTTAGGTAATTTATGCCACATCTTATACCTGTAGTACCGGGTCTTGACCACATAATCAAAGACTTTTTTAGGATTTCTTTTGTAAGGATTGACAATGTTCTTGTAATTTTCAATTTTTAGAAAAGAGTCTTTTTAGCTTTAATGTTTACATCTTACAAGCTTTCTACATGTGAATATGAAAATTTAAAGGTTAATTTCTTTGTCTGTGTATTGACTGAGATTTTTGTTTTTCCTAAAATTTTGGCTTGAGGATATGAGTGATGATATGATTTTGAATAAGAATTGCTGATTATTATCGTGTGAAACAAGTGTTAGCTTTAGAGATTTTATAACTCTTCATTTTATAACTCTTCACATGTAATGTTGTATACTTTTACACAGCTACACAGTTAGAAGCCTAGACAAAGGATGAGGGTTATGTCATGTTTAATGTCTTAGTCTTCTCTGCTGCCAAGCCTGGTAAAAAGGAATAGAATACGGTAGGTTGATGGTTAGCATTCAAGAATCTGAGTTGCAGATATGGCAAACAAGGATTCATGCAGCTGACCTTAATCAGTTACGATTAAGGCAGTTCACTTGATTGAGTTCTTGAGCTTTTGACTTCCTTCCGTAACGGATCTTTCATCAAGTCTTGAGCAGCTTTGACTTAGTCTCTTTGCAGCTCAAGCTTATCCTAGGTATGAGTAAGCCAGAGTGTGCACCATTTTAAGCTGGTAGTTTGGTTTTTGTTTGACTTGTCTAGGAAATTTGTGATTTCTTATGCTGCTAAAATTTCATGGTTAATGTGGGAAGCATATTTGTCTCAAGCACCATTTTAAGTGTATTCCTTTCTTCATGTCTTTTAGATTGTATATTTGTCTTAATTTTTATCACTGCATGAACAGAAAATCATGTTTGTACTAATCAAGCAAGTTCTTTTAACTGTTGCTTGGGGTATGGTACGTTTCTTCTCTCTCTATTTTTTTCTATTAATTTACTTATTAAAATGAAATATTTGTTACTGTTCTTTTATGTTATTTTCTGTATCCTCTAATGTTCTTATGTGACTATCTGAATGTTAAGTAAGTCAGAAGGTGAGGTAATGGATTTACCCATCTCCCTTGCATATAATGCTTCTTGTTGTGTTTTTTTTTTTTCCTCCTTCAAGCTGTACATTTAACGCATAGCAACCTTTTGATACATATTTTTCCTGTTCTACCTTATGGTCAGTTTATCTTTGTTTGTTGTTCCTTGTACATTTCCTTTGAGATTTAGTTTGGTCAAATTTCATATGTGAGGCTCTTGATGTTCGAAGATGAGGGAATACATGAGCATGGAATAAAATCATTTGAAAGTAATGAGTCTTGCATGCTTTGATTATTGGTTCTTGTAACGTAGGAGGCATCTTTGTGTTTGTCAAATTACAAAATTCTTGATGCAGACATCAGATTTTGGATTATGAGTCAAATGCTGGTGGTAATTGTTTTTTTTTTTTTGGAACAGAAAGATTTTATTAAAAAACAAAGCTACAGATTGTGCTAAAGTTGCACAAGAGAGCTTTTAAAGAATTACATCATTAGAAATGAAGATAATGCAGAAATAAAATCAGTAATAGTTGAGCTTTAACCCAACACTTTAGACCACTCAAAAAGATTAGAAGCCAAACAATCCCGGAGTTGATAATTTAATGATAATTCTAGTTCTCTTTCTTTCTGCATAATTCTATTCTCTTTCTTTCTGCATAATTCTATATTACTTTATTTGCTAAGTCCACTGATTGGATGTTTTTCCTGAAGAGGGATTGAAGCAGTCTATTATCTGTATTTGTGCTTGCAATGTGAACTATTTTATGAAATATTATCCTTTCTCCTGCTTCTATCTCCCTGGTTTGTGCCGCTCTTTTTTCTTTTTTTGTCTGCAGGTTTAACAATTGGTGGACTACTGTGAAAGCTTTGGAGCACAAGCAGTCAGAGGAGTATGTTGATCTGATAAGTTCAATAGAGCAAGCACTGATTATACTTATCAAGAACAACTGATCATAGTAGCAGCACCATTGGTGACCATGGTTCTCTAGTTTGTTGTATGAGGAATGATATCGATCTTATTCATTGCCAGTTTGAGATAAGAGAGGGACTTTTGGAACTGTTGATCCTATCAAAGCTTTTATTTTAGTGGATATTTACCAGTAGCAGTATGGGACAAGTATGAACCAAGAGTTTATTCTGTTATTGGGTTTGAGATGCAAAGGTCTAGTTTGCAAGAACTGAGCATGGAGGCAGTACCTTTGGTAGCCCTAGTTCTCAAAGTCTGTTGCACTAGACTTGCACGAGTAATGTTTACAGCCTTGTTCATTGCCAGTTTCAGATGAGAGTGTTACTTCCAGAGCTGTTTGATTACCAACAATGCTTTATTTTGGTGGATATTTTACCAGTAGCAGCATGAACCTGCTTTTCTGGGAAGAGGCAGAAGTGATGCACAAAATATTTTGTGCACTGCAAGATTTACATTCTCAAAGGGTCCAGAACCCTGGAGGTGCCAGCTAGCACTGAGATGCTGTCTTTCTTTTATTTCATCATAAGGTGTGAACTTGTAAAATGTTTGTGTCAAATATCTTGTGTTTTGTATCCTTTGTGTAATCACAGTTTATATAGAAAGGGGCATACGAATGCCTTGTTTAGTCTTGCTGTCATTCTGCAATTCTGAGGTGTTACCTTACACGATTTTTGCAACAAAAAAGAAAGGTATATATGGTACATTCATGGATAAATGTATCTGTTGTGTCAATGTGGTTTTCTTCCATGACTTTGGACCATCTTCTGAACATGATATTTGATCTTGCTAGGGAAAAATGTTTGCAATCCTAAAATAATCAAGGGAACAGACTGACACTGATATCCATGCTGTATGATTTTCTAATGGCAACCATGTGCAATCCTAAAATAATCTAGGTGACAGACTGACATGATGAGACTGTCATATTAAGGTTTAGGATCTTCAGTAAATTCTACATTACATGCGGAGTGTATATGTAGGAGGTCAGGAGTCTTTCTTTCTTTTTTTTTTATAACTTTTTTCTTAGATCTCAATCCAGTTAAATGCAAATCTTTATTTTAGTAAACACTTCTTTGACTACTTTACGAGTAAAAACTATAAAATCCAAAATACAGATTCCATCAAATTGATTTTATTGTTGAATATTAAACTAAGATTTTCATTTTGTAACCTAAAGGCCAATTTGTACTCTCCATAAAATACGCAAGGAAAAACATTCGTATGTATGTACTAATCGGACCTAATACAGTATCATGACTCATGAGAAAGGAAAGCCCTAAAAATAAGGAAATAATTAAGGAAATAGAATCCCAGATTAAATAAAAATAAAAATAAAAAACTTATGTTTACAATAATAATAATAATAATCTTCTAATGATGACAGTAAACCCTATATTCTCCTTCATTATAAAGATTACAATGAATGAACTGATTTTCAAGTCTTACAACAGTATACAGTGAATGCTGTATTTATAGCATGATTGGGTAGAGGAATTTGTGTTATCACAATCTCTACAATTAGTTTGTTTTTTTGCATTTCCTATCTTATCACAATTGTTTTGAATGTTAGTGGTCATTAGATGATAATGTAGTATGTTTAAATTGGGATTAAGATTATACTTAATAATGTAATACAGACACAATATTTACGATCCTACTACTCACCTTTTCCCCAAAAAAAAGGTGGGGGTGGAGGTTAATATGATTGGATAGATAACAATTACTTGATTTTTGATAGCATTTCGAATCATTTGAAGTTTGAACAGGAAAAGAGATTTATGTGTAAAATTTACACTAGGATCAAAAGTATGAACTCAAATTCTTGAAGCTCGTTCCCTTTCTTTTTCTGGTCTGGTCTGAGTTGAAGCTTAGTTGTGCTCAATTTTGTAAAACAAGTAGACTTGACAGGTCAATTACAAGCCCAACTAAGCTGAGGACTTTTTAGCCCAACCTGAATGATGTAAGATTGTAAGGCCTAAACAATACTTTGATTATAAGAATTATGGAGCATTATTTAAGTGGTGACTTTTGTCTTACAAATTTGTAAATCTTAACAAACAATGGTTTAACTTTTAAGCTCTTGTATTTTGATTTTCGTTACATGGTCAATCTCTCCTCCCAAAATGTTTTTAAGTTTAATACGCGGATAGTGGACTATCTAGACTCCTTGCACAATCAATACGATTTTTGCATTAGGGTCCAGTAGATAATGGGCTCTTTTTCCATTGGATGCACTTGTGGCCTAGGAGGCCCATTGATCTTTTTTCTTTTTTTCTTTTTTGTGAATAAAAAGGCAGAACTACATTTCAAAATCATGGCATGGATAGACTGATACACATTTATTTTACAGATAAGGAAGAAAAATGCAGTAAAATATTTGGGGTAAACATATTTTAATTTTCAATTTAAGATATATTAATTTAAATTCTAGAAAATTGAGAAGAGTAACCAAGCTTATCCTTCTCTAGAGAATCTCTTTGAAGATTTCATTGCTTTCCAAGCCAAACCATTGTGTTTGATCAATGAAAAATGAGACTTCATGAAAAAATATTTTCAATTAGGAACATATAGGAGTAGGGGTATCACAAAGTAAATAATGAAAAACTACCTTACAGTGGCTTATGTTATTCTATTAACATTGTACTAAAAATCCACTCATTCTCACAAATGGATTAATTTTAACTCCGTAGCAAATTTCCCTAAGAACTTAGACAATTTAATCACATGGTCATTCTCAATAATTTATATATTAAAAAAAATTGAGTATTGCTCATCAAAGTAACAAATTGATAAAACTATTTTCACATGGGCTCATTATACATTTTTATTATACAACAATGGACTCATTAGTGATACTATTATACACAACAATAGCTCCAAGGGGAGTAGGTGAACAAGTTTTTTTTTTATTTAAAAAATATGTCTATATCCTCTTCTAGTAGCCATTGTTGTGTCGGTAAAAGCTTTCACTCTCAACTTTTTCTCTCCTTTTACTAAATTTATTTATTCCTTTTGGCCTGATACTAAGAGAGGGAGACTTTGATAACCAAAGAGAATCACAATTTACAATTGGCTTACAAACTATGGGGAAAATTGTTACCAACCAAAGATTGGTTATTAACTGATCTTATCCTTTCATTCACTTAATGATCATATAATAATGTGGGTAAAACTTAGGTACAGTTTCTTAAGGTTAGATACATTAGGTTCCCCAATTGAATTCAAACACATAGGTTGCATTAACCAATGAAACACAAATAATGTTATCTTTTTCCAAGAATATTTAAATTCAATGTATTTGAATTCATCTAGGAACCTAATGTACTTGACCTAAGGAACTGTACCTAAGTTTTCCCAAAATAATATAAAGACAGAGTTTAGTTACAAACCAGTTTGTAGCTTAGAGCTACAAACTAACTATGTGATAACTCATAAAACCATCCACATGTATTATTTAAATAAGTCACATGACTTATTGAATAGGTCATGTGACTAAAAGTACACGTAGATGATCTTATGAGTTGCCACATAGTTGGTTTGTAGCCTTGGACTACAAACTGGTTTGTAACTAAATTCTGTCTATAATATAATTAAAAAAGGATTGAAACAGATTTCAAAAAGTGTGTTTCAAAATAATAAAAAATAAATATTTATGATAAGCAAAGTTAAATGACCCCATTCCATTATTCCTGTTGTATATGGGCAATTATTTCAAAATTCGTTAGTAATTCATAATCATTTTGCATTATATGCTATCTGAATGAGGAATTGGGTTGAATTTTATTCATTTTACAGACCTAGGTGACATGAGAAAATATTAGATGAATGAAACACCTAGAAACTATAAGAACAAATTTGTACCTATCTTGCGTAGCAACTTATAAGACCAAATTGTGTCCAAACTAAATAAGGAAATAAAATCATACATTAGTGCTCATTACTCATTAGATGATAAGGGTTAGCATCAAAAGTATGACATCAAATTGGTGAACCATGTTCTTTTTTTTTTGGGTCTGGTCTAAGTTGAAGTTCAATTTTGTTAAATAAGTTGCCTGCACAGGTCAATTACAAGCCTATCTGAGTTCAAGACTTTTTAGCTCAACCTAAGTGATGTAAGATTGCAATGCCTAAACGATGCTTTGATTAGTGTAGTCTATTACGTTAGTAGGATGAGTTTTACTCTTAATGAAGTTCAAATCAAGTGATGTTTGTGTAATAGAGACATAAAGAAGGAACTTCACCTTTGTGAACATAGGAGTGTTGCCGCTTCTAACAAAAGTTAAGGTTTTCTCTTGTAAATGTTCATTAAGCCAGGTAGAGCACAAGGCCATAAAAGTGCTAAACTATAGAAGAACTTATTTTGTTAAAGATTATTGTTGTGTGTGTATTATTTCCGGTTTTAAGGAAAAGAGTTTTGGTTTAAACGAATGAGCCACCAATAACTCTCTTGAAACTTTGAAGTAATTACACTAGGAGAGGGTTTAAGTTGAAAGATACCTTCTTTGATGCATAAGCTTTGTGTGTACTTTAGATTGAACAAGAAATATTACAACCTAGTGGGGGATTGTTAGATATTTATTATCTAAGTAGGTTGTAATATATAAGGGAATTGCAAGAAACCAGTCGCCTGGATTAGCATCCAGTCGACTGAATTTGAAGGTCTGGAGTCTCTACCTGATCCAGTCGCCTGAACCATCAATCTAGTTGACTGGATATCGTGTCTAGGAGTTTTTGCCTAATCCAGTCACCTAGACCATCAATCTAGTCGACTGGATGTCGTGCATCTGGAATTTCTATCTGACCCAGTCGCCTGGATTAGTGGTTCAATCGACTGGATCTCGGTAGTTATAGGCAGTTTATGGCAGTTAAAGGCAAATGTTGTGTCTTTTCATGGTGACTCCTGACTTGTTATTCACTTGCAATATAAAAGATTTCTTGTTCAGTTATTAAGGCAGAGAGAGAAACTTATTGTACTAAGAAGTTCTTAAGAGTAAAATTGAATTGCTATCATTTACTCTTAGGCTTTGTTGTATCCTGGAGACTATTTGCTTGAACCCTTAGCAATCTCTGTGGAGAGTGACCAAATCTAATTTTAAAGACAGCGATTCATCGTGCCTCAAAGCCTTGATTTTCCTTTGTATCCCCTAAATTTCCTAACAGACCCAACACAACCAATATGATTTTGCATCAGAGGTCTAGTAAGTAGGTAATGGGCACTTTTTTTTTTGTTTTTTTTTGTTTTCTTGGATGCACTTGTGGCCCAGAAGGCCCGTTGACCTGTATTAGGACGTTAAGAGACTTTTAATAATGAATATATGTATATTTTAAAGTAATTAAATTTGTTGGTACCCTAAATTTCTTGCATATTAATATATGAACAAAACTTAAATATACATTTTTAGATGTTATATGTTAGGCTCTAATTAAATTCAATTACATTTCAAAATCGTGGATAAGAACGAAAGGTGGTTAAATATCAACTAGTCGTGATCAATTTGTTTACTTACTTGCACTATGCAATTTGCAGCGGTGCGATGACACTTCAATGAAGAGTACTTTGTTAACTAATACTTGATATACAAATTAATAGAAATCTTAAACAAAATTTGCATTCAAATGATTCAATCTTCGTGAATGTTTCTAAAACAATAAAAGAATAAGAAACTTGCATTTAAATGATTCAATCAGTACAATACAATAATGTTTTTCATGAATGTTTTTCAATCAGTACAATACAATAATGGGAATTCATGAATGTTTTTCTCCAACTCCAAATGATACAAACACTAAATATTACTACTAGCTATGCTATGCCTACTCTATGTGATTCTTTTCAAAGGCCTTCTCGATTAACAATGCTATAGACACAACACTTTTATAATAATTTCATAAAATGGTGAGTTGACAAGTTTTCAGTACTTCTCATCTTAACACTTATATCACTTTTATTATTTATCATTCACAGTTTGACATTACAACATTATCATGCACATAATTTTATTGTTATTTATAGGAATTTTCCAGATATTGTGGAGTAGTTGCTTCTTTATTTGTTTATTTTTTTAATTCCTTTAATTCTTTGAACTCATCTTCCTTGTTATAAAAACTTGTACAAGTGGCACTAGCTTGTGGAGTAAACACATTTTACATTTTCAATTATAAGATTGTGATTAATTTAGATCTCCTAAAGTTGTTAGAATAACTCTATTGTGGGGTTCTTAACATTATATTTATTTATCTTCTAAAAAAAATTATATTTATTTATTGTGATATGAGTGAATTATATTTTATCATACTATCAATAATTTATTTAATACAAAATTAATGCTAGTCATTTTATGATGGAAGAAAGATAGTCAATTTTTTTTTTCCTCAATATCAAAATATATTATGGAAAAAAAGTAGTACACAAAATTAGCAACCAAACTTATCCTTCTATAGAGCATCACACACTCTTTTGAGAAAAAGCTGCAGACACTAAAATCTGGTTACCAATATCACAAATTAACCACAGAACTACAATTTTAACCCAAAAAACATCACAACAAAGAGAGGAATGAGAAAACATGGCTCTACCAACTACATTACTTCCCAACTAGCTTTTTAAAAGGGATTAATAAAGATAAGCATAACCAATTTACCTTCAATAATCACCCAAATGGTCATGCTGGCCCTTTTCACACGAACTACAAGAACTTCAACCATCTCTATAGAAAAGTTTTGGATCCAAGCTTTCAAGGCATGACCTTGGGAATTCCTTGCAAAACGGCAAGACAAGATTTTTTTTTCTTTTTTCTTTCCAAGGGCATTTACATGGTCAATATCAATCCTATTATTTTCACCGAAACCAAACATAGAGTAAGTGCCAAGTGACTGAGTTTTCAAACTTTCACTTCCTCATAAGAAGACAGAAGAAAGAAAAAACATGAAGAAAAAAATAATGCTTTAACCCTTACCGCCCAGCCTAGGATATTAAAAAATTATTTTATTTTAACGTCATGATTAACTTTAAAATAAATTGAGGAAAAAACATGATGGTTAGTCTCTATTAGAAATGGGATAGAGCATCAATTGTAAATTCAATAAGTTTAGAAACACAACATTTTTTACAACAATTTACATAATATATTATAATTGGTACATAATAAAAGTAATATGAATGATAAATTTGGATGAAATTGATGTTATTCTAATCATAACATATCATGTTAATTGTTGTTGTTATAATTTAATGGGTCGGGATGGACCCGAGCCCATGATCCGCCCACTATGGGTTGCGGGTCCCATTTGGTTATGTGATAAGAATAACTATCCATGATTTGATCCAATTCAAATCATGGGATAGTGGTTATCAAATCCCTTAAAAGAAGGGATGTGCTCTTATCTAACATATTATATTCTTTGTGAATATAATTTATGATACGTAGAAAAAACACAGAGAGAGAACAGTTTATAATTATACAGAGAGAAAAGCTCTCAAATTCACAAGTGTGTGAAACTCTCAAATAATCCCTTAGGATTTAGTTCGTGGAAGAAAAGGGCAACTCTAGTAGCCAACCTCAACCCACGAGAACAAGGACGAACACGAGAGCATAGAGGGGTTCAGAAGATCAAAAAGGAAAAGCAGTGTAACAGGCCAACCAAATCGATCCGGGTCTTCCGCAACGAGTAAGTATCTCAAACCCGGTCATATGAAATTATGATTTACATTGGTATCAGAGCTATAGTTTGGCTTGCTTTGCTGTTTTTTTTGATGCTATGATGTTCTTTGATGCTATGTTTTATTGGATTAAACCATTATTAAAATTGTAAAGTTTTTTATGTAAAACTTTTTATGTGGTTATGTTCCTATGAGTAAAGGAATAATCTAATAAAACTTTTTGAGTAAAACGGACCAAA
The DNA here is from genome assembly GCA_907173295.1 of Fagus sylvatica. NCBI lineage: Eukaryota > Viridiplantae > Streptophyta > Magnoliopsida > Fagales > Fagaceae > Fagus > Fagus sylvatica. The sequence continues at coordinate 20,006,653 of OU015762.1, read as the reverse complement.
GAATTAAAAGGTTTGTACTGTGCGGCATATAAGTGATTTAATAGTTGAATCATAATTTTCAAAAACTTGGAAATTGAAACGTTGAAATGTTGATATCAACACAGTACAGTACAGTATTAAACTTGTATTTTTGTTATAGCATGTTGATATCCTTGAGGACTACTTGCAATGATTATCACTTGCAATAATTATCATCTTTGTTGATACAAAGATCAACATAAAAAAAAAACTGTTTTTTTTGCGGTAGAATTGCCGCACAGTGAGAAGATATTAATAATGTTACTGTACAGTGATATTAATAATGTTACTGTACAGTGATGAATAGAAATATTATTGTACAGTGATATTAATGTATATGTATACGTTTAAACAAATCCAATTGATGAATAGGAATAGAAATATTACTGTACAGTGATATTAATGTATATGTATACGTTTAAACAAATCCAATTGATGAATAGAAATATTAATGTTACTGTACAGTGATATTAATATTACGTTTAAGTAACAGTAATATTAATATTGCTCTGGATTTGTTATAATTTTCCAGATCTCTAATATTAATGTTTCTATATGAATATAGAACAAAGTATATATGAGAAAATTACGTTTAACATGTTGTTTAATATATACTATTGAAACTTGCTGAATATACTGTTTGCGTAAAGTGTATTGTATAAATTCATTCTGGTGAAACAGTGGAACATTTTTATGTTCATATAAATTTTTTTTTCCCAGATTTATATTATAGTCTAGAGTTTTCTATAATATTTATTGTGATTAAAAATTATGGAAAATTGATTAAAATCTGGAAATTTTTAGTGTAGCTATTACAATATTTTTGTATTGATTGAAAGCATGATATGTGTTGTCTATTGCTTGCTGCCCTAAAGATTTTTTTTTTTGGACCGTCCCATCCATTAAAAGACCAATATTTTTGTTGATGTGCAAGCATATTAGTTCTAGGATTAATGGATGGGCAAAATTGACAATTTATTTAAGCTTATGTTCTTGTATGCGTGTATGGCTTAAGAATATTCCATGAGGTATAATGTGAAACGTGACATCCCCATTTTCCCATTTAATTTAATGTAAATTAGATCCTTTTGTAGTAGGGATTAATTTTTGGAAATGTAATTTAAATTATAAGGTTGTATTATTTTAAGGGAAAAACTTGTAAGGGGATGTGTTTCACGCCAACATTATACGTGGAATATTCTTAACATAAGTTAAATTGTCAATTTAAGAATCCACATGGGATTCTTGCGCAATGAATGGTGTATGGCGCAAACCAATGATGCATGACTATATATTATCTGTTAATATACAATGTTATGCATGATTATATTATTTTGTTAATATAATAAAATGGCAAATATTAGGCGAGGTCCTTATACCCCTAATATATAAATTTACTTGAAAATTAATTAATAAATATATTCTTATTCCACACATTTTGGGAGATGATTCCGAGCCTAGCAGAGTTTCGATCTCAAATGTGTAGAAAGATAATATTTATTAATTGGATTTTCGATTAAATAAGATAAAGATGTGCAAAATAACTAATAAGTCGACCCTTTTGTGAATTGAATGTAGATATAATGGCAGCCAAAAATGTAGTAGCTGATCTAACTAGGGGCGACAAATTAACTGGCAACAATTATGACATCTGGCATAGGAAGATTCAGTATCTTCTTAATGAGCAAGAGCTCCTGGAAACTTTGTCCAGTAAAATGACCAGACCTGAAGATGGGAATACGGCCCAACACAGACGTGATTTGGAAGCCTACCAGTCTTGGTTTAAAAAAGATCGAAGCACGCGCTTTACTATGCTAAGCAGCATGCATGATGATCTGATTGGAGAGTATGAGATTTTCCAAAATGCCAAGGACATGTGGGACCAACTCAAGTTTGACTTCGGTGGTACATCTACCACTAGGCTAAGGAGCCTAGTCCTCAAGTTTGAGGTGTACCGTAAGGATCCAAAGCATACGATGACTGAACATCTTAGAATGATGTCTGGAATGATTCGTGACTTAAAGGCTGCTGGAAATGTCCTTACTGATGAGCAACAAGTGCAAGCTGTAATACGATCCCTTCCTGATTCATGGATTAGCATGAAACAAATCATGACCCATAATGAGAATATCAAAAACTTTGCTGATATATCTCGTCATGTGGAATTGGAAGCGGAGCGCCAAGAGGCGACCAAATCTGCAGCCCTTATCGCCCATAGGTGGGCAGCGCAAACCAAATGGGTTTAAGCGCAAAGACAAGGGCAAGGCAGCAAGGCAGGGTGGGCCTAGCACTAATGCTCCCAAAGTCAACAAGGGTGCAAATCAGCACAAGCGCAAACGCGGTGCAAAGAAAAATATATCCAAAATGAAGTGCTACAACTGCAACAAACTGGGACACTTCGCTCGTGATTGCACTGAGCCGAAAAAGGTATCCCTTCCACTTGATCTTAGTAGCATTTATGTATGCTATCCAAGTAGCATTTTTGTATGCTCACATGTATTTGTTGCTAAATCTATTTCTGATTGGATTATAGATACAGGAGCAACAAGACATGTAGCTCGAGATCGAGCAGGGTTCGTAGATTATAGAAAGATTCCAGCTGGGACCCATGTTGTGTACATGGGAAATGGAAGTTATGAAGAAGCATTAGGAGTGGGTTCGTACCAACTTCACTTGCGCACAGGGCGCACACTACTTCTCCATGACGTCCTTTATGTGCCTGGAGTCCTTTATAATCTTTTATCTGTTTTTACATTGTTGCAGTTAGGATATGATTTTCATTTAAGTTTGAATGGTCTGGATATTTTGTTGGATGATGTCATTTTTGGACATGGGTCAATTTGTGAAAGTTTATTTAAAATTGACTTATTTGAATCTTCTACCTCATCTACTTTTGTAATTGATTGTAATATGACTATCAGTTCATCTACATGGCATGCCCGACTGGGGCACATAGGGAAAGATAGGATGACCAGGTTAGCTAGAGAAGGTCTTTTAGGCCCACTCGCTAAGGTCGACCTACCTATATGTGAGCCTTGTTTGGCAGGCAAGGCATGTAGAAAGCCTTTTGGTAAGGCTGTGAGAGCTACTCAACCGCTTGAGTTAATCCACTCAGATATTTGCGGACCTATGAATGTAAAGGCACGTCATGGCGCCTCATATTTTCTCACATTCATTGATGACTACACGCGATATGGTTATGTTCAGTTGATCGCTCACCGCTATGAAGCTTTGGATTGTTTCAAACGCTTTGTAGCAGAGGTTGAGAATCAACATGAAAAGAGCCTAAAAGCTCTTCGAACTGACCGTGGGCGCGAGTACTTGTCTGATCAATTTAAGGATCTATGTGAAGAAAAGGGGATACGCAGACAACTTACTATTTCTAACACTCCGCAACAAAATGGTGTAGCGGAGAGAAGGAATAGAACACTGTTAGACATGGTTAGATCTATGATGGCGCAAGCTAACCTCCCAATATCTTTTTGGGGGGATGCACTTTTGACTGCTGCCTACATACTTAACCGTGTGCCTTCTCAGTCAGTTTCTTCCACCCCATACGAACTTTGGAAAGGCGAAAAGCCCAATTTGGAGCATTTACGCCCTTGGGGATCTGCTGGTTTTGTACACAGCACCGCCCATAAGTATGGAAAATTGGGCCCTAGAGCTAGGAAGCATATCTTCATAAGATATTCTGATAGCTCGAAAGGATATGTCATGTATGGTGAACATCCCAATGGAGGAATGACTGAAATAGAGTCGCGCGATATCGATTTCATCGAGACTGATTTTCCTAGCATTGGCGATGCTAACAGAGATCTTGACCTCTATGAGTTAGAGGAAGATGAAGGCACCTTACCATCTTCAAGCGAGGGTGGGGGATTAGTTCCTCGTCCTGTAATCGCTGAAGATAGTGGGAGTGATCTTCAACCTAGTGGCAGTATTACACTAGATCAAGATTCTCAAGCCCGCCGAGTTAGCAGCAGAGGCCACATTCCTCGTCGTCATTTTGAGATTGAGGGGAATGTTCTCCTATGCGATGCTAAAGATGTGGATGAGCCTGCTTCTTTCAGTGAAGCGCTCCATTCACCAGATAGGGATGAGTGGATGACTGCTATGCAGGAAGAGATGAGTTCCATGGACAAGAATAATGTCTGGGAGTTAGTTGATCTTCCGCCTGGGCGCAAGACCATTGGAAACAAATGGGTTCTAAAGGTCAAACGCAAGGCAGATGGTTCAATTGACAGGTACAAGGCGCGCCTCGTGGCGAAAGGCTATACTCAACGAGAGGGTATTGACTATGAGGATACATTCTCCCCAGTGGTGAGATTTGCCTCTATACGCCTGATCCTATCCATTGTAGCAAAACAGGATTTAGAGCTTTTCCAAATGGATGTTAAGACTGCATTTCTCAATGGAGAACTAGATGAAGAGATCTATATGGCTCAACCAGCGGGTTTTGAAGCTAAGGGACATGAGCGCAAAGTGTGTCGTCTCAAACGTTCCATCTATGGTCTCAAACAGTCATCTAGGCAATGGTATTTGAGATTTCATGATTCCATTACCTCTTTTGGTTTTGAGATGATTGAAGAAGACCATTGCGTGTATCTTAAACGATCCAAGAGAAGCATTCTAATCTTGTCATTATATGTTGATGACATCTTGCTAGCTGGAAATGATATGGATTCCATTGTCACCACTAAGAAGTGGTTGTCCTCTACTTTTGAGATGAAGGACATGGGTGAAGCAAATTTTGTGCTGGGAGTTAAGATTACCAGAGACCGTTCAAAGAAACTTCTTAGTTTATCCCAAGGGACTTACATCAAGAAGATTCTTGAACGTTTTCATATGCATAACTCCAAACCCATTGACACTCCAATGGAAAAAGGATGCACTCTCAGCCTAGACCAGTGTCCTAAGAATGATGAGGAAAAGAATCAAATGTCCAAAGTGCCATATGCATCTGCAATTGGGAGTCTGATGTATGCGATGTTGTGTACACGTCCAGACATATGCTTTGCAGTTGGCATGGTTAGTCGCTATCAGAGCAATCCTGGACCTGCTCATTGGAGAGCGGTCAAGAGGATTCTACGGTACCTTCGTGGAACCAGTGATCATGCTCTATGTTATCATGGCGGGGACCTGAGATTGACAGGTTACAGCGATGCTGATTGGGCCAGTGACAAGGATGAGCGCAAGTCCACCTCAGGTTATGCATTCATACTAGGAGGTGGAGCTGTTTCTTGGTGTAGTAAGAAACAGTCATGCATTGCACTCTCTACCATGGAGTCAGAATATGTGGCTTGTTCAGCAGCTGTCCAAGAAGCTGTTTGGCTAAGGAGATTTTTGCAACGTTTAGGTGTTACAGCTCATGCAGAGGATGCTGTATTACTATATTCTGATAGTACATCAGCCCTAGCGTATGCAAAAGACCCTAAGTACCATGGGAAGGCCAAACACATTGAGCTTCGGTACCACTACATTCGAGATATGGTTTCACAAGGGGAAGTGATCTTACAGCATATATCTACTGGTAGCATGGTGGCTGATCCTTTGACCAAGCCTATTGCTAGAGATTTGTTCTTCTCTCATACTAAGAGTATGGGACTCCGTAGGATATGATATGCTTAGATACTTTGTTTTTGTATCGACATTATTGTTATTGTTTTATGATATGAGTATTCATTTTATCAGCTTTATTCTTATGTGAAATATTGTTGATAGCACATCTTTGAAATATGTCACCAGGCAAGAATCGACCCTCTCACACGGGTGATTCACCTTGGCGCTTAGATAGCGAGCAAGATGAGACATTTATGTCATTTAGCGCTAAGATAGCGAATTAAGACATTTATATCTTTGGCGCCTAGAAGGTGAGCAAGATATATATACTTATTAGTGACATGTCGCCTTAGATGGAGCTAAGATGAGACCTCATGATAGGTCGAACATAGAGTGATGCCAAGACTCTATGTAGCCTGAATTATAGCCGAATGTGAGTTTTTCAGGCAGGCACTTGGAGAGTGACTGGGCTAAAACTCAGGTTAGGCGCTTGCATAGCGACTAGACTCAGATTCGTATGGCGTTTCTACCCATTCATAGTGACATGCTCATTTTTATGAGATAACGCCATAGCATACAATTCATACTGTATGTGCTTTTATGCCGACCGACAGTGGGAGTGATGAATGATCCCTGCTTCGTCACTGTGTGAGCCACAAGGATCAATGATCCTATTTTTACCCTTTGTCGACCTAAGACTATGTCATGAAGAGGAAGCTTAATGTCGCTACTTTAGCATGCAAACCGAGGACCATGAGTGAT
>OU015762.1:19973442-20000214 GCA_907173295.1 Fagus sylvatica | reverse complement strand
CCAAATCATATTTTTCATGGGACATGTATGAATATTATGCCCTAATTTTCCACAATGTTTACATATGGGAGATTTCAAGAAGTTTTCATTAATGAAAAATTTTTGATAGTGTTTTTCTTTTATTTTCGGGTTATATCCAATACCCGCTTTGTCAAAAACACATCTTTGACTACCTAACAAATTATCCAAATTTTTCTTTCCATTTGTAAAGTTAGTCAAAATTTTGTTTAAGTTTTCAACTTTGAGTTTTAATTCTTTATTTTCATTTACTAAGAGATTTGAATCATAAGCTATTTGTGATGATGTTTCCACATCTTTTGCTTTCATTTTCTCAATGAAGCTTTGTGATTCAATTTTCAACTTAATTATTTCTTTTTCTAAAGATAGATTTTTATCATTTAAAGAAATAATTTGTTTTTCTAAAATTTCATTTTTGCTTTTGAAATCATCTAATTCGTTTGAAAGAGATGTGACTTTCTTTTTAAAAACTTTATTTTTCAAAACATTCTTCTCAAATTCTTCAACCAATTCTTCAAAAGCATTTTGTAATTCATCATAGCTATAAGATTCATCTTCTAAAGAATTAAGTTTAGAAGTTACCTCATCTTCATATGCCATTAAGCAAAAAGCTTCGGTAGAATCTTCTTCATCGTTGGATGTTTGAGGGCTAATGCTTGTACATTCATCTTTCTCTATTTGAGGCAATTTGTGATCATGAACAAGCATGTTCATCTTTGATTCTTGACTTGCTTCTTCATATGTAGCTTCAAGTCTTTCCCAAATTTCTTTAGCTGAATTACAACTTGAAATTTCATCAAATTCCTTTGAGTCAAACGCACAATATAAACAATTCATAGCTTTATAATTTAATTCAATGAGTTTGACATCATTTTCATCCCATTCAGTTTCTTGTTTGGGTATTTCTTGTTCTTCTACTATTTTAGTAGGAACATGAGGACCATTTACAATGATTTTCCATATGAGATAATCTTGACCTTTAATGTACGTAGTCATTCTAGTTTTCCAATAACTATAATCACTACTATTGAACAAGGGTGGTCTATTTGTAGATTGACCTTCAACCATTTGAGGTCTAAATGTGTTTGCCATGATCTTAACTCTAAGATTGTTAAATCTATATGTAGAGCCTTGGCTCTGATACCAATTGTTACCCAAATATCAACCTAAGAGGGGGGGTGATTTAGGTTGAGGCAAACTTTTTCGATTTAAATGCGGAATTAAAAACTATTTTCAATTAGCAAAAATAAATTTAAGAACACAATTCAATTGCAATAAGATATGATAGAAAATCAAACACAAGCATATATAAGCAATTAAATATGTAAGAGATAGAGAGAGAGAAAATCAAACACGATGATTGTTATCGAGGTTCGGCTTCCCGTGCCTACGTCCCCGCCTCAAGAACACTTCTCGAGGATTCCCAAATTCACTAATTTGACAATCTTCTTTCGGGTGAAGATCAAAACCGTTACAAATCTTCTTTACACGGTGAAGAGTAACCACCGAGTGAAAAATCCTTTTCACTCTTAGGATTTATACCAAGACCCACAAATCTTCCTTACAAGGTGAAGAGTAACCACCCAGTGAAAAATCCTTTTCACTACTTAGGATTTATACCAAAACCCTAACAAAAACACTCAATGGTTTCAACAAAGTATTTGTTGTACAAGATAAGGCTCTCTCAAAGAGTAATTGTACACAATATGCTCACTCTAATAGTATATCAAGGATTTGATCAATATGGCTCAAAAAGTGTTTAGAGAAATTTTCAATCAAGGATTTTGAATGATATGAAAATATAAGCTTGAGAAGGATGGATTGATGTATAAGATGTTATCTTTTCTATCTTTGATTTCTCTTGTATGCTTGATGTTTAGAAATGAAGAAAGGGTAGTATTTATAGCCATCATGTTGTCTTGCATTCTTCTTGATTTTCAATCAATCAATTTGTTTTCTTTGAAAACTTTTCTTCTTAAGATTTTTCAACCATAATTGATATGATTGTCTTGCATGTGAATTTCAATCAATCAAATTTGTCTTTGAAGACTTTAAGAGATTTTTCAATTGATATGGTTGTCTTATATTTGAATTTCAACCAATCAAGTTGTCTTTGAAAACTTTAAGAGATTTTTCAATTGATATGGTTGTCTTATATTTGAATTTCAACCAATCAAATTTGTCTTTGAAGACTTTAAGAGATTTTTCAATTGATATGGTTGTCTTATATTTGAATTTCAACCAATCAAGTTGTCTTTGAAAACTTTAAAAGATTTTTCAATTGATATGGTTGTCTTACATTTGAATTTCAACCAATCAAGTTTGTCTTTGAAAACTTTAAGAGATTTTTCAATTGAAGTTGGTTTTAAAGTTGAGCCTTAAAGATCAAATCTTAATAAACTTTACAAAGACCTAACTCTTACTTCTCATATGTCTCGGATCATTGTCTTTGAGCTTGATTTCTTTGTCTTGAGTCTTGATGACTTTGATCTTCAATGAATTTGCAACTTATCAACTTTGCATTTGCTTGATATTTGAATTGGCCATCTTGGTCCAATTAAATCAATAGTCAAAATTAAGCTTTAAAACATAAATCATTAGTTCATATGAAAATATCATTAATGAACAACTTAAAATCATGGTTATCATCAAAACTACATGAATGTCCTTGGATTAATTAGCCAATTAATAATTATTGAAACCTTGAGGCTAACAGTTTCAGAAAGAAAAGTGCTAGCAAAACTATATATATATATATATATATAATTGAGGTTTACTGGGTTTTTTTTCTTTTTTTACTAGTCGTGTTGGCATAGATTCTCTCTATTTTTCTTTTCTTTCTTTTTTTCTTGAACACAAAATCACAATTAGAAACAATGTTGTTAACATTAAGGTGCAATGTATCGATAGCACGTCCAAAGCAACTAAAAAAATATCTAGAAATGTGCTTTGAGCGTAAGAAAACCATTATCAAGAATAATATTCCTAATTTGAAATAGACCTAATCATTCTCCAAACCAATAGTTATATGTAACTATTAAATGAGTGAGTCATGTTATTAAAATTACATATAAATATTCTAATAAATTATCATCTAACATTATGAGAAAAAGTGTGTCATTCCAAATAATACATTTAATGTAACGAGATGGTATCTTATGTGACGTTTACATATAACATTTTTCTCACATACGGGTGAGTCTCACACTTATGGTATTCACCTTTATATGAGAGGAAGTTGCATGCAACATGTTACATAAAATTCTTTTTCCTCCTAACCCATGCAAGCATTGGCAAACCCATGATTATTTCATACATTGTTTTCGTTGATAAAGATTATTTCATACATTTAAGCCTTTGTAAAAGAGGAATCAAAATGTTATTATTGATATAATATTATTAGTGGAAGGAAGCCACCCTTGACATTTGAAGGTTGGGCGCTTCACCAATCACCATCTACCTCACAAGATATCTACTTCTCTCAAGCCACCCTTGATTGGCGTCATTTGCCAACTAAGGTGGTTAGGTTGGGACCCGCTTCACCCGCTCCGCCCTGCCCCAATGGGGGTTTTACCCATCCCTGTTATAATGGGGTGGGGGTGGGGGATGTTTTAAAAACCCGTGCGGGTTTGGGGCGGGGTCGGGGGAGGCATCCCCCACCTACCCACGTTTATAATAGATTAATAAAAACAGTTTAGTCTTTTATCTTAGTTTACATATAAATACTCATAGTAATTAGATTTTCATGTAAATTGATCAAGTAAATAGATTATGAGATTATTAATATTATTTTGGAATATTAGTAGTGGTATTTTGGAACATTTACATAATATTATTAAGAGATTATTATCTTTTTAAACATTCAGCGTGGAGTTATTTCATGTTGTCATAAATGATTAGTGCAAATTGATTGCTAGTAAATCGATTGTTGTCTAATAGAATTTTTTTGTTTCATGTAATTTAGCCAAAAAGAGTGAAAAAAAAAAAAAAAATTCATATTGCCACCCTGTGGGGGGGGACGGGGGAAGAAAGTTCCCCCGAGAACGGGCGGGGCGGGGTGGTTGGATGCTGGTGTGATCCCCACCCCAAACCCGTGCCATCCCTACCCGTGGATTGTGTCAAGGTGAATAGGTGATTAGTTAATAGTTATGGGGATTACCCTTGTTTGGTTACAAGACATGATGAAACTAATATGAGAATGAGAATAAGATATCTTTGTCTTGCTTTTATTTACACTTTAATCCATTTTTTTAATACAATTAGGTATTATACTAATTATTAGTTTTAATCAATTATACTAATATTTATGCCCTATTAAAATTGTAAAAGTACATTTAAAAGTTGTTTTTATTATTTTTATAAATATGATCTATTAATACTATTTTAATCATCACAACTTTAACCTATCTAATCCCGATTTGACGTCAAAATCTTGAACCCTTCCATTGTCTAGTTCCTTTAATGGTTAGGTTTTTAAAACCATGCTTGTTACTTTTAGCAAAATGAAAATCCCTTCGATGCAGAACTAGGCAACGGTAGGTCCTCCAGAAGAATAAATTAAGCTGGATCCTTTTTTCTAATGACTAAATTTTTTAATTAAAAAAATCTATCCATGTACAAATTTATAAATAGAAAAAGAAAAAAGAAGCTCAAAACACGCGGGGGTGAGGAAGGGGATAAAGAGAAGTTGCAGACGAATGCCGCCAATAAACCATTCGATAAAGAAATGAATAAAAAGAATGGATACAGCTGATTGCCCCTAAGATGGGATGCTATAACAATGAAGAAGTGGAACTAGTATGTATAGCACTACATCATCTTATCAAAGGTTTAGTCTTGCGTAGGTGGCCCATACTATTGACAAGATCTTTGCGTGTGCAAACAGGAAACATATTGATGTTCTTGAGGACATGCAACCGCCATAAAACATATGGGAAGCTTAGTTGATCCCGAGAAGTGAAACGGACAACCTCATTAAACCATAGGCACATGAACAAATTAGTCAATGGTGTATGCTCCCTCACGATGACAGAAGCTTCAGCTAGAGCTGTACAAGACAATAATTTAAGAAGTGAGTACATAAACTTAATTATCTATCAAATTTCTACAGTCCAAATTTTGGTTAATGCAAGAGATCTCTGCAATTACAGGTTGATCCCAAGCATTCAGAACATTGTATCAGGTTGATCCCAGACAAAGTTCATGTCTTAGTGTAGGCACCCATGCATGAGTTCAAAATTGTCTTTCATTATATCTCAGATTATATGGAAAGGGAAAAAAGGTAGAGCCAACAAGACCAATAAACCTTCAAAAGTTTTCTATAAAACTAATAGTATGCCCATATGATGCAAGGATTAATTAAAACTTCATATACAAACTTACAAAGTAAAGAAAAAATCACAAATATCACCAAAATCAAAAAATAATATAATTAATTAAAGTTTAAAAAAAAAATGCTTAAGTTATATAACAAAAGCCAATCATTTAAAAAAAAATCAAAACTAAAAATCATGGTAGATAAGTAGATAACAAAATTTAAGTTCTTTTAAATTTATTTTATACTATTAATTTTAGAATTTTAATATAGATAGTAATTTAAATTTATTGGAAGTAATAGAGTTTCATCTAAAGTAGTTTGGTAAAAATTATTTTATTATACACATAACATGAGGGAGAGTAATATGTACTTGTTACAATCACGACTTGTAAGACCTAACTTTTATTATTTAGCAAGTATATGATAGATTAAGGCCAAATTACATAATCATCCCTAGGGTTTTCATTAAATACTTGAGATTTTAATTTTGCAATATACCACTGGGGTTTTTAAATTGGTGAAATTGACTTCTAAGTATTTTTTTTGTCGATTTTGCTAGTAGATTTGTCACGTGCATTACTTGACTACTTTATAATAAAAAATTCATTATTATAAACCCAAGTGCAATGTATGTGACAAATTTTGTTAGAAAAATTGACAAAAAATGTACTTATAGGGGTCAATTTCACCAATTAAAAAACCCCAAATTGTTATATTATAAAATCAAAATCTCATAGAGTCTGTTTACAATTAAGGCAAACCTAGGGGTGATTATGCATTTTAGCCTATATCTAAATCTACAGTATGCAGAACAGTTGTAGACTCTCGTCAGTCGTCACCTTTTAGAATATTGTGTGTTGGTTTTGATGTGACCCTGTCAGAACAAAAAAACATCAAATAGAAACAGAAACACGCCTTTCTTTCCATTAAATCTCTTGTCCTCAGGGAAGACATCGTGGCGGTGTTGAGTCAATTGCACCTCAACTTCTTCTGGAGTGGCTTTGTTTTTCTTGACAACAGCCTTAGCCTCATCATAGACACTGCTGCGAGCTCCATGTTCTGAAATCGCAAGTACCGAATTTGAACGCCAAAGAAGGGCTTCCAGCACACATAAAGGGTCCCTCCTAAATTGGTACTTCGAGTCTACCCAAATGGAGTACTTTGCATAAGGAAAAAGACGATGACCCAACATCTGAAGACAACAAATGCATAAAAAGTCCTAAGAAAGATATTCAAACAGGCACAAAAAGAAATGCACATGGAGGGAATTTCCTATGACCATATACCAATAACAATGCAAGACTAGGTGGTAGACAATGGCGCAAATGGAGAAGCAGAGGGTGGGCATTTAAATTTCTAATTAATGAAAAGAAATCTAATGTAATACAAATAAAAAGGAGAAATCAGGCACACACCTTCAGGCAAAACCAAATTTATGCACTAGGCACAACAGTTGGCATGTGACCATGATCAAAGGATTCTACTCAAATAAGAGGGAAAATTAAACTCCGGAACTACATTAAATGCATACTCCCTTTCAGAAGTGGTGGGTCCCACTGAATTTAATTACGGGACCAAACTTTTGTGAGAGGAGGGAGAGCATTTAATGTGCGGAGTATAGTATAATTACCCAAATAAGAAATGCTCATTTTTTTTTATCAAGACACCATAATTTTTAACCTATATCATTCTCATAAACCATTAAGGGAATATTAAGAAAACAAAAGGGAATAAATTTAAGAATAAATTTAAAAACAAAACTTGAGATGAATTAACTATCATTGGCCAAAAAGGGGACTAATGAGATTAGGATAAATCTTCCTTGGCAATCATTTATGCTACTTCATATGTTACAATCTAAATTAATTTTCTAGAACCATTTTCCATGTAAAAATTATCTAATGGCTGTAGTTGTGCATATGTGTGTGTGTGTGTGTATATAGCCGAACAACCCCAAGAAACAAAGAGATTGCACTTAAAAAACAGATTGACAGAGGAGCACCTGGTCACAGGTAGTATCAACAAAGAATGCACCTATTTACACAGCAAAAATACAGAGCCAATTTTTGCTCTTCCTACCTTTGGGATTTTACCATTCAACCTTTGATCGGTGAAAGGAAGTTCCCTAACAACCACAATACGCCATTTCCCAATAAATGGATTCTCACCAACTCTACGCCCCACTGATTCCTGTGCACTCAGAGTGATTTCATCCCAGAATGCAACATAGCAAACCTGCATCTATTCAAAACATTTTGCATATAAGCAAAGTGAAATTGCAAGCTATATAGCTATTAAGTAAGACTTCTAGACTATAGATGTAACCTTTCTAATTGATGCCACTGACATTCCAATCGGTTGATAAAGATCATCTCCACCACCAAATGCACAAGTAGACACGACTACTTTGCAACTTTGCATGTAATTTTTGTCTTCGTTAGTAATTTTAAACCCTCCATAGTCACTGTAAAAACCACAATGTACCACAGCAGTTTCATTCACCTGTAAGTAACAAATTTCTAATGGAAATGAGCAATGCCTAGCATACAAAGAAGCATAATTTCAGTGTAAGCAAAGGGTTCAAAATTCATCAGGCTTTATGGTTAAAGGAGTTTCTGCATAAAATTCAAGAGGGACCTATATTTCAATTCAGCTTCTAAATGAGAATGAGCATCTATTCTCCTAGACCAAGTCAAATATATTAAGATGAATCTTATAACCTTGAAACTTTCCTCTCTTTGATCAAGAGTTTGATTTCCAGTAAATAAATTAAATCTTGTGGTTTCTGTGCGCTGTCGAGACAGGATATTGCTTCCTTCTGAAACCCCCCAATGTGTCACTCTCATACATGTATAACGCTTGATTCACAGGACTAGTGGAACCTTCACCCACAGGAATATCCAGATGCTCAAGTTCTTCAGGAGGCAGGAGCTTTAAACAACCTGGTATGATGCACACAAATGCATGTCATATGTAGAACTGCTTTTAACTTTTATGTTAGAAGAGGAATAAAATCAAGTAAACCATAAAGAATTCATATTTACTTTTAATAAGCGGTGAATCAATTGTCTCAATAGAGCCAAATAACCCAAAATCAATTTGTAATCTAGATGCTCCACACATTCAAAATTAATAATAATTAAAACCTTAACATTTTTTCAAAAAGCTTCTGCTAATTGTTTCCACGACTTCTATTCCATGTATTATTCTAGTCCATTTCAATACAATGAAGAAAATCAGGGATCAGAGACACTACATATTTTGTCCCTCGAAATTCAAATAATAAAAGTAGATACTAGACACTAGCTTTACTATCCTCTCAGACCCTTTTGTGAATGAAACTCCTTTCCAAGTTTACTCTTATCATCTCTCTGCTACTCAATTCACTAGCGCTGAAACTGTGTGTGTGCGCGCACGCAGTACATGCGACCCCATAAACATTCGCTTCTAATTAGTAATAAGTAAAATCCCACTGGATATTGATTACCATTCTTACAAGTCACAATTATTTTAAAGTGAGAACTTAAATCCCAAGATGCCAGTTAATGATTGATAAACTTGTATTATGAAGGGATACTAGAAACATCAAGAAATAACACATATTTTCCAGTTGTACGAAAACACTGGATGTATGCCATCCAGTGTGCAAGCATTCCTACTTACTGTCCTTGCAATCTTATGAACCAAAGAAACAAGAAGGTACTATTGGAGATAAAAACTCGGTTACAAGTTCAAAACCTACCAAGTGAAACTAGAAACTATTATGGGGCAAATTCCTCATTCAAGACACATTTTTACATGATAAGACCTAGTTTACAACTCGTAACTACATTATAAAAAGGTAAAATTACATGATAAGACCTAGTTTCCAATCATTGATGTAGGCTCAGAGACTAAGTTATGAGGTGGGAAAGTGTTAGGCACCTACCTCACACGACCTTGATTGGTCTTGTAGAATAGAGTGGTCATGATTATGTCATCTAAACATGTCAAGAAACCATTAAAAAAAGTGTTATAATTTGAAAAATAAAGAAATAGGGTTTTTTAAAAAATTCACATATTTCTAAAATACCATGCTTTGATTTAAATTAACTCATATCATCATCCAAGAACAGATTAATTGACAAGAATTATAAAGGGAATAAGATTATACATACTTGCATGAAGGATTTTCTCCTTAGTTTCTTCAATCGTTCTTCTTCATGTTTTTGGCATTCTTCGTGTGTCCTTCATTTTCTTTATGAAAATCCGGGTAGCACTTCTTTTCTTGAATCTTTAGTGAAAGGTCTTAGATGATGTGTAGTTTTGATCGTTATGATGTCTATATTTGTTTTGAATTATATGTATGACACTTTTATGGTCAAAATGATGATTTTATCCTTGTGATGTGAAAATTCAATTTTTCCCTTAGAATGAGGTTAATCAAAGGTTGCAAAATGAGATGTGTACAATCCGTTGTCATAAAGTATCGAATTCACAACTTACAGTTCGTCCTACCACTAACCTACCCCTTTGAGGTTCCCCAAATTAGCATAAAACAAAACTAACAGTGTGATGAATCAAAATAGAACAGTATTAAGAAGAAGAATGACTAGGAATCGTTATTTTTTTAAAAAAATAACGTTAATGTTTCTATTTATTTATTTAATAGCAACAATTGAATGAAACAAAAAGTACGATGACAGTTTTCCTTCAAATCAGGTTCAAGATGAATAACTATCTTTTACGTGGAAAGTATGTGGAAAAAAAAATATATTAATATGCCATTAAGTGCGATTTACAAGATCATTGTGCATTTTATTAACATGAATAATTAAATCATTTATCAAATCACATAACTATTAAATAAGTCATGTAATTAAAATTACAAATACATGGATACTCAATTGAGTCACTATACAGTGAATTGGAGCAACTTTTCTCCAAATTGGGTTAGAGGAAAATTATGTCTTTAGTAAACAGTGTCTACTCATATTAATTTTATGATTTGTTTAATCTAGTAAATACTAAATAATATGTAATTTGAATATAATGCTATAATAAAATAAAATAAAATAATATATAAGAATAACTATCATTATATATAAAAATAAAAATATTTATATTTTATTTTATTCTCGATCATTTCTATTTATATTTTTTACGGTAGTTAGTTACGAATCAAAGGTTGTGATACAACTTTTTTAATAAATAAAAAGGCCCTAAAAATAGAAATAATTATTAGTTCCAAAAAAAAAACTACTATTCCACAAAAAATAAGTAAAATCAAATGACCTATAATATGTATTTCATTCTATAACCATTTTGCTTAATAAAGATTTCTAAAAGTCGGTTGCATTATTTCAAGAGTAATGCTACATGAAGATGACACTTTTCACTCTCTCTTTTCACAACAATTAACATGATATGTTATGATTAGAATAACATCAATTTCATCCAAATTTATCATTCATATTACTTTTATTATGTACCAATTATAATATATTATGTAAATTGTTGTAAAAAATGTTGTGTTTCTAAACTTATTGAATTTACAATTGATGCTCTATCCCATTCCTAATAGAGACTAACCATCATGTTTTTTCCTCAATTTATTTTAAAGTTAATCATGACGTTAAAATAAAATAATTTTTTAATATCCTAGGCTGGGCGGTAAGGGTTAAAGCATTATTTTTTTCTTCATGTTTTTTCTTTCTTCTGTCTTCTTATGAGGAAGGAAAGTTGAAAACTCAGTCACTTGGCATTATTTTTTTCTTCTTGATAAAAAAAATAGGAGGGGGCGACCAGAGTTTCCCTACCTGGGCGTGACCTTAGCACCTACCCGCTGGGTTCAGAGGGAACTGGTGAGCCATAGCTGTTTCCCAGCCCCACGAGGGCACTAGCGGGTCCAGATGGGGATTGTGGGGTTTAATCCCAGGCGCTTCCTATTGCGGGATTCAAACCTGACCTCCACATCCCAAACCACTTGGGACTACACTCTTTGAAAACCCTCTCAGTCACTTGGCACTTACTCTATGTTTGGTTTCGGTGAAAATAATAGGATTGATATTGACCATGTAAATGCTCTTGGAAAGAAAAAAGAAAAAAAAATCTTGTCTTGCCGTTTTGCAAGGAATTCCCAAGGTCATGCCTTGAAAGCTTGGATCCAAAACTTTTCTATAGAGATGGTTGAAGTTCTTGTAGTTCGTGTGAAAAGGGCCAGCATGACCATTTGGGTGATTATTGAAGGTAAATTGGTTATGCTTATCTTTATTAATCCCTTTTAAAAAGCTAGTTGGGAAGTAATGTAGTTGGTAGAGCCATGTTTTCTCATTCCTCTCTTTGTTGTGATGTTTTTTGGGTTAAAATTGTAGTTCTGTGGTTAATTTGTGATATTGGTAACCAGATTTTAGTGTCTGCAGCTTTTTCTCAAAAGAGTGTGTGATGCTCTATAGAAGGATAAGTTTGGTTGCTAATTTTGTGTACTACTTTTTTTCCATAATATATTTTGATATTGAGGAAAAAAAAAATTGACTATCTTTCTTCCATCATAAAATGACTAGCATTAATTTTGTATTAAATAAATTATTGATAGTATGATAAAATATAATTCACTCATATCACAATAAATAAATATAATTTTTTTTAGAAGATAAATAAATATAATGTTAAGAACCCCACAATAGAGTTATTCTAACAACTTTAGGAGATCTAAATTAATCACAATCTTATAATTGAAAATGTAAAATGTGTTTACTCCACAAGCTAGTGCCACTTGTACAAGTTTTTATAACAAGGAAGATGAGTTCAAAGAATTAAAGGAATTAAAAAAATAAACAAATAAAGAAGCAACTACTCCACAATATCTGGAAAATTCCTATAAATAACAATAAAATTATGTGCATGATAATGTTGTAATGTCAAACTGTGAATGATGATAAATAATAAAAGTGATATAAGTGATATAAGTGTTAAGATGAGAAAAACTACTGTCAACTCACCATTTTATGAAATTATTATAACTCACCATTTTATGAAATCTATTATAAAAGTGTTGTGTCTATAGCATTGTTAATCGAGAAGGCCTTTGAAAAGAATCACATAGAGTAGGCATAGCATAGCTAGTAGTAATATTTAGTGTTTGTATCATTTGGAGTTGGAGAAAAACATTCATGAATTCCCATTATTGTATTGTACTGATTGAAAAACATTCATGAAAAACATTATTGTATTGTACTGATTGAATCATTTAAATGCAAGTTTCTTATTCTTTTATTGTTTTAGAAACATTCACGAAGATTGAATCATTTGAATGCAAATTTTGTTTAAGATTTCTATTAATTTGTATATCAAGTATTAGTTAACAAAGTACTCTTCATTGAAGTGTCATCGCACCGCTGCAAATTGCATAGTGCAAGTAAACAAATTGATCACGACTAGTTGATATTTAACCACCTTTCGTTCTTATCCACGATTTTGAAATGTAATTGAATTTAATTAGAGCCTAACATATAACATCTAAAAATGTATATTTAAGTTTTGTTCATATATTAATATGCAAGAAATTTAGGGTACCAACAAATTTAATTACTTTACCAATATATATATATATATATATATATATATATATATATACAAATTTAATTACTTTAAAATATATACATATATTCATTATTAAAAGTCTCTTAACGTCCTAATACAGGTCAATGGGCCTTCTGGGCCACAAGTGCATCCAAGAAAACAAAAAAAACAAAAAAAAAAAAAAAAGTGCCCATTACCTATTTACTAGACCCTGATGCAAAATCATATTGGTTGTGTTGGGTCTGTTAGGAAATTTAGGGGATACAAAGGAAAATCAAGGCTTTGAGGCACGATGAATCGCTGTCTTTAAAATTAGATTTGGTCACTCTCCACAGAGATTGCTAAGGGTTCAAGCAAATAGTCTCCAGGATACAACAAAGCCTAAGAGTAAATGATAGCAATTCAATTTTACTCTTAAGAACTTCTTAGTACAATAAGTTTTCTCTCTGCCTTAATAACTGAACAAGAAATCTTTTATATTGCAAGTGAATAACAAGTCAGGAGTCACCATGAAAAGACACAACATTTGCCTTTAACTGCCATAAACTGCCTATAACTACCGAGATCCAGTCGATTGAACCACTAATCCAGGCGACTGGGTCAGATAGAAATTCCAAATGCACGACATCCAGTCGACTGGATTGATGGTCTAGGTGACTGGATTAGGTAGAAACTCCCAGACACGATATCCAATCAACTGGATTGGTGGTCCAGGCGACTGGATCAGGTAGAGACTCCAGACCTTCAAATTCAGTCGACTGGATGCTAATCCAGGCGACTGGTTTCTTGCAATTCCCTTATATATTACAACCTACTTAGATAATAAATATCTAACAATCCCCAACTAGGTTGTAATATTTCTTGTTCAATCTAAAGTATACACAAAGCTTATGCATCAAAGAAGGTATCTTTCAACTTAAACCCTCTCCTAGTGTAATTACTTCAAAGTTTCCAGAGAGTTATTGGTGGCTCATTCATTTAAACCAAAACTCTTTTCCTTAAAACCGGAAATAATACACACACAACAATAATCTTTAACAAAATAAGTTCTTCTATAGTTTAGCACTTTTATGGCCTTGTGCTCTACCTGGCTTAATGAACATTTACAAGAGAAAACCTTAACTTCTTGTTAGAAGCGGCAACACTCCTATGTTCACAAAGGTGAAGTTCCTTCTTTATGTCTCTATTACACAAACATCACTTGATTTGAACTTCATTAAGAGTAAAACTCATCCTACTAACGTAATAGACTACACTAATCAAAGCATCGTTTAGGCATTGCAATCTTACATCACTTAGGTTGAGCTAAAAAGTCTTGAACTCAGATAGGCTTGTAATTGACCTGTGCAGGCAACTTATTTAACAAAATTGAACTTCAACTTAGACCAGACCCAAAAAAAAAAGAACGTGGTTCACCAATTTGATGTCATTCTTTTGATGCTAACCCTTATCATCTAATGAGTAATGAGCACTAATGTATGATTTTATTTCCTTATTTAGTTTGGACACAATTTGGTCTTATAAGTTGCTACGCAAGATAGGTACATTTGTTCTTAAGTTTCTAGGTGTTTATTCTAGGTGTTTAATATCTAATATTTTCTCATGTCACCTAGGTCTGTAAAATGAATAAAATTCAACCCAATTCCTCATTCAGATAGCATATAATGCAAAATGATTATGAATTACTAACGAATTTTGAAATAATTGCCCATATACAACAGGAATAATGGAATGGGGTCATTTAACTTTGCTTATCATAAATAATTTTTTATTATTTTGAAACACACTTTTTGAAATCTGTTTCAATCCTTTTTTAATTATATTATAGACAGAATTTAGTTACAAACCAGTTTGTAGTCCAAGGCTACAAACCAACTATGTGGCAACTCATAAGATCATCTACGTGTACTTTTAGTCACATGACCTATTCAATAAGTCATGTGACTTATTTAAATAATACATGTGGATGGTCTTATGAGTTATCACATAGTTAGTTTGTAGCTCTAAGCTACAAACTGGTTTGTAACTAAACTCTGTCTTTATATTATTTTGGTAAAACTTAGGTACAGTTCCTTAGGTCAAGTACATTAGGTTCCTAGATGAATTCAAATACATTGAATTTAAATATTCTTGGAAAAGATAACATTATTTGTGTTTCATTGGTTAATGCAACCATGTGTTTGAATTCAATTGGGAAACCTAATGTATCTAACCTAAGAAACTGTACCTAAGTTTTACCCACATTATTATATGATCATTAAGTGAATGAAAGGATAAGATCAGTTAATAACCAATCTTTGGTTGGTAACAATTTTCCCCATAGTTTGTAAGCCAATTGTAAATTGTGATTCTCTTTGGTTATCAAAGTCTCCCTCTCTTAGTATCAGGCCAAAAGGAATAAATAAATTTAGTAAAAGGAGAGAAAAAGTTGAGAGTGAAAGCTTTTACCGACACAACAATGGCACTAGAAGAGGATATAGACATATTTTTTAAATAAATAAAAACTTGTTCACCTACTCCCCTTGGAGCTATTGTTGTGTATAATAGTATCACTAATGAGTCCATTGTTGTATAATAAAAATGTATCAATGATGAGCCCATGTGAAAATAGTTTTATCCCATTTGTTACTTTGTAAATTGTGAATTTTTTTTTTCTTAGCAATACTCAATTTTTTTTAATATATAAATTATTGAGAATGACATGCTAATAAGTGATTAAATTGTCTAAGTTCTTAGGGAAATTTGCTACGGAGTTCTTAAAATTATCTATCCATTTGTGAGAATGAGTGGATTTTTAGTACAATGTTAATGATCCATAACATAAGCCACTAGAGCTAAGGTAGTTTTTATTATTTACTTTGTGATACCCCTACTCCTATAAATGTTCCTAATCTTGAAAATATTTTTTCATAGAACAAGTCTCATTTTTCATTGATCAAACACAATGGTGATTGGCTTAGTTTCCTCAAAGATGATTCTCTAGAGAAGGATAAGCTTGGTTACTCTTCTAACAACTCTAGAATATCTAAATAATTATAATCTTATAATTGAAAATGTAAAATATGTTTACCCCAAATATTTTACTGCATTTTTCTTCCTTATCTGTAAAATAAATGTGTATCAGTCTATCCATGCCATGATTTTGAAATGTAGTTCTGCCTTTTTATTCACAAAAAAGAAAAAAAGAAAAAAGATCAATGGGCCTCCTAGGCCACAAGTGCATCCAATGGAAAAAGAGCCCATTATCTACTGGACCCTAATGCAAAAATCGTATTGATTGTGCAAGGAGTCTAGATAGTCCACTATCCGCGTATTAAACTTAAAAACATTTTGGGAGGAGAGATTGACCATGTAACGAAAATCAAAATACAAGAGCTTAAAAGTTAAACCATTGTTTGTTAAGATTTACAAATTTGTAAGACAAAAGTCACCACTTAAATAATGCTCCATAATTCTTATAATCAAAGTATTGTTTAGGCCTTACAATCTTACATCATTCAGGTTGGGCTAAAAAGTCCTCAGCTTAGTTGGGCTTGTAATTGACCTGTCAAGTCTACTTGTTTTACAAAATTGAGCACAACTAAGCTTCAACTCAGACCAGACCAGAAAAAGAAAGGGAACGAGCTTCAAGAATTTGAGTTCATACTTTTGATCCTAGTGTAAATTTTACACATAAATCTCTTTTCCTGTTCAAACTTCAAATGATTCGAAATGCTATCAAAAATCAAGTAATTGTTATCTATCCAATCATATTAACCTCCACCCCCACCTTTTTTTTGGGGGAAAAGGTGAGTAGTAGGTCGTAAATATTGTGTCTGTATTACATTATTAAGTATAATCTTAATCCCAATTTAAACATACTACATTATCATCTAATGACCACTAACATTCAAAACAATTGTGATAAGATAGAGAAATGCAAAAATACAAACTAATTGTAAAGATTGTGATAACACAAATTCCTCTACCCAATCATGCTATAAATACAGCATTCACTGTATACTGTTGTAAGACTTGAAAATCAGTTCATTCATTGTAATCTTTACAATGAAGGAGAAGATAGGGTTTACTGTCATCATTAGAAGATTATTATTATTATTATTATTGTAAATATAAGTTTTTTTTTATTTAATCTGGGATTCTATTTCCTTAATTATTTCCTTATTTTTAGGGCTTTCCTTTCTCATGAGTCATGATACTGTATTAGGTCCGATTAGTACATACGAATGTTTTTCCTTGCGAATTTTATGGAGAGTACAAATTGGCCTTTAGGTTACAAAATGAAAATCTTAGTTTAATATTCAACAATAAAATCAATTTGATGGAATCTGTATTTTGGATTTTATAGTTTTTACTCGTAAAGTAGTCAAAGAAGTGTTTACTAAAATAAAGATTTGCATTTAACTGGATTGAGATCTAAGAAAAAAGTTATAAAAAAAGAAAAAGAAAGAAAAACTCCTGACCTCCTACATATACACTCCGCATGTAATGTAGAATTTACTGAAGATCCTAAACCTTAATATGACAGTCTCATCATGTCAGTCTGTCACCTAGATTATTTTAGGATTGCACATGGTTGCCATTAGAAAATCATACAGCATGGATATCAGTGTCAGTCTGTTCCCTTGATTATTTTAGGATTGCAAACATTTTTCCCTAGCAAGATCAAATATCATGTTCAGAAGATGGTCCAAAGTCATGGAAGAAAACCACATTGACACAACAGATACATTTATCCATGAATGTACAATATATACCTTTCTTTTTTGTTGCAAAAATCGTGTAAGGTAACACCTCAGAATTGCAGAATGACAGCAAGACTAAACAAGGCATTCGTATGCCCCTTTCTATATAAACTGTGATTACACAAAGGATACAAAACACAAGATATTTGACACAAACATTTTACAAGTTCACACCTTATGATGAAATAAAAGAAAGACAGCATCTCAGTGCTAGCTGGCACCTCCAGGGTTCTGGACCCTTTGAGAATGTAAATCTTGCAGTGCACAAAATATTTTGTGCATCACTTCTGCCTCTTCCCAGAAAAGCAGGTTCATGCTGCTACTGGTAAAATATCCACCAAAATAAAGCATTGTTGGTAATCAAACAGCTCTGGAAGTAACACTCTCATCTGAAACTGGCAATGAACAAGACTGTAAACATTACTCGTGCAAGTCTAGTGCAACAGACTTTGAGAACTAGGGCTACCAAAGGTACTGCCTCCATGCTCAGTTCTTGCAAACTAGACCTTTGCATCTCAAACCCAATAACAGAATAAACTCTTGGTTCATACTTGTCCCATACTGCTACTGGTAAATATCCACTAAAATAAAAGCTTTGATAGGATCAACAGTTCCAAAAGTCCCTCTCTTATCTCAAACTGGCAATGAATAAGATCGATATCATTCCTCATACAACAAACTAGAGAACCATGGTCACCAATGGTGCTGCTACTATGATCAGTTCTTGCAAAATCAGTGCTTGCTCTATTGAACTTATCAGATCAACATACTCCTCTGACTGCTTGTGCTCCAAAGCTTTCACAGTAGTCCACCAATTGTTAAACCTGCAGACAAAAAAAGAAAAAAGAGCGGCACAAACCAGGGAGATAGAAGCAGGAGAAAGGATAATATTTCATAAAATAGTTCACATTGCAAGCACAAATACAGATAATAGACTGCTTCAATCCCTCTTCAGGAAAAACATCCAATCAGTGGACTTAGCAAATAAAGTAATATAGAATTATGCAGAAAGAAAGAGAATAGAATTATGCAGAAAGAAAGAGAACTAGAATTATCATTAAATTATCAACTCCGGGATTGTTTGGCTTCTAATCTTTTTGAGTGGTCTAAAGTGTTGGGTTAAAGCTCAACTATTACTGATTTTATTTCTGCATTATCTTCATTTCTAATGATGTAATTCTTTAAAAGCTCTCTTGTGCAACTTTAGCACAATCTGTAGCTTTGTTTTTTAATAAAATCTTTCTGTTCCAAAAAAAAAAAAACAATTACCACCAGCATTTGACTCATAATCCAAAATCTGATGTCTGCATCAAGAATTTTGTAATTTGACAAACACAAAGATGCCTCCTACGTTACAAGAACCAATAATCAAAGCATGCAAGACTCATTACTTTCAAATGATTTTATTCCATGCTCATGTATTCCCTCATCTTCGAACATCAAGAGCCTCACATATGAAATTTGACCAAACTAAATCTCAAAGGAAATGTACAAGGAACAACAAACAAAGATAAACTGACCATAAGGTAGAACAGGAAAAATATGTATCAAAAGGTTGCTATGCGTTAAATGTACAGCTTGAAGGAGGAAAAAAAAAAAACACAACAAGAAGCATTATATGCAAGGGAGATGGGTAAATCCATTACCTCACCTTCTGACTTACTTAACATTCAGATAGTCACATAAGAACATTAGAGGATACAGAAAATAACATAAAAGAACAGTAACAAATATTTCATTTTAATAAGTAAATTAATAGAAAAAAATAGAGAGAGAAGAAACGTACCATACCCCAAGCAACAGTTAAAAGAACTTGCTTGATTAGTACAAACATGATTTTCTGTTCATGCAGTGATAAAAATTAAGACAAATATACAATCTAAAAGACATGAAGAAAGGAATACACTTAAAATGGTGCTTGAGACAAATATGCTTCCCACATTAACCATGAAATTTTAGCAGCATAAGAAATCACAAATTTCCTAGACAAGTCAAACAAAAACCAAACTACCAGCTTAAAATGGTGCACACTCTGGCTTACTCATACCTAGGATAAGCTTGAGCTGCAAAGAGACTAAGTCAAAGCTGCTCAAGACTTGATGAAAGATCCGTTACGGAAGTCAAAAGCTCAAGAACTCAATCAAGTGAACTGCCTTAATCGTAACTGATTAAGGTCAGCTGCATGAATCCTTGTTTGCCATATCTGCAACTCAGATTCTTGAATGCTAACCATCAACCTACCGTATTCTATTCCTTTTTACCAGGCTTGGCAGCAGAGAAGACTAAGACATTAAACATGACATAACCCTCATCCTTTGTCTAGGCTTCGACTAGCTGTGTAAAAAGTATACAACATTACATGTGAAGAGTTATAAAATGTCTAAAGCTAACACTTGTTTCACACGATAATAATCAGCAATTCTTATTCAAAATCATATCATCACTCATATCCTCAAGCCAAAATTTTAGGAAAAACAAAAATCTCAGTCAATACACAGACAAAGAAATTAACCTTTAAATTTTCATATTCACATGTAGAAAGCTTGTAAGATGTAAACATTAAAGCTAAAAAGACTCTTTTCTAAAAATTGAAAATTACAAGAACATTGTCAATCCTTACAAAAGAAATCCTAAAAAAGTCTTTGATTATGTGGTCAAGACCCGGTACTACAGGTATAAGATGTGGCATAAATTACCTAAAATGGGTGTAGAATCATCTCTTGATATTTCCTGCCAGAGTAGGGCTTGCTAGAACTCTAAAGAAAGGCTTAAAGCATAACTTCCTCAATGACTTAGAAAAGGCTCGGTGTAGAATCATCTCTTGATATTTCCAGCCAGAGTAGGGCTTGCTATACTAGAAGTCTGAAGAAAGGCTTAAAGCATAACTTCCTCAATGACTTTGAAAAGGCTCGGTCATTAGAAATGGTTCAAAAGATGATTCCCCTACCGCCCCCCCCCCCCGGGGAAAAAAAGGGGTACTTACTCTACTCAAAAACCCCAGCCAAATTTAAGATAATATCATCAGATCCACCCCATAAAACACTCCGAATCGAGCCATTAAAAATGGTAGGAAAATACCAAACATCACAAGATTTACAATTCTTCAGGTTTGGTAAAGGCATACAGGTTTCTCACCTATATCAGGAAATGAAGGGTAAGGCTTCCACTACTTCATTAACATTTTTTTTTTTGCTAAACACTACTTCATTTACATACTCAATATACAAAGATGATCCATATAGCATAATCATGGGCAGTATAGCAAATGGCCAACTAGCACAATATAAGGAGCCTGCTACCAAACTCCACAAGCCCAAGAACCAACAGAAACAAAATCCATGAAAGATCACATATTTACCAAGAGCCTGAAAACTTACTTCCTAATAGTTCACTACTAGACAAAATATGATAAACAACTTGCGGAACCTGTTCCAACATAGTTGATGTCTCCCAGAATGAGATTTAACAGAAGTAAAGCTCCCAGACAAAATGAATCCAAGAAATATAATGAGTAATAAATATTAACAACCTGACCTAGCACTGATGTGGGAGCAGAACAAGATTATTTCATAATTTATTATTTTAAATTTTATGTTATTTAATTTATATTTCACTTGTTTTTTTATTGAAAAGGTGGAGCCGGTTGGCAGGGTGGAAGAGTTGTATTTGTCTAAGGGGGGGCGTTTAAACTCCTGAAGAGTACTTTGTCAAGTCTTCCGACGTATTTCATGTCCCTGTTCAAGATTCCGGTGAGTGTGGCTAAGCGAATTGAGAATCAACGCAACTTTCTATGGGGTGGAGTGGGGGAGATCAAAATTCCTTTGGTGAGTTGGAATAAGGTTTGTACGCCCTTTACCAGGTGGCTTGGGGGTTAGAGCCTTTTTGTGTTTAAAACATTGTTGGGAAAGTGGTTGTGGAGGTTTGGGGTAGGTTTCGAAATTTTGGAGATGGGTTTTGGCGGCCAAATATGGGGTGACGGGGGGAGTTAGTGCATAGGCCGGTTCGTGGTTCATGGCTACGGAAAGGGATTATGGCAAATTGGGATGTTTTTCAGAGATATATTGTGTTTGAGGTGGGTAAAGGGGATAGGTGCGCTTCTGATGACAAATGGTGTGGGGATCGTTCATTGAAGGATGACTTCCCTCACTTATTTGAGTGTTCTAGGGACCGTGACTTTCATTGATTCTTTATTTTTCTAATGGGGTGGAGACAAGGGAGTGCAGCTTCAGTTTGTGAGGAATTTTAATGATTGGGAAGTGGATATGGTGGCTGCCTTTTTTAATCTCATTCATCCAAGTCAGTTCATGAGTCGGATGATGTTATTAAGTGGACTTGAAGAAAAATGACCTTTGATATTAGATCCTTTTATCAGCATTCGAGGTAGTAGTAATGGATTCCCCTGGAAAGGAATTTGGGGAGTTAAGGTTCCCGAAGGGTTGCTTTCTTTGTTTGGACGGCGGCCTGGGGCAATTCTAATTGATAATCTTTGTCATCAAGGTATTGTCATCGTTGGTTGATGTTGTTTATGTAATGTATGGAGAGAATGTGCACATCTGTTGCTGCATTGTCTGGTGGCGAAGCTTTGGAGTTATGTTTTTCGGTGGTTTGGTGTTGATTGGGTATTCGGGATCCGTCTTGGACATATGGCTGGTTGGAGGAACTGGTTTGGCAAGCATGATTATGTTTGGCAGTCCCTGCCTGATGTCCTTATGAAAGGGGAAACAATCGTACTTTTGCAGAAGCTGTCTGTTGATAAGCTGATTGAGTCTTGATGTGTTCTTTATGAATTCAGGGCTTGGGGTTTTACCTTGTTGATTTATTATTTTAAATTTTATGTTATGCTGTCTTTTTTAATATTTGTCTGTATTTCAAAAAAAATATTTCATCTTGTTTTTAATTTTAACATTTTATTTAAAATTTTCAGATAGGGATCGATAAGGATTAGATTTCAGATTTCTCATATTAAAGATTATCCCTTCATAGTTGAATATTTTAGTAGGAGACTTACTAGAAGCTATAAAAGGCTCCAGGTTGTGTTTGTTTCGATTAGACTATTATTATTAAATAAAAAGCAAGTATTTTCTTTTGAAAATTCACGGCGGTGATTCCAAGTCTTCAGGTTGCTCTAGGTGGTGAAGCCTAGGGTTGTCCTGCATCAGCACCCCAGGTTTGAACTGGCAAAACCTGCTCCAAGCACACTGCTTGAGAGAACTACAAAAGTAGCCAATCCCTATCTACATCCCAATAAAACTTCCAAGATGGCTCTACAAGATAAAGATGATGCATTTTGTATAATGGAAGATAGAATCAGACAAAATAAAATCACACCATTTATAGAACATGGCACATAATGGTCAGGCCTCAGAAAGCATAACAACATGTGAGGTTAAAGATAATAGAAACAACACTAACAAAAAATATTTTACTACATAAATGGGCAAGAAAAAAAATCTATTGCTAAGTACTAAAACCAACCAAAGCACCACTGTGCAAGACCTGATTCCACTCCAAACCATCTTTGTGAAGACTAACAACAAAATCATACCTTCAGTGGACCTGAGGAACAAGAAAGATAAGTACTACTGTGTACTCTTATGGATTGGGCAGCTAAATCTGGCTTGTCTTCTTTCTCTTCTATTCTTGATTTTTTAGACCTTTGTATTGCTTAAATATTTTTGAGTCACTCTTTTGTACACTCCCTGTGTACTGGGGTATACTCACATTTCTTTATGCAACAAAATCTGTTATTACCGATAAAAAAAAAGAAAAAAGAAAAGAAATACAAATACAAATACAAATACCGCCAGAAGTACATGACACCAAGAATCAGAGCTTAACTACTATCATATCATCCTTTGCTAAAGAAAGAAGCCTCAATTAGAAAATTCCACAAAAACCAGGAAGTTCACTTCGGAGCCGAAATCCCAGGAGAGTAGGGTAAAAATTTAGACATTTGTCATGAACACACACAGCTTTGAAATGTAGACAACTACTTTCAAAGGAATTCTCAACTTTTAAAACCAAATGTCCATGATCCACTCTTTTGCAATATAGCAAAGCAAAGACAACCATTTTAATACAACTACATATACTGCATTTTAAAAATAAAAAATAGAAGGAAGCATGAAAAAAGAAGCACCAACACAATAGCATAAAACAGATAAAAAAATACTTCAGACAAAAGGGATATCTTTCACATAAACACAGCTCTAAGGATCAAAAGACCAAAAACATTAATATCAATTAACAGGCATCTGAAAATAGAAAAAGGAACACTAAATTACTCCTTTAATAACTGGGGGAAATTATATCAGGCCAATGGTGTAAGCACACCACCATTCAAGGAAATAGAGCATAATTAATTTATCACAATGAACTGAGATATTATTAGTTCCATCCACTTCAATCAAATTTACACCATTTGTGGATCATTTCTGTCTTTGCCAGGCAATCTCATAGGACATACATAGCACTTAAGTGAGATCAAAACAACAACGAAATGGTATCACTTTCCACAAAGACTCCAAATTGCAAGAAAAAAGAAAAAGAGAACAATTTTCTTATCCTTTCAGTCAACACAGCCAAAGTAAAAGAACGATTTAATACACAAACTCTGTTGCTCAAGTACAAGAAAGCCCAATCATAATTTCCCCTCTTGTAGACATATCAAGATTAAATTATCTTTGTCCTCACCAATATACAAAGGAATTGCAGGAACTACAAAAGTACTCATCACAAAAGCACAAAATAAACATCACCCGCATATAAGGAAGCTGTGTTACTAAGTGCTCAAATATGAGTCCAGAATAGCAAGAGCTTCAGACTAATAACGAACTTTGGTTGAACATGGATGGCATCTGCTCACACACTTTCCATGGCTAGAAAATCAATCAGGCAACAATCCCACTTTAAATGAATTAGTGATACGTGACACAAATCCAGCAATATAGGTTAGGTCCACAAAAATCTCAATAGCATGACATATATATATATCACAAAAGGATATAGAACGAATCTGTGTGTTTACAGCTGTCCAAGGAAGATGGCACAGCCAGATTAAAATCCAAACTGCATATGGGGCTGCCGATACAAGATGAACAAGTTGCACTAAGAGCAAGAAATTGACAATGAAGATAAGACAAAAAAGAAAATGTACAAGCATGCATGGAAGTGCATACCCTCAGAGCAGGCATTGATTATTTGATTTCCTCTGCAAGAGAAAACTTAAAATACAACCCAAGCTCCAACTTAGGACAAGTACAAATTGCAAGAAAAAAGAGAGTACTACTAAAAAGGATGTAAGATTGAGAAGCAATAAAATATCAAATCAACCTACATTAAACCCCCACAAATTTATCGCATCTCACGAGACACCAGGAATTATATAAACCCCAAAAATGCAGCCAGACATTACACACAATACAAGCTCCAATTATAAGAATATAAATTAAAAAATTTAAGAAAGTATCTGTTTAAAAATAAACAAGTGATTAAGAAGGCAAACAAAAAAAAGAAAAAAAGAAAAAGAAAGGAGAAGATCAACAAATTAAGGGTCAAGGAAGTAGTTAAGTGAGAACTAAGTGGTAAGTACTATATACCCTCCTCCTTTTTCCGGGCTTGGGACTGGCTGTGAACACAGGCAGAGTTAAAAAAGTACTATACCTATGATCAAAAGTAAATATAACATACAATAGCAAAAAGTTATATAATACCCGCAAATTTATCACATCTCACGGGACAACAGAAATTATAAAAACCCCAAAAATTCGATCTAACAATACACACAATCCAAGCTCCAATTAAAAGAATATATATTTAAAAAAGGACAAAGATTGGCTTCAACCCGGGTTGAAGTCATTCCTCCAAACTCTCCATTCAATACTTGACACGTGTCCTGATCATGTGCATTGCACATGACAAATTAACACCCCTTAATCCCGTTAACCTTAAACGTTATTTTCTCTCTCCTCCATCAGACACACTCTCTCTCCTCCGTTCTCCATCTCTCCGTCTCCTCCATGGACTCTCTCTATCCTCCATCTGGTTCTCTCTCTCCTCCTCGCCGGTTCCCAACCCCGACTAAACCAACAACCCCACATCACACGACCCTTCAAACCTCCCTAGCCGAAACCCCCTTTCTCAACAAAACCCAACCCCCAGCCTCGGCCAATCGCAACCACCGATCCACTGCACACAACCAAACCTCAATGAAAAGACCCAAATCAAATCCAACCCACAACAAAGCAACCCAAAAAAACCCAAAAAAGAAATAGCCAACCCCAACACATGGATCATAAAAAATAAACCCAAAAAAAAAAAAATGTGAGGAAAAAGAAATGGGTTTGAGTGAAAGAGAGAGAGAAAGACTTACGAGAACTCCTGAAATGCGTAAACGACGGGGTAGATTTTGGGGATGACGACAGGAAGCCTTTTGAATAGTACGGAAGCTACGATCTTATCTAGTTTGGTGCAAAACCCTCGAGCTTTCACCAACGAATTTAACAATCTCGCATTTTTGTTTTTTTCTGGTGGGGTTTTGATTTTTGTGTTTATTATTATTGTTTCTCTTCTGGGTTTTTTTGGGTTGCTTTATTGTGGGTTGGATTTGATTTTAGTCTTTTCATTGAGGTTTGGTTGCGTGCGGTGGACCGGTGGTTGCAATTGGCCGAGGCTGGGGGTTGGGTTTTGTTGAGAAAGGGGGTTTCGGCTAGGGAGGTTGGGGTTTCAGTTAGGGAGGTTTGAAGGGTCTGGGGTTGTTGGTTCAGTCGGGGTTGGGAACCGACGAGGAGGAGAGAGAACCAGATAGAGGAGAGAGAGAGTCCGTGGAGGAGACTACACAGTGGAGAGATGGAGAACGGAGGAGAGAGTGTGCCTGATGGAGGAGAGAGAAAATAACGTTTAAGGTTAACGGGGTTAAGGGGTGTTAATTTGTCATGTGCAATGCACATGACCAAGACACATGTCAAGTATTGAATGGAGAGTTTGGAGGAATGGCTTCAACCCGGGTTGAAGCCAATCTTTGTCCTTTAAAAAATTAAGAAAGTATCTATTTAAAAATAAACAAGTGATTAAGAAGCCAAAAAAAAAAAAAGAGCAAAAGAGGAGAAGATCAACACAATTAAGGGTCATGGA
>OU015762.1:19954326-19973342 GCA_907173295.1 Fagus sylvatica | reverse complement strand
ATTTCAATTACAGGGTGAATTTAAATTTTTAAATCCATGTCAAAAAGGGAAAGGAAAGTTTTTACATATTTGTGCCCCTATAGAAGAGTACCAAATCGATTTTAGAGAGACCAACTTTGCTGCAACAAAGGCCTTAAAAAGCAGCCAAGCACCAAAAAATCTGTCAAATAAATTGAACAACGAATAATATCACATTCGAGCGAACAGATAAGGAAAAAGTAAAATCAAGAGAAGGGCAGAGTTTTCTTATTGTTGCAGTCAACATGGCGCAAACTCAGTTGCTCAAGTACAAGAAAGTCCAAATCACATTGTCCTCACAAAACTACAAAACAAACATCAGCAGCTTATAAAGACGCAAATGTTGCTCAGTGAATTTGAGTCCAAAATAGCAAAAAAATCAGACTAACAACGGGATTGGTTGGAGATTGACAGTATCAGCTCACTTTCGATGACTAGGAAATCAATCAGCAACCACCAAAGATTACGAATTATGATGCAAATCCAGAGAAATAAGTTAAATCCATGTAAAATCACAAAAAGCCCACCTCATGCCAATCATGACAGGATAAAGCAAAAAACTCTGAATTATTTTCCCTCAGCAGACCTATTCAGATCACGATCTTTGTTAATCAATATTAAATATAAGATGTATTACCATACTCAGATAGCCGCCACAGAGTGACATTGGAATTTATAACCCTCTTGTAAACTGAATCCTAAGCAAAGCAGTCACGGGCCCAAGTATTAGAAACAAGCACAAAATAAACCTTATAACTCTTATGATAGTAGGAGAGAATAACGAAAACTGAAGGGAAGAAAAGGAAGCTTATCCCCAAAACAAACTATGCCACTGGCCCACAAGGCACATAAAGAACTTCCTGCCTCCTGTAGACATATCATAATGACAGAATTTGCAACACAACAAATACAGAAACACTAGTTTACATATTTGTGCTCCTATAGAAGAGTACCAAACCGATTTAAAGATGCCAACTTTGCTGTGCAACAAACGCCTTAAAAAGCAGCCAAGCACCAAAATCTATCAAATAAATTGAAAGAATCTTATCACATTCGAGTGAACAGTGTTTTAAAAGACTCAAGCAAAAAGTGAAATCAAGAGAAGAGAGAATGTTCTTATTATTGCAGTCAACATGGCACAAGCTCTGTTGCTCAAGTACAAGAAAGTCCGGGAATTTATAACCCTCATGGAAACTGAATCCTAAGGAAAGCAGTCGCAGGCCCAAGGTATTAGAAAACAAACACAAAATTAACCTTATAACTCTTATGATTGTAGGAGAGAATAACGAAAAACGGAAGGAAAGAAAAGAAAGCTAAACCCAAAACAAACTATGCCGCTAAGCACATAAAGAAACTTCCTGCCTCCTGTAGACATATCATAATGACAGAATTTGTGACACAACAAATACAGAACCACTATATTTCAATTAGAAAGTGAATTTATATTTTTTAACCAATGTCAAAAAGGGAAAGGAAAGTTTACAGGTGTGTTCCAATAGAAGAGTACCAAACCGATTTAGAGAGACCAACTTTGCTGTGCAGCAAACGCCTTAAAAAGCAGCCAAGCACCAAAATCTATCAAATAAATTGAACAACAAATACTATCACATTCGAGTGAACAGTGTTTTAAAAGACTCATAAGCAAAAAGTGAAATCAAGAGAAGGGCAGAGTTTTCTTATTGTTGCAGTCAACATGGCACAAACTCTGCTGCTCAAGTACAAGAAAGTCCTGGAATTTATAACCCTCTTGAAAACTGAATCCTAAGGAAAGGAGTCGCAGGCCCAAGTATTAGAAACAAGCACAAAATTAACCTTATAACTCTTATGATTGTAGGAGAGAATAACGAAAACGGAAGGAAAGAAAAGAGAGCTTATCCCCAAAACAAACTATGCTGCCGCTAAGCACATAAAGAAACTTCCAGGCCCCTGTAGAGATATCATAATGACAGAATTTGCTGCACAACAAATACAGAACCACTATATTTCAATTACAGAGTGAATTTAATTTTTTTAACCCATGTGAAAAAGGAAAGTTTACATATTTGTGCTCCTATAGAAGAGTACCAAACCGATTTAGAGAAACCAACCAACTTTGCTGCAACAAACGTCTTAAAAAGCAGCCAAGCACCAAATTCTATCAAATAAATTGAACAACAAATAGTATCACGTTTGAGTAAACAGTGTTTTAAAAGACTCAAAAGCAAAAAGTGAAATCAAGAGAAGGGCAGAGTTTTCTTATTGTTGCAGTCAAAATGGCGCAAACTCTGTTGCTCAAGCACAAAAAAGTCCTGGAATTTATAACCCTCTTGGAAACCGAATCCTAAGGAAAGCAGTCATGGGCCCAAGTATTAGAAAACAAGCGCAAAATTAACCTTATAACTCTAATGATTGTAGGAGAGAATAACGAAAATGGAAGGAAAGAAAATAGAGCTTATCCCCAAAACAAACTATGCCGCCACTAAGCACATAAAGAAACTTCCAGCCTCCTGTACATAATGACAGAATTTGCAACACAACAAATACAGAACCACTATATTTCAATTACAGAGTGAATTTAAATTTTTTAACCCATGTCAAAAAGGGAAAGGAAAGTGTACATATTGTGCTCCTATAGAAGAGTACCAAATTGATTTAGAGAGACCAACCAACTTTGCTGCAACAAACCCCTTAAAATGCAGCCAAGCACCAAAATCTATCAAATAAATTGAACAACAAAAAGTATCACATTCGAGTGAAAACTGTTTCAAAAGACACATAAGTAAAAAAGTGAAATCAAGAGAAGGGCAGAGTTTTCTTATTGTTGCAGTCAACATGGCGCAAACTCTGCTGCTCAAGTACAAGAAAATCCAAATCACAATTTTCCCCTCCTGTAGACATCGAAATTAAAACTATCAAAGATTTTCCTGACAAAACTGCAAAACGGAATAGCTTATAAAGAAGCATATGTTGCTGAGTGAATTTGAGTCCAGAGTTGCAAAAAATTCAGACTAACAACTGACTTGGTTGGATATTGACAGTATCTGCTCACTTTCGTTAACCAGGAAGTCAATTTAGCAACCATCAAAGAAATATAGTGATGCAGAATCCATGTAATTCAAGTCACAATCTTTGTTAATCAATATTTAGTGTTGCACCACACCAATAAGATATATCAGTATTACCATACTCAAATTGATTGACAGTTTGACACGGCGAAGGGGCAATAATTGCAATGGAATGAAAGAAAAGAAAGCTTAGCCCCAAATCAAACTCCAACGCTATGCACGGTTAAGAAACTTCCAAGCTCCTGGAGACATATCAGAATGGCAGAATTTGCGAAACAACAAATAAACCACCACTATATTTCAGTAAAATCCAACAAATACAAGATAAATCCTTGTAACTCTGAAAGGATAACTCTTCTGTACAATGTGCATGAACAATCAAGTAAGAAATCTATAGCGTCAATCTCTGCAATCCCTCAGAAACCATATTCATATAAAAACGATCACAACTTCTTGGGAAAAAAAAAAAACACTAGAAAATCAGAGCAATCACCAAGGTATTGTAAGAAAGATTAAAATCTTTGCAATCAGAAATATCAGAATTGAGACGATCGGATCCAATAAGAAACCACGAATAGAAAAAACTGCTATAGTCCAGTAGAATCCAAAATCTTAAACTCTTCTCTACAAGATGCATGAACAATAAAGCAAGAAACCTTCCTCACCAAACCATAAACCCTGGCATTAAGACGATCAGATCAAATCCTCATTCAAAACAAAGAAAACCTTCCCTGAAAGCAATCAGCAACGTATTTGAAAGAAATCCTAATTAGTAACGAAGAAATCTTTTTCCCTGAGAGCGATTATCATCACTTTAAAGAAGCCTAATCAGTAACAAAAGATCTTTCCTGAGATCAATCACCGAAGTATTGAAAAGAAAACCCTAATTTGTGATGAAGAAAAACTTACCATGTGGGCGATCTTCTAAAAAGAATACCAAGGAGTACCATACTCTGAATTATTTTCCCTCGGCAGCCCTATTCAAATCACGATCTTTGTTAATCAATGTTAAATATCAGATGTATTACCATACTCAGATAGCCGCCACAGAGTCACACTGGAATTTATAACCCTCTTGGAAACCGAATCCTGTAGACATCATAATAACAGAATTTGCGAAACAACAAATACAGACCATTATATTTCATTTACCAAGTGAATTTAAATTTTAAAACCCATGTCAAACAGGAAAGTTTACATATTTGTGCTCCTATTGAAGAGTAAAAACCGATTTAGAGAGACCAACTTTGCTGGCCACAAACGCCTTAAAAAGCAGCCAACCACCAACATCTATCAAATAAATTGAACAACAAATAGTATCACATTTGAGTGAACAGTGTTTTAAAAGACTCATAAGCAAAAAGTGAAATCAAGATCAAGAGAAGGGCAGAGTTTTCTTATTGTTGCAGTCAACATGGCGCAAACTCTGTTGCCCAAGCAGTCCAGGAATTTATAACCCTCTTGCTCTTGGAAACCAATCCTAAGGAAAGCAGTCATGGGCCCAAGTATTAGAAAACAAGCGCAAAATAAACCGTACAACTCTATGATTATGATTGTAGGAGAGAATGACGAAAACGGAAGGAAAGAAAAGACAGCTTATCCCCAAAACAAACTATGCCGCCACTAAGC
The DNA here is from genome assembly GCA_907173295.1 of Fagus sylvatica. Taxonomy (NCBI): domain Eukaryota; kingdom Viridiplantae; phylum Streptophyta; class Magnoliopsida; order Fagales; family Fagaceae; genus Fagus; species Fagus sylvatica. Next base: position 19,968,651 of record OU015762.1, on the reverse strand, counting down.
ACATAAAGAAACTTCCTGCCTCCTGTAGACATATCATAAAGACACAATTTGCGACACAACAAATACAGAACCATTATATTTCATTTACCGAGTGAAATTAAATTTTTAAACCCATGTCAAAAAGGAAAGTTTACATATTTGTGCTCCTATAGAAGAGTACCAAACCGAATTAGAGAGACCAACTTTGCTGCAACAAACGCCTTAAAAAGCAGCCAACCACCAAAATCTATCAAATAAATTGAACAACAAATAGTATCACATTTGAGTAAACAGTGTTTTAAAAAACTCATAAGCAAAAAATGAAATCAAGAGAAGGGCAGAGTTTTCTTATTGTCACAGTCAACATGGCGCAAACTCTGTTGCCCAAGCAGTCCAGGAATTTATAACCCTCTTGCTCTTGGAAACCAAATCCTAAGGAAAGCAGTCATGGGCCCAAGTATTAGAAAACAAGCACAAAATTAACCTTATAACTCTTATGATTATGATTGAAGGAGAGAATGACGAAAACAGAAGGAAAGAAAAGAGAGCTTATCCCCAAAACAAACTATGCCGCCACTAAGCACATAAAGAAACTTCCTGCCTCCTGTAGACATATCATTATGACAGAATTTGCAACACAACAAATACAGAACCACTATATTTTCAATTACAGAGTGAATTTAAATTTTTAACCCATGTCAAAAAGGGAAAGGAAAGTTTACTATAGATGAGTACTAAATTGATTTAGAGAGACCAACCAACTTTGCTGCAACAAACCCGTTAAAAGCAGCCAAGCACCAAAATCTATCAAATAAATTGAACAAATAGTATCACATTTGAGTGAACAGTATTTTAAAAGACTCAAAAGTAAAACGTGAAATCAGGAGAAGGGCAGAGTTTTCTTATTGTTGCAGTCAACATGACGCAAACTCTGTTGCTCAAGCACAAGAAAGTCCAGGAGTTTATAACCTCTTGGAAACCGAATCCTAAGGAAAGCAGTCATGGGCCGGGTATTAGAAAACAAGCGCAAAATTAACCTTATAACTCTTATGATGGTAGAAGAGAATAACGAAAACAGAAGGAAAAAAATAGAGCTTATCCTCAAAACAAACTATGCCGCCGCTAAGCACATAAAGAAACTTCCAGCCTCCTGTAGACATAACATAATGACAGAATTTGCAACACAACAAATACAGAACTACTATATTTCAATTAGAAAGTGAATTTATATTTTTTAACCCGGGAAAGGAAAGTTTACATATTGTGCTCCTATAGAAGAGTACCAACTTGATTTAGAGAGAACAACCAACTTTGCTGCAACAAACCCCTTAAAAAGCGGCCAAGCACCAAAATCTATCAAATAAATTGAACAACAAAAGGTATCACATACGAGTGAACAGTGTTTTAAAAGACTCATAAGCAAAAATTGAAATCAAGAGAAGGGCAGAGTTTTCTTATTGTTGCAGTCAACATGGCGAGCAAACTCTGCTGCTAAAGTACAAGAAAGTCCAAATCACAATTTTCCCTTCCTGTAGAAATATCGAAATTAAAACTATCAAAGATTTTCCTCACAAAACTGCAAAACAAATAGCTTATGAAGAAGCATATGTTGCTGAGTGAATTTGAGTCCAGGATTGCAAAAAATACAGACTAACAACAGTCTTGGTTGGACATTGACAGTATCTGCTCACTTTCGATCACTAGGAAAATCAATCAGCATCACAGATTACATATTATGATTCAAATCCATTTAATTCACAGAAAGCCCACCTCATGCCGATCACGACAATATATTAATTATAATTGCAATGGAAGGAAAGAAAAGAAAGCTTATCGCCAAATCAAACTCTGCCGCGAAGCACGTTAAGAAACTTCCAGGCTCCTGAAGACATATCAGAATGACAGAATTTCCGAAACAACAATTAAAGAACCACTAAATCTATTTCTGTAGAATCCAACAAAAGACAAGATAAATCCTTGTAACTCTTCCTCCGTACGATATGCATGAACAATCAAGTAAGAAATCTATACCGTCAATCTCTGCAATTCCTCATAAACCGTATTCATATAAAAACGATCACCAACTATTTGAAAAACAAAAAAAACTAGAAAATCAGAGCGATTACCAAGGTATTGAAAGAAAGATTAAAATCTTTCAAAAATATTAGAATTGAGACGATCGGATCCAAAAAGAAACCACGAATAGAATCCAAAATCTTAAAGTCTTCTCTACAAGATGCATGAACAATAAAGCAAGAAATCTTCCTCACCAAACCATATATCCTATCATTAAGACGATCGGATCAAAACAGAAAACCTTCCCTGAAAGCAATCAGCAACGTATTTGAAAGAAATCCTAATTAGTAACGAAGAAATCTTTCTCCCTGAGAGCGATTATCATCGCTTTAATCGGTAACAAAAAGATCTTCCCTGAGAGCGATCATCGCAGTATTGAAAAGAAAACCCTAATTTGTGACGAAGAAAAACTTACCGCGTAAGCGATCTTCTAAAAAGAATACCAAGGATTACCTTACACAAAAACCAAGCGATGAAATCTGAGGGTGGGGTTGGGTATTTATATACTATTGAGTCGGCCAAATCTAAAGTCGGTTACCGCGGTATTTATATAGAGCCAACGCGTACTCGACTTCGCTTATAGTTGCCTGCGCAACCAACGCGATTATCTTTTCAATTGGATAATGATAAGGACTGCTTGATGGTTATCTTTTTAAATTTTTTTTTTAAATGTTGAATGTGGTTTTTTTCTCTTTTGGTTCAACGTGGGGAGTTATATATCAAAAAAAATATTAATAATAACCGATGAAAACTTTTTCTCTTATTAAAGAGTTTTTATATACCAAAAATAAAAATAAAAAATTACCCTTACATCTAATGTTTAAATGTTTAAGTATTTTTAGATAATTAAAAAAGAAAAAAAAGTAGTATTAGATAGATAAGGGAAATAAAGAAAAGGAATTTTCAATTAAGATGAATGTGAGTATATTTTTTAATCGTGAACGTGTTTTTTTTTTTTGTTATTTGTTACGTTAAATGGTGTTTTTTTTGGATTGATATTTACTGCAATAATTTTTCTTATATATCCTTAATTTATTTTAATAATAGTTTAAAATATTCATAGTTATCTTTAAATTGCATGAGATAAGATAAAGATTAATGAGTTTATTTTTTTGAACTATAAGAGTTATTTGAATTCAAATGAGGGGAAAAAAGAAGAAGGAATTTTCAATTATGGTGAATGTGAGTATTTTTTTTTTTTTTTTTAAATTCAAGTGGTGCTAAATTTTGGGTTCATTTTAAAATGAAGCCTAAATTTTAGGATTTTGAAAAATTAATATTTTCCTTATTTGCCCCAATTATTTCAAGTTATCTAATGTTAATGTGTGAGGGTATTTTAGTCTGTGCATTAAAGCGGACATTTAAATATATACGGATGCGACTATTATACCCTTATTGCTAACACACATTATTATTTGAAGTCAGTGATTAAAGTAGGAAAATTGGAAGATATGAGAGGTATTTTTTACAGTACATTAAAGTGGATATGAGGACATGAATCCTCTTAATAGTATTAGATTAGATTAGATTAGATTAGATAACCCAAAATTATCGAGCTATTTGTGAGATTCACACAATCGAAAAGGGTTCCAAGAAACGACGTTGGTGTTGGTGTTGATAGGGCGGAGGATGAGGTGTCCTCATCGGAAAGGATTATGGAAACTCCTATTTCCCAGTTACGTGTGGAAGTGGGTGAGACTGTGGTTGGCGAGCAAGTAGGGAATGAGGTTACACAGCTGGAGAACGAGATGGAGGTTAATCCGGAAGTGGTTCCGAATATAATGGGATCTAATATTCAAAATGTGGATAACTCCACTATGGGATTAATGGATACATGTGATCCTTTTCTTGCTGAGATCATGCAAAATGAAATACTAGGCACTACTCCTATAGAACACGTGCCACATGAGGTGAGTGAGGTGGTAGCACTTGAGGCAACAAATTTGCATGGGCCTTATGATGATACTTTGCATGGTATGGAGCCACGTGGGGGTGTAGGCCTGAGAACCACATGGAAAAAGCGAGCACGCATGCAGCGGGACCACTCATTTGCTATGCCATTGACGACCTTTGTTGGAGTTTCATCTCGACGGAAACGGTCTTTACATGCAGAGGATGAGACTGATTATAACACTGATGAGGAACCATGTCGCAAGAAGCAAATTATATCTGGAGTTACAAGTCTTGATAATTCCGTATCGGCGGAGGCTGCTTGGCAGCTTCGCCGGTCACAATGAAAATATTTAGCCTTAACTGTTGTGGGCTTGGGAACCCAGAAACAGTAGACGAACTGCACAATATTGTGAGGAAGGAAGACAAGGATACGACTTGGAATGCAGGGTCGTTTTGGAGTTGCAAGACAAGGATATGGTGGGGGATTGGCTCTTCTTTGGGATTCAGGAGTCACACTAAATATTGAGAGTTATTCGCAACACCATATTGATGCCAAAGTCATTCAAGAAGATGGTTTGCAATGGAGATTGACTGGTTTTTATGGCCATCCTAAAGTGGCGCTTCGTGGGAATTACTGCGAAGGTTACATGATGGAAATGAAGAACCTTGGATGGTGGTTGGAGACTTTAATGAAATTACTTCATTGGATAAAAAATCAGGTATGGCAGATAGAAGTCTTCCACAGATGGCGGCATTCCGGGGAGCTTTGAGTGATTGTTCTTTGCATGATTTGGGTTACCATGGACCAGACTTCACATGGTCCAATCGGCGTGGCCATGGCACACTGGTTCGAGTTCGGTTAGATAGGAGTGTGGCAAACCCCGCTTGGTCCAGTTTATTTCCAAACTCTCGTGTTGATAATGTGATTATTAGCAACTCTGATCATATGGGTGTGCTGGTGGATTTGGCACCAAGCTTAGTGTGGCCACTACATCGCCATAAGCTCTTTCGGTTTGAGCACTCTTGGTTGCAGGAGGAGGGATGTGAAGAAGTAGTCAAAAGCGCATGGGATTGCAATCCGGTTGGTACTGCCCTTTTTTGTCTTGCCCAAAAAATCAAGAACACTCGGGTACAGTTATTACTATGGAGCCAAGCCAAACTTCGAATCACTTCCAAGTTGATTGAGTCAACAAGAAAAAAATTGATGGTGTTGGAGGAACAAACCCAAGAGAGCTATGATGTTGCAGAAGTGAAACTGGTTAGAAAGGAACTTCATAGTTTGTTGGCTAAGGAGGAGACACATTGGCGCCAAAGATCGAGAGTTTCTTGGTTGCGTGAAGGAGATAGGAATTCAAAGTTTTATCATGCGTGTGCATCATAAAGGAAAAGGACAAATACAAATTCAGATGAGCCCCTCGAAAGCACCTGTACCTAATGATATGACAACTCTTTTCTTTCAAAAATTTTGGAATATTGTGGGACATGATGTCACTATTGCTGTATTGGATTTTTTGAATAAGGGTAAAATGCTTGACAGCATTAATTTTACTCATATTACATTAATTCCAAAAGTGAAATCTTCTAAGAGTATGAGTCAATTTCGCCCTATCAGCTTATGCAATGTTATTTACAAAATAATTTCTAAGGTGCTTGTTAATAGGATGAAAATTATTTTACCTCAGGTAATCTCTGATAGTCAAAGTGCCTTTGTTCCAGGCAGAATGATCACTAAAAATGTTATTATTTCTTTTGAGACTCTCCACTATTTAAAAAATCAGAGACAGGGGAATAATATGTAGATGGCTACCAAGTTGGATATGAGCAAAGCTTATGACAGGGTAGAGTGGAATTATTTGAAGGCTGTGATGTTAAGGTTGGGTTTTCATGAGGCTTGGGTGAATTTAATTATGGAGTGTGTGCAATCTACAACATTTTCAATATGGGTTAATGGAGTATCACAGGGTTATATCAAACCAAGTCGGGGTATTAGGTAAGGTGATCCATTATCACCTTACCTGTTTCTATTTTGTGCTGAAGGGTTATCAGCTCTACTACGGAAGGCAGAAAGAGATAGGATGATAAAAGGGGTGGCTATTTGTCGCGGAGGTCCACGCATTTCTCATTTGTTCTTTGCAGATGATAGTATTGTTTTTTGTAGAGTTACTAATGCGGAGTGTACAATATTGCATGACATTTTATCTCTATATGAGAGAGCTACTAGTCAGAAAATAAATAAAGAAAAAATAGCCTTATTTTTCAGTCACAACACTCCTCAAGTACGCAGGGATTAGATCATGTCACTCTTTGGTACTTCTCAAAATACACAGTTTGAGAAGTATCTTGGATTACCTCCTATCATTAGAAGATCAAAAAGACAGGCTTTTAATGACATTAAAGATTGTATATGGCGCAAGTTACAAGGGTGGAAGGAAAAACTGTTGTCACAAGCTGGGCAAGAAGTTCTAATTAAAGCAGTGATTCAAGCCATACCAACATATGCCATGAGCTGTTTCAAATTCCCAACTGGATTATGTGCTGAAATTTCTTCAATGGCTACTCGATTTTGGTGGGGACAACGGGATGGAGAGCGGAAAATACATTGGCTCAATAAACAAAAATTATGGAATGGTATATGGAATGCTAGAGTGCAGCCGAAAGTCAAGATGTTCATATGGAGGGCTTGTCAAAATATTTTACCAACACAGACAAACGTATTTGATAAGGGGGTAACACAAACTTTTTCTTGCCTTTGGTGTGAAGACGAGGACGAAACTACTGATTATGTTCTTTGGAATTGTGAATTTGCACAACGTGTTTGGCTGGCAAGTACCATACCTATCCCACCTAGGTATGATTTTCATGTCTTTTGCTGATTTTATCTCGTGTTCTTTGAATGATATTCAATCCCCATCTATCGAGATCCTGTTCACCACTGCCTAGGAGTTATGGAATGCACGAAACGCTTTGCTTTGTGAGGGGGTTGTTTGCAATGTAGTTGATATTTGTCAGAAAGCAGCTAGTATGGCAGTTGATTTTTTGGAGTTGGATGCTCGTCTAGATGTTGATAATGTGGTCATGAGAATGGGCAAGAATGATAAATGGAAACCTCCCCCAATATCTAGATACAAGATGAACATTGGTTTACATGTGATTAATGGGCAAAGGGATGTTGGTGGGGGTTTTCTGATACGGAATAGTCAAGGTTTTGTCATAGCAGCTCAAAGTATGAAAATTCATGAAGGGAATGATTCAGTACAAAGACATGCCTGGGCTATATTGCATGCAATTCAATTTGCTTTTGTCATTGGAATCAGATGCGTGGAGATGGAATTGGGTTGTTATGAACTGGTGGACTTGTTGCATTCAAATGGCCCGTGTCTTGCACCTATTGGTAATCTTGTGGATGATATTCTTGCTTGGAAAGACTCTTTTGAATTTCTCAATTTTTCTCTTGTTAAAAATGTTTGTAACAAAGCTGTTCTAGCTTTGGCTACAGAGGCTGCGTCCTCAATTTCGAATCAGTTGTGGTTGGAAGACTGCCATGTTAGCATTTTTTCTCTTGTACGGTCAGATTATATTCAATAAATAAAAAGCTATCGTTTCAATAAAAATAAAAAATAAAAAAGATTAGATAACCCAAAATTATCGAGCTATTTGTGAGATTCACACAATCGAAAAGGGTTCCAAAGAATTATATATATTTTTTAAATTAAGGAACAATAAGTTTAGGATACAAAAATTCTCACTATTTTTTTACACAATTGCTGACATGATTTTTTGCGATTGTTACATAATAAATGTGGTGTTAGTGATGGAATTAAGTGAAAATAATGTTACTTCAAGTCTCCAATAATGTTAAGAGGAAGTGTTATTTATACAAACGATTGGGGGAGCGTCATTATTCATTAAAAAAAAAGTTTGAGGGAGTCTCATTTATACAACGTTTGGGGGAGTGCCATTATTCAGCAAAAAAAAACGTTTGATGGAGTGTCATTTATAAAAGGCCGAATTATATTGTTGGTTCATAATGTTTACACAGGTTGCACGCTTGGTCCTTAATGTTTGAAATGTGTGCAATTAGTACTTAAGATTTTAAAAAACGTGCACTATTGGTCCTTATGGTGATTTTTGATTCCTAAGGCAAAAATAAAAAAAGAGAGCTTGTTTAATTTGGCACAAAAATGAAAATGTGGGTTTTAAAGTGGTACATTTAAAAGTGTAGGGTTAGTTTGTTGCAGTCATAAAATTATAGATTTTTCTTTTTTGGACTTTCCCCAAAATAATAATAAAGAAAGAAAATAAAATATAATAATAAAACAAGAAAATGATGGGTTGTAATTTACTTCTATTAAGTATTCAAACGATTGCAATGTCACCCCTAAGTCCTAACTATAATTGTAACGAGGGTATTGAGATCAATTTAGTATGGGTCCAACCAAAAAAAAAGTTGTTAACTAACAAAAAAATAGTAATGGATGTACAAATTATTAATTATGAAAATTTAAGGGAGGAAACTGTTACATTTTAAACGAAAGAGGATTTTGTAACTATAAAAGCACAATTTTTTAAAAGTAAAATTACATTTTAAACCCCCTAATTTATGGGTGTAACAAATTAAACAATATAATTTTAAAAGTAGCAAATTAAACCATTACTTTTTTAAATAAAAATAAAAATGAATTAAACCCTATTATTTTAAAATTAAATAAATTAAATTTAGCAAAACAAAAAAATTAAAACATAAAATTTCAAAAATTAACAAATTAAACCTCAACTCATTTAAGTGGAATGACGTTTTATTTAGGCTGTAATATAGAACAAAAATTTAATTCGTTTATTTTGAAACTACATAATTAAATTTTTATTTTTAAAATTACCTGATTTAACTTGTTATATATAATAAATATTAAGTTTTGTCTAAATTTCTTGAATTTTTTTTTTTTAAATTGAATTTTAGTAGAAGTAGATTGAAAAATAGTTAGTAAAAAAAAAAAAAAAACCCAAATCACTCTGAGGAATGCATCCTATTTTTTAGGAACCGAATTGTACTAACCCTATATTTAAGGAACTAAAATTGAACCAACCTTATATTTAAGGGATCAAAATCAAAGTGACCCTAAAACACGTTTCTCAAATTTCCAAAAGTCGTATTGTTGGTATATGAGAAAAGGAAAAGTGCTAGCAAAACTATATATATATAAATTGAGGTTTACTGGGTTTTTTTTCTTTTTTTACTAGTCGTGTTGGCATAGATTCTCTCTATTTTTCTTTTCTTTCTTTTTTTCTTGAACACAAAATCACAATTAGAAACAATGTTGTTAACATTAAGGTGCAATGTATCGATAGCACGTCCAAAGCAACTAAAAAAATATCTAGAAATGTGCTTTGAGCGTAAGAAAACCATTATCAAGAATAATATTCCTAATTTGAAATAGACCTAATCATTCTCCAAACCAATAGTTATATGTAACTATTAAATGAGTGAGTCGTGTTATTAAAATTACATATAAATATTCTAATAAATTATCATCTAACATTATGAGAAAAAGTGTGTCATTCCAAATAATACGTTTAATGTAACGAGATACCTCTGGAAGGAGGTGGTATCTTATGTGACGTCTTACATATAACATTTTTCTCACATACGGGTGAGTCTCACACTTATGGTATTCACCTTTATATGAGAGGAAGTTGCATGCAACATGTTACATAAAATTCTTTTTCCTCCTAACCCATGCAAGCATTGGCAAACCCATGATTATTTCATAAATTGTTTTCGTTGATAAAGATTATTTCATACATTTAAGCCTTTGTAAAAGAGGAATAAAAATGTTATTATTGATATAATATTATTAGTGGAAGGAAGCCACCCTTGACATTTGAATAGGTTGGGCGCTTCACCAATCACCATCTACCTCACAAGATATCTACTTCTCTCAAGACTCCACAAGCGTTGTCATTGGTGCATTGGCGTCAGCTTGTTGCCAACTAAGGTGGTTGGATGCTGGTGTGGTGACCTGTGGATTGTGTCAAGGTGAATAGGTGATTAGTTAATAGTTACGGGGATTACCCTTGTTTGGTTACAAGACTTGATGAAACTAATATGAGAATGAGAATAAGATATCTTTGTCTTGCTTTTATTTACACTTTAATCCATTTTTTTAAGGGAAAATACACTTTACCACCCTAACTATCACCCATTTTTCACTTCACCCCATAAACTTTAAAAAGGTATTATACTAATTATTAGTTTTAATCAATTATATAAACCCCAAAATGCCCTTCCCCACTTAACCAAAATCCTATTCACAGTTTCCAAAATAAATAAACCCAATAACCATCTTCTCCGAAAGTCCATGCTGGGTCATCCGGGTTCGCCGTTCCTCCAAAAAGCTTCAAAATCCACGGGTCGGACCCGTCGTTCCGAAGCCCCGACAAAACGCAGGTGCAAATGGCTCTAAAATGTCCTGTTTTGCCACCATATCGCCTGGAAAATCAAGCCCAAGCCTTGCCAACCCGCTTGGCGCAAGTGGGTCTTGTTCTTCCAAGTGGGTTTTCAACGAAAATCCGAAATTCGACGGGATTCATCAAAGGCTGGACAGAAATTTGAGAAAGAAAGCCAATTTTCAGAGCAAGAAGATGAACAAGAACAAGAAGAAGTAGAAGAAGAAGAAGATGAAAAAGAAGTGGTAGCTAAGGTCTTCGTGTCTAATCATGTTCACCACATGCTGAAAATTAATTCCCACTTTTGTTTCATTCCGATTAAAAACCCAACAATTAAATAAAAAACCATTAACCTCTCATCTTTATCTCATCAATTTTACTTACAATTAAATAAAAAACCATTAACCAACAACACCAGAAGGTACTACTTCTACAACCACCACCGCCACGTCACCGAGATCCGTTCAATCACCAGGGCTAGAAGCTTCTTCTGGTAATCAATCCAGATCGATCGTTAAGCAAACCAAGTATCGGGGTGCTCGAAGCCGAAGTGGAAAATGGGTATCCGAGATACGCGAGCCAAAGATGGCAGCTGCAGCTTACGACGTCGCTTCGTTGGCTTTAAAGGGTAACTGTGAAGTGGGTGTTTATGGTGGATTTTGGTTAAAAGGGGATAAGGGTATTTCGGAGTTTAGTTAAAAATTGGTTAAAAGGGCAAAAGGGCATTTCGGGGTTTATGAAAAAATAAAATTGGTAAAGCTGAACTGTGGGCCCTACTTTCACGTGTTGCGCTTTTCCGTCTATTTTAACTCGATTTTGGACAGGGGGTAACGGACGTGCATGAAAGGGGGTCATTGATACTTTTTAAAGTTTAGGGGGTGAAGTGAAAAAGAGGTGATAGTTGAGGTGGTAAAGTGTAATTTACCTTGATTATACTAATTATTAGCAATTATACTAATATTTATGAAAAATTGTAAAAGTACTAGGTTTTTATTATTTTTATAAATTTGCAACTATTAATACTATTTTAATCATCACAACTTTAACCTATCTAATCCCGGTAGGTCCTTTAATGGTTAGGTTTTTAAAACCAGCTTGTTACTTTTAGAATAAATCCCTATGCAGAACTAGGCAACGGTAGGTCCTCCAGAAGAATAAATTAAGCTGGATCTTTTTTCTAATGACTAAATTTTTTAATTAAAAAAATCTATCCATGTACAAATTTATAAATAGAAAAAGAAAAAAGAAGCTCAAAACGGGCGGGGGCGGGGAAGGGGGGAAATAAAGAGAAGTTGCAAACGAATGCTGCCAATAAACCATTCGATAAGAAATGAATAAAAAGAACGGATACAGCTGATTGCCCCTAAGATGGGATGCTATAACAATGAAGAAGTGGAACTAGTATGTATAGCACTACATCATCTTATCAAAGGTTTAGTCTTGCGTAGGTGGCCCATACTATTGACAAGATCTTTGCGTGTGCAAACAGGAAACATATTGATGTTCTTGAGGACATGCAACCGCCATAAAACATATGGGAAGCTTAGTTGATCCCGAGAAGTGAAACGGACAACCTCATTAAACCATAGGCACATGAACAAATTAGTCAATGGTGTATGCTCCCTCACGATGACAGAAGCTTCAGCTAGAGCTGTACAAGACAATAATTTAAGAAGTGAGTACATAAACTTAATTATCTATCAAATTTCTACAGTCCAAATTTTGGTTAATGCAAGAGATCTCTGCAATTACAGGTTGATCCCAAGCATTCAGAACATTGTATCAGGTTGATCCCAGACAAAGTTCATGTCTTAGTGTAGGCACCCATGCATGAGTTCAAAATTGTCTTTCATTATATCTCAGATTATATGGAAAGGGAAAAAAGGGTAGAGCCAACAAGACCAATAAACCTTCAAAAGTTTTCTATAAAACTAATAGTATGCCCATATGATGCAAGGATTAATTAAAACTTCATATACAAACTTACAAAGTAAAGAAAAAATCACAAATATCACCAAAATCAAAAAATAATATAATTAATTAAAGTTTAAAAAAAAAAATGCTTAAGTTATATAACAAAAGCTAATCATTTAAAAAAAAAAAATCAAAACTAAAAATCATGGTATTTGCTTGTTCTAAGCTTTTTTGTGCTAGAGTAGTGACTGTGTGCGAGTCCTAGTCCGAGAGCCGTCTGCGTTGGTAAGCGTAAGGCCGTTGGTAAGCCCGTGTTAGCCGAGGGTAGGCGTTTTAGGGTGTTCCAGGCAGTGTTCCAGTAGAGCCTCAAATGACGAAAGAAAGTCTCACAATCCCTACAATAGCCCAGAAATCCTTAGAATTGATAAGTTTAAAAATGAATAACCTTAGAAGTTCTAGCTCTAGATCTCAGATGTCCTCCATGAGTGATAATACAGTTAATAAAGAAGAAGTTAGCTTAACAAATGTTAGTCCAGAGAATAATTGGCAGAATTGGAAGTTACCTTTAGTTCCACAAAATAAAATTTACAAGAAAACAACTTTCTCAAAACTTTCATTTCTCTCAGATTACACAATTAAAACTGTAGAAAGAACTTTCTCTTTAAAACAAAGTTTTGAAACAATTCAATTATTAAGCCGTCAAGAAATAGACAAGAATATAGACAACTTTTCATTTATCCATATTGGTTTAGTTCAAGTTGCCGTCAAACCTCTAACAAGACAAGGATTAAATACAAGTGTTTTTCTAGGATTAAGAGATGGTAGATTTAAGATTTATCAAGATGCTTTATTAGGAATGGTAGAATCTTCTCTTTACAAAGGTCCAATTTATTTTGATTGTTATCCAAATTTTGCTGTATCTTTAAAAGATAAAACTGTGTTAAAAACTTTAGAATTAGATATAGAAACTTCAGGTTATAATATGTATGAAGGTGCACAACCTTTAGTAATTGTTTATAGAATATATTACAAGCTGATGAAAACTACTTTAGAACCTCAAGCTTTGATGGAAAGTCCGAAAGGTAAAACTTTATTATTACAAGCTAATACAAGTGATTCCCATGTTAAAGTCCCCACACAAATTGAATGGAAAGATGTAAAATTACCCAATAAATGGTTACTAAAAAATGTTACTGAATCAATTCCTGTTCAAAATACTTTAGAAGATGATTTAGATTATATAGATCAACGTCCAGATGGTACTGTTAGTATAAATTTCCAACCCTATAGAAAATCTACAAGTTGCTGTTCTGCTAGATATAGCAATCCCTACATAGAAAAAATAGTTTCTCCACCAAGATGTAATTTTAGTAGACTTAAATTACAAGAAAATTCAAGAGTAGATGATGATTTAAGACATAGCGTAGATAGATTAGATAATTTAAGATTTGCTGAAGTAGAAGATAGATCACAAAAATTAGATTTAGACAAAATTAGGAAATCAAGTAATAACTCAAATTATACAAATCCAAATTTAGATGGAATAATTAAAGGTAATGTAATAAATACCCCTTTTTACTCCACGTCATCACAAGTTCCCCTCTCTTTTCACTCCACGTACTCTCAATCTCCTCAACAAAGACCAAATTCCCCTACAAATTCTGATATGGGATTCTTTCCACCTAATATGTATGACCCACAAATTAATATGATTAGAAAACCTTTTGTATTAAACAAAGAAAAATTAAGACAAGATTTTAATTCCCCAAAATATGAAAATAGAAGAAAAGAATTTTTTGCAACTTTTTCAGAATTCTTAAGAAGTTATATAAGAGACAAGTATTATGAGTTTATGAATGATATACAAACTGAAGTTAATTTCTTTGCATGGTTTGATCACTATTATAAGCCAAAACTTTTAGCCGGTAGAAACACAAACACCAATAATCCTCTCCTACAAAAAGAAGTCATAAAAAATTCCTTGCCTTCATCCAAACTTCCATCCACCGACAATGCAAG
>OU015762.1:19912810-19954226 GCA_907173295.1 Fagus sylvatica | reverse complement strand
AAGAAATTTTACCAACAAATTTAATTACTTTCAGGCAAAAAAAAAAATCATTATTAAAAGTCTCTTAACGTCCTAATACAAGTCAATGGGCCTTCTAGGCCACAATTGCATCCAAAAGAAGAAGAAGTAAAAAAAAAAAAGTGCCCATTACCTACTGGACCCTGATGCAAAATCATATTGGTTGTGTTGGGTCTAGATAGTCCACTATCCACCTATTAAACTTAAAAATAATTAGATATGAGATATTGACCATGTAACCAAAATCAAAATACAAGAGCTTAAAAGTTAACAAATTTGTAAGACAAAGTCATCACTTAAATAATGCGACATGATTCTTAGAAATTTCTTTTGTTATTATTTCCTTAACGAATAACTAATCAAAGCATCGTTTAGGCCCTGCAATCTTACATCACTCAGGTTGAGCTAAAAAGTCCTGAACTCAGATGGGCTTGTAATTGACCTGCGCAAGTGCGCAGGCAACTTATTTTACAAAATTGAGCTTCAACTCAGACCAGACCCAAAAAAAAGGAACATGGTTCACCAATTTGATGTCATACTTTTGATGCTAACCCTTATCATCTAATGAGTAATGAGCACTAATGTAGGATTTTATTTCCTTATTTAGTTTGGACACAATTTGGTCTTATAAGTTGCTACGCATGATGGGTACAAATTTGTTTTTATAGTTTCTAGGTGTTCTCATTCATGTGATATTTTTCTCATGTCACCTGGGTCTGTAAAATGAATAAAATTCAACCCAATTCCTCATTCAGATAGCATATAATGCAAAATGATTATGAATTACTAACGTGAAATAATCGGCTATGTACAAAAGGAATAATGGAATGGGGTCTTCTAACTTTGCTTATCATAAATAATTTTTATTATTTTGAAACACACTTTTTGAAATCTGTTTCAATCCTTTTTTAATTATATTATAGACAGAATTTAGTTACAAACTAGTTTGTAGTCCAAGGCTAAGGCTACAAACCAACTATGTGGCAACTCATAAGATCGTCCACATGTACTTTTAGTCACATGATCTATTCAATAAGTCATGTGACTTGTTTAAATAATACATGTGGATGGTTTTATGAGTTGTCACATAGTTAGTTTGTAGCCCTGTGCTACAAACTGGTTTGTAACTAAACTTTGTCTTTATATTATTATGTGATCATTAAGCGAATCAAAGGATAAGATCAGTTAATAACTAATCTTTGGTTGGTAACAAATTTTCCACATAGTTTGTAAGCCAATTGTAAATTGTGATTCTCTTTGGTTATAAAAGTCTCCCTTTCTTAGTATCAGGCCAAAAGGAATAAATAAATTTAGTAAAAGGAGAGAAAAAGCTTTTATCGACACAACGATGGCACGAGAAGAGGATGTAGACATATTTTTTAAATAAAAAAACTTGTTCACCTCCTCTCCTTGGAGCTATTGTTGTGTATAATAAAAATGGTATTAGTGATGAGTCCATGTGAAAATAATGTTTTAATCCCAATCTATTTCTTTTGTAAGTTGTGAATTTTTTTTTCTTTTTTTCTTAGCAATACTCAATTTTTGTTTTTAATATATAAATTATTGAGAATGACATGATAATTAAGTGGATTAAGATCTTCTATAGTTTTTAGGATAATTTGCTACGGAGTTCTTAAAATTACATCTATCCATTTGTGTGAGAATGAGTGGATTTTTAATACAATGTTAATAGATCCATAACATAAGCCACTAGAGCTAAGGTAAGTTTTTCATTATTTACTTTGTGATACCCCTACTCCTATAAATGTTCCTAATCTTGAACATATTTTTTCATAGAACAAGTCTCATTTTTCATTGATCAAACACAATGGTGATGTGGCTTGGAAAGCAATGAAATCGTTTCCTCAAAGAGGGTGATTCTCCATAGAAGGATAAGCTTGGTTACTCTTCTAACAACTCTAGAATATCTAAATTAGTTATAGAGCAAATGCATTTTTTTCCCCTTTATTTATGGAGTACGTTTCAATCTCCCTCTTTATCTATTAAACTAAGCAATGTTCCCCTTTATCTATTGGAAATGTGCAACTTACCCCAATTGTCTATTTTTTCTGTTAAATTCTAACAGCACTTTTCCTTTTCTCATATACCAACAATACAACTTTTGGAAATTTGAGAAACGTGTTTTAAGGTCACTTTGATTTTGATCCCTTAAATATAAGGTTGGTTCAATTTTAGTTCCTTATATATAGGGTTAGTACAATTCGGTTCCTAAAAAATAGGATGCATTACTCAGAGTGATTTGGGTTATTTTTTTATTTTTTTTTTCTAACCATTTTCAATCTAGTTCTACTAAAATTCAATTTAAAAAAAAAAAATTCAAGAAATTTAGACAAAACTTAATATTTATTATATATAACAAGTTAAATCAGGTAATTTTAAAAATAAAAATTTAATTATGTAGTTTCAAAATAAACGAATTAAATTTTTGTTCTATATTACAGCCTAAATAAAACGTCATTCCACTTAAATGAGTTGAGGTTTAATTTGTTAATTTTTGAAATTTTATGTTTTAATTTTTTTGTTTTGCTAAATTTAATTTATTTAATTTTAAAATAATAGGGTTTAATTCATTTTTATTTTTATTTAAAAAAGTAATGGTTTAATTTGCTACTTTTAAAATTATATTGTTTAATTTGTTACACCCATAAATTAGGGGGTTTAAAATGTAATTTTACTTTTAAAAAATTGTGCTTTTATAGTTACAAAATCCTCTTTCGTTTAAAATGTAACAGTTTCCTCCCTTAAATTTTCATAATTAATAATTTGTACATCCATTACTATTTTTTTGTTAGTTAACAGCTTTTTTTTTGTTGGACCCATAGTAAATTGATCTCAATACCCTCGTTACAATTATAGTTAGGACTTAGGGGTGACATTGCAATCGTTTGAATACTTAATAGAAGTAAATTACAACCCATCATTTTCTTGTTTTATTATTATATTTTTTTTTTCTTTCTTTATTATTATTTTGGGGAAAGTCCAAAAAAGAAAAATCTATGATTTTATGACTGCAACAAACTAACCCTACACTTTTAAATGTACCACTTTAAAACCCACATTTTCATTTTTGTGCCAAATTAAACAAGCTCTCTTTTTTATTTTTTCCTTAGGAATCAAAAATCACCATAAGGACCAATAGTGCACGTTTTTAAAATCTTAAGTACTAATTGCACACATTTCAAACATTAAGGACCAAGCGTACAACCTGTGTAAACATTAGAAACCAACCATGTAATTCGGCCTTTTATAAATGACACTCCATCAAACGTTTTTTTTTGCTGAATAATGGCACTCCCCCAAACGTTGTATAAATGAGACTCCCTCAAATTTTTTTTTTAATGAATAATGACGCTCCCCCAATCGTTTGTATAAATAACACTTCCTCTTAACATTATTGGAGACTTGAAGTAACATTATTTTCACTAAATTCCATCACTAACACCACATTTATTATGTACCAATCACAAAAAATCATGTCAGCAATTGTATAAAAAAATAGTGAGAATTTTTGTATCCTAAACTTATTGTTCCTTAATTTAAAAAATATATATATATATATATATATTATATATATATATATATATATATATATATATATATATATATATATTCTTGGAACCCTTTTCGATTGTGTGAATCTCACAAATAGCTCGATAATTTTGGGTTATCTAATCTAATTCTAATACTATTAAGAGGATTCATGCCCTCATGTCCACTTTAATGTACTGTAAAAAATATCTCTCATATCTTCCAATTTTCCTACTTTAATCACTGACTTCAAATAATAATGTGTGTTAGCAAAAAGGGTATAATAGTTGCATCCGTATATATTTAAACTAGACAATAACCCGTGCGATGCACGTGATTTTTCTAAAATATTAAATTTATTTATTTATAATTAATTTTTTCTATGAATTTGCATTTTTTTCATTTCTATTTTTTTTAAATCATAATTTAAACCATTCAAATTTTTTTTTTTTAGCATGAAATTGGAAGGAATGACATGTTTTGTACCATATATAATTTTTTTATTGGTAATGCATATTTTTATTTTAATAATGTAAATTACTAATTAATTTAAACCCCATTGTATTAATAGGTGGTAGTCTTTCATGACAATTTATTTTTGCTAAACATATGAATTTATTGCTTGCCCTTAATTGTAGAGCTTAAGCATCGTTCTTTTGACGCTTTGTCCTTTCTGTGGTGGTATCTCCTCCATTGTTTTGCTGGATATGTCCTGATGAATCTTTATGAGTAGTATAGCCTTTGTTTCCTTTGTTTTTTTGGGCTGCAGTGTAATAATCTTCAGTATACTCAATTTGTAAGACATGGTTGTCTTCTTGCATCATTTTAGTATTATGTTAATTTTTTTGACTTTATAATTGTTATTAATTTTGTTTACCCGATATATATGCACAATTAGTTTGGTATTGTACCTTTTTTTTTTCCTGTTATTTCTTCTTCTGATTCATAGACCTTTGTGGCTATGTAATTTTGAAGCCCATTGTCGCTATTATATTCATTAAGTTGTATTTCGAAGACATAATTTCTCCCTTCCAGCTTCTTTAATTCTTGTGGGATCTCTTTGTCATCGATTCCTGCATCATTATTGACTTCATATTAATTTTTTAGAAATAATTATAAATAATTTGACACGTTTTTTTTCCAATTTTTTTAATTTATTTATAATAAATTTAATCTACCTCTGCATGTGTTTCAGCAATCTCTTTTGCAGTTTTATGCACAATTTTCTTTGCTTCATTGTCAAATAGAACGAAAGTTGTAGTTCCTGTTTTGTCTGAGACTTGAACTTGTAGTCTGTACCTGCATAACAATAATTTTAATAATCATATAATATCTTTTATCGCTTTAGTTTCCTTTAGTTTTCATATATTTTTATCCCAAACGACGTAATTCACAATATCATTGTTACTCACCTTGGTATAGGGTATTTTCGTTCTAATTCACATTTTGGACACCAAAATGTTCCATCTTTGGGCCATACTTTTTTGTTACATAAAAAACATGAAGGGTACTGCCATCCAAATGAGCCATCAACGTTTTCAATTCATTGCAGCACATATGAATTCAAGTTCCTGTATTTCAACATAAAATGAAGTTTAAATAATTTTTCCTTTTTAATTCTCTATTTTATTATTTTATTATTTTTTTATTTACTAAAATTGAAAGGAATTTTATTACCTCACTATTTGATTCCCATGTAATTGATTTGATCTCGGCAATTGTTTTCTTGTTTGATGTAGTAAGTTGCTTTAGGAGCTCCTTACTTTTCTTTTGTGTTATTATTTCCTCGACATGTACATCTGGTTGTCTACATATTGACGTAAGTTTTTTTAGTGTATCAAATGTATTATGAAAATATACTAAAATATTTATATTTGTGAATTGAAGTTATCAATATGAAGTATCTACCTTTGTAATAATTCATCAACTTCTGGTATCTCAAGATTGATATACACCTTAGTCGCACTTGTTGAAGATAATGAATATTGACCTAGTATTCATAGTTAATTTTTCTTTAAAAGAAATCAATATAACATAAAATCATAAAATAATTTATTTTATATGTTGTATATAAATACCTCCGAATGTCTTGATAGTTGTTGAGGTGACAATTATGATGAATGGCCCTAGATTATTCTTGTAGAATTCATCATCAATTTGTGTTGTAGTTGAATTCCACAGTGTAACTATTAGGAGCTATGGAATAGAAATATTATGAATTAAATTGGAAAACAAATAAACATAACTAAGGAAATATACCTGTTGTAGTGTGAGAACCAAATTTGAAATTAGCAGATTGTTTTTTTTAGCACCTTGCGTCTGATCACTGATGATTGTGTCTGTAATAGCAGCCTTTTTATAGTTGTGAGTAAAAACTAAACTGATGGGTTAGAAAGCGAAGAGACAAAGTTCTTTTGCTTGTAATTTTCATGATTGGATTTTTTTATTTTTTTTGGACAAAAAATTTAGGATTTTTTTTTTGACAAAAAATTTAGGATTTTCTTTTTTCTTTTTTCTTTTTTGTAATTTCGATATATCCAAGTTAAATGGAGGGGTATTTGGAATTTTGGAATGTGATATATTCAAATTAAACTACATTATTATGGGGGGGATTTCATTTTGGAAAGATTGAATAATATTCTATTTGTAAATTTTTTTTTGGCCGGTCTTAGATCATAGATTGAATATATTCCTTATTGAACACATTAATGAATTTCAAAATAAATATATTTCTTATTGATTAAATGGTGAAAACGTGCAAATTAATGACCTATAATTTAATTTAATTTTGTTTTTCCTTTATGGACGGTTTAAGAATGTACAATAAATACTTTCCTTCGTGACTTTGAATCCCATTTTATTTTATTTATTTTTTTGGACGGTTTTAGAATGCAGAATAGATATTTTCCTTTTTGAAAAACTTAATTAATTTTCAAAACGGCGTTGTTTTGGAAATATTGACTTATATTTGTAGTAGTTTTTATCTTTTAGAGTTCAGCCGTATTTATTTATTTATTTTTTGGGCGGTTTAAGAATGTGCAATAAATACTTTCCTTCGTGACTTTGAATGCCATCTTATTTAATTTTTTTTGGACGGTTTTAGAATGCAGAAAATATATTTTCCTTTTTTGTAAAAATTAATTAAGTTCCAAACCAGCATTGTTTTGGATATTGACTTAAATTTGATCTATTAATGGTGAAGACGTGCAAATTAATTAGCTATAATTTAATTTAATTTTGTTTTTCCTTTTTGAACGGTTTAAGAATGTACAATAAATACTTTCCTTCGTGACTTTGAATGCCATTTTATTTTATTTTTAAAATTTTTTTGGACGGTTCTAGAATGCAGAATAGATATTTTCCTTTTTGAAAAAATTAAGTAATTTCCAAAACGGCGTCGTTTTGGAAATATTGACTTTGTAGTAGTTTTAATCTTTTAATTAGAAAGATATTATAGGTATCAAATTAACGTATATGAATTAATGTGCTACTTAGAAATAGTTAATGTCTAAAAATAAATGTATTTATACCTGTATTTATATAAAAAAAAATTATTTCCTTTTTATATCTAACGTTTTTTGAGAAATTTTTTTTTCTTGTTTTGGACTTTTGAAGCAAATGGAACGTCATATTCTTTCACACAGTAAGAAAGAGAGGAATTTAAGGAGCAAATTAATTTGACAAATTAATGCTAACATTTAAATCCCTATTAAGTTAATTCATGAGTAATTTAAGAACGTCATAAAGTATTTCGTAATAATTATAGAATATTGACAGGTGACAATTACTTTACCAATAAAATTCTGGCACGTGGTGTTGTTTGTCCAAGTAGGATGACACGTATTGATCTGAAGACATTGCCATATATGCCACATGGCAGATAATTGGCAATGTCTTTTGGTTTCATATATATATAGATATAGATGTCCACTTTAATGCACAGACTAAAATACCATCACACATTAACATTAGAAAACTTGAAATAATTGGGGCAAATAAGGAAAATATTAATTTTTCAAAATCCTAAAATTTAGGCTTCATTTTAAAATGAACCCAAAATTTAGCACCACTTGAATTAAAAAAAAAAAAAAAAAAATACTCACATTCACCATAATTGAAAATTCCTTCTTCTTTTTTCCCCTCATTTGAATTCAAATAACTCTTATAGTTCAAAAAAATGATAGCAATTTTATTAAGAAATATCATTTAGAACATAATTCGTAATGCAAACAGGGTAATCTTCCAACCACACCTACATAGAAAGTGAGGACGCAGCCTCTGTAGCTAAGGCATGTGCTGCCTTGTTACAAATCTTTTTGGAAAAAACAAAACTTAGCATGTTAAAGCAAAGGGCCCACGAACAAATATCCTCCACTAGGACTCCAATTGGTGCCAAGCAAGGCAGACCAGCTTGAAGCAGATTACATGACTCCAGATTATCCATCTCCACCACTAACCTTCTAAATCCCACATCAAAAGCAAATTGAACTGCCTTCAACACAGCTCGCACATGTGACTGTAACAAATCACCACAAGCTTGAAAAGAGTCTTCCAATACTGCCATAACTATCCCTCCTGTGTCTCGAATAAGTAGGCCCACTCCAACTTTAGCGGCATTAAGAGAAAAACAGCATGCCAGATTCAATTTAACAGCACCCGATGGAGGTTTTTGCCACCTAGATGAACCTCCAAGTCTTGCCGTATCCCCCAAAACTTTTGAATTGGCCTCCAAGAAATCCAGAGCAATACATGTCGCCTCTTGACAGATAGCATCAACCACCGGTATCTTTCCCTCCCAACATGTTTCATTCCTTGCTTTCCATAAAGCCCAGGCCGTAGTAAAAGCTATCTCAAGTGCTGGTGATGGTAACTCTAAAATAAGAGTACCAATAAAATCTTTAAGGCTCCGTTTGTTTCGGCTGAAAACGTTTTCC
This sequence comes from Fagus sylvatica, assembly GCA_907173295.1. NCBI lineage: Eukaryota > Viridiplantae > Streptophyta > Magnoliopsida > Fagales > Fagaceae > Fagus > Fagus sylvatica. The sequence goes on along the minus strand of OU015762.1, from coordinate 19,945,725 downwards.
GTAAAACGTTTTCAGCATTTGCAGGCGTTTGTTGCAACGTAAAACAAAAGTCAAACTGAAAATCTTTTCTTTTGACCGTAAAATCGCGAAGGAAAAAACGAAAAACGGTTTACGGAAAAAATTTCCGTAAACCATTTTCCAAAACAAAACACGCGAGGAGCTCAAGCTCTCGACCTCCCTCTCTGCACTCAAGCTCTCGACCTCCCTCTCTGCTCTCTGCTCTCTGCCGTCCCGCCGTCCCGAGCCACTCTCTGCTCTCTGCTCTCTGCCCTCTGCCGTCCCGCCGTCCCGAGCCACTGCTCTCTCTGCTCTCTGCCGTCCCGCCGTCCCGAGCCACCCCCAGCCACCTCGCCGTCCCGAGCCACCCCCAGCCACCCCGCCGTCCCGAGCCACCCCCAGCCTCCCCTCCCTGCACCGATCTACTTCTCCCACGGTAAACGCCCACCCCTCCGATCTCCATCTCTCACGGATCGGATCAGATCTGATCAAGATCAGATCTTGATCTGATCAGATTGATTGATCTGAATCAGATCTGATATATTTTTTTTATATATATATATATTTGGGAATTGTTGATTTTTTTTTTGGCTGAGTATGAGTTTTAATTTTGTGTATTGATTGGTTTTGGGTTTATATTTTGATCATTGTGGCTTGTATTCAATTTCGTATATAGTGCTAAGCTCTATGATTGTGATGTTGTTTTCGGGTTAGGTTCACAATCTCACCTTATGTTGTCCGGAAATATTTAGAATTTGCTTGGTTCTTTGTTATTGGTTCTGATCAGTTGGTAAAGTATCTGAATGCTAAAAGGGCATTTATTAGAAAATTAGTTAACTATCAACTATGTGATCAGTTCATTGTATTTTTTGTCTGTATGTTGTGTTGAGAGTTAAAAGTTTTGGGGTTTGTATGGTTCTGCATTGTTTCTATTCTGGAGGGAGGAAAGGTCTGAGATAGCTTCCCAACTTAAGGAGATTGCTATAGCTTTCAAGAATCAAGGGCCAGTTGATGCCAATGAACTTTATGAAGCGGTAATGAGCACTGAAGGTTTTGCTGAAGAGATGCTTGCTTCAGCTTTCGATTATATGGTTCAATGGTTATGTATTTATGAACTATGTTTAGTATTTTGATTATGTATTAAAAATTGGATAAGTAGTGTTATGGTTATATATGTTATGGGAATGGTTATGAACTATAACGCATTGGATGGTGTCCATTGTTTGTTATTATGTTTATTTATCATATGAAAAAACTTGTATTAGTTTCACAATATTGTGATGGATGAGTGTTTACATTTCTAAAATAAATACTTTCTTATTTTAGGTTTTTAAAAAAAAAAAAATTCATTTTACGTCCCACCAAACACCGTAAAATATTTTCCGAACCATTTTCCAGAATGCAAACAAACACCGGAAAAACAAATATTTTCCAGGAAATCATTTGCATTTACAAACATTTTACGGTGGAGAATATTTTACGTCGAAACAAACGGAGCCTAAAGTGCAAACACAAGCTATATTGAGAGGAGATAGCCACAGAACTTGACTTCCACACCTTCTGAGCAAACTCACACCCCCACAACACATGATCACAAGTTTCTGGTTCCTCTGCACACCATAAACAAGAATAAGAATGGGAAATACCTTTCTCAAATAATTTCATCCGAGTGGGAAGAATATCATGGCAAGCCTTCCACACGAATAGTTTGACTTTTGGAGGAACTTTCACAGCCCAAATAGATGACCAAATGGAGTGAACTGAGGACTTGGATGATGTTGCAGCTTCCTGACTGTTGTGGAGTGATAACTGCAAGTGATACGCACTCTTGACTGAAAACACTCCACGTTTTGTACCAGTCCAAATGAGAGAGTCAGGTGGTCTCCGGACACTCAAAGGAATACAAATGATAAGGTCCACATCTCTAGGACAGAAGATTTCATGTAGAAGTTGAACTTTCCAAGTCATAGAGTCCTGATTGATTAGTTGGTCCACAGTAGCAAATTCATCCAACACATTTACCAGACTGATAACTCTGAATGATGTAGAGCTTGGCAACCATTGATCTTTCCAAATCCGAATATGCTCCCTAGTCCCTACTCTCCACCTCAAGCCCTGACCCAGCACCTCCTTAGATTCACATATACTTTTCCATATGAACGAAGCATTATGTGGTATAGTAGCTGCTAAAAATGAAGTATGTGGAAAATATTTGGCTTTAAGCACACGGAATACCAGTGAAGAGGGATTGTGCAGCAATCTCTATCCTTTCCGAGCCAGAAGTGCTTTATTGAACAATTGCAAATCTCGAAAACCAATCCCACCATCTTGCTTTGAGCGAGCCAACCTATCCTTATTCATCCAGTGAATTTTCCGATTCCCATTCTATTGATCCCACCAAAATCTATTGGCCATTGAAGTGATGTCTGCACACAACCCAACTAGAAATCGGAAACAGCTCATCGCATACGTGGGAATGGCTTGGATAACAGCTTTAATGAGGACTTCTCTGCTAGCCTGTGAAAGAAGCTTCTCCTTCCACCCTTGAAGACGCTTCCAAACTCGATCTTTAATTTCATTAAATGCCTTTTTCTTTGCTCTACCAATAATTGGGGGTAAACCCAAGTATTTCTCAAACTTGGTTGTCACAGAGGTACCAAAGAAATCAGAAATGGCAGACCGCAAATCTAATGAAGTGTTGTGACTGAAAAATAGTGCATTTTTTCACAATTAACTATTTGGCTTGAAGCTTTCTCATATAATGACAAAATATTCTGAAGAGCTTCACATTCAAATAGGTTAGCCCTGCAAAAAATAATGCTATCATCTGCAAAGAATAAATGAGAAATGCGAGGGCCTCCTCTGCAAATGGACACACCCCTGATCAGATTATCTCTCTCAGCTTTTCTCATCAACGCCGATAACCCTTCAGCACATAGTAGAAAAAGGTATGGGGACAACGGATCCCCTTGCCTTAGACCACGCCCTGGTTTTACATATCCTTTCGGGTCCCCATTAACCATGACAGAATAGGAAACAGATGTGACACAAGTCATAATTAAATCAACCCACTGCACGGAGATAATCCCATTCCACCCTATCATAAGCTTTACTCATGTCTAGCTTTGCCGCCATCTGAGCATTATTACCCCCTCTAAGATTCTTGAGGTGATGAAGTGTTTCAAATGCAATAATTACATTATCAGTAATCATTCTTCCAGGGACAAAAGCACTCTGGCTATTGGAAATAACTCTGGGAAGCACCTTCTTCATTCTGTTGACCAATACTTTGGAAATAATTTTGTAAATGACATTACAAAGACTTATAGAACGAAATTGGGTTATGTATTCTGGGGCTTTCACCTTTGGAATCAAGACAATATGAGTAAAATTAATACTACCAAGCATATTTCCAGAATTGAGAAAATCTAAAATAGCAGTAGAAACATCATCACCCACAATATGCCAAAATTTTTGGAAAAAAAGTGCAATCATACCATCAGGCCCAGGCGCTTTTGATGGGTGCATTTGAAAGAAAGCGTGCTTCACTTCGTCCTGAGAAAAAGGCCGTAATAAATCTTCATTCATATCCAGAGTAACCACCGAATCCATTTGTTGCACCACCTCCTCCACTGCCGAAGGTTGGGAAGAGACAAATAAAGCAGTAAAATAATCCACAACAATCTACTCCACCTCTTGCATGTTAGTCGTCCATATGTCTTCTCTATCCCGAATTCCCATAACCGTATTGGTCCTCTTTCGTTGAGCAGCACATTCATGAAAGAACCTTGTATTTTGATCACCATCTTTCAACCAATTCACTCTTGATCTCTGCCTCCATACAACCTCCTCCTTTGCCAACATAGTATTTAACTCCTTGCGAAGAGTATTAACTCCGTGAGAGTCATACAACTCCATAGGCTGGCTTTCCATTTCCATAAGCTGATTCTTCTTCGTGGCAATCAACTTAGGTGTGATGCGAACTTGTGATTGACTCCATTGGAGAAGACTAACCCGGCATTGTTTAATTTTCTGAGCTAACTTGAACATATCCGTCCCATTCTGTACAACCTGCCATGCATCATTAATAGTTTGTTCACACCCATCCTCCCTAAGCCATGCGTGCTCAAACCTAAACAACTTCTGTTGTCTTTGAGTATTCCTCACTGGTGGTGGGGAAATATTAACTAATAAACCCATATGATCAGAGCTAGGGACCACCAAATGGGACACAACAGCAGATGGAAACATTTGAAACCACTCTGGATTGGCAACCGCTCGGTCAAGACGAACCCGAACCAAAGCCGACCCTAACCTTCTATTAGACCATGTAAATTCTGGACCATGAAAGCCCATGTCTTGTAACTCACAATCCAGCAAAGTCTCCCGAAACATTGCCATTTGGTTCAGATTCCTACCTTCTCTCCCATAGTATTCATCTAAAGCAATGATTTCATTAAAATCACTAAGAACCAACCAAGGTTTGTTGTTCAATGCATTTAAACGGTGCAAAAGCTCCCAAGTTCGAGACTGAAGCGAGACTTCGAGGTGGCCATAAAACCCCGTAATCCGCCAACACACACCATCATCTTGCAAAACCTCAGCGTCAATATGGAAATTGGAGTAGCTTTAGATGTTGACAGACACATCTTCCTCCCATAACAAAGCCAAACCACCGCCATATCCATGACGATCAACCTCAAAATACCCTTTCATTCCCAACCGAACTCGAATAAATTCCAAACATCATACTGGTAATCACGTCTCCATTAGAAACACGATTTTGGGCCATTCTTTTCTCACTAGATCATGAAGATCCCGAACTGTCTCTTGGTTCCCAAGCTCTCGACAGTTCCAACTTATGCATCTCATTGTGACCAGCGGGGTTGCTCAACAGCCTCCACCGATGTGGGAATCGTAGCAAGAACCACCCCGAGCTTCTGTTTTTTCTTCCTGCTTGAACCCTCCACTGTGTGACTCTCACTTTCTGCAGTTGTTTCCAGAATACGTTTACCTCGATTTCCTGCCTTTTCCAACCCCTGGCCCATTCTCGCATTGCTCCGTGCACGTCGCTTCCACGTGCTTAATTTCAAAACACTTCCTTCACTAGACTGGGGCCCAGTAACAGGTTTTGAGATTTTTATACCACATTTCCCATGCATGCCACCTTTTCCATGCATATCCTTATCAACCACGTGAGTAAGGTCCACAATATCCGCTTCAGCTTGAGTAGAATACCCAACCACTTTATCCTTATCAATAACTAACCCTCCCACACCATTCTGAGCATTATCCTTAATCTTCCCAAAAAATAGCTGGCCTTCCCCCGTAGCTGTATCCCCGATTTGAAATTCCATTGGAAAATCATGTTGAGAATCAAATCCCACATTTCGCGGAACTGCCACATTATCACCGAAATTCGGGGCCACAAACTCAAACTGCCCCTGAAAAGACGGAATAATTAAATCTTCACCTTGTTCCTCCACCGGCGCTCCTCGCTCTTCCACCGGCGGAACTTGCACCATATCAGTGGCATGATTTGTTGCACTTGAACCTTCTCCCTGAACTGAAACATGGTCTTCATCAGCCTGTGGTGTCGAATCACGCCGATGAGTTTGTTGCATTCTCCTCCGTGGTACTGCCCTCAACCAAGTACCATAATGCTCTCCCGGACTAATAATAGTGTCTCCACTCCGCCTCCCTTCCACACAGTCATGGCCACTATGACCCAAACGACCACATCGATAACAAAAGATGGGCAAATGTTCATATTGAAAATCAACCCAGAATGGCTTATTATCTGTAATCTCCAAAATTTTACCCCTAAGCAATGGCTGAGTGATATCAACCTCCACTTGCACCCTTAAAAAACGTCCCCACCCCAGCCCATTTTCATGTACATCTGCCTCAATGAAGCGCCCAACTTCGTTACCAATGTCTTCAGCCACTTCTCGAGTCATACTCTTAATGGGAAGATTAAAAACTCGTATCCAAAACGCTGAATGAGAGAACTTGACCTCCGTTGGTTGCATATCATCCTTAAACCGTACAATCAGGATAAGCTTTTTATCAAATGTCCATGGACTTTGAACAAAAACTCTTTCCAAATCATCCTTGGTAGAGAACACCGCCAGGAACAAGTTATCTTCGATATCACAAATCGTAACCCCACCCGTCCCAGCCCATAAGGATCGAACAGAGCTTTTAAGAGCCTCACCATTGAACTATCTGAATGAAAGAAGTTTGAATAGAAGCCTAAACTTAGCCTCCTGCTTGGAACGTGCAACGGGTTCCACCCTCAATCGCCTATGCTGTTTCTCCCTATCAGATAAATGCAATCGTTTACACAGCTCCTTTAATTCGTCTGCCATGTTAACCCCAAACAAAAGAACCTAACCTCACAGCAGAGAGAAGATCTACGTGAAATTACAAGACTTGCACAAGGCAAGTTAAAGGCTTCTACAACGCTCGAGACTTGAGAGCTAGAAGCGTATTTGAGAAGGTTTTTTTTTTTTTTTTTTTTCCCCTCATTTGAATTCAAATAACTCTTATAGTTCAAAAAAAAAAACTCATTAATCTTTATCTTATCTCATGCAATTTAAAGATAACTATGAATATTTTAAACTATTATTAAAATAAATTAAGGATATATAAGAAAAATTATTGCAGTAAATATCAATCCAAAAAAAACACCATTTAACGTAACAAATAACAAAAAAAAAAAAAAACACGTTCACGATTAAAAAAATATACTCACATTCATCTTAATTGAAAATTCCTTTTCTTTATTTCCCTTATCTATCTGATACTACTTTTTTCTTTTTTAATTATCTAAAAATACTTAAACATTTAAACATTAGATGTAAGGGTAATTTTTTATTTTTATTTTTGGTATATAAAAACTCTTTAATAAGAGAAAAAGTTTTCACCGGTCATTATTAATATATTTTTTTTGATATATAACTATCCACGTTGAAACAAAAGAGAAAAAAACAACATTCAACATTTAAAAAATAAAATTTAAAAGATAACCACCAAACAGTCCTTATCATTATCCAATTAGAAAGATAATCGCGTTGGTTGCGGAGGCAGCTATAAGCGGAAGTCGAGTCTCGATTGGGTTGCGTGGACTTAATGTCAAAGAAATCCAACCCAACTCTCAAAACCGAGTACGCGTTGGCTCTAAGTATATAAATACCGCGGTAACCGACTTTATATTTAGCCGACTCAATAGTATATAAATACCCACCCCCACCCTCAGATTTCATCGCTTGGTTTTTGTGTAAGGTAATCCTTGGTATTCTTTTTAGAAGATCGCTTACGCGGTAAGTTTTTCTTCGTCACAAATTAGGGTTTTCTTTTCAATACTGCGATGATCGCTCTCAGGGAAGATCTTTTTGTTACCGATTAAAGCGATGATAATCGCTCTCAGGGAGAAAGATTTCTTCGTTACTAATTGGGATTTCTTTCAAATACGTTGCTGATTGCTTTCAGGGAAGGTTTTCTGTTTTGATCCGATCGTCTTAATGATAGGATATATGGTTTGGTGAGGAAGATTTCTTCCTTTATTGTTCATGCATCTTGTAGAGAAGAGTTTAAGATTTTGGATTCTATTCGTGGTTTCTTTTTGGATCCGATCGTCTCAATTCTAATATTTTTGAAAGATTTTAATCTTTCTTTCAATACCTTGGTGATCGCTCTGATTTTCTAGGTTTTTTTTGTTGTTCAAATAGTTGGTGATCGTTTTTATATGAATACGGTTTATGAGGAATTGCAGAGATTGGCGGTATAGATTTCTTACTTGATTGTTCATGCATATCGTACGGAGGAAGAGTTATAAGGATTTATCTTGTATCGTTGGATTCTACAAAAATATAGTGGTTCTTTAATTGTTGTTTCGGAAATTCTGTCATTCTGATATGTCTTCAGGAGCCTGGAAGTTTCTTAACGTGCTTCGCGGCAGAGTTTGATTTGGCGATAAGCTTTCTTTTCTTTCCTTCCATTGCAATTATAATTAATATATTGTCGTGATCGGCATGAGGTGGGCTTTCTGTGAATTAAATGGATTTGAATCATAATCTGTGATGCTGATTGATTTTCCTAGTGATCGAAAGTGAGCAGATACTGTCAATGTCCAACCAAGACTGTTGTTAGTCTGTATTTTTTGCAATCCTGGACTCAAATTCACTCAGCAACATATGCTTCTTCATAAGCTATTTGTTTTGCAGTTTTGTGAGGAAAATCTTTGATAGTTTTAATTTCGATATTTCTACAGGAAGGGAAAATTGTGATTTGGACTTTCTTGTACTTTAGCAGCAGAGTTTGCTCGCCATGTTGACTGCAACAATAAGAAAACTCTGCCCATCTCTTGATTTCAATTTTTGCTTATGAGTCTTTTAAAACACTGTTCACTCGAATGTGATACCTTTTGTTGTTCAATTTATTTGATAGATTTTGGTGCTTGGCTGCTTTTTAAGGGGTTTGTTGCAGCAAAGTTGGTTGGTCTCTCTAAATACTCTTCTATAGGAGCACAATATGTAAACTTTCCTTTCCCGGGTTAAAAAATATAAATTCACTTTCTAATTGAAATATAGTGGTTCTGTATTTGTTGTGTTGCAAATTCTGTCATTATGATATGTCTACAGGAGGCTGGAAGTTTCTTTATGTGCTTAGAGGCGGCATAGTTTGTTTTGGGGATAAGCTCTCTTCTCTTTCCTTCTGTTTTCGTCATTCTCTCCTTCAATCATAATCATAAGAGTTATAAGGTTAATTTTGTGCTTGTTTTCTAATACTTGGGCCCATGACTGCTTTCCTTAGGATTCAGTTTCCAAGAGGGTTATAAATTCCAGGACTTTCTTGTGCTTGAGCAACAGAGTTTGCGCCATGTTGACTGCAACAATAAGAAAACTCTGCCCTTCTCTTGATTTCACTTTTTGCTTATGAGTCTTTTAAAACACTGTTTACTCAAATGTGATACTATTTGTTGTTCAATTTATTTGATAGATTTTGGTGGTTGGCTGCTTTTTAAGGCGTTTGTTGCAGCAAAGTTGGTCTCTCTAATTCGGTTTGGTACTCTTCTATAGGAGCACAAATATGTAAACTTTCCTTTTTGACATGGGTTTAAAAAATTTAATTTCACTCGGTAAATTGAAATATAATGGTTCTGTATTTGTTGTGTCAGCAAATTCTGTCTTTATGATATGTCTACAGGAGGCAGGAAGTTTCTTTATGTGCTTAGTGGCGGCATAGTTTGTTTTGGGGATAAGCTGTCTTTTCTTTCCTTCCGTTTTCGTCATTCTCTCCTACAATCATAATCATAGAGTTGTACGGTTTAATTTTGCGCTTGTTTTCTAATACTTGGGCCCATGACTGCTTTCCTTAGGATTGGTTTCCAAGAGCAAGAGGGTTATAAATTCCTGGACTTTCTTGCTTGGGCAACAGAGTTTGCGCCATGTTGACTGCAACAATAAGAAAACTCTGCCCTTCTCTTGATCTTGATTTCACTTTTTGCTTATGAGTCTTTTAAAACACTGTTCACTCAAATGTGATACTATTTGTTGTTCAATTTATTTGATAGATGTTGGTGGTTGGCTGCTTTTTAAGGCGTTTGTGGCCAGCAAAGTTGGTCTCTCTAAATCGGTTTGGTACTCTTCTATAGGAGCACAAATATGTAAACTTTCCTTTTTGACATGGGTTTTAAAAATTTAAATTCACTTGGTAAATGAAATATAATGGTCTGTATTTGTTGTTTCGCAAATTCTGTCATTATGATGTCTACAGGATTCGGTTTCCAAGAGGGTTATAAATTCCAGTGTGACTCTGTGGCGGCTATCTGAGTATGGTAATACATCTGATATTTAACATTGATTAACAAAGATTGTGATTTGAATAGGGCTGCCGAGGGAAAATAATTCAGAGTATGGTACTCCTTGGTATTCTTTTTAGAAGATGGCCCACATGGTAAGTTTTTCTTCATCACAAATTAGGGTTTTCTTTTCAATACTTCGGTGATTGATCTCAGGAAAGATCTTTTGTTACTGATTAGGCTTCTTTAAAGTGACATGGATTTAAAAATTTAAATCCACCTGTAATTGAAATATAGTGGTACCGTATTTGCTGTGTCGCAAAGTCTGTCATTATGATATATCTACAGGAGGCAGGAAGTTTCTTTATGTTCTTAGCGGCATAGTTTGTTTTGGGGATAAGCTCTCTTTTCTTTCCTTCCATTTTTTGTTATTCTCTCTTACAATCATAAGAGTAGTAAGGTTAATTTTGTGCTTGTTTTCTATTACTTGGGCCCATGACTGCTTTCTTTAGGATTCGGTTTCCAAGAGGGTTATAAATTCCAGGACTTCCTTCTACTTGAGCAACAGAGTTTGCGCCATGTTGACTGCAACAATAAGAAAACTCTGCCCTTCTCTTGATTTCACTTTTTGCCTATGAGTCTTTTGAAACACTATTCACTCAAATTTGATGCTATTCGTTGTTCAATTTATTTGATAGATTTTGGTGATTGGCTGCCTTTTAAGGCGGTTGTTGTAGCGAAGTTGGTCTCTCTAAATAGGTTTGGTACTCTTCTATGGGAGCACAAATATGTAAACTTTCCTTTCCCTTTTTGACATGGGTCTTAAAATTTAAATTCACTATGTAAATGAAACATGAGGGTTCTGTATTTGTTGTGTCGCAAATTCTGTCATTATGATATGTCTATGGGAGACCGTAAGTTTCTTCATGTGCTTAGTGGCATAGTTTTGTTTTGGGGATAAGTTATCTTTTCTTTCCTTCCGCTTTCGTTATTCTCTCCTATAATTATAATAGTTATAAGGTTTATTTTGCGCTTGTGTTCTAATACTTGGGCCTGTGACTGCTTTGCTTAGGATTCGGTTCCCAAGAGGGTTATAAATTCTAGTGTCACTCTGTAGCGGCTATCTGAGTATGGGAATACATCTTATATTTAATATTGATTAATAAAGATCGTGATTTAAATAAGACTGCTTTGCTGATTGATTTCCTAGTCATCAAAAGTGAGCACAGTTTGCGCAACAAAGTGTGTACAAGTCTTGAATCTCGTTATTGGGCAATAAGAAAACTCTTCTCTTTCTCTTTTGATTTCAATGTTTTGCTTATATAATATTTTAATATATACTGATCCCTTGAATGTGATCCTATCCCTTGTTTATTTTATTTTATTGACTTTCGTGATTGGCAGTTTTTTAAGGCATGTATGTTGCAGCAAAGGTTAGCTTTTCAGCACTGCACAGCATGTTTGTCCTGGTTCCTATTTCTATTGCCATTGACTTGCACTTATAACAACTTTTTTGAACTTAAGATCATCAATTTGTTACACCTCTTATGCTTTTTGAAGTTTTGGTCTATTTTGTGATTTTTGTGTTATAAGATAGACAGTTACATTCCTTAAAGATGGCTCCTTATGTGTTTAGTATAAGGTTTCAAAGTTACATGGATTTGTCATGTATTGTTGGACTGTGCAGGGTGATATTTTGGGGTTTTACGACTCTGTTACCCCAAATTTTTATGTGTTAAAAAAATTCAATTAAAAAAAGGTTTTAAGTATTGGATTAAGATATTTATGAGTTAAAAAAACAATTTGATGGAGTTACATTGAGTTGAGATCAGTCTTCTCTTTGGTTTTCTCAATAATCTTGTATTGGTACTTTTCCCATTATTTTTATATTGAGTTTAGTTATTTATCATAACCTTTTCGCCATTGTGTTTTGGATTATTCTTTTGATCTTAATTCTCCCTTTAACTTCTTACGTGACCTCTGGGGGGCTGTTGATTTTTTGTTCTATATTTTTCTTTCTCCGTAATTTTTTTTATTTAAAAAATGATGCTTATTTTGTAAATTATTGGAGCTTGGATTTTGTGTCTTATCAGGGTTCATTTAATTCCAGGGTGATGCATCTGTGGTGCTTTAACAAAAATGGTTGATTCAATTTTGTTGCTTCTCAATGAAACATGATTTTGAGTAGTCTTGCTCTTTTTTACTTGCTTTATTTTATTTTTTATTTTTTTAAATCATGTAGTTTAAAGTTGTCCTGAATTGTGCAGCTAGGATTCTGTGTTTTAATACACTATTCCCTTGAACATGATCCTATCCCTTGTTTATTTTATTTTATTGTATTGATTTTGGTGCTTGGCAGTTTTTTAAGGCATGTATGTTGCTGCAAAGTTGGCTTTTCTAGATCGATTTGGTTGTTTTTATAAACTATCCTTTCCCTTATTATTGTTGGCTGGCTTGTTATTTTGTGTTCAAGAATTTAAAATTCACTTTGTAAATGAAAATTGGTGGTTGCATTGTGTCTATTTCAGGCTGCATTTGTCCGGTTTCAATAAACTCCAGCACTGCTTAGCATTTCGTCCTGGTTCCTTTTTCTATTGCCATCGACTTGCACATATGACAACTTCTTAGAATATTAGATCATCAATTTGTTACACTCTTATGCTTCTTGGAGTTTTGGTCTACATTGTGATTCATTGTTATTGGGCAATCGTATAAAGATAGTTCGTTAAACATGGCTGCTCTTTAAATGCCATAAAAGTACAGGTTTGTGCTTCCTTGTGTGTTCTGTATAGGATTTCAAATTTTATGACTTATATGGATTTGTCTTGTATTGTTGGACTGTGTGGGGATATTTTGTGGTTTATGACTCCATGACCCCAATTCCTATGTTTAAAAAATTTAATAAAAAATCGAATGCTGGTGGTATCTACTTGTGTGACGAAGTTTGATGGGGACCTAAATAAGCTCTCTTTATCTCTTTATTCTTTTCCTAAAGTTGGAAGGTTTAAGTATTGTATTAAGATATTTATGAGTTAGAAAAACAATTTGTTTGAGTGACGTTTCTCTTTGGTTTTCTCAAAAATCTCATTTTGGTACCTTTCCCATTATTTTGACTTTTTATTATATATATATATATTGAGTATAGTTATTTATCATAACCTTTTTGCCACTGTGTTTTAGGCTTTACTTTAGTTTTTAATTCTCCCTTTAACTACTTGCTTGACCTTTCGGGGGTTGTTGATTTTCTCTTATATATATTTTTCTTTCTTTGTAATCATTTTTTTTTTTTTAAATGACGCTTATTTTATTAATCTATATTTTTATTATTGGAGCCTTGGATTTTTTGTCTTCTCTGGCCTGCAAGGTTTATTTGATTCCAGGGGTGAAGCATTTTTGTGGTGCTTTAACTAAGGTTGATGTGGTTTTGTTGCTTCTCAATGAAATATGCTTTTGAGTAGTCTTGCTCTGTTTTCCTTTCGTTATTTATTTATTTATTTTTTTAAATCTTGTAATTTAATGTTGTCCTGAATTGTGTAGCTGGGATTCTATATTTTTCAGTTGGCTCATGTGGGAAGTCAATGCTAGTGCCACTGAGGGTTTGAGCTTTTCATGTAGTGCTTGTACATCTGTCTTCTTGTCTTGTTTCTGTTGATTTTTTCTTGCTTTTAGTGGAACCTGATCATCATGTGTCCATATCCAGTTTGGAGCCACCTATTGATTTTTTCAGGAAATGATTTTTTATTTTGGTGCTTCACAGCTTAAGCGGTGGAGTCTGATTCAGCAATAAGCTCTCTTTCCTCCCTTTTTTGTTCTCCTACAATAAGAATTTTGAGGATAATTTTTTTCTTATATTGATTATTTCTAATACCTGGGTCTGTGACTACTTTTCCTAGGTTTCGTTTTCTAGGAGGATTATAATTTCCAGTCTCACTGCGGTTTGAAACTAATTTTGCAATTCTTGTCCCTTTCTTCTGTGTTTTTTTAATTTTCGGTCATTCTGTGCTGGTAACCTCAATATTGAAATCACAGGTTAATCCGACAATGCCTCTTATTGGTGCGGGGCAATTATATAACCGAAACAATACAGGTTTTTCTTTCTCTTCTCCTGACATGAGTTGGGCTTTCTGGGAATTACATGTTTAACTATGTTTCTGGATTTGTGTCATAATTTGTTAACATGGATTGATTTCTTGTCACCAAATATCTGGCAACAGCGAAGAGCTAGGCTTTCAGAGATATACAGATTTCTCTTTATATTTGTTGGATTCTATTGAAATATAGTAGTTCTTTGTTGTTCGCAACTTCTTGTACTTGAGCTGCCAAGTCTCTGTAGGAGTCTTAATTCTTTCTCGAAGTTGGGCTGTAACGATAAGAAATCTCTTTTGTTATGCTGTCACTTTTTGCTTATAAGTCTTTTAATATATTGTTCCCTCAAACGTGATACTATACTATTCCTTGTTCAATTTATTTTATAGGTTTTGGTCCTTGGCAGCCCTTCTTTGAAAGGCATTTGTTTCAGTGAAGTTGGCTGCGGCGTTTGCTTTGGCGATACGCTCTCTTTTCTTTTCTCCAAGTTTTTGTTATTCTTTCAGATTGTAAACAAAAATTGGTGCTGGCATTGCGTGTATTTCAGGCTCCACTTGTGCAATTTTCAAAGTCCCAGCTCTACTTGGCATCTTTGTCCTGGTTACTTTTTCTACTGCCATCTACTCACATTTATCACAATTTTTCAGAACGTAAGATCAAGTTTGTCATTGGGTAGTCATATAAGATAAAGAGTTGCATGGATATATCTTGTAACCTTTGCAATATGGGAGTTTATGGGGTGGGTGGTGTTCGAAGGCTGGCACGGGTCCATATGGGGTCATGTTAAAAATCTCATTCCCATCCTTCTTGGTGGGTGATGGTCAGAGGGTGAAATGTTGGTGGTGTGGGGACTACAGCTGCTTTTCCGAGTTTGCTATCTCTCGGAAAAGAGGCTTCTTTTTTTTGTCTTTCCCCAGGTGGGATTTCCACTTCGTTAGGAATTGGATTGGGAGTTAGAGTCACTAATTTTATGGATTTACTTATTCCTGTCAGGAGGGGGTGGAGAGGATCGGTTGGGCTGGAGTTTGATTTGGCGATAAGATTATTTGGAAGGCGAAGGTTCCGCCACGGATCTCTTTTCTTGGACAGCTTTAGGGAATCTCTATTGATAATTTGCCAGATTTTTTGTGTAAACAAAGTTATTCTCTATGTTGACTGTAGTTTTGGTTTATTTGGGGTGTCTATGCCTTGTAACTTTGGGCTTTGGCAGGGCAGTTTGGTATTGTATTCCCGCATTATGTTCTTTGGATCATAAATATAGTATTCATTTGTATGAGTGGGTTTTTTCCCCTTAACTACTTGACTGTTGTTTCCTTGTATACACCTAGTATTTATTGTAATGTTTTTGTTTCCTGGAATTTTTTTTTTTGGTGTGGTTAGATTGGCTTGATATAGTCTCTTTTCTTTTCTCCCATTTTATTATTCATTTCTGTAGTTATCTATGGTAACTTTTTTGGTATTGTATTTTATGTTCTTATCATAAATATAGCTACTTTGACTTAATTATTTATTGAACCCTCAGGGTGGTTGATTCTCTCTTACTCTTTTTTTTTTTGCTTTGTAATCACTTTAATTGTAGCTTAGATCATGTGTTTTTTCAGGCTGAATTTGGGCCAGGGTTGTGATGCAACAATATATGCAGTGTCACTCCCCCCCCCCCCCCCTCCCTTTTTTTTCTTTTCTTTTAAATATTCTTGTAGTTTGGACTTGTCCTGAATTGAGGCTGGGATTGTGTGTATTTTCCGTCTGCTCTTGTGGGAAATCAATGCCATCACAACTGAGGGTTTGCTTTTTCATGCAGTCTTGTAAATTAAAGTCTTGTAAATTTGTCTTAATGTCTTGTTTTTATTGTTAGTTTCTTGCTTTTAATGCAACTTGGTCATCCTGTGTTGGCAGCCCATATCCAGTTTGGATTTTAGTCTCCGCCAGTGCCATTTATGGTCTACAGAAACTGGATATTTTTTGGTGCTTGGAAGCTAAAGCGACAGAGTTTGATTTGGTGATAAGCTCTCTTTTCCTACCAATTTCATTATTCTCTCCTTCAATCATAGGATTTATAGGGATAATTTCAGCTTGGTTTAACTCTTTCTAATACTTGTGCCTGTGACCGATTTTCTTTGGCATTGGTTTCCAAGAGGATTATAAATTCCAGTCTCACTCAGTGAGGTTTCCCACTTTCATAGCAATTCTGTTCCCTTAAATGTTTGGTCATTCTGTGTTGGCAGCCTCATACCCCAATTTGCAGGTTGATCTGGTAATGTCTCTTACTGTTGTGGGGCAGTTATTTAGTGTGATTTCCCTTTGGAAAGTAATCCAGGTTCGTGCTTTATTTTGTCGTGATTGGCATGAGTTGGACTTTCTGGGAATTACTTGGATTTAACTTGTGTATTTGGATCCACTTCATAATTCAAAATCTTAGATTGTTGCCGATTGTTTTCTTAGTTGCAGAATGTGATTGAGCAGATTGCTTCATGTCCAACCAAGTCTGTTACTATTCTAAAGTTTTTTCTTTTCTAGACTCCTATTTGTGCATTGTGTACCATATGCTTGTTTATGCGGTGATGTTCATTTTGTGATTTTGTGTTTGAATACTTTCCTAGTGTATTGCATTGGGAGTTGTGTTTAGAGTTAAATGATTTACCCTAACACAATACATATTATTTATAGGTGAGTAAAAAAAAAAATTATTACTTAAAAAGTTTATATTGATTATAATGTTTATTATAACTTTTTTGCTATTGTATTTTATATTTACTTTTGATAATAGGTATAGCATTTTTTTAACTCCGCCTGTGAACACAGCCGGTCCCAAGCCCGGAAAAAGGAGGAGGGGATATAGTGCTTAGTTCTCACTTAACTACTTCCATGACCCTTAATTGTGTTGATCTTCTCCTCTTTTGCTCTTTTCGCTTTTTCTTTTCTTTTTTGGCTTCTTAATCACTTGTTTATTTTTAAATAGATACTTTCTTAATTTTTTAAATATATATATTCTTTTAATTGGAGCTTGGATTGTGTGTATTGTTAGATCGAATTTTTGGGGTTTTTATAATTTCTGTTGTCCCGTGAGATGCGATAAATTTGCGGGTATTATAACTTTTTGCTATTGTATGTTATATTTACTTTTGATCATAGGTATAGTACTTTTTTAACTCTGCCTGTGTTCACAGCCAGTCCCAAGCCCGGAAAAAGGAGGAGGGTATATAGTACTTACCACTTAGTTCTCACTTAACTACTTCCTTGACCCTTAATTTGTTGATCTTCTCCTTTCTTTTTCTTTTTTTCTTTTTTTTGTTTGCCTTCTTAATCACTTGTTTATTTTTAAACAGATACTTTCTTAAATTTTTTAATTTATATTCTTATAATTGGAGCTTGTATTGTGTGTAATGTCTGGCTGCATTTTTGGGGTTTATATAATTCTTGGTGTCTCGTGAGATGCGATAAATTTGTGGGGGTTTAACGTAGGCTGATTTGATATTTTATTGCTTCTCAATCTTACATCCTTTTTAGTAATACTCCTTTTTTCTTGCAATTTGTACTTGTCCTAAGTTGGAGCTTGGATTGTATTTTAAGTTTTCTCTTGCAGAGGAAATCAAATAATCAATGCCTGCTCTGAGGGTATGCACTTCCATGCATGCTTGTACATTTTCTTTTTGTCTTATCTTCATTGTCAATTTCTTGCTCTTAGTGCAACTTGTTCATCTTGTATTGGCAGCCCCACATGCAGTTTGGATTTTAATCTGGCTGTGCCATCTTCCTTGGACAGCTGCAAACACACAGATTCGTTCTATATCCTTTTGTGATATATATATATGTCATGCTATTGAGATTTTTGTGGACCTAACCTATATTGCTGGATTTGTGTCACGTATCACTAATTCATTTAAAGTGGGATTGTTGCCTGATTGATTTTCTAGCCATGGAAAGTGTGTGAGCAGATGCCATCCATGTTCAACCAAAGTTCGTTATTAGTCTGAAGCTCTTGCTATTCTGGACTCATATTTGAGCACTTAGTAACACAGCTTCCTTATATGCGGTTGATGTTTATTTTGTGCTTTTGTGATGAGTACTTTTGTAGTTCCTGCAATTCTTTGTATATTGGTGAGGACAAAGATAATTTAATCTTGATATGTCTACAAGAGGGGAAATTATGATTGGGCTTTCTTGTACTTGAGCAACAGAGTTTGTGTATTAAATCGTTCTTTTACTTTGGCTGTGTTGACTGAAAGGATAAGAAAATTGTTCTCTTTTTCTTTTTTCTTGCAATTTGGAGTCTTTGTGGAAAGTGATATCATTTCGTTGTTGGTTTGATCTTACTTAAGTGCTATGTATGTCCTATGAGATTGCCTGGCAAAGACAGAAATGATCCACAAATGGTGTAAATTTGATTGAAGTGGATGGAACTAATAATATCTCAGTTCATTGTGATAAATTAATTATGCTCTATTTCCTTGAATGGTGGTGTGCTTACACCATTGGCCTGATATAATTTCCCCCAGTTATTAAAGGAGTAATTTAGTGTTCCTTTTTCTATTTTCAGATGCCTGTTAATTGATATTAATGTTTTTGGTCTTTTGATCCTTAGAGCTGTGTTTATGTGAAAGATATCCCTTTTGTCTGAAGTATTTTTTTATCTGTTTTATGCTATTGTGTTGGTGCTTCTTTTTTCATGCTTCCTTCTATTTTTTATTTTTAAAATGCAGTATATGTAGTTGTATTAAAATGGTTGTCTTTGCTTTGCTATATTGCAAAAGAGTGGATCATGGACATTTGGTTTTAAAAGTTGAGAATTCCTTTGAAAGTAGTTGTCTACATTTCAAAGCTGTGTGTGTTCATGACAAATGTCTAAATTTTTACCCTACTCTCCTGGGATTTCGGCTCCGAAGTGAACTTCCTGGTTTTTGTGGAATTTTCTAATTGAGGCTTCTTTCTTTAGCTAAGGATGATATGATAGTAGTTAAGCTCTGATTCTTGGTGTCATGTACTTCTGGTGGTATTTGTATTTGTATTTGGTTATTTCTTTTCTTTTTTCTTTTTTTTTATCGGTAATAACAGATTTTGTTGCATAAAGAAATGTGAGTATACCCCAGTACACAGGGAGTGTACAAAAGAGTGACTCAAAAATATTTAAGCAATACAAAGGTCAAAAAAATCAAGAATAGGAGAGAAAGAAGACAAGCCAGATTTAGCTGCCCAATCCATAAGAGTACGCAGTAGCACTTATCTTTCTTGTTCCTCAGGTCCACTGAAGGTATGATTTTGTTGTTAGTCTTCACAAAGATGGTTTGGAGTGGAATCAGGTCTTGCACAGTGGTGCTCTGGTTGGTTTTAGTACTTAGCAATAGATTTTTTTTCTTGCCCATTTATGCAGTAAAATATTTTTTGTTAGTGTTGTTTCTATTATCTTTAACCTCACATGTTGTTATGCTTTCTGAGGCCTGACCATTATGTGCCATGTTCTATAAATGGTGTGATTTTATTTTGTCTGATTCTATCTTCCATTATACAAAATGCATCATCTTTATCTTGTAGAGCCATCTTGGAAGTTTTATTGGGATGTAGATAGGGATTGGCTACTTTTGTAGTTCTCTCAAGCAGTGTGCTTGGAGCAGGTTTTGCCAGTTCTTACCTGGGGTGCTGATGCAGGACAACCCTAGGCTTTACCACCTAGAGCAACCTGAAGACTTGGAATCACTGCCTTGAATTTTCAAAAGAAAATACTTGCTTTTTATTTAATAATAATAGTCTAATCGAAACAAACACAACCTGGAGCCTTTTATAGCTTCTAGTAAGTCTCCTACTAAAATATTCAACTATGAAAGGATAATCTTTAATATGAGAAATCTGAAATCTAATCCTTATTGATCCCTATCTGAAAATTTTAAATAAAATGTTAAAATTAAAAACAAGATGAAATATTTTTTTTGATCAATACAGACAAATATTATTAAAAAGACAGCATGTGTGCATAAAGCATGAACGCAAGCTGCCAAGAAAATTACATCATAAGGACTGACTCAAAGATTCAAGAAAACCCCCAACCGTCAACAAGGTTGTAAAACCCCAAGCCCTAGACCATTCAAATAAAGAACACATACAAGACTCAATCAGCTTATCAACAGACAGCTCTACATCGTCAAAAGTACGATTGTTTCTCTCCTTTCATAAGGACCACATCATGCAAGCAGGGACTAGGTTCCAAACATCCGAATCATGCTTGCCAAACCAGTTCCTCCAACCAGCCATATGATCCAAGACGGATCCCGAATCACCCAATCAACACCAAACCGCCGAAAAACATAACTCCAAAGCTCCCTCGCCACCAGACAATGCAGCAACAGATGTGCCACATTCTCTCCACTACATCTACATAAACAACATCAACCAACCATGACAATACCTTGACGACAAAGATTATCACAAGTTAGAATGTTGCCCCAGGCCGCCGTCCAAACAAAGAAAGCAACCCTTCGAGGAACCTTAACTCCCCAAATTCCTTTCCATGGGAATCCATTACTCACACTACCTCGAATGGCTTGATAAAAGGATCTAATATCAAAGGTCCCATTTTTCTTCAAGCTCCACTTAATAACATCATCCGACTCATGAACTGGAGACTTGGAATGAATGAGATTAAAAAAGGCAGCCACCATATCCACTTCCCAATCATTAAAATTCCTCACAAACTGAAGCTGCCACTCCCTTGTCTCCACCCCATTAGGGTGAGAAAATAAAGAATCAATGAAAGCCTCACGGTCCCTAGAACACTCAAATAAGTGAGGGAAGTCATCCTTCAATGAACGATCCCCACACCATTTGTCATGCCAGAAGCGCACCTTATCCCCTTTACCCACCTCAAACACAATATATCTCTGAAAAACATCCCAATTTGCCATAATCCCTTTCCAGAGACTACAGCCATGAGAACCACGAACCGGCCTAGTGCACCAACCTCCCCCCGTCACCCCATATTTGGCCGCCAAAACCCATCTCCAAAATTTCGAAACCTCCACCCCAAACCTCCACAACCACTTTCCCAACAATGCCTTATTAAACACAAAAAGGTCTCTAACCCCCAAGCCACCTTGAGTAAAGGGCGTACAAACCTTATTCCAACTCACCAAAGGAATTTTGATATCATCCCCCACTCCACCCCATAGAAAGTTGCGTTGAAGCTTCTCAATTCGCTTAGCCACACTCACCGGAATCTTGAACAGGGACATGAAATACGTCGGAAGACTTGACAAAGTACTCTTCAGGAGTGTTAAACGCCCCCCCTTAGACAAATACAACTTCTTCCACCCTGCCAACCGGCGCTCCACCTTTTCAATAAAAAAACAAGATGAAATATAAATTAAATAACATAAAATTTAAAATAATAAATTATGAAATAATCTTGGTTCTGCTCCCACATCAGGTGCTAGGTCAGGTTGTTAATATTTATTACTTCATTATATTTCTTGGATTCAATTTTGTCTGGGAGCTTTACTTCTGCTCTAAATCTCATTCTGTGGAGACATCAACTATGTTGGAACAGGTTCCGCAAGTTGTTTATCATATTTTGTCTAGTAGTGAACTATTAGGAAGTAAGTTTTCAGGCTCTTGGTAAATATGTGATCTTTCATGGATTTTGTTTCTGTTGGTTCTTGGGCTTGTGGAGTTTGGTAGCAGGCTCCTTATATTGTGCTAGTTGGCCATTTGCTATACTGCCCATGATTATGCTATATGGATCATCTTTGTATATTGAGTATGTAAATGAAGTAGTGTTTAGCAAAAAAAAAAATGTTAATGAAGTAGTGGAAGCCTTACCCTTCATTTCCTGATATAGGTGAGAAACCTGTATGCCTTTACCAAACCTGAAGAATTGTAAATCTTGTGATGTTTGGTATTTTCCTACCATTTTTAATGGCTCGATTCGGAGTGTTTTATGGGGTGGATCTGATGATATTATCTTAAATTTGGCTGGGGTTTTTGAGTAGAGTAAGTACCCCTTTTTTTCCCCGGGGGCGGGGGGCGGTAGGGGAATCATCTTTTGAACCATTTCTAATGACCGAGCCTTTTCTAAGTCATTGAGGAAGTTATGCTTTAAGCCTTTCTTCAGACTTCTAGTATAGCAAGCCCTACTCTGGCTGGAAATATCAAGAGATGATTCTACACCGAGCCTTTTCTAAGTCATTGAGGAAGTTATGCTTTAAGCCTTTCTTTAGAGTTCTAGCAAGCCCTACTCTGGCAGGAAATATCAAGAGATGATTCTACACCCATTTTAGGTAATTTATGCCACATCTTATACCTGTAGTACCGGGTCTTGACCACATAATCAAAGACTTTTTTAGGATTTCTTTTGTAAGGATTGACAATGTTCTTGTAATTTTCAATTTTTAGAAAAGAGTCTTTTTAGCTTTAATGTTTACATCTTACAAGCTTTCTACATGTGAATATGAAAATTTAAAGGTTAATTTCTTTGTCTGTGTATTGACTGAGATTTTTGTTTTTCCTAAAATTTTGGCTTGAGGATATGAGTGATGATATGATTTTGAATAAGAATTGCTGATTATTATCGTGTGAAACAAGTGTTAGCTTTAGACATTTTATAACTCTTCACATGTAATGTTGTATACTTTTTACACAGTTAGTCGAAGCCTAGACAAAGGATGAGGGTTATGTCATGTTTAATGTCTTAGTCTTCTCTGCTGCCAAGCCTGGTAAAAAGGAATAGAATACGGTAGGTTGATGGTTAGCATTCAAGAATCTGAGTTGCAGATATGGCAAACAAGGATTCATGCAGCTGACCTTAATCAGTTACTATTAAGGCAGTTCACTTGATTGAGTTCTTGAGCTTTTGACTTCCGTAACGGATCTTTCATCAAGTCTTGAGCAGCTTTGACCTTAGTCTCTTTGCAGCTCAAGCTTATCCTAGGTATGAGTAAGCCAGAGTGTGCACCATTTTAAGCTGGTAGTTTGGTTTTTGTTTGACTTGTCTAGGAAATTTGTGATTTCTTATGCTGCTAAAATTTCATGGTTAATGTGGGAAGCATATTTGTCTCAAGCACCATTTTAAGTGTATTCCTTTCTTCATGTCTTTTAGATTGTATATTTGTCTTAATTTTTATCACTTCATGAACAGAAAATCATGTTGAAGGTTCCACTAGTCCTGTGAATCAAGTGTTATACATGTCTGACAGTGATACATTGGTTTCAGAAGGAAGCAATTTCCTGTCTCGACAGCGCACAGAAACCACAAGATTTAATTTATTTACTGGTAATCAAACTCTTGATCAAAGAGAGGAAAGTTTCAAGGTTATAAGATTCATCTTAATATATTTGACTTGGTCTAGGAGAATAGATGCTCATTCTCATTTAGAAGCTGAATTGAAATATAGGTCCCTCTTGAATTTTATGCAGAAACTCCTTTAACCATAAAGCCTGATGAATTTTGAACCCTTTGCTTACACTGAAATTATGCTTCTTTGTATGCTAGGCATTGCTCATTTCCATTAGAAATTTGTTACTTACAGGTGAATGAAACTGCTGTGGTACATTGTGGTTTTTACAGTGACTATGGAGGGTTTAAAATTACTAACGAAGACAAAAATTACATGCAAAGTTGCAAAGTAGTCGTGTCTACTTGTGCATTTGGTGGTGGAGATGATCTTTATCAACCGATTGGAATGTCAGTGGCATCAATTAGAAAGGTTACATCTATAGTCTAGAAGTCTTACTTAATAGCTATATAGCTTGCAATTTCACTTTGCTTATATGCAAAATGTTTTGAATAGATGCAGGTTTGCTATGTTGCATTCTGGGATGAAATCACTCTGAGTGCACAGGAATCAGTGGGGCGTAGAGTTGGTGAGAATCCATTTATTGGGAAATGGCGTATTGTGGTTGTTAGGGAACTTCCTTTCACCGATCAAAGGTTGAATGGTAAAATCCCAAAGGTAGGAAGAGCAAAAATTGGCTCTGTATTTTTGCTGTGTAAAAAGGTGCATTCTTTGTTGATACTACCTGTGACCAGGTGCTCCTCTGTCAATCTGTTTTTTAAGTGCAATCTCTTTGTTTCTTGGGGTTGTTTGGCTATATACACACAGACACACACACACACATATGCACAACTACAGCCATTAGATAATTTTTACATGGAAAATGGTTCTAGAAAATTAATTTAGATTGTAACATATGAAGTAGCATAAATGATTGCCAAGGAAGATTTATCCTAATCTCATTAGTCCCCTTTTTGGCCAATGATAGTTAATTCATCTCAAGTTTTGTGTTCTTAAATTTATTCATTAGTCCCTTTTTGGCCAATTTATTCCCTTTTGTTTTCTTAATATTCCCTTAATGGTTTATGAGAATGATATAGGTTAAAAATTATGGTGTCTTGATAAAAAAAAACCATGAGCATCTCTTATTTGGTCAGTAGAATCCTTTGAGCATCATGGTCACATGCCAACTGTTGTGCCTAGTGCATAAATTTGGTTTTGCCTGAAGGTGTGTGCCTGATTTCTCCTTTTTATTTGTATTACATTAGATTTCTTTTCATTAATTAGAAATTTAAATGCCCACCCTCTGCTTCTCCATTTGCGCCATTGTCTACCACCTAGTCTTGCATTGTTATTGGTATATGGTCATAGGAAATTCCCTCCATGTGCATTTCTTTTTGTGCCTGTTTGAATATCTTTCTTAGGACTTTTTATGCATTTGTTGTCTTCAGATGTTGGGTCATCGTCTTTTTCCTTATGCAAAGTACTCCATTTGGGTAGACTCGAAGTACCAATTTAGGAGGGACCCTTTAGGTGTGCTGGAAGCCCTTCTTTGGCATTCAAATTCGGTACTTGCGATTTCAGAACATGGAGCTCGCAGCAGTGTCTATGATGAGGCTAAGGCTGTTGTCAAGAAAAACAGAGCCACTCCAGAAGAAGTTGAGGTGCAATTGACTCAATACCGCCACGATGGCTTCCCTGAGGACAAGAGATTTAATGGAAAGAAAGGTGTGTTTCTATTTGATGTTTCTTGTTCTGACAGGGTCACATCAAAACCAACACACAATTTTCTAAAAGGTGACGAGAATCTACAACTGTTCTGGGATATTGTAGATTTAGATATTTCATATACTTACTAAATAATAAATAATAAAAGTTAGATCTTACAAATCGTGATTGTAACAAGTACATACTCTCCCTCATGTTATGTGTATAATAAAATAATTTTTACCAAACTACTTTAGATGAAACTCTATTACTTCCAATAAATTTAAATTACTATCTATATTAAAATTCTAAAATTAATAGTATAAAATAAATTTAAAAGAACTTAAATTTTGTTATCTACTTATCTACCATGATTTTTAGTTTTGATTTTTTTTTTTTTAAATGATTGGCTTTTGTTATATAACTTAAGCATTTTTTTTTTAAACTTTAATTAATTATATTATTTTTTGATTTTGGTGATATTTGTGATTTTTTCTTTACTTTGTAAGTTTGTATATGAAGTTTTAATTAATCCTTGCATCATATGGGCATACTATTAGTTTTATAGAAAACTTTTGAAGGTTTATTGGTCTTGTTGGCTCTACCTTTTTTCCCTTTCCATATAATCTGAGATATAATGAAAGACAATTTTGAACTCATGCATGGGTGCCTACACTAAGACATGAACTTTGTCTGGGATCAACCTGATACAATGTTCTGAATGCTTGGGATCAACCTGTAATTGCAGAGATCTCTTGCATTAACCAAAATTTGGACTGTAGAAATTTGATAGATAATTAAGTTTATGTACTCACTTCTTAAATTATTGTCTTGTACAGCTCTAGCTGAAGCTTCTGTCATCGTGAGGGAGCATACACCATTGACTAATTTGTTCATGTGCCTATGGTTTAATGAGGTTGTCCGTTTCACTTCTCGGGATCAACTAAGCTTCCCATATGTTTTATGGCGGTTGCATGTCCTCAAGAACATCAATATGTTTCCTGTTTGCACACGCAAAGATCTTGTCAATAGTATGGGCCACCTACGCAAGACTAAACCTTTGATAAGATGATGTAGTGCTATACATACTAGTTCCACTTCTTCATTGTTATAGCATCCCATCTTAGGGGCAATCAGCTGTATCCGTTCTTTTTATTCATTTCTTATCGAATGGTTTATTGGCAGCATTCGTTTGCAACTTCTCTTTATCCCCTTCCTCACCCCCGCGTGTTTTGAGCTTCTTTTTTCTTTTTCTATTTATAAATTTGTACATGGATAGATTTTTTTAATTAAAAAATTTAGTCATTAGAAAAAAGGATCCAACTTAATTTATTCTTCTGGAGGACCTACCGTTGCCTAGTTCTGCATCAAGGGATTTTCATTTTGCTAAAAGTAACAAGCATGGTTTTAAAAACCTAACCATTAAAGGAACCAGACAATGGAAGGGTTCAAAATTTTGACGTCAAATCGGGATTAGATAGGTTAAAGTTGTGATGATTAAAATAGTATTAATAGATCATATTTATAAAAATAGCAAATTTATAAAAATAATAAAAACAACTTTTAAATGTACTTTTACAATTTTAATAGGGCATAAATATTAGTATAATTGATTAAAACTAATAATTAGTATAATACCTATTGTATTAAAAAAATGGATTAAAGTGTAAATAAAAGCAAGACAAAGATATCTTATTCTCATTCTCATATTAGTTTCATCAAGTCTTGTAACCAAACAAGGGTAATCCCCGTAACTATTAACTAATCACCTATTCACCTTGACACAATCCACGGGTCACCACACCAGCATCCAACCACCTTAGTTGGCAACGAGCTGACACCAATGCACCAATGACAACACTTGTGGAGTCTTGAGAGAAGTAGATATCT
Organism: Fagus sylvatica; assembly: GCA_907173295.1. Classification (NCBI taxonomy): domain Eukaryota; kingdom Viridiplantae; phylum Streptophyta; class Magnoliopsida; order Fagales; family Fagaceae; genus Fagus; species Fagus sylvatica. The sequence continues at coordinate 19,918,983 of OU015762.1, read as the reverse complement.
TGTGAGGTAGATGGTGATTGGTGAAGCGCCCAACCTATTCAAATGTCAAGGGTGGCTTCCTTCCACTAATAATATTATATCAATAATAACATTTTGATTCCTCTTTTACAAAGGCTTAAATGTATGAAATAATCTTTATCAACGAAAACAATGTATGAAATAATCATGGGTTTGCCAATGCTTGCATGGGTTAGGAGGAAAAAGAATTTTATGTAACATGTTGCATGCAACTTCCTCTCATATAAAGGTGAATACCATAAGTGTGAGACTCACCCGTATGTGAGAAAAATGTTATATGTAAACGTCACATGAGATACCACCTCCTCCTAGAGGTATCTCGTTACATTAAACGTATTATTTGGAATGACACATTTTTTCTCATAATGTTAGATGATAATTTATTAGAATATTTATATGTAATTTTAATAACACGACTCACTCATTTAATAGTTACATATAACTATTGGTTTGGAGAATGATTAGGTCTATCTCAAATTAGGAATATTATTCTTAATAATGGTTTTCTTACGCTCAAAGCACATTTCTAGATATTTTTTTAGTTGCTTTGGACGTGCTATCGATACATTGCACCTTAATGTTAACAACATTGTTTCTAATTGTGATTTTGTGTTCAAGAAAAAAAGAAAGAAAAGAAAAATAGAGAGAATCTATGCCAACACGACTAGTAAAAAAAGAAAAAAAAACCCAATAAACCTCAATTTATATATATATATATATATAGTTTTGCTAGCACTTTTCCTTTTCTCATATACCAACAATACAACTTTTGGAAATTTGAGAAACGTGTTTTAAGGTCACTTTGATTTTGATCCCTTAAATATAAGGTTGGTTCAATTTTAGTTCCTTATATATAGGGTTAGTACAATTCGGTTCCTAAAAAATAGGATGCATTACTCAGAGTGATTTGGGTTATTTTTTATTTTTATTTTTTTTTTCTAACCATTTTTCAATCTAGTTCTACTAAAATTCAATTTAAAAAAAAAAAATTCAAGAAATTTAGACAAAACTTAATATTTATTATATATAACAAGTTAAATCAGGTAATTTTAAAAATAAAAATTTAATTATGTAGTTTCAAAATAAACGAATTAAATTTTTGTTCTATATTACAGCCTAAATAAAACGTCATTCCACTTAAATGAGTTGAGGTTTAATTTGTTAATTTTTGAAATTTTATGTTTTAATTTTTTTGTTTTGCTAAATTTAATTTATTTAATTTTAAAATAATAGGGTTTAATTCATTTTTATTTTTATTTAAAAAAGTAATGGTTTAATTTGCTACTTTTAAAATTATATTGTTTAATTTGTTACACCCATAAATTAGGGGGTTTAAAATGTAATTTTACTTTTAAAAAATTGTGCTTTTATAGTTACAAAATCCTCTTTCGTTTAAAATGTAACAGTTTCCTCCCTTAAATTTTCATAATTAATAATTTGTACATCCATTACTATTTTTTTGTTAGTTAACAACTTTTTTTTTGGTTGGACCCATACTAAATTGATCTCAATACCCTCGTTACAATTATAGTTAGGACTTAGGGGTGACATTGCAATCGTTTGAATACTTAATAGAAGTAAATTACAACCCATCATTTTCTTGTTTTATTATTATATTTTATTTTTTCTTTCTTTATTATTATTTTGGGGAAAGTCCAAAAAAGAAAAATCTATGAATTTTATGACTGCAACAAACTAACCCTACACTTTTAAATGTACCACTTTAAAACCCACATTTTCATTTTTGTGCCAAATTAAACAAGCTCTCTTTTATTTTTATTTTTTTCCTTAGGAATCAAAAATCACCATAAGGACCAATAGTGCACGTTTTTAAAATCTTAAGTACTAATTGCACACATTTCAAACATTAAGGACCAAGCGTGCAACCTGTGTAAACATTATGAAACCAACAATGTAATTCGGCCTTTTATAAATGACACTCCATCAAACGTTTTTTTTTTTTTTTTGCTGAATAATGGCACTCCCCCAAACGTTGTATAAATGAGACTCCCTCAAACTTTTTTTTTAATGAATAATGACGCTCCCCCAATCGTTTGTATAAATAACACTTCCTCTTAACATTATTGGAGACTTGAAGTAACATTATTTTCACTAAATTCCATCACTAACACCACATTTATTATGTACCAATCACAAAAAATCATGTCAGCAATTGTATAAAAAAATAGTGAGAATTTTTGTATCCTAAACTTATTGTTCCTTAATTTAAAAAAATATATATATATATATATATATTATATATTATATATATATAATATATATTATATATATAATATATATATATATATATATATATATATATATATATATATATATATTCTTGGAACCCTTTTCGATTGTGTGAATCTCACAAATAGCTCGATAATTTTGGGTTATCTAATCTAATCTTAATACTATTAAGAGGATTCATGCCCTCATGTCCACTTTAATGTACTGTAAAAAATATCTCTCATATCTTCCAATTTTCCTACTTTAATCACTGACTTCAAATAATAATGTGTGTTAGCAAAAAGGGTATAATAGTTGCATCCGTATATATTTAAATGTCCACTTTAATGCACAGACTAAAATACCCTCACACATTAACATTAGATAACTTGAAATAATTGGGGCAAATAAGGAAAATATTAATTTTTCAAAATCCTAAAATTTAGGCTTCATTTTAAAATGAACCCAAAATTTAGCACCACTATGATTTGAATTAAAAAAAAAAAAAAAAAAAAATAAAAAAAAAAAAATACTCACATTCACCATAATTGAAAATTCCTTCTTCTTTTTTCCCTCATTTTTTTTTTTTTTTTTTTTTAAAAATGATAGCAATTTTATTAAGAAATATCATCTTGAACATAATTCGTAATGCAAACAGGGTAATCTTCCAACCACACCTACATAGAAAGTGAGGACGCAGCCTCTGTAGCTAAGGCATGTGCTGCCTTGTTACAAATCTTTTTGGAAAAAACAAAACTTAGCATATTAAAGCAAAGGGCCCACGAACAAATATCCTCCACTAGGACTCCAATTGGTGCCAAGCAAGGCAGACCAGCTTGAAGCAGATTACATAACTCCAGATTATCCATCTCCACCACTAACCTTCTAAATCCCACATCAAAAGCAAATTGAACTGCCTTCAACACAGCTCGCGCATGTGACTGTAGCAAATCACCACAAGCCTGAATAGAGTCTTCCAATACTGCCATAACTATCCCTCCTGTGTCCCGAATAAGTAGGCCCGCTCCAACTTTAGCGGCATTAAGAGAAAAACAGCATGCCAGATTCAATTTAACAGCACCCGATGGAGGTTTTTGCCACCTAGATGAACCTCCAAGTCCTGCCATATCCCCCAAAACTTTTGAATTGGCCTCCAAGAAATCCAGAGCAATACATGCCACCTCTTGACAGATAGCATCAACCACCGGTATCTTTCCCTCCCAACATGTTTCATTCCTTGCTTTCCATAAAGCCCAGGCCGTAGTAAAAGCTATCTCAAGTGCTGGTGATGGTAACTCTAAAATAAGAGTACCAATAAAATCTTTAAAGTGCAAACACAAGCTATATTGAGAGGAGATAGCCACAGAACTTGACTTCCACACCTTATGAGCAAACTCACACCCCCACAACACATGATCACAAGTTTCTGGTTCCTCTGCACACCATAAACAAGAATAAGAATGGGAAATACCTTTCTCAAATAATTTCGTCCGAGTGGGAAGAATATCATGGCAAGCCTTCCACACGAATAGTTTGACTTTTGGAGGAACTTTCACAGCCCAAATAGATGACCAAATGGAATGAACTGAGGTCCTGGATGATGTTGCAGCTTCCTGACTGTTGCGGAGTGATAACTGCAAGTGATACGCACTCTTGACTGAAAACACTCCACGTTTTGTAACAATCCAAATGAGAGAGTCGGGTGGTCTCCGGACACTCAAAGGAATACAAATGATAAGGTCCACATCTCTAGGACAGAAGATTTCATGTAGAAGTTGAACTTTCCAAGTCATAGAGTCCTGATTGATTAGTTGGTCCACAGTAGCAAATTCATCCAACACATTTACCGGACTGATAACGCTGAATGATGTAGAGCTTGGCAACCATTGATCTTTCCAAATCCGAATATGCTCCCTAGTCCCTACTCTCCACCTCAAGCCCTGACCCAGCACCTCCTTAGATTCACATATACTTTTCCATATGAACGAAGCATTATGTGGTACAGTAGCTGCTAAAAATGAAGTATGTGGAAAATATTTGGCTTTAAGCACACGGAATACGAGTGAAGAGGGATTGTGCAACAATCTCCATCCTTTCCGGGCCAGAAGTGCTTTATTGAACAATTGCAAATCTCGAAAACCAATCCCACCATCTTGCTTTGAGCGAGCCAACCTATCCTTATTCATCCAGTGAATTTTTCGATTCCCATTCCGTTGACCCCACCAAAATCTATTGGCCATTGAAGTGATGTCTGCACACAACCCAGCTAGAAATCGGAAACAGCTTATTGCATACGTGGGAATGGCTTGGATAACAACTTTAATGAGGACTTCTCTGCCAGCTTGTGAAAGAAGCTTCTCCTTCAACCCTTGAAGATGCTTCCAAACTCGATCTTTAATTTCATTAAATGCCTTTTTCTTTGCTCTATCAATAATTGGGGGTAAACCCAAGTATTTCTCAAACTTGGTTGTCACAGAGGTACCAAAGAAATCAGAAATGGCAAACCGCAAATCTGAAGTGTTGTGACTGAAAAACAGTGCAGTTTTTTCACCATTAAGTATTTGGCCCGAAGCTTTCTCATATAATGACAAAATATTCTGAAGAGCTCCACATTCAAATAGGTTAGCCCTGCAAAAAATAATGCTATCATCTGCAAAGAATAAATGAGAAATGCGAGGGCCTCCTCTGCAAATGGACACACCCCTGATCAGATTATCTCTCTCGGCTTTTCTCATCAACGCCGATAACCCTTCAGCACATAGTAGAAAAAGGTATGGGGACAACGGATCCCCTTGCCTTAGACCACGCCCTGGTTTTACATATCCTTTCGGGTCCCCATTAACCATGACAGAATAGGAAACAGATGTGACACAAGTCATAATTAAATCAACCCACTGCACGGAGATAATCCCATTCCACCCTATCATAAGCTTTACTCATGTCTAGCTTTGCCGCCATCTGAGCATTATTACCCCCTCTAAGATTCTTGAGGTGATGAAGTGTTTCAAATGCAATAATTACATTATCAGTAATCGTTCTTCCAGGGACAAAAGCACTCTGGCTATTGGAAATAACTCTGCAGGAAGCACCTTGTTCATTCTGTTGACCAATACTTTGGAAATAATTTTGTAAATGACATTACAGAGACTTATAGGATGAAATTGGGTTATGTATTCCGAGGCTTTCACCTTTGGAATCAAGACAATATGAGTAAAATTAATACTACCAAGCATATTTCCAGAATTGAGAAAATCTAAAATAGCAGTAGAAACATCATCACCCACAATATGCCAAAATTTTTGGAAAAAAAGTGCAATCATACCGTCAGGCCCAGGCGCTTTTGATGGGTGCATTTGAAAGAAAGCGTGCTTCACTTCGTCCTGAGAAAAAGGCCGTAATAAGTCTTCATTCATATCCGGAGTAACCACCGAATCCACTTGTTGCACCACCTCCTCCACTGCCGAAGGTTGGGAAGAGACAAATAAAGCAGTAAAATAATCCACAGCAATCTACTCCACCTCCTGCATGTTAGTCGTCCATGTGTCTTCTCTATCCCGAATTCCCATAATTGTATTGGTCCTCTTTCGTTGAGCAGCACATTCATGAAAGAACCTTGTATTTCGATCACCATCTTTCAACCAATTCACTCTTGATCTCTGCCTCCATACAACCTCCTCCTTTGCCAACATAGTATTTAACTCCTTGCGAAGAGTATTAACTCCGTGAGAGTCATACAACTCCATAGGCTGGCTTTCCATTTCCATAAGCTGATTCTTCTTCGTGGCAATCAACTTAGGTGTGATGCGAACTTGTGATTGACTCCATTGGAGAAGACTAACCAGGGATTGTTTAATTTTCTGAGCTAACTTGAACATATCCGTCCCATTCTGTACAACCTGCCATGCATCATTAATAGTTTGTTCACA
>OU015762.1:19828594-19912710 GCA_907173295.1 Fagus sylvatica | reverse complement strand
GCCCTAGACCATTCAAATAAAGAACACATACAAGACTCAATCAGCTTATCAACAGACAGCTCTACATCGTCAAAAGTACGATTGTTTCTCTCCTTTCATAAGGACCACATCATGCAAGCAGGGACTAGGTTCCAAACATCCGAATCATGCTTGCCAAACCAGTTCCTCCAACCAGCCATATGATCCAAGACGGATCCCGAAATCACCCAATCAACACCAAACCGCCGAAAAACATAACTCCAAAGCTCCCTCGCCACCAGACAATGCAGCAACAGATGTGCCACATTCTCTCCACTACATCTACATAAACAACATCAACCAACCATGACAATACCTTGACGACAAAGATTATCACAAGTTAGAATGTTGCCCCAGGCCGCCGTCCAAACAAAGAAAGCAACCCTTCGAGGAACCTTAACTCCCCAAATTCCTTTCCAGGGGAATCCATTACTCACACTACCTCGAATGGCATGATAAAAGGATCTAATATCAAAGGTCCCATTTTTCTTCAAGCTCCACTTAATAACATCATCCGACTCATGAACTGGAGACTTGGAATGAATGAGATTAAAAAAGGCAGCCACCATATCCACTTCCCAATCATTAAAATTCCTCACAAACTGAAGCTGCCACTCCCTTGTCTCCACCCCATTAGAGTGAGAAAATAAAGAATCAATGAAAGCCTCACGGTCCCTAGAACACTCAAATAAGTGAGGGAAGTCATCCTTCAATGAACGATCCCCACACCATTTGTCATGCCAGAAGCGCACCTTATCCCCTTTACCCACCTCAAACACAATATATCTCTGAAAAACATCCCAATTTGCCATAATCCCTTTCCGAAGACTACAGCCATGAGAACCACGAACCGGCCTAGTGCACTAATCTCCCCCCGTCACCCCATATTTGGCCGCCAAAACCCATCTCCAAAATTTCGAAACCTCCACCCCAAACCTCCACAACCACTTTCCCAACAATGCCTTATTAAACACAAAAAGGTCTCTAACCCCCAAGCCACCTTGAGTAAAGGGCGTACAAACCTTATTCCAACTCACCAAAGGAATTTTGATATCATCCCCCACTCCACCCCATAGAAAGTTGCGTTGAAGCTTCTCAATTCGCTTAGCCACACTCACCGGAATCTTGAACAGGGACATGAAATACGTCGGAAGACTTGACAAAGTACTCTTCAGGAGTGTTAAACGCCCCCCCTTAGACAAATACAACTTCTTCCACCCTGCCAACCGGCGCTCCACCTTTTCAATAAAAAAACAAGATGAAATATAAATTAAATAACATAAAATTTAAAATAATAAATTATGAAATAATCTTGGTTCTGCTCCCACATCAGGTGCTAGGTCAGGTTGTTAATATTTATTACTTCATTATATTTCTTGGATTCAATTTTGTCTGGGAGCTTTACTTCTGCTCTAAATCTCATTCTGTGGAGACATCAACTATGTTGGAACAGGTTCCGCAAGTTGTTTATCATATTTTGTCTAGTAGTGAACTATTAGGAAGTAAGTTTTCAGGCTCTTGGTAAATATGTGATCTTTCATGGATTTTGTTTCTGTTGGTTCTTGGGCTTGTGGAGTTTGGTAGCAGGCTCCTTATATTGTGCTAGTTGGCCATTTGCTATACTGCCCATGATTATGCTATATGGATCATCTTTGTATATTGAGTATGTAAATGAAGTAGTGTTTAGCAAAAAAAAAAATGTTAATGAAGTAGTGGAAGCCTTACCCTTCATTTCCTGATATAGGTGAGAAACCTGTATGCCTTTACCAAACCTGAAGAATTGTAAATCTTGTGATGTTTGGTATTTTCCTACCATTTTTAATGGCTCGATTCGGAGTGTTTTATGGGGTGGATCTGATGATATTATCTTAAATTTGGCTGGGGTTTTTGAGTAGAGTAAGTACCCCTTTTTTTCCCCGGGGGCGGGGGGCGGTAGGGGAATCATCTTTTGAACCATTTCTAATGACCGAGCCTTTTCTAAGTCATTGAGGAAGTTATCTTTCTTCAGACTTCTAGTATAGCAAGCCCTACTCTGGCTGGAAATATCAAGAGATGATTCTACACCGAGCCTTTTCTAAGTCATTGAGGAAGTTATGCTTTAAGCCTTTCTTTAGAGTTCTAGCAAGCCCTACTCTGGCAGGAAATATCAAGAGATGATTCTACACCCATTTTAGGTAATTTATGCCACATCTTATACCTGTAGTACCGGGTCTTGACCACATAATCAAAGACTTTTTTAGGATTTCTTTTGTAAGGATTGACAATGTTCTTGTAATTTTCAATTTTTAGAAAAGAGTCTTTTTAGCTTTAATGTTTACATCTTACAAGCTTTCTACGTGTGAATATGAAAATTTAAAGGTTAATTTCTTTGTCTGTGTATTGACTGAGATTTTTGTTTTTCCTAAAATTTTGGCTTGAGGATATGAGTGATGATATGATTTTGAATAAGAATTGCTGATTATTATCGTGTGAAACAAGTGTTAGCTTTAGACATTTTATAACTCTTCACATGTAATGTTGTATACTTTTTACACAGTTAGTTCGAAGCCTAGACAAAGGATGAGGGTTATGTCATGTTTAATCTCTTAGTCTTCTCTGCTGCCAAGCCTGGTAAAAAGGAATAGAATACGGTAGGTTGATGGTTAGCATTCAAGAATCTGAGTTGCAGATATGGCAAACAAGGATTCATGCAGCTGACCTTAATCAGTTACGATTAAGGCAGTTCACTTGATTGAGTTCTTGAGCTTTTGACTTCCGTAATGGATCTTTCATCAAGTCTTGAGCAGCTTTGACCTAGTCTCTTTGCAGCTCAAGCTTATCCTAGGTATGAGTAAGCCAGAGTGTGCACCATTTTAAGCTGGTAGTTTGGTTTTTGTTTGACTTGTCTAGGAAATTTGTGATTTCTTATGCTGCTAAAATTTCATGGTTAATGTGGGAAGCATATTTGTCTCAAGCACCATTTTAAGTGTATTCCTTTCTTCATGTCTTTTAGATTGTATATTTGTCTTAATTTTTATCACTTCATGAACAGAAAATCATGTTTGTACTAATCAAGCAAGTTCTTTTAACTGTTGCTTGGGGTACGTTTCTTCTCTCTCTATTTTTTTCTATTAATTTACTTATTAAAATGAAATATTTGTTACTGTTCTTTTATGTTATTTTCTGTATCCTCTAATGTTCTTATGTGACTATCTGAATGTTAAGTAAGTCAGAAGGTGAGGTAATGGATTTACCCATCTCCCTTGCATATAATGCTTCTTGTTGTGTTTTTTTTTTTTTTTTTTTCCTCCTTCAAGCTGTACATTTAACGCATAGCAACCTTTTGATACATATTTTTCCTGTTCTACCTTATGGTCAGTTTATCTTTGTTTGTTGTTCCTTGTACATTTCCTTTGAGATTTAGTTTGGTCAAATTTCATATGTGAGGCTCTTGATGTTCGAGATGAGGGAATACATGAGCATGGAATAAAATCATTTGAAGTAATGAGTCTTGCATGCTTTGATTACTGGTTCTTGTAACGTAGGAGGCATCTTTGTGTTTGTCAAATTACAAAATTCTTGATGCAGACATCAGATTTTATATTATGAGTCAAATGCTGGTGGTAATTGTGGAGATTTCTACATTCTATTGTTATCAAATGTCTACCTTTGGCTTTGATAATTTAATGATAATTCTAGTTCTCTTTCTTTCTGCATAATTCTATATTACTTTATTTGCTAAGTCCACTGATTGGATGTTTTTCCTGAAGAGGGATTGAAGCAGTCTATTATCTGTATTTGTGCTTGCAATGTGAACTATTTTATGAAATATTATCCTTTCTCCTGCTTCTATCTCCCTGGTTTGTGCCGCTCTGTTTTCTTTTTTTGTCTGCAGGTTTAACAATTGGTGGACTACTGTGAAAGCTTTGGAGCACAAGCAGTCAGAGGAGTATGTTGATCTGATAAGTTCAATAGAGCAAGCACTGATTTTGCAAGAACTGATCATAGTAGCAGCACCATTGGTGACCATGGTTCTCTAGTTTGTTGTATGAGGAATGATATCGATCTTATTCATTGCCAGTTTGAGATAAGAGAGGGACTTTTGGAACTGTTGATCCTATCAAAGCTTTTATTTTAGTGGATATTTACCAGTAGCAGTATGGGACAAGTATGAACCAAGAGTTTATTCTGTTATTGGGTTTGAGATGCAAAGGTCTAGTTTGCAAGAACTGAGCATGGAGGCAGTACCTTTGGTAGCCCTAGTTCTCAAAGTCTCTTGCACTAGACTTGCACGAGTAATGTTTACAGCCTTGTTCATTGCCAGTTTCAGATGAGAGTGTTACTTCCAGAGCTGTTTGATTACCAACAATGCTTTATTTTGGTGGATATTTTACCAGTAGCAGCATGAACCTGCTTTTCTGGGAAGAGGCAGAAGTGATGCACAAAATATTTTGTGCACAGCAAGATTTACATTCTCAAAGGGTCCAGAACCCTGGATGTGCCAGCTAGCACTGAGATGCTGTCTTTCTTTTATTTCATCATAATGTGTGAACTTGTAAAATGTTTGTGTCAAATATCTTGTGTTTTGTATCCTTTGTGTAATCACAGTTTATATAGAAAGGGGCATACGAATGCCTTGTTTAGTCTTGCTGTCATTCTGCAAGTCTGAGGTGTTACCTTACACGATTTTTGCAACAAAAAAGAAAGGTATATATAGGTGTACATTCATGGATAACTGTATCTGTTGTATCAATGTGGTTTTCTTCCATGACTTTGGACCATCTTCTGAACATGATATTTGATCTTGCTAGGGAAAAATGGTTGCAATCCTAAAATAATCAAGGGAACAGACTGACACTGATATCCATGCTGTATGATTTTCTAATGGCAACCATGTGCAATCCTAAAATAATCTAGGTGACAGACTGACATGATGAGACTGTCATATTAAGGTTTAGGATCTTCAGTAAATTCTACATTACATGCGAGTGTATATGTAGGAGGTCAGGAGTTTTTCTTTCTTTTTCTTTTTTTATAACTTTTTTCTTAGATCTCAATCCAGTTAAATGCAAATCTTTATTTTAGTAAACACTTCTTTGACTACTTTACGAGTAAAAACTATAAAATCCAAAATACAGATTCCATCAAATTGATTTTATTGTTGAATATTAAACTAAGATTTTCATTTTGTAACCTAAAGGCCAATTTGTACTCTCCATAAAATACGCAAGGAAAAACATTCGTATGTATGTACTAATCGGACCTAATACAGTATCATGACTCATGAGAAAGGAAAGCCCTAAAATAAGGAAATAATTAAGGAAATAGAATCCCAGATTAAATAAAAAAAAACTTATATTTACAATAATAATAATAATAATCTTCTAATGATGACAGTAAACCCTATCTTCTCCTTCATTGTAAAGATTACAATGAATTGATTTTCAAGTCTTACAACAGTATACAATGAATGCTGTATTTATAACATGATTGTGTAGAGGAATTTTTGTTATCACAATCTTTACAATTAGTTTGTTTTTTTGCATTTCCTATCTTATCACAATTGTTTTGAATGTTAGTGGTCATTAGATGATAATGTAGTATGTTTAAATTGGGATTAAGATTATACTTAATAATGTAATACAGACACAATATTTACGACCTACTACTCACCTTTTCCCCCAAAAAAGGGTGGGGGTGGAGGTTAATATGATTGGATAGATAACAATTACTTGATTTTTGATAGCATTTCGAATCATTTGAAGTTTGAACAGGAAAAGAGATTTATGTGTAAAATTTACACTAGGATCAAAAGTATGAACTCAAATTCTTGAAGCTCGTTCCCTTTCTTTTTCTGGTCTGGTCTGAGTTGAAGCTTAGTTGTGCTCAATTTTGTACAACAAGTAGACTGGACAGGTCAATTACAAGCCCAACTAAGCTGAGGACTTTTTAGCCCAACCTGAATGATGTAAGATTGTAAGGCCTAAACAATACTTTGATTATAAGAATTATGGAGCATTATTTAAGTGGTGACTTTTGTCTTACAAATTTGTAAATCTTAACAAACAATGGTTTAACTTTTAAGCTCTTGTATTTTGATTTTCGTTACATGGTCAATCTCTCCTCCCAAAATGTTTTTAAGTTTAATACGCGGATAGTGGACTATCTAGACTCCTTGCACAATCAATACGATTTTTGCATTAGGGTCCAGTAGATAATGGGCTCTTTTTCCATTGGATGCACTTGTGGCCTAGGAGGCCCATTGATCTTTTTTCTTTTTTTCTTTTTTGTGAATAAAAAGGCAGAACTACATTTCAAAATCATGGCATGGATAGACTGATACACATTTATTTTACAGATAAGGAAGAAAAATGCAGTAAAATATTTGGGCTAAAAAGAAAAATTTATATATTAAAAAAAAAAAATTTGAGTATTGCTAAGAAAAAAAAGAAAAAGAAAAAAAATTCACAATTTACTAAAGTAACAGATTGGGATTAAAACATTATTTTCACATGGGCTCATCACTGATACTATTTTTATTATACACAACAATGGACTCATTAGTGATACTATTATACACAACAATAGCTCCAAGGGGAGTAGGTGAACAAGTTTTTATTTATTTAAAAAATATGTCTATATCCTCTTCTAGTAGCCATTGTTGTGTCGGTAAAAGCTTTCACTCTCAACTTTTTCTCTCCTTTTACTAAATTTATTTATTCCTTTTGGCCTGATACTAAGAGAGGGAGACTTTGATAACCAAAGAGAATCACAATTTACAATTGGCTTACAAACTATGGGGAAAATTGTTACCAACCAAAGATTGGTTATTAACTGATCTTATCCTTTCATTCACTTAATGATCATATAATAATGTGGGTAAAACTTAGGTACAGTTTCTTAAGTTAGATACATTAGGTTTCCCAATTGAATTTAAACACATAGTTGCATTAACCAATGAAACACAAATAATGTTATCTTTTTCAAGAATATTTAAATTCAATGTATTTGAATTCATCTAGAAACCTAATTTACTTGACCTAAGGAACTGTACCTAAGTTTTCCCAAATAATATAAAGACAGAGTTTAGTTACAAACCAGTTTGTAGCTTAGAGCTACAAACTAACTATGTGATAACTCATAAAACCATCCACATGTATTATTTAAATAAGTCACATGACTTATTGAATAGGTCATGTGACTAAAAGTACACGTAGATGATCTTATGAGTTGCCACATAGTTGGTTTGTAGCCTTGGACTACAAACTGGTTTGTAACTAAATTCTGTCTATAATATAATTAAAAAAGGATTGAAACAGATTTCAAAAAGTGTGTTTCAAAATAATAAAAAATTATTTATGATAAGCAAAGTTAAATGACCCCATTCCATTATTCCTGTTGTATATGGGCAATTATTTCAAAATTCGTTAGTAATTCATAATCATTTTGCATTATATGCTATCTGAATGAGGAATTGGGTTGAATTTTATTCATTTTACAGACCTAGGTGACATGAGAAAATATTAGATATAAACACCTAGAATATAAGAACAAATTTGTACCTATCTTGCGTAGCAACTTATAAGACCAAATTGTGTCCAAACTAAATAAGGAAATAAAATCATACATTAGTGCTCATTACTCATTAGATGATAAGGGTTAGCATCAAAAGTATGACATCAAATTGGTGAACCATGTTCTTTTTTTTTTGGGTCTGGTCTAAGTTGAAGTTCAATTTTGTTAAATAAGTTGCCTGCACAGGTCAATTACAAGCCTATCTGAGTTCAAGACTTTTTAGCTCAACCTAAGTGATGTAAGATTGCAATGCCTAAACGATGCTTTGATTAGTGTAGTCTATTACGTTAGTAGGATGAGTTTTACTCTTAATGAAGTTCAAATCAAGTGATGTTTGTGTAATAGAGACATAAAGAAGGAACTTCACCTTTGTGAACATAGGAGTGTTGCCGCTTCTAACAAAAGTTAAGGTTTTCTCTTGTAAATGTTCATTAAGCCAGGTAGAGCACAAGGCCATAAAAGTGCTAAACTATAGAAGAACTTATTTTGTTAAAGATTATTGTTGTGTGTGTATTATTTCCGGTTTTAAGGAAAAGAGTTTTGGTTTAAACGAATGAGCCACCAATAACTCTCTTGAAACTTTGAAGTAATTACACTAGGAGAGGGTTTAAGTTGAAAGATACCTTCTTTGATGCATAAGCTTTGTGTGTACTTTAGATTGAACAAGAAATATTACAACCTAGTGGGGGATTGTTAGATATTTATTATCTAAGTAGGTTGTAATATATAAGGGAATTGCAAGAAACCAGTCGCCTGGATTAGCATCCAGTCGACTGAATTTGAAGGTCTGGAGTCTCTACCTGATCCAGTCGCCTGAACCATCAATCTAGTTGACTGGATATCGTGTCTAGGAGTTTTTGCCTAATCCAGTCACCTAGACCATCAATCTAGTCGACTGGATGTCGTGCATCTGGAATTTCTATCTGACCCAGTCGCCTGGATTAGTGGTTCAATCGACTGGATCTCGGTAGTTATAGGCAGTTTATGGCAGTTAAAGGCAAATGTTGTGTCTTTTCATGGTGACTCCTGACTTGTTATTCACTTGCAATATAAAAGATTTCTTGTTCAGTTATTAAGGCAGAGAGAGAAACTTATTGTACTAAGAAGTTCTTAAGAGTAAAATTGAATTGCTATCATTTACTCTTAGGCTTTGTTGTATCCTGGAGACTATTTGCTTGAACCCTTAGCAATCTCTGTGGAGAGTGACCAAATCTAATTTTAAAGACAGCGATTCATCGTGCCTCAAAGCCTTGATTTTCCTTTGTATCCCCTAAATTTCCTAACAGACCCAACACAACCAATATGATTTTGCATCAGGGTCTAGTAAGTAGGTAATGGGCACTTTTTTTTTTGTTTTTTTTTGTTTTCTTGGATGCACTTGTGGCCCAGAAGGCCCATTGACCTGTATTAGGACGTTAAGAGACTTTTAATAATGAATATATGATATATATATATATATATTTAAATATATATATATATATATATATATATATATTTATATTTTAAGTAATTAAATTTGTTGGTACCCTAAATTTCTTGCATATTAATATATGAACAAAACTTAAATATACATTTTTAGATGTTATATGTTAGGCTCTAATTAAATTCAATTACATTTCAAAATCGTGGATAAGAACGAAAGGTGGTTAAATATCAACTAGTCGTGATCAATTTGTTTACTTACTTGCACTATGCAATTTGCAGCGGTGCGATGACACTTCAATGAAGAGTACTTTGTTAACTAATACTTGATATACAAATTAATAGAAATCTTAAACAAAATTTGCATTCAAATGATTCAATCTTCGTGAATGTTTCTAAAACAATAAAAGAATAAGAAACTTGCATTTAAATGATTCAATCAGTACAATACAATAATGTTTTTCATGAATGTTTTTCAATCAGTACAATACAATAATGGGAATTCATGAATGTTTTTCTCCAACTCCAAATGATACAAACACTAAATATTACTACTAGCTATGCTATGCCTACTCTATGTGATTCTTTTCAAAGGCCTTCTCGATTAACAATGCTATAGACACAACACTTTTATAATAATTTCATAAAATGGTGAGTTGACAAGTTTTCAGTACTTCTCATCTTAACACTTATATCACTTTTATTATTTATCATTCACAGTTTGACATTACAACATTATCATGCACATAATTTTATTGTTATTTATAGGAATTTTCCAGATATTGTGGAGTAGTTGCTTCTTTATTTGTTTATTTTTTTAATTCCTTTAATTCTTTGAACTCATCTTCCTTGTTATAAAAACTTGTACAAGTGGCACTAGCTTGTGGAGTAAACACATTTTACATTTTCAATTATAAGATTGTGATTAATTTAGATCTCCTAAAGTTGTTAGAATAACTCTATTGTGGGGTTCTTAACATTATATTTATTTATCTTCTAAAAAAAATTATATTTATTTATTGTGATATGAGTGAATTATATTTTATCATACTATCAATAATTTATTTAATACAAAATTAATGCTAGTCATTTTATGATGGAAGAAAGATAGTCAATTTTTTTTTTCCTCAATATCAAAATATATTATGGAAAAAAAGTAGTACACAAAATTAGCAACCAAACTTATCCTTCTATAGAGCATCACACACTCTTTTGAGAAAAAGCTGCAGACACTAAAATCTGGTTACCAATATCACAAATTAACCACAGAACTACAATTTTAACCCAAAAAACATCACAACAAAGAGAGGAATGAGAAAACATGGCTCTACCAACTACATTACTTCCCAACTAGCTTTTTAAAAGGGATTAATAAAGATAAGCATAACCAATTTACCTTCAATAATCACCCAAATGGTCATGCTGGCCCTTTTCACACGAACTACAAGAACTTCAACCATCTCTATAGAAAAGTTTTGGATCCAAGCTTTCAAGGCATGACCTTGGGAATTCCTTGCAAAACGGCAAGACAAGATTCTTTTTTCTTTTTTCTTTCCAAGAGCATTTACATGGTAAATATCAATCCTATTATTTTCACCGAAACTACAATAATCACCCAAATGGTCATGCTGGCCCTTTTCACACGAACTACAAGAACTTCAACCATCTCTATAGAAAAGTTTTGGATCCAAGCTTTCAAGGCATGACCTTGGGAATTCCTTGCAAAACGGCAAGACAAGATTTTTTTTTCTTTTTTCTTTCCAAGAGCATTTACATGGTCAATATCAATCCTATTATTTTCACCGAAACCAAACATAGAGTAAGTGCCAAGTGACTGAGTTTTCAAACTTTTGGGATGTGGAGGTCAGGTTTGAATCCCGCAATGGGAAGCGCCTGGGATTAAACCCCACAATCCCCATCTGGACCCGCTAGTGCCCTCGTGGGGCTGGGAAACAGATGGCTCAGTTCCCTCTGGACCCAGCGGGTAAAGACGCCCAAGGGAAACTCTGGTCGCCCCCTCCTACCCAATTTTTTTATCAAAAAAAAAAAAAAGAAGAAGTTTTCAAACTTTCACTTCCTCATAAGAAGACAGAAGAAAGAAAAAACATGAAGAAAAAAATAATGCTTTAACCCTTACCGCCCAGCCTAGGATATTAAAAAATTATTTTATTTTAACGTCATGATTAACTTTAAAATAAATTGAGGAAAAAACATGATGGTTAGTCTCTATTAGGAATGGGATAGAGCATCAATTGTAAATTCAATAAGTTTAGAAACACAACATTTTTTACAACAATTTACATAATATATTATAATTGGTACATAATAAAAGTAATATGAATGATAAATTTGGATGAAATTGATGTTATTCTAATCATAACATATCATGTTAATTGTTGTGAAAAGAGAGAGTGAAAAGTGTCATCTTCATGTAGCATTACTCTTGAAATAATGCAACCGACTTTTAGAAATCTTTATTAAGCAAAATGGTTATAGAATGAAATACATATTATAGGTCATTTGATTTTACTTATTTTTTGTGGAATAGTAGTTTTTTTTTTGGAACTAATAATTATTTCTATTTTTAGGGCCTTTTTATTTATTAAAAAAGTTGTATCACAACCTTTGATTCGTAACTAACTACCGTAAAAAATATAAATAGAAATGATCGAGAATAAAATAAAATATAATATTTTTATTTTTATATATAATGATAGTTATTCTTATATATTATTTTATTTTATTTTATTATAGCATTATATTCAAATTACATATTATTTAGTATTTACTAGATTAAACAAATCATAAAATTAATATGAGTAGACACTGTTTACTAAAGACATAATTTTCCTCTAACCCAATTTGGAGAAAAGTTGCTCCAATTCACTGTATAGTGACTCAATTGAGTATCCATGCATTTGTAATTTTAATTACATGACTTATTTAATAGTTATGTGATTTGATAAATGATTTAATTATTCATGTTAATAAAATGCACAATGATCTTGTAAATCGCACTTAATGGCATATTAATATATTTTTTTTCCACATACTTTCCACGTAAAAGATAGTTATTCATCTCGAACCTGATTTGAAGGAAAACTGTCATCGTACTTTTTGTTTCATTCAATTGTTGCTATTAAATAAATAAATAGAAACATTAACGTTATTTTTTTAAAAAAATAACGATTCCTAGTCATTCTTCTTCTTAATACTGTTCTATTTTGATTCATCACACTGTTAGTTTTGTTTTATGCTAATTTGGGGAACCTCAAAGGGGTAGGTTAGTGGTAGGACGAACTGTAAGTTGTGAATTCGATACTTTATGACAACGGATTGTACACATCTCATTTTGCAACCTTTGATTAACCTCATTCTAAGGGAAAAATTGAATTTTCACATCACAAGGATAAAATCATCATTTTGACCATAAAAGTGTCATACATATAATTCAAAACAAATATAGACATCATAACGATCAAAACTACACATCATCTAAGACCTTTCACTAAAGATTCAAGAAAAGAAGTGCTACCCGGATTTTCATAAAGAAAATGAAGGACACACGAAGAATGCCAAAAACATGAAGAAGAACGATTGAAGAAACTAAGGAGAAAATCCTTCATGCAAGTATGTATAATCTTATTCCCTTTATAATTCTTGTCAATTAATCTGTTCTTAGATGATGATATGAGTTAATTTAAATCAAAGCATGGTATTTTAGAAATATGTGAATTTTTTTAAAAACCCTATTTCTTTATTTTTCAAATTATAACACTTTTTTTAATGGTTTCTTGACATGTTTAGATGACATAATCATGACCACTCTATTCTACAAGACCAATCAAGGTCGTGTGAGGTAGGTGCCTAACACTTTCCCACCTCGTAACTTAGTCTCTGAGCCTACATCAATGATTGGAAACTAGGTCTTATCATGTAATTTTACCTTTTTATAATGTAGTTACGAGTTGTAAACTAGGTCTTATCATGTAAAAATGTGTCTTGAATGAGGAATTTGCCCCATAATAGTTTCTAGTTTCACTTGGTAGGTTTTGAACTTGTAACCGAGTTTTTATCTCCAATAGTACCTTCTTGTTTCTTTGGTTCATAAGATTGCAAGGACAGTAAGTAGGAATGCTTGCACACTGGATGGCATACATCCAGTGTTTTCGTACAACTGGAAAATATGTGTTATTTCTTGATGTTTCTAGTATCCCTTCATAATACAAGTTTATCAATCATTAAATGGCATCTTGGGATTTAAGTTCTCACTTTAAAATAATTGTGACTTGTAAGAATGGTAATCAATATCCAGTGGGATTTTACTTATTACTAATTAGAAGCGAATGTTTATGGGGTCGCATGTACTGCGTGCGCGCACACACACAGTTTCAACGCTAGTGAATTGAGTAGCAGAGAGATGATAAGAGTAAACTTGGAAAGGAGTTTCATTCACAAAATGGTCTAAGAGGATAGTAAAGCTAGTGTCTAGTATCTACTTTTATTATTTGAATTTCGAGGGACAAAATATGTAGTGTCTCTGATCCCTGATTTTCTTCATTGTATTGAAATGGACTAGAATAATACATGGAATAGAAGTCGTGGAAACAATTAGCAGAAGCTTTTTGAAAAAATGTTAAGGTTTTAATTATTATTAATTTTGAATGTGTGGAGCATCTAGATTACAAATTGATTTTGGGTTATTTGGCTCTATTGAGACAATTGATTCACCGCTTATTAAAAGTAAACATGAATTCTCTATGGTTTACTTGATTTTATTCCTCTTTTTTTTTTTGATGAATAATATGAACTTTATTGAAAATCAAAACAAAGGAAAGTTTTCACTCGACCGAAACAGACAAGTGAGAAAGAATCCCTTGTGATTACACAACAAAGCCCCGAACCCTACAAAGAGGGCGGCAAAAATGACATACATCATGGGCCAAAACCTTACAACCAGAGCGGCGAGCGGCAAATACAACATCCACAACAACTAAAAAAGCATAAACAAAACAACAAAAATTACAACAAACAAAATAACAGAAATTACAACAAACAACACCACAATAACTACTAATAACACAAGACTTGACAGCATTCTTGTAGATGAGAAGAGCAGCAGCAACAACGGATGTCCGGTGCGACAAGAAGCTTGGATACATAGTCCCATCCGGGCAATAACGAACAAAGGAGTCGAATCGGATTGTCCAAGGCATTAGATGCCAAGCGATTCAGGTAGAGGGGCTCTCCAAAGAGAGCTTTGACTAGTCTACCCCCAAGTTACCAAGAGGGTAGCCGAAAAAAGCTCGAAAGGGGATACACAGCCAAACCCACTGCCAACTGAGCATCCACAGCCACTGACGATCTTGTCGCCTTCATAAGGACACAAATCTTGTTAACAAAAGAGAGGAAAAGAAAAGCCAAAAGCATTGGAGTCTCGAGCCGTTGAAAGACTCCTGTGAAAGACAAAAGACACTGCAAATAAAGGCGGTTTGGAGAGAAGGAGAGGGAAGGCAGCACGCTAAAGAGGTAAAAAGGGGGAGTGAAAGCCGGTGGAGATGGCGGCTCAACGGAGGGGGAAGTGCTGTGGAAGCGGCGCGAAAAAGGGAGGAGGGCCGCGTGTCCCAGATCGGACCTTCGCCGGTCACAATCTCCTTCCCATGAGAGGGAGGGTGGGCTGCGCCATATCAAATTATCAACCTCCTTAGACCTAATTGAACCGGAGAGAGAAATTAAATTAAATTACCTATCAAGAAAATATATATAAAGTTAAGCAGAGGTCAATCTACTCGGAGGAGGGATAGGCGGCATTAATATTTTCATTTACAATACAAAGTTTTAATATAACTTTAGCTAGGGTTAGGGAAGAAGGGGGAAGAAAGATGAGGCGGCTAGGGTTTTGTTTTTTTAGAGAGAAAGTATGTTGGAGAGAGAAAAAAAATTCAAACTATGACATGCATTTGTGTGCATCATACCAGGTTGTTTATATTAAAAATCAAGCACTACCTCTCTCTAGAGCTTTCTAGAAATTTCTCTCTTTATCTAGAGATTTCTAGAAAATTCTATAAGTCTCTCTAGAGCTTTCTAGAGTTTTCTCCTTCTCTCTAGAAATTTCTAGAACCCTCTCTAGAAATTTCTCTATCTCTCTAGAAGTCTCTACAAGATACTACTATCTAGAGACCTCCACACACAAGAATGTCCTAAAAGCTTGGTGAAGAATTGATTTTGCCATCATTACAAGAATGTCCTAGAAATTCTCAAGCTAGTATAAATAGGGAGCAATGGATCCCATTTTGTAGTGTGAAGTAAGTGTGAAGTGAAGTGAAGTATTAGTGTAAAGTGTGAAGTGAAGTAAAGCAAAGAGTAAAGTCTTAGTGTGAGTGCTTAGGTGTCTAAGAGTGAGGTGTGTACAAGTGGTCTTATATAAGAGTGAATGTGTTATAAACTGGTGTATTTGAGTGAATATAAATATTTGTAAAGTATTTTTTAGTGAGTTTATTCACTTCAAACTCAACAATCTGGTATCAGAGCTAGGCGGTCAGGGACCGTTTTTGTGGTGTCTACGGCAATATTTTTGGAGGCATTTTTTTTGCTTGTGCATAGTCTGGGACTGTGAAGCTCGTGGTCTGGGACCAAGCTTACTTGGTGGTGTGAAGAGTTTTCACCAAGTCGCGATGGCAGAACTCCAAGCCGTTGGTAGCGTTAAAAAGCTCAACAACCAGAATTACAACACATGGTCAACCTGCATGGAGTCCTACTTGCAGGGGCAAGATTTGTGGGAGATTGTGGCTGGCAATGAAACCACACCTCCTGACACTGATCAGGCTTTACGAAAGTGGAAGGTTAAAGCTGGGAAAGCTATGTTTGCGATTAAGACAAGTATCGATGAAGAAATGTTGGAGCACATCAGGCGTGCAGACACACCAAAAGCAGCATGGGACACCTTTGCAACATTGTTCTCAAAGAAGAATAATGTGAGACTGCAGCTGCTCGAGAATGAGCTAATGTCAATAGCGCAGCAGAATATGACTATTACTCAATACTTCACTAAGGTAAAGTCTCTTTGTCGCGAAATCTCTGAATTAGATCCTGCATCAAATATTTTTGAATCAAGAATAAGAAGAATAATCATTCATGGGTTGAGACCCGAATATAGAAGTTTTATAGCTGCCGTACAAGGTTGGCTAGTCCAACCATCATTAGTAGAATTAGAAAATTTGTTAGCTGACCAAGAAGCAATGGTCAAGCAAATGGTTGGGGTCTCACTAAATAGTGAAGAGGAAGCACTCTTTAGCGGCAAAAACATAGGCCGACCCAAGGGAAGATCTAATGTAGCATCTAAGAAAAGAAATAATGAAAATATAAATAGAAAATATGAAAAGAGCCCTCAAGAACAAGGAGCTCAAGAATGTTGCGACAATAATGAGCGACGATCCACTAGATACAAAAATAGCAATCTTAAGTGTTTCAATTGTGGAAAAATGGGCCACTTTGCTCGAGATTGTCGATTTAAGAGGAGAACAGCTCAAGGAAACACGACGGCATTCATAAACCAAGAAGGTGATAGTGAAGAAGAATGGGATGCCGAAGCGTCATTTTCCATGATAGAGCCTACTGAAGAAGAAGAGATGGCAACAACTTCCATCGTGGAAGAAGACGAAGAGATGACGCTTGCAGTGGCCAATCCAGAACAAGTCAATTATAGAGAAGATTGGATCGTTGACTCAGGATGCTCAAACTATATGACTGGCGACAAGGAAAAATTGCAGAACATGTCCAAATATAAAGGTAAGAGAGTAGTAGTGACGGCTGACAATACAAGATTGCCAATAGCTCACATTGGTGAAACGTTGATTACGCCTCGCTTCAATGCTGAGCAAGTACCTCTAGAGCAAGTATATCATGTGCCTGGAGTAAAGAAAAACCTGCTTTCAGTTGCACAACTAGCGGATTCAGGTAACTGGGTACTATTTGGTCCAAAAGATGTTAAGGTGTACAAGGAGATAGTAGTTATCGGTACACCAACGATGGAGGGCTAACGAATGGAATCTGTATACGTGATGTCAGCAGAGTCAGCATATGTGGATAAGACACGAAAGAATGAAACTGTGGATCTTTGGCATGCAAGATTGGGGCACGTCAGCTATCATAAACTGAAGGTAATGATGAACAAGTCTTTGGTCAAAGGTATACCTCAGTTGGAGTGTCGTGAAGATACAGTTTATGCTGGATGTCAATATGGGAAGGCACATCAACTACCGTATCAGGAGTCAAAGTTTAGAGCCAAGGAGCCACTAGAGTTGGTCCACTCAGACGTGTTCGGACGAGTAAAGCAGCCGTCTATCAAAGGGATGCGTTACATGGTGACGTTCATCGATGATTTTTCAAGGTATGTCTGGGTATTCTTTATGAAAGAAAAATCTGAGACTTTATCAAAGTTTATAGAGTTTCGGATGAAAGTTGAAAATGAAGTTGGCAGAAAGATCAAGTGCCTACGCACAGATAATGGGGGAGAGTATACTTCAGATGAATTCTGTGACTACTTACGAAGAGTGCCATATACGACGGCAATTAACTTGTCCAGGCACTCCACAACAAAATGGCGTAGCTGAAAGGAAGAACAGGCATCTTGCAGAGATTTGTCGAAGCATGTTGCATGCGAAAAACATGCCAGGCAGATTTTGGGCCGAGTGTATGAAGACAGCAGCCCATATAATTAATAGACTTCCACAAGCAAGGCTCGATTTTGTCTCACCATTTCAAAAGATGTGGAACACCAAACCAAAGGTAAGTCACTTTCGAGTCTTTGGTTGTGTTTGCTATGTATTTGTGCCTGATCATCTACGCAGTAAATTCGACAAAAAGGCAATTCGTTGCATTTTTGTGGGCTACGATAGCCAAAGAAAAGGGTGGAGATGTTGTGATCCAACAACTGGTCGTTGCTACACCTCGAGGAATGTGATATTTGATGAAGCATCTTCATGGTATCAACTAAATTTTTTTCATGAAAATCCAAAATAGTATCCATATAATATTAACAAAACATCAACAACTGGAAAGATACAAAATATTCAATCAAAAGAAAAAAATACAAAATAAGTATCAATTTTTTGAAATTTTGGATGAGGATTTTCTTGAATTGGGATATCAACATTTTCTGGAATATGGATATCCACATTTTCTGGAATTGGAATTTTGATATTCTCTGGAATTGGAATGTTGGCATTAGTGGTTGGCAATGTTGCATCACTAGTCGTGGCTTCTGAATCATTCAAGTTCTTTCTTTTGAAAAAATGCGTTATTGTAGTTGACTTACCCATAATCTACAAATCAAATAGAAATTATGTTTATTTTGTGCACTGCATCATTAGTACATATTATACAGTTTTTAAACATAGTAATTTTGACACCCATGACCCACAACACAACAAATCAACAATTAATAATCAAATACTTACACAGAGCACTCAAATGATTTAGCAGCAATTAATAATCAAATAGTACACAACACTCATAAAAAAAACAAAAACAAAAAATACAGATGTGAGAAATTGACTAAAGAGTAAAGACTAGAGAGAGAGAGAAAAAAAAAAGAAGAAGAAGGAAGAAATAGTGATGGTAACTGTTCACAAAAAATCTAAAATAATTGATTTGAGTAAGTGGGTCACAGTGAGATCAGTGAGACCGGTGACTATTCACTAAAAAAAATCTAAAATCATACCACATGTGCCCAATTCGGCCATTCCCAAATCCCAAGTATATTAACAATTTAACAGAGTAACTCAGTAAGTCTTAACTCTTAAGTAGTTGAGTGAGTCTGAGAGAGAAAAAAGTAAAGTGAGAGAAAGAGAGAGAGTAGACTCACCAGTGCCGACTGCCGAGAATTCGAGATGCGGGCTGCGAACAGCGAACGGCCGTGAGCGAACGGCGAGATCGACGAGATGGTGGCGAGATCGGCAGATGGTGGCATCGTGGTAGGCTGGCAGCAAAGTAGTGAAGTAAGCGAATGGACCGTGAGCAAAGCGATGAGCCTCTAGGTGAAGCCAAGTCCGTAACTCACTACCTCCGGCAGCCTTCAATCAGTTCATCACCTCCGGCTCTGGCAAGTCCGTAACTCACTAATCTAAACCCTAGATCTTGCTCTTTTTTTTCATTTTTTCTTTTTCTTTTTTCTTCTACTCGGTCTGGCCATCGACTGTAACTATTTAATTTTTTTTTTTTGAATTTTATATATTAATACATTTTCTGATTTATTGTAATTTTGACTTGGGCTGATTTATATTTTATTTGTTGCTACTGTTGTTGTGATTTGGGCTGATTTGTTGGGATGATTTTGACTGAGTTGTATATTTTTATTTTTTATTTTTGGATTTAGGCTGATTTGTTGGGATAATTTTGTCTATTTTTTTGGAGGGCTAATTTCTGTTGGAAGGGGCCAAAAATTGTGTTAGTAGGGGCCCAAAAATTATTTGAGTGGGGGCCAATTAATTTTTTTTACCTACTCTAGCCTTTTTTTTTTGTAGAGCCAGCAGGGGCCATGGCCCCCTTTGGTCCCCAAGTGGCTCCGTCTCTGACGATAGCCAAAGAAAAGGGTGGAGATGTTGTGATCCAACAACTGGTCATTGCTACACCTCGAGGAATGTGATATTTGATGAAGCATCTTCATGGTGGTCAGAAGACAAAGCAACATTGCCAGTTTTAAAAGAGATTAAAAAGAAGATGCCAGAAAGCATGGAGGAGCAATCAAGAAAAGATCAATCCAAGGTAATTGAAGAAATACAATTTTTTGAAGATGAAGGTGAGCCAGAATCTAGTGAAATAACCCAAAATCCTTGGCAGACGGGTGTTCACCACAGGACACCAGAGGAGGATCGACCAAGGCTAGAAGAAGTTATAGAAGAAGAAGAAAGTCTAGAACCACAACTCAGAAGGTCGACAAGGAAACGAAAAACTAATCCTAGGTATGCAAATGCAGCACTTACAGAAGATGACAACATAAAAGAGCCATCAACATATGAAGAAGCATCTCAAAGTGAAGATTGGAGGAAAGCAATGGAAGAAGAAATTCATGCACTAAAGCAAAATCAAACTTGGGATCTTGTGCCAAAGCCCAAGGATGTGAAACCCATTTCTTGCAAATGGGTGTATAAAGTAAAGACTCGTGCAGATGGATCGATAGAGAGATATAAAGCTCGCCTGGTAGCTCGAGAATTCTCCCAACAATATGGGCTAGACTATGATGAAACATTTAGTCCAGTAGCAAAGATCACCACCGTACGCGTCTTGTTAGCACTTGCAGCAAGTAAATCTTGGAAGTTATGGCAGATGGATGTAAAGAATGCTTTTCTACATGGAGAATTGGATCGAGAAATTTACATGGAACAGCCAAAAGGATTTGAGAGCAAAGCCCAACCAGACTATGTCTGTAAGCTGAGGAAAGCTCTTTATGGGTTAAAACAAGCACCGAGAGCGTGGTATGGTAAGATTGGAGAATTTTTAGTTCATAATGGGTATTCAGTAGCTCCAGCAGATTCAAGCTTGTTCGTCAAGGCACGAGGAAGTAGATTAGCAACAGTACTCGTATATGTGGATGATTTAATCATCACTAGAGATGATGAAGACGAAATTCGTCGAACAAGAGAAAATTTAGCAGTCCGCTTCCAAATGAAGGAACTTGGAGAGCTTAAGCACTTTCTTGGACTTGAAGTGGATCATGTAAAGGATGGGTTATTCTTGTGCCAGCACAAGTATGCAAAGGAGTTGCTTCAAAAGTTTGGGATGCTTGATTGCAAGCCGATCTTTACACCTGTAGAAGTCAATGCTAAGTTTTGTGCACAAGAAGGCAAAGAACTTGAAGACTCAACCATGTATAGACAATTAGTAGGTAGTTTAATCTACCTAACATTGACACGACCAGATATTTCATATGCAGTTGGAATGGCTAGTCGTTACATGCAAAATCCAAGGAAACCTCACTTAGAAGCAGTTCAGCGAATACTAAGGTATGTAAAAGGAACAATTGATTATGGTCTTCTATACAAGAAAGGTGAAGCATGCAAGCTTCTTGGTTACTGTGATGCTGACTATGCTGGAGATCATGACACATGGCGGTCAACTACTGGATATATGTTTAGTTTGGGCTCAGCTGCAATTTCCTGGAGCAGTAAGAGACAACCAACCGTATCATTATCAACCATAGAAGCAGAGTATAGAGCAGCAGCAATAGCAGCTCAAAAAAGTACATGGTTGATGCAACTTATGAGAGATCTACATCAACCAGTTGATTATGCAGTGTCACTGCACTGCGATAATCAATCAGCAATACGTTTAGCTGAGAACCCAGAGTTCCATGCAAGGACCAAGCATGTGGAGGTGCATTATCACTTTGTGAGAGAGAAGGTACTGGAAGGTAAGATAAAGATGTACCAAACTAAGACAGAGAACCAAGTTGCTGACATATTTACTAAAGGACTCAACACAGCTAAGTTTAGAGACTTTAGAAAGCAACTTGGTATGGTGACTAAGGAGGAATTCAGAGAGAGTCAGTGTTGAGGGGGAGTATTAAAAATCAAGCACTACCTCTCTCTAGAGCTTTCTAGAAATTTCTCTCTTTATCTAGAGATTTCTAGAAATTTCTATAAGTCTCTCTAGAAGCTTCTCTCTAGAGCTTTCTAGAGTTTTCTCCTTCTCTCTAGAAATTTCTAGAACCCTCTCTAGAAATTTCTCTATCTCTCTAGAAGTCTCTACAAGATACTACTATCTAGAGACCTCCACACACAAGAATGTCCTAGAAGCTTGGTGAAGAATTGATTTTGCCATCATTACAAGAATGTCCTAGAAATTCTCAAGCTAGTATAAATAGGGAGCAATGGATCCCATTTTGTAGTGTGAAGTAAGTGTGAAGTGAAGTGAAGTATTAGTGTAAAGTGTGAAGTGAAGTAAAGCAAAGAGTAAAGTCTTAGTGTGAGTGCTTAGGTGTCTAAGAGTGAGGTGTGTACAAGTGGTCTTATATAAGAGTGAATGTGTTGTAAGCTAGTGTATTTGAGTGAATATAAATATTTGTAAAGTATTTTTTAGTGAGTTTATTCACTTCAAACTCAACAGTTTAAAGCTCCTGCCTCCTGAAGAACTTGAGCATCTGGATATTCCTGTGGGTGAAGGTTCCACTAGTCCTGTGAATCAAGTGTTATACATGTCTGACAGTGATACATTGGTTTCAGAAGGAAGCAATATCCTGTCTCGACAGCGCACAGAAACCACAAGATTTAATTTATTTACTGGTAATCAAACTCTTGATCAAAGAGAGGAAAGTTTCAAGGTTATAAGATTCATCTTAATATATTTGACTTGGTCTAGGAGAATAGATGCTCATTCTCATTTAGAAGCTGAATTGAAATATAGGTCCCTCTTGAATTTTATGCAGAAACTCCTTTAACCATAAAGCCTGATGAATTTTGAACCCTTTGCTTACACTGAAATTATGCTTCTTTGTATGCTAGGCATTGCTCATTTCCATTAGAAATTTGTTACTTACAGGTGAATGAAACTGCTGTGGTACATTGTGGTTTTTACAGTGACTATGGAGGGTTTAAAATTACTAACGAAGACAAAAATTACATGCAAAGTTGCAAAGTAGTCGTGTCTACTTGTGCATTTGGTGGTGGAGATGATCTTTATCAACCGATTGGAATGTCAGTGGCATCAATTAGAAAGGTTACATCTATAGTCTAGAAGTCTTACTTAATAGCTATATAGCTTGCAATTTCACTTTGCTTATATGCAAAATGTTTTGAATAGATGCAGGTTTGCTATGTTGCATTCTGGGATGAAATCACTCTGAGTGCACAGGAATCAGTGGGGCGTAGAGTTGGTGAGAATCCATTTATTGGGAAATGGCGTATTGTGGTTGTTAGGGAACTTCCTTTCACCGATCAAAGGTTGAATGGTAAAATCCCAAAGGTAGGAAGAGCAAAAATTGGCTCTGTATTTTTGCTGTGTAAAAAGGTGCATTCTTTGTTGATACTACCTGTGACCAGGTGCTCCTCTGTCAATCTGTTTTTTAAGTGCAATCTCTTTGTTTCTTGGGGTTGTTCGGCTATATACACACAGACACACACACACACATATGCACAACTACAGCCATTAGATAATTTTTACATGGAAAATGGTTCTAGAAAATTAATTTAGATTGTAACATATGAAGTAGCATAAATGATTGCCAAGGAAGATTTATCCTAATCTCATTAGTCCCCTTTTTGGCCAATGATAGTTAATTCATCTCAAGTTTTGTTTTCTTAAATTTATTCCCTTAATAAATGGTTTATGAGAATGATATAGGTTAAAAATTATGGTGTCTTGATAAAAAAAAACCATGAGCATCTCTTATTTGGTCAGTAGAATCCTTTGAGCATCATGGTCACATGCCAACTGTTGTGCCTAGTGCATAAATTTGGTTTTGCCTGAAGGTGTGTGCCTGATTTCTCCTTTTTATTTGTATTACATTAGATTTCTTTTCATTAATTAGAAATTTAAATGCCCACCCTCTGCTTCTCCATTTGCGCCATTGTCTACCACCTAGTCTTGCATTGTTATTGGTATATGGTCATAGGAAATTCCCTCCATGTGCATTTCTTTTTGTGCCTGTTTGAATATCTTTCTTAGGACTTTTTATGCATTTGTTGTCTTCAGATGTTGGGTCATCGTCTTTTTCCTTATGCAAAGTACTCCATTTGGGTAGACTCGAAGTACCAATTTAGGAGGGACCCTTTAGGTGTGCTGGAAGCCCTTCTTTGGCATTCAAATTCGGTACTTGCGATTTCAGAACATGGAGCTCGCAGCAGTGTCTATGATGAGGCTAAGGCTGTTGTCAAGAAAAACAAAGCCACTCCAGAAGAAGTTGAGGTGCAATTGACTCAATACCGCCACGATGGCTTCCCTGAGGACAAGAGATTTAATGGAAAGAAAGGTGTGTTTCTATTTGATGTTTTTTGTTCTGACAGGGTCACATCAAAACCAACACACAATTTTCTAAAAGGTGACGAGAATCTACAACTGTTCTGGGATATTGTAGATTTAGATATTTCATATACTTACTAAATAATAAATAACAAAAGTTAGATCTTACAAATCGTGATTGTAACAAGTACATACTCTCCCTCATGTTATGTGTAGAATAAAATAATTTTTACCAAACTACTTTAGATGAAACTCTATTACTTCCAATAAATTTAAATTACTATCTATATTAAAATTCTAAAATTAATAGTATAAAATAAATTTAAAAGAACTTAAATTTTGTTATCTACTTATCTACCATGATTTTTAGTTTTGATTTTTTTTTTTTTTAAATGATTGGCTTTTGTTATATAACTTAAGCATTTTTTTTTTAAACTTTAATTAATTATATTATTTTTTGATTTTGGTGATATTTGTGATTTTTTCTTTACTTTGTAAGTTTGTATATGAAGTTTTAATTAATCCTTGCATCATATGGGCATACTATTAGTTTTATAGAAAACTTTTGAAGGTTTATTGGTCTTGTTGGCTCTACCCTTTTTTCCCTTTCCATATAATCTGAGATATAATGAAAGACAATTTTGAACTCATGCATGGGTGCCTACACTAAGACATGAACTTTGTCTGGGATCAACCTGATACAATGTTCTGAATGCTTGGGATCAACCTGTAATTGCAGAGATCTCTTGCATTAACCAAAATTTGGACTGTAGAAATTTGATAGATAATTAAGTTTATGTACTCACTTCTTAAATTATTGTCTTGTACAGCTCTAGCTGAAGCTTCTGTCATCGTGAGGGAGCATACACCATTGACTAATTTGTTCATGTGCCTATGGTTTAATGAGGTTGTCCGTTTCACTTCTCGGGATCAACTAAGCTTCCCATATGTTTTATGGCGGTTGCATGTCCTCAAGAACATCAATATGTTTCCTGTTTGCACACGCAAAGATCTTGTCAATAGTATGGGCCACCTACGCAAGACTAAACCTTTGATAAGATGATGTAGTGCTATACATACTAGTTCCACTTCTTCATTGTTATAGCATCCCATCTTAGGGGCAATCAGCTGTATCCGTTCTTTTTATTCATTTCTTATCGAATGGTTTATTGGCAGGCATTCGTCTGCAAACTTCTCTTTATTTCCCCCCTTCCTCGCCCCCGCCCGTTTTGAGCTTCTTTTTTCTTTTTCTATTTATAAATTTGTACATGGATAGATTTTTTTAATTAAAAAATTTAGTCATTAGAAAAAAGGATCCAGCTTAATTTATTCTTCTGGAGGACCTACCGTTGCCTAGTTCTGCATCAAGGGATTTTCATTTTGCTAAAAGTAACAAGCATGGTTTTAAAAACCTAACCATTAAAGGAACCAGACAATGGAAGGGTTCAAGATTTTGACGTCAAATCGGGATTAGATAGGTTAAAGTTGTGATGATTAAAATAGTATTAATAGATCATATTTATAAAAATAGCAAATTTATAAAAATAATAAAAACAACTTTTAAATGTACTTTTACAATTTTAATAGGGCATAAATATTAGTATAATTGATTAAAACTAATAATTAGTATAATACCTATTGTATTAAAAAAATGGATTAAAGTGTAAATAAAAGCAAGACAAAGATATCTTATTCTCATTCTCATATTAGTTTCATCAAGTCTTGTAACCAAACAAGGGTAATCCCCGTAACTATTAACTAATCACCTATTCACCTTGACACAATCCACGGGTCACCACACCAGCATCCAACCACCTTAGTTGGCAACGAGCTGACACCAATGCACCAATGACAACACTTGTGGAGTCTTGAGAGAAGTAGATATCTTGTGAGGTAGATGGTGATTGGTGAAGCGCCCAACCTATTCAAATGTCAAGGGTGGCTTCCTTCCACTAATAATATTATATCAATAATAACATTTTGATTCCTCTTTTACAAAGGCTTAAATGTATGAAATAATCTTTATCAACGAAAACAATGTATGAAATAATCATGGGTTTGCCAATGCTTGCATGGGTTAGGAGGAAAAAGAATTTTATGTAACATGTTGCATGCAACTTCCTCTCATATAAAGGTGAATACCATAAGTGTGAGACTCACCCGTATGTGAGAAAAATGTTATATGTAAACGTCACATGAGATACCACCTCCTCCTAGAGGTATCTCGTTACATTAAACGTATTATTTGGAATGACACACTTTTTTCTCATAATGTTAGATGATAATTTATTAGAATATTTATATGTAATTTTAATAACACGACTCACTCATTTAATAGTTACATATAACTATTGGTTTGGAGAATGATTAGGTCTATTTCAAATTAGGAATATTATTCTTGAATAATGGTTTTCTTACGCTCAAAGCACATTTCTAGATATTTTTTTAGTTGCTTTGGACGTGCTATCGATACATTGCACCTTAATGTTAACAACATTGTTTCTAATTGTGATTTTGTGTTCAAGAAAAAAAGAAAGAAAAGAAAAATAGAGAGAATCTATGCCAACACGACTAGTAAAAAAAGAAAAAAAACCCAGTAAACCTCAATTTATATATATATATATAGTTTTGCTAGCACTTTTCCTTTTCTCATATACCAACAATACAACTTTTGGAAATTTGAGAAACGTGTTTTAAGGTCACTTTGATTTTGATCCCTTAAATATAAGGTTGGTTCAATTTTAGTTCCTTATAATATAGGGTTAGTACAATTCGGTTCCTAAAAAATAGGATGCATTACTCAGAGTGATTTGGGTTATTTTTTTTTTTTTTTTACTAACTATTTTTCAATCTACTTCTACTAAAATTCAATTTAAAAAAAAAAAATTCAAGAAATTTAGACAAAACTTAATATTTATTATATATAACAAGTTAAATCAGGTAATTTTAAAAATAAAAATTTAATTATGTAGTTTCAAAATAAACGAATTAAATTTTTGTTCTATATTACAGCCTAAATAAAACGTCATTCCACTTAAATGAGTTGAGGTTTAATTTGTTAATTTTTGAAATTTTATGTTTTAATTTTTTTGTTTTGCTAAATTTAATTTATTTAATTTTAAAATAATAGGGTTTAATTCATTTTTATTTTTATTTAAAAAAGTAATGGTTTAATTTGCTACTTTTAAAATTATATTGTTTAATTTGTTACACCCATAAATTAGGGGGTTTAAAATGTAATTTTACTTTTAAAAAATTGTGCTTTTATAGTTACAAAATCCTCTTTCGTTTAAAACGTAACAGTTTCCTCCCTTAAATTTTCATAATTAATAATTTGTACATCCATTACTATTTTTTTGTTAGTTAACAACTTTTTTTTTGGTTGGACCCATACTAAATTGATCTCAATACCCTCGTTACAATTATAGTTAGGACTTAGGGGTGACATTGCAATCGTTTGAATACTTAATAGAAGTAAATTACAACCCATCATTTTCTTGTTTTATTATTATATTTTATTTTTTCTTTCTTTATTATTATTTTGGGGAAAGTCCAAAAAAGAAAAATCTATGAATTTTATGACTGCAACAAACTAACCCTACACTTTTAAATGTACCACTTTAAAACCCACATTTTCATTTTTGTGCCAAATTAAACAAGCTCTCTTTTTTTATTTTTTTCCTTAGGAATCAAAAATCACCATAAGGACCAATAGTGCACGTTTTTAAAATCTTAAGTACTAATTGCACACATTTCAAACATTAAGGACCAAGCGTGCAACCTGTGTAAACATTATGAACCAACAATATAATTCGGCCTTTTATAAATGACACTCCATCAAACGTTTTTTTTTTTTTTTTTGCTGAATAATGGCACTCCCCCAAACATTGTATAAATGAGACTCCCTCAAACTTTTTTTTTAATGAATAATGACGCTCCCCCAATCGTTTGTATAAATAACACTTCCTCTTAACATTATTGGAGACTTGAAGTAACATTATTTTCACTTAATTCCATCACTAACACCACATTTATTATGTACCAATCGCAAAAAATCATGTCAGCAATTGTGTAAAAAAATAGTGAGAATTTTTGTATCCTAAACTTATTGTTCCT
The DNA here is from genome assembly GCA_907173295.1 of Fagus sylvatica. NCBI lineage: Eukaryota > Viridiplantae > Streptophyta > Magnoliopsida > Fagales > Fagaceae > Fagus > Fagus sylvatica. Next base: position 19,884,645 of record OU015762.1, on the reverse strand, counting down.
TAATTTAAAAAAAAAAAAAAATAAATATATATATATATATATATATATATATATATATATATATATATATATATATATATATATATATATATATATAATATATTATCTTATATATATATATATTCTTGGAACCCTTTTCGATTGTGTGAATCTCACAAATAGCTCGATAATTTTGGGTTATCTAATCTAATTTAATACTATTAAGAGGATTCATGCCCTCATGTCCACTTTAATGTACTGTAAAAAATATCTCTCATATCTTCCAATTTTCCTACTTTAATCACTGACTTCAAATAATAATGTGTGTTAGCAAAAAGGGTATAATAGTTGCATCCGTATATATTTAAATGTCCACTTTAATGCACAGACTAAAATACCCTCACACATTAACATTAGATAACTTGAAATAATTGGGGCAAATAAGGAAAATATTAATTTTTCAAAATCCTAAAATTTAGGCTTCATTTTAAAATGAACCCAAAATTTAGCACCACTATCCTCATTTGAATTAAAATAAAAAAATAAAAAAAAAAAATACTCACATTCACCATAATTGAAAATTCCTTCTTCTTTTTTCCCTTATCTTATTCAATAACTTTTTTTTTTTTGATTAAAAATGATAGCAATTTTATTAAGAAATATCATCTTGAACATAATTCGTAATGCAAACAGGGTAATCTTCCAACCACACCTACATAGAAAGTGAGGACGCAGCCTCTGTAGCTAAGGCATGTGCTGCCTTGTTACAAATCTTTTTGGAAAAAACAAAACTTAGCATATTAAAGCAAAGGGCCCACGAACAAATATCCTCCACTAGGACTCCAATTGGTGCCAAGCAAGGCAGACCAGCTTGAAGCAGATTACATAACTCCAGATTATCCATCTCCACCACTAACCTTCTAAATCCCACATCAAAAGCAAATTGAACTGCCTTCAACACAGCTCGCGCATGTGACTGTAGCAAATCACCACAAGCCTGAAAAGAGTCTTCCAATACTGCCATAACTATCCCTCCTGTGTCCCAAATAAGTAGGCCCACTCCAACTTTAGCGGCATTAAGAGAAAAACAGCATGCCAGATTCAATTTAACAGCACCCGATGGAGGTCTTTGCCACCTAGATGAACCTCCAAGTCCTGCCATATCCCCCAAAACTTTTGAATTGGCCTCCAAGAAATCCAAATAATAATACATGAAACCTCTTGACAGATAGCATCAACCACCGGTATCTTTCCCTCCCAACATGTTTCATTCCTTGCTTTCCATAAAGCCCAGGCATAAAAGCTATCTCAAGTGCTGGTGATTTCTTGGCACAGATAGCAAAATACCGGTACCAATACTTTAAACTCCAAGCAAGTGCAAACATTCAAGCTTGATATTGAGAGGAGATAGCCACAAAGAGCCCTTGAAAGCTTCCAGTGTAACACCACATGCCTAGCTGAGCTGTCCTCATCTATGTACAAAGATTAATGATTTATTTTTTTGAACTATAAGGTTATTTGATTCAAATGAGGGGAAAAAAGAAGAAGGAATTTTCAATTATGGTGAATGTGAGTATTTTTTTTTTTTTTTTTTAATTCAAGTGGTGCTAAATTTTGGGTTCATTTTAAAATGAAGCCTAAATTTTAGGATTTTGAAAAATTAATATTTTCCTTATTTGCCCCAATTATTTCAAGTTATCTATGTTATGTGTGAGGGTATTTTAGTCATTTGGACAAGTTTTATACTGTATGTTCCTAAGTGATAGTGTGTTGGCACACCATAAACAAGAATAAGAATGGGAAATACCTTTCTCAAATAATTTCGTCCGATAAGTTGTAATGAAGAATATCATGATAGTAAAAATAAGTAGCCTTCAACACACTTTCAATAGTATTGACTTTTGGAGGTTTCTTCTTTCACAAACCACGGTATCTCTTTGTTTCCGCTTTCTCTTCTCTCTACCTTTTACATTATTCTTGCCTTTTTATTTTACAACATGGTATCAGAGCATCTTCGATCTTGGCTGCTGTGATTTGTTGAAGTTCTTGGCTGCTGCGTTTTGGTGGCTTCTTGGTCTCATCTCATTGGCTGTCTTCTTGTTTGATTGTTTCTTGGCTGCTCTATTTCAGCAACATGGATGTATGGATGTGGTTCTCGGCTTTTTTGGCGGTTCTTTGTTGGTACACCTATGTTTGGTTGCAGGTGTTTGCTGTCTCAATTCCGGGATAAGGATTTCCTTATTTCACCTCTCAGAAATTCTTATTCTGGATTTGTTTTGGCTTCTTTGTATCCTGCTGATTTTTTGTTCAGTTCCATCAAATTCTCGGGCCTCTAACCACTTTTGGGTTGATTCTCAACCAAATTTGTTCTCTTTGAGGTGTTTTTCACACCTCGGTTGTTGGTGGTTGCTGTTGTTGCTGCCTCTCGTCTCAGTTGTTGGTTCATCGCCTTCGACACTCTCGATCGTTGGTTCATCGCCTTTGACACTCTCAGTCGTTGGTTCATCGCCTTCGACACTCTCGTCTTGGTTGTTGGTTCATCGCCTTCAACAATCTCATCTCGGCTCTCAAAGCACTTGGAGTTCTCTCAATCATCTTGGTACTTGTTGTTTATATTCTTCAAGCTGGACTTCTATGATATATAAGCTCCAGCTTGAGGGGGAGTGTTGGAGATATTATGTGTGGCCCATGAAACCCAAAGTTAGTGTAGGCCCATGTATTTGTATGTAAACCTAGTTTTAGGTTTCTATATAAACCCTACATTGGGTATATTGTAACACTAAGAGAAGATAGTAAAAATATAGCCGTCAAGGGCTTTCATGTATGGACGTAGGTCTTCATGACCAAACCACGGTATCTCTTTGTTTCCGCTTTCTCTTCTCTCTACCTTTTACATTATTCTTGCCTTTCTATTTTACAACAAGTACCAATAAAATCTTTAAAGTGCAAACACAAGCTATATTGAGAGGAGATAGCCACAGAACTTGACTTCCACACCTTCTAAGCAAACTCACACCCCCATAACACATGATCACAAGTTTCTGGTTCCTCTGCATACCATAAACAAGAATAAGAATGGGAAATACCTTTCTCAAATAATTTCGTCCGAGTGGGAAGAATATCATGGCAAGCCTTCCACACAAATAGTTTGACTTTTGGAGGAACTTTCACAGCCCAAATAGATGACCAAATGGAGTGAACTGAGGACCTGGATGATGTTGCAGCTTCCTGACTGTTGCGGAGTGATAACTGCAAGTGATACGCACTCTTGACTGAAAACACTCCACGTTTTGTACCAGTCCAAATGAGAGAGTCGGGTGGTCTCCGGACACTCAAAGGAATACAAATGATAAGGTCAACATCTCTAGGACAGAAGATTTCATGTAGAAGTTGAACTTTCCAAGTCATAGAGTCCTGATTGATTAGTTGGTCCACAGTAGCAAATTCATCCAACACATTTACCGGACTGATAACTCTGAATGATGTAGAGCTTGGCAACCATTGATCTTTCCAAATCCGAATATGCTCCCTAGTCCCTACTCTCCACCTCAAGCCCTGACCCAGCACCTCCTTAGATTCACATATACTTTTCCATATGAACGAAGCATTATGTGGTACAATAGCTGCTAAAAATGAAGTATGTGGAAAATATTTGGCTTTAAGCACACGGAATACCAGTGAAGAGGGATTGTGCAGCAATCTCCATCCTTTCCGGGCCAGAAGTGCTTTATTGAACAACTGCAAATCTTGAAAACCAATCCCACCATCTTGCTTTGAGCGAGCCAACCTATCCTTATTCATCTAGTGAATTTTCCAATTCCCATTCCGTTGACCCCACCAAAATCTATTGGCCATTGAAGTGATGTCTGCACACAACCCAGCTGGAAATCGGAAACAGCTCATTGCATACGTGGGAATGGCTTGGATAACAGCTTTAATGAGGACTTCTCTGCCAGCCTGTGAAAGAAGCTTCTCCTTCCACCCTTGAAGACGCTTCCAAACTCGATCTTTAATTTCATTAAATGCCTTTTTCTTTGCTCTACCAATAATTGGGGGTAAACCCAAGTATTTCTCAAACTTGGTTGTCACAGAGGTACCAAAGAAATCAGAAATGGCAGACCGCAAATCTAATGAAGTGTTGTGACTAAAAAATAGTGCAGTTTTTTCACCATTAACTATTTGGCCCGAAGCTTTCTCATATAATGACAAAATATTCTGAAGAGCTCCACATTCAAATAGGTTAACCCTGCAAAAAATAATGCTATCATCTGCAAAGAATAAATGAGAAATGCGAGGGCCTCCTCTGCAAATGGACACACCCCTGATCAGATTATCTCTCTCAGCTTTTCTCATCAACGCCGATAACCCTTCAGCACATAGTAGAAAAAGGTATGGGGACAACGCATCCCCTTGCCTTAGACCACGCCCTGGTTTTACATATCCTTTCGGGTCCCCATTAACCATGACAGAATAGGAAACATATGTGACACAAGTCATAATTAAATCAACCCACTGCACGGAGATAATCCCATTCCACCCTATCATAAGCTTTACTCATGTCTAGCTTTGTCGCCATCTGAGCATTATTACCCCCTCTAAGATTCTTGAGGTGATGAAGTGTTTCAAATGCAATAATTACATTATCAGTAATCATTCTTCCAGGGACAAAAGCACTCTGGCTATTAGAAATAACTCTGGGAAGCACCTTCTTCATTCTGTTGACCAATACTTCGGAAATAATTTTGTAAATGACATTACAGAGACTTATAGGACGAAATTGGGTTATGTATTCCGAGGCTTTCACCTTTGGAATCAAGACAATATGAGTAAAATTAATACTACCAAGCATATTTCCAGAATTGAAAAAATCTAAAATAGCAGTAAAAACATCATCACCCACAATATGCCAAAATTTTTGGAAAAAAAGTGCAATCATACCGTCAGGCCCAGGCGCTTTTGATGGGTGCATTTGAAAGAAAGCGTGCTTCACTTCGTCCTGAGAAAAAGGCCGTAATAAGTCTTCATTCATATCCGGAGTAACCACCGAATCCACTTGTTGCACCACCTCCTCCACTGCCGAAGGTTAGGGAAGAGACAAATAAAGCAGTAAAATAATCCACAGCAATCTACTCCACCTCCTGCATGTTAGTCGTCCATGTGTCTTCTCTATCCCGAATTCCCATAATTGTATTGGTCCTCTTTCGTTGAGCAGCACATTCATGAAAGAACCTTGTATTTCGATCACCATCTTTCAACCAATTCACTCTTGATCTCTGCCTCCATACAACCTCCTCCTTTGCCAACATAGTATTTAACTCCTTGCGAAGAGTATTAACTCCGTGAGAGTCATACAACTCCATAGGCTGGCTTTCCATTTCCATAAGCTGATTCTTCTTCGTGGCAATCAACTTAGGTGTGATGCGAACTTGTGATTGACTCCATTGGAGAAGACTAACCAGGGATTGTTTAATTTTCTGAGCTAACTTGAACATATCCGTCCCATTCTGTACAACCTGCCATGCATCATTAATAGTTTGTTCACACCCATCCTCCCTAAGCCATGCGTGCTCAAACCTAAACAACTTCTGTTGTCTTTGAGTATTCCTCACTGGTGGTGGGGAAATATTAACTAATAAACCCATATGATCAGAGCTAGGGACCACCAAATGGGACACAACAACAGATGGAAACATTTGAAACCACTCTGGATTGGCAACCGCTCGGTCAAGACGAACCCGAACCAAAGCCGACCCTAACCTTCTATTAGACCATGTAAATTCTGGACCATGAAAGCCCATGTCTTGTAACTCACAATTCAGCAAAGTCTCCCGAAACATTGCCATTTGGTTCAGATTCCTACCTTCTCTCCCATAGTATTCATCTAAAAGCAATGATTTCATTAAAATCACCAAGAACCAACCAAGGTTTGTTGTTCAATGCATTTAAACGGCGCAAAAGCTCCCAAGTTCGAGACTGAAGCGAGACTTCGAGGGTGGCCATAAAACCCCGTAATCCGCCAACACACACCATCATCTTGCAAAACCTCAGCGTCAATATGGAAATTGGAGTAGCTTTAGATGTTGACAGACACATCTTCCTCCCATAACAAAGCCAAACCACCGCCATATCCATGACGATCAACCTCAAAACACCCTTTCATTCCCAACCGAACTCGAATAGAATTCCAAACATCATACTGGTAATCACGTCTCCATTAGAAACACGATTTTGGGCCATTCTTTTCTCACTAGATCATGAAGATCCCGAACTGTCTCTTGGTTCCCAAGCTCTCGACAGTTCCAACTTATGCATCTCATTGTGACCAGCGGGGTTGCTCAACAGCCTCCACCGATGTGGGAATCGTAGCAAGAACCACCCCGAGCTTCTGTTTTTTCTTCCTGCTTGAACCCTCCACTGTGTGACTCTCACTTTCTGCAGTTGTTTCCAGAATACGTTTACCTCGATTTCCTGCCTTTTCCAACCCCTGGCCCATTCTCGCATTGCTCCGTGCACGTCGCTTCCACGTGCTTAATTTCAAAACACTTCCTTCACTAGACTGGGGCCCAGTAACAGGTTTTGAGATTTTTATACCACATTTCCCATGCACGCCACCTTCCCCATGCATGCCACCTTTTCCATGCATATCCTTATCAACCACGTGAGTAAGGTCCACAATATCCGCTTCAGCTTGAGTAGAATACCCAACCACTTTATCCTTATCAATAACTAACCCTCCCACACCATTCTGAGCATTATCCTTAATCTTCCCAAAAAATAGCTGGCCTTCCCCCGTAGCTGTATCCCCGATTTGAAATTCCATTGGAAAATCATGTTGAGAATCAAATCCCACATTTCGCGGAACTGCCACATTATCACCGAAATTCGGGGCCACAAACTCAAACTGCCCCTGAAAAGACGGAATAATTAAATCTTCACCTTGTTCCTCCACCGGCGCTCCTCGCTCTTCCACCGGCGGAACTTGCACCATATCAGTGGCATGATTTGTTGCACTTGAACCTTCTCCCTGAACTGAAACATGGTCTTCATCAGCCTGTGGTGTCGAATCACGCCGATGAGTTTGTTGCATTCTCCTCCGTGGTACTGCCCTCAACCAAGTACCATAATGCTCTCCCGGACTAATAATAGTGTCTCCACTCCGCCTCCCTTCCACACAGTCATGGCCACTATGACCCAAACGACCACATCGATAACAAAAGATGGGCAAATGTTCATATTGAAAATCAACCCAGAATGGCTTATTATCTGTAATCTCCAAAATTTTACCCCTAAGCAATGGCTGAGTGATATCAACCTCCACTTGCACCCTTAAAAAACGTCCCCACCCCAGCCCATTTTCATGTACATCTGCCTCAATGAAGCGCCCAACTTCGTTACCAATGTCTTCAGCCACTTCTCGAGTCATACTCTTAATGGGAAGATTAAAAACTCGTATCCAAAACGCTGAATGAGAGAACTTGACCTCCGTTGGTTGCATATCATCCTTAAACCGTACAATCAGGATAAGCTTTTTATCAAATGTCCATGGACTTTGAACAAAAACTCTTTCCAAATCATCCTTGGTAGAGAACACCGCCAGGAACAAGTTATCTTCGATATCACGAAATCGTAACCCCACCCGTCCCAGCCCATAAGGATCGAACAGAGCTTTTAAGAGCCTCACCATTGAACTATCTGAATGAAAGAAGTTTGAATAGAAGCCTAAACTTAGCCTCCTGCTTGGAACGTGCAACGGGTTCCACCCTCAATCGCCTATGCTGTTTCTCCCTATCAGATAAATGCAATCGTTTACACAGCTCCTTTAATTCGTCTGCCATGTTAACCCCAAACAAAAGAACCTAACCTCACAGCAGAGAGAAGATCTACGTGAAATTACAAGACTTGCACAAGGCAAGTTAAAGGCTTCTACAACGCTCGAGACTTGAGAGCTAGAAGCGTATTTGAGAAGGTTTTTTTCTTCTTTTTTTTCCCCTCATTTGAATTCAAATAACTCTTATAGTTCAAAAAAATAAACTCATTAATCTTTATCTTATCTCATGCAATTTAAAGATAACTATGAATATTTTAAACTATTATTAAAATAAATTAAGGATATATAAGAAAAATTATTGCAGTAAATATCAATCCAAAAAAAACACCATTTAACGTAACAAAACACAACAAAAAAAAAAAAACAAACAAACACGTTCACGATTAAAAAATATACTCACATTCATCTTAATTGAAAATTCCTTTTCTTTATTTCCCTTATCTATCTGATACTACTTTTTTTTTTTTTTAATTATCTAAAAATACTTAAACATTTAAACATTAGATGTAAGGGTAATTTTTTATTTTTATTTTTGGTATATAAAAACTCTTTAATAAGAGAAAAAGTTTTCACCGGTCATTATTAATATATTTTTTTTGATATATAACTCTCCACGTTGAAACAAAAGAGAAAAAAACAACATTCAACATTTAAAAAATAAAATTTAAAAAGATAACCACCAAGCAGTCCTTATCATTATCCAATTAGAAAGAGATAAATTAGAAAGATAATCGCGTTGGTTGCGGAGGCAACTATAAGCGGAAGTCGAGTCTCGATTGGGTTGCGTGGACTTAACGTCAAAGAAATCCAACCCAACTCTCAAAACCGAGTACGCGTTGGCTCTAAGTATATAAATACCGCCGTAACCGACTTTATATTTAGCCGACTCAATAGTATATAAATACCCACCCCCACCCTCACCCTCAGATTACATCGCTTGGTTTTTGTGTAAGGTAATCCTTGGTATTCTTTTTAGAAGATCGCTTACGCGGTAAGTTTTTCTTCGTCACAAATTAGGGTTTTCTTTTCAATACTGCGATGATCGCTCTCAGGGAAGATCTTTTTGTTACCGATTAAAGCGATGATAATCGCTCTCAGGGAGAAAGATTTCTTCGTTACTAATTAGGGATTTCTTTCAAATACGTTGCTGATTGCTTTCAGGGAAGGTTTTCTGTTTTGATCCGATCGTCTTAATGATAGGATATATGGTTTGGTGAGGAAGATTTCTTGCCTTTATTGTTCATGCATCTTGTAGAGAAGAGTTTAAGATTTTGGATTCTATTCGTGGTTTCTTTTTGGATCCGATCGTCTCAATTCTAATATTTTTGAAAGATTTTAATCTTTCTTTCAATACCTTGGTGATCGCTCTGATTTTCTAGGTTTTTTTTTGTTTTTCAAATAGTTGGTGATCGTTTTTATATGAATACGGTTTATGAGGAATTGCAGAGATTGACGGTATAGATTTCTTACTTGATTGTTCATGCATATCGTACGGAGGAAGAGTTATAAGGATTTATCTTGTATTTTGTTGGATTCTACAGAAATAGATTTAGTGGTTCTTTAATTGTTGTTTCGGAAATTCTGTCATTCTGATATGTCTTCAGGAGCCTGGAAGTTTCTTAACGTGCTTCGCGGCAGAGTTTGATTTGGCGATAAGCTTTCTTTTCTTTCCTTCCATTGCAATTATAATTAATATATTGTCGTGATCGGCATGAGGTGGGCTTTCTGTGAATTAAATGGATTTGAATCATAATATGTAATCTGTGATGCTGATTGATTTTCCTAGTGATCGAAAGTGAGCAGATACTGTCAATGTCCAACCAAGACTGTTGTTAGTCTGTATTTTTTGCAATCCTGGACTCAAATTCACTCAGCAACATATGCTTCTTCATAAGCTATTTGTTTTGCAGTTTTGTGAGGAAAATCTTTGATAGTTTTAATTTCGATATTTCTACAGGAAGGGAAAATTGTGATTTGGACTTTCTTGTACTTTAGCAGCAGAGTTTGCTCGCCATGTTGACTGCAACAATAAGAAAACTCTGCCCATCTCTTGATTTCAATTTTTGCTTATGAGTCTTTTAAAACACTGTTCACTCGAATGTGATACCTTTTGTTGTTCAATTTATTTGATAGATTTTGGTGCTTGGCTGCTTTTTAAGGGGTTTGTTGCAGCAAAGTTGGTTGGTCCCTCTAAATACTCTTCTATAGGAGCACAATATGTAAACTTTCCTTTCCCGGGTTAAAAAATATAAATTCACTTTCTAATTGAAATATAGTGGTTCTGTATTTGTTGTGTTGCAAATTCTGTCATTATGATATGTCTACAGGAGGCTGTAAGTTTCTTTATGTGCTTAGCGGCGGCATAGTTTGTTTTGGGGATAAGCTCTATTTTTTTCCTTCTGTTTTCGTTATTCTCTTCTACAATCATAAGAGTTATAAGGTTAATTTTGCGCTTGTTTTCTAATACCCGGCCCATGACTGCTTTCCTTAGGATTCAGTTTCCAAGAGGGTTATAAACTCCAGGACTTTCTTGTGCTTGAGCAACAGAGTTTGTGTCATGTTGACTGCAACAATAAGAAAACTCTGCCCTTCTCTTGATTTCACATGCTTATGAGTCTTTTAAAATACTGTTCACTCTAATGTGATACTATTTTGTTCAATTTATTTGATAGATTTTGGTGCTTGGCTGCTTTTAACGGGTTTGTTGCAGCAAAGTTGGTTGGTCTCTCTAAATCAATTTGGTACTCATCTATAGTAAACTTTCCTTTCCCTTTTTGACATGGGTTAAAAATTTAAATTCACTCTGTAATTGAAAATATAGTGGTTCTGTATTTGTTGTGTTGCAAATTCTGTCATAATGATGTCTACAGGAGGCAGGAAGTTTCTTTATGTGCTTAGTGGCGGCATAGTTTCTTTATGTGCTTAGTGGCGGCATAGTTTGTTTTGGGGATAAGCTCTCTTTTCTTTCCTTCTGTTTTTGTCATTCTCTCCTTCAATCATAATCATAAGAGTTATAAGGTTAATTTTGTGCTTGTTTTCTAATACTTGGGCCCATGACTGCTTTCCTTAGGATTCGGTTTCCAAGAGCAAGAGGGTTATAAATTCCAGGACACTCTTGTGCTTGAGCAACAGAGTTTGCGCCATGTTGACTGCAACAATAAGAAAACTCTGCCCTTCTCTTGATTTCATTTTTTGCTTGATTTTTTTAAAACACTGTTTACTCAAATGTGATACTATTTGTTGTTCAATTTATTTGATAGATTTTGGTGGTTGGCTGCTTTTTAAGGCGTTTGTTGCGGCAAAGTTGGTCTCTGTAATTCGGTTTGGTACTCTTCTATAGGAGCACAAATATGTAAACTTTCCTTTTTGACATGGGTTTAAAAATTTAATTTCACTCGGTAAATGAAATATAATGGTTCTGTATTTGTTGTGTCAGCATAATTGTGTCTTTATGATATGTCTACAGGAGGCAGGAAGTTTCTTTATGTGCTTAGTGGCGGCATAGTTTGTTTTGGGGATAAGCTGTCTTTTCTTTCCTTCCGTTTTCGTCATTCTCTCCTACAATCATAATCATAGAGTTGTACGGTTTATTTTGCGCTTGTTTTCTAATACTTGGGCCCATGACTGCTTTCCTTAGGATTGGTTTCCAAGAGCAAGAGGGTTATAAATTCCTGGACTGCTTGGGCAACAGAGTTTGCGCCATGTTGACTGCAACAATAAGAAAACTCTGCCCTTCTCTTGATCTTGATTTCACTTTTTGCTTATGAGTCTTTTAAAACACTGTTCACTCAAATGTGATACTATTTGTTCAATTTTTTTGATAGATGTTGGTGGTTGGCTGCTTTTTAAGGTGTTTGTGGCCAGCAAAGTTGGTCTCTCTAAATCGGTTTGGTACAAATATCTTTCTATAGGAGCACAAATATGTAAACTTTCCTTTTTGACATGGGTTTAAAAATTTAAATTCACTTGGTAAATGAAATATAATGGTCTGTATTTGTTGTTTCGCAAATTCTGTCATTATGATGTCTACAGGATTCGGTTTCCAAGAGGGTTATAAATTCCAGTTTTACTATGTGGTGGCTATCTGAGTATGGTAATACATCTGATATTTAATATTGATTAACAAAGATCGTGATTTGAATAGGGCTGCCGAGGGAAAATAATTCAGAGTATGGTACTCCTTGGTATTCTTTTTAGAAGATCGCCCACATGGTAAGTATTTCTTCATCACAAATTAGGGTTTTCTTTTCAATACTTCGGTGATTGACCTCAGGAAAGATCTTTTGTTACCGATTAGGCTTCTTTAAAGAGATGATAATCGCTCTCAGGGAAAAGGATTTCTTTGTTACTAATTAGGATTTCTTTCAAATACGTTGCTGATTGCTTTCAGGGAAGGTTTTCTTTGTTTTGAATGAGGATTTGATCTGATCGGCTTAATGCCAGGGTTTATGGTTTGGTGAGGAAGGTTTCTTGCTTGATTGTTCATGCATCTTGTAGAGAAGAGTTTAAGATTTTGGATTCTACTGGACTATAGCAGTTTTTTCTATTCGTGGTTTCTTATTGGATCCGATCGTCTCAATTCTGACATTTCTGATTTTTTTTTTTTTGATAAGTAATGATAATTTTATTAGAAAAAGCCCAAGCATACAAATTGTATACTAGGGACAATAGAATCAAAAAGTACAAAGGTCAATCAACTCCGCAATGGAGTGAACAGAATAGACTCTAGATCCCACAACCCATTCAAGAAGAGTTTGAAAGAAAAACAATTTCAGCTCCGGAAGAGATCGCTCCAAATCCTCGAAATGCCTAGCATTCCGCTCACGCCAAAGACACCAAATCAGACAATGAGGGATCATCTTCCAAACCTGAATAGAATCATGTCTCCCAAACTTCCCAAGCCACCCATGGAACAGATCCAGCACTGTGTGGGACATAACCCACTGCACCCCAAACATTCCAAACACCATAGACCAAATATCCTTAGCCACAAGACAATGCAAAAATAAATGATCCACACTTTCCCCACTTTGCTTACACATACAACACCAATCTTGGAGGATAAAGCCCCTTTTCCTCAAATTATCAGTAGTTAGAACCTTCCCCAACGCTGCAGTCCAGGAGAAAAATGCAACACGAGGAGGAGTTTTCGATTTCCAGATCACCTTCCATGGGAACAGCACACTAGGCGAATTAAGTAAGGCTCTATAATACCTCTTAACAGCAAAATCTTGTTTAGAAGGCCTCTCCCAACATAGCTGATCCTCTCCTGTCCCCCTCAAGGAAGACCCATAGATGAGTTCCATAAAGGAGGTGAGAGGTTCCAACTCCCAATCATGCACACTTCGAGTAAAAGAAACATCCCAATGTAACATCCCCGTCCCAAGGGACGTAAGATCAGCAATTGAAGCTTCCTTATCCCTAGCAATAGAGAATAGCTCCGGATAAGTCACCTTCAAAGGCTCCATACCACACCAACGGTCATGCCAAAAGCGAATTCTTGTCCCATGTCCTACCTCCATAAAAAGATGTCTCGAAAAAGACTCCCATCCCTTACGAATATTCTTCCATAAACCCACTCCATATGGACCTCTACAATCGTTAGAGCACCACCCACCCCATAAACTACCATATTTCACATCTACCACTCGTCTCCAAAGAGCTTCCGGCTCGGTTCCATACCGCCAAAGCCACTTACCTAGGAGAGCTTGGTTAAAAAGCCGGAGATTGCGTATTGCCAATCCTCCATTACAAATAGGTTCACAAATTTTGGACCAGCTCACAAGGTGATACTTAAACTCCTCTCCTAATCCACTCCAGAGAAAATCTCTCTGTAACTTCTCTAGTCGGTGAGCCACTGCAGTGGGTATAGGGAATAGTGAAAGATAATACGTAGGTAAGTTAGATAGAGTGCTCTTTATCAATGTGACTTTACCTCCCTTGGATAGATATAACCTCTTCCATCCTGCTAGTCTGCGCTCCATTTTTTCAAGGATCGGATTCCATATGGTCGTCTCCTTGAATTTTGCTCCCAATGGAAGTCCTAAATATTTCATAGGTAGGGAGGCTTGCTTACACCCCAAAATACCAGCCAATTCCTCCATGTTTGGAATCTCCCCCACAGGAACCATTTCAGATTTCCCCAGATTAATTCTCAAACCAGAGATAGCCTCGAACCAAGTAAGAACACATCCCAGATGTTCGATCTTAGAAGGGTCAGCATCACAAAAAATTACCGTATCATCCGCAAAAAGCAGATGTGACACCATGACCTCCCTCTCTACTGAGCTACCCACTGTGAAACCGGATAAGAAATTTCCTTGAACAGTACGATCTATCAACCGGCTTAGAGCCTCCATTACAATAACAAAAAGCAAAGGTGAAAGAGGATCACCTTGTCGAAGACCTCTGGAGCTCGCAAAAAAACCACTGGGGCAACCATTAATTAGAATGGAGAATCGAACCGTGGAGATGCAAAACCAAATCCATTTCCTCCAACGCAAAGGAAAACCACAACGCTTGGAGCAAATATAAAAGAAACTCCCAATTAACGTGGTCATACGCTTTCTCAACATCCAATTTGCAAATTACACCTGGAACCCCTTGTTTCATCCTACTATCCAGACATTCATTAGCAATGAGGACCGAATCCAGAATCTGTCTCCCCTGGATAAAAGCATTTTGAGATGGCGATATAATCTGAGGGAGAACTATTCTCAATCGATTAGCCAGGAGCTTTGCCAAAATCTTATATACCCCTCCCACTAGGCTTATTGGCCTAAAATCCTTCACCTCAACAGCTTCAGATTTTTTTGGAATGAGGGCTAAAAAAGTGGCATTGAGGCTCTTCTCAAAGGAACCCAGCTCATGAAAATATTTGAGGACCTTCAAAATATCGGACTTAATCACCCCCCAACAAGATTGGAAGAAAGCCATGGGAAAACCATCCGGCCCGGGAGCTTTATCCCCAACGAAACCTTGCACAACACCAATCACCTCTTCTTCTTCAAAAGGTCTCTCCAACCCAGCTGCTTCCCTAGTAGATAGCATAGAAAAATCTAAGCCGTCTAATAAGGGTCGCCTACAGTCCTCCTCCATGAAAAGGTGATTATAAAACTGTGTAATACACTCTGATATAGCATGCGGGGATGAAGACAGTTCCCCATTAATAGATAGAGTGGAAATAGTGTTACGTCTACGATTGGAGTTGGCAATGCAATGGAAGAATTTGGTATTTTTATCACCCTCTTGCAGCCAAAGAGCCCGAGATTTTTGCCGCCAACTAATTTCTTCCATCAAAGCATTACTTTCCAAGTCTGCTACAATCCTCTCTCTCTGGTTTTTCTCCTCTACAGATAACGGGCGTTCTTCCATATCACCATCCAACTTATTAAGTTCAAGCATAAGCTTATTTCTCTTATGAGCCACATTTCCAAATACCTCATCATTCCACTTTTTCAAATCAGATTTTAGAGCTTTAAGCTTCTTGGCCAAGATGAAGCTAGGAGTCCCTTGTATCTGATACGAGTCCCACCACCCCTGCACCAGCTCTCCAAACCCCTCCGCTTTGAGCCACATGTTCTCGAACCGGAATGGTCTATTTCCCCTATGAAACTGACCGTTCTCCAACATGATTGGAAAGTGGTCCGATAATATTCTTGGAAGCCTCCGTTGAACGACAGTGGGGAACCTATCCTCCCAATCACTGGAATAGAGAAAACGATCGATGCGAGACATAGCAGCATTCTCACGATTATTCGACCAAGTGTATCTGCCTCCCTCCAACGGAATATCCCTTAGTCCCAGAGAAAAAATGAATTCCGAGAAATCGTTCATGGCTGGAGTAAACTGATCCGCACTCGATCTTTCCAAAGGGAACCGAATCACATTGAAATCACCACCAAGACACCAAGGGGTACCCCACCAGCTTTCCAAACCAGCCAATTCCTCCCACATTAATCTTCTCTCCCTATCAGATTGAGGCCCATACACTCCTGAAAAAACCCACTCATTTTGATCCTCAGTATTTCTGAATTTGCAAGAGACAGAAAATAACCCAATTGCTTCATCAATTTTTTCGACTACACGGCGATCCCACATCACCAGAATGCCACCAGAGGCCCCTTCTGACCCAAGATAAACCCAATCTAAATGATGGATTCCCCACAAGCTACGAACAATACCCCTGGTAATAATATCCATTTTTGTTTCCTGCAAGCAAATAACATCAGGACCCCACAACTTAATTAGGTAACGTAGCTTGATGGCGTTTATCCCGATCATTAATCCCACGTACATTCCAAGATAAAATTTTTAGATTCATTGAGTTATAGCTAACCCCCTCTCCCTAGGATCCACTCTTTTCCTGGCTGACCCAGTATCATAATTAACTGATGTCGTTAATCTTTTCAGCTCTCTGCTTCCTCGGCCCCCAGTCTTAGTGGCCTTTGAAAATTTGCCTTATCACTTGGTTGTTGGGGTCTTCTCGCATCGATGGCCTGAAGTAACTGAAGAACCTCATCTTCATACCCTTCATACGAAGCTCCTAAGTATTCCCCAAACTCTTTATATTTACCCAAGACCCATTCCGAAGGAGGAATAGTGTCTCGAGCCTCATCTGATCTCAACTCCGGCAAATGGCTTGAGGTTGGTAACAGAGCAGCCAGAGGTTCTATTTCCAAAGGCCTATCATTCTCCTCGCAGCAAACCACCATGCCCCTTTCCTTCGGCAGCTCAGGATCCTCCCAGACCACCGACACATCTTCTTCCTCATCATCGTCCTCCTCGGATTCAATCTGACCTTCCGATGAACCCATATTATCAAAACCCTCGAGGAGAAGCACTTTTGGTTCCTCAGTTGACTCCGGGATACAAGGCTCTACCAACGATGGTTGACGAATTAGAGACAACGGAATGGAAATCCTCTTCCCGTCGCGGAGTTCCAATACCCAGTCCGAGGACGAGCCCCAAGTGCGCGAAACCTCATCACCGAAACCTGCAAGAATGGTCTCACAGGATGAAGAAACCGTTACCTTAGTCTCGGTTTCGTCAGAATGGGTCGACACGAGGGTCAACGCCTTTGAGCTCTCAAGTTCTCTAGACAAATTTCCTTGTACCAGTGAAGACGGTTGTGCCTCTGGAGTTTCCGTCGACTCCACGGCCCACTCTGATGAAAGAGCGTGAAATGGGTTCGGTGAGAGAGGGATCGGAGGCATTTCTGAAGTCCATGGCTTCGAGTTAGAGCATTCAGGCTGTGTGGAAGCTTTAGAAGATTTTTTATTTTGTGGGTTCTGATGGGTTTTTTTAATGGGTTGAACTTTCGGTCTCCACACTTGGTGAGATACGGGCCGAGTGGATGGTCCATTAGGCGGCTTGGGTAATTGAGTTCGTGTGGGCTCTTGTTTTAATTCGGCCCGCGATATTACCCATGCTCCATCTGGCCCGCAAGCCAAATCCAAATTTAAAATTAGTTGCACCCGTGAGTTGACCATATCTTTAGGCATATCCACCGAAATCAAACCCATTGCTTTATTCTCGGATTCAGTTACATGATTTTCAAAAAGAAAATCCTGGTGCATGATTTGCGGCTTGACTCCCTCATTTGCCTTTTTCGTACCTGCCGCCCTAGCCACCTCCCTACGGAGCTCATTTGTGGATACAATCGTTTGACGCTGTGTTAGGGTTGCATGGTTCTGGTGTCCTTTGCAGATCAGCGAAAAGTGTGCCCACCCTTGTTGCTCCAAGCCCGCCGGAATACGAATAACCCCTTTTCGAGAGCCGCTGTGAAACTCAGACACTTCAAGGTACTGCCCATATTGGTTTGAGCGCCGAATAACGTGTATAGCCTTATACCCATCTCGGTGGTGGTGGAAAAAGTCCCCCCCTGAAGCTTTGCTGGCTGCCATCTCAATAATATTGCCCAACCAACCCATATCTTTCGGACCTAACCAAAGTTTGCCCATGGTGGTTTTAAATTTCCTTTCCGTAATGCAAAAAGGATGATTTCTGCCCCCCCCCCAAGAGAATTGGAAAAATTTGTTATCTATTTGGATAGTGTTTGGTTGTTTGATGAGTTCCGGGGTTTTGTGGTGGCTGTTGGGTTGTGAAATTTGGGGCTGTTTATTGGGTGGGGGTGGTTGTTTGGTCTGATTTGGTTGTTGTGTTGGTGGTAGAGGGGTTGGCTGTATCTGGGTTGTGGAGGTGATCTGTGGTGCAAGGCAGGTTGTTGGTTGTAGAGGGGTTGGCTGTATCTGGGTTGTGGAAATAATCTGTGGTGCAGGGTGGGGTGTAGGTTGAGGACAGAAAAGGCTTGGAATTGGTTCCGGTGACCAATGACTACCATGGTTAGGATAGTAGTCGGGATTGTAGAAAGGAGATGTAGGATAGAGGGGTGTATAGGGAGGGTGAGGGTGGTATGTTGGTGGTAGTGGTAATGGCGGAGGGTGTGGAAGAGGGAGAGGGTGAGCACTCATTGTTTCTCCATGTACTGATTCCTTTCATAAAAAAATATACCTACTGACATTTCTGATTGCAAAGATTTTAATCTTTCTTACAATACCTTGGTGATTGCTCTGATTTTCTAGTGTTTTTTTTTTTAAGAAGTTGTGATCGTTTTTATATGAATATTGTTTCTGAGGGATTGCAGAGATTGACGCTATAGATTTCTTACTTGATTGTTCATGCACATTGTACAGAAGATTTAACCTTTCAGAGTTACAAGGATTTATCTTGTATTTGTTGGATTTTACTGAAATATAGTGGTGGTTTATTTGTTGTTTCGCAAATTCTGCCATTCTGAAATGTCTCCAGGAGCTTGGAAGTTTCTTAACGTGCATAGCGTTGGAGTTTGATTTGGGGCTAAGCTTTCTTTTCTTTCATTCCATTGCAATTATTGCCCCTTCGCCGTGTCAAACTGTCAATCAATTTGAGTATGGTAATACTGATATATCTTATTGGTGTGGTGCAACACTAAATATTGATTAACAAAGATTGTGACTTGAATTACATGGATTCTGCATCACTATATTTCTTTGATGGTTGCTAAATTGACTTCCTAATTATCGAAAGTGAGCAGATACTGTCAATATCCAACCAAGTCAGTTGTTAGTCTGAATTTTTTGCAACTCTGGACTCAAATTCACTCAGCAACATATGCTTCTTTATAAGCTATTCCGTTTTGCAGTTTTGTCAGGAAAATCTTTGATAGTTTTAATTTCGATGTCTACAGGAGGGGAAAATTGTGATTTGGATTTTCTTGTACTTGAGCAGCAGAGTTTGCGCCATGTTGACTGCAACAATAAGAAAACTCTGCCCTTCTCTTGATTTCACTTTTTTACTTATGTGTCTTTTAAAACAGTTTTCACTCGAATGTGATACTTTTTGTTGTTCAATTTATTTGATAGATTTTGGTGCTTGGCTGCATTTTAAGGGGTTTGTTGCAGCAAAGTTGGTTGGTCTCTCTAAATCAATTTGGTACTCTTCTATAGGAGCACAATATGTACACTTTCCTTTCCCTTTTTGACATGGGTTAAAAAATTTAAATTCACTCTGTAATTGAAATATAGTGGTTCTGTATTTGTTGTGTTGCAAATTCTGTCATTATGTACAGGAGGCTGGAAGTTTCTTTATGTGCTTAGTGGCGGCATAGTTTGTTTTGGGGATAAGCTCTATTTTCTTTCCTTCCATTTTCGTTATTCTCTCCTACAATCATTAGAGTTATAAGGTTAATTTTGCGCTTGTTTTCTAATACTTGGGCCCATGACTGCTTTCCTTAGGATTCGGTTTCCACGAGGGTTATAAATTCCAGGACTTTTTTGTGCTTGAGCAACAGAGTTTGCCATTTTGACTGCAACAATATGAAAACTCTGCCCTTCTCTTGATTTCACTTTTTGCTTTTGAGTCTTTTAAAACACTGTTTACTCAAACGTTGATACTATTCGTTGTTCAATTTATTTGATAGAATTTGGTGCTTGGCTGCTTTTTAAGACGTTTGTTGCAGCAAAGTTGGTTGGTTTCTCTAAATCGGTTTGGTACTCTTCTATAGGAGCACAAATATGTAAACTTTCCTTTTTTACATGGGTTAAAAAAATTAAATTCACTCTGTAATTGAAATATAGTGGTTCTGTATTTGTTGTGCAGCAAATTCTGTCATTATGATATCTCTACAGGGGCCTGGAAGTTTCTTTATGTGCTTAGCGGCAGCATAGCTTGTTTTGGGGATAAGCTCTCTTTTCTTTCCTTCCGTTTTCGTTATTCTCTCCTACAATCATAAGATTTTTAAGGTTAATTTTGTGCTTGTTTCTAATACTTGGGCCTGCGACTCCTTTCCTTAGGATTCAGTTTCCAAGAGGGTTATAAATTCCAGGACTTTCTTGTACTTGAGCAGCAGAGTTTGCGCCATGTTGACTGCAACAATAAGAAAACTCTGTCCCTTCTCTTGATTTCACTTTTTGCTTATGAGTCTTTTAAAACACTGTTCACTCGAATGTGATAGTATTTGTTGTTCAATTTATTTGATAGATTTTGGTGCTTGGCTGCTTTTTAAGGCGTTTGCTGCACAGCAAAGTTGGTCTCTCTAAATCGGTTTGGTACTCTTCTATTGGAGCACACACCTGTAAACTTTCCTTTCCCTTTTTGACATTGGTTAAAAAATATAAATTCACTTTCTAATTGAAATATAGTGGTTCTGTATTTGTTGTGTCACAAATTCTGTCATTATGATATGTCTACAGGAGGCAGGAAGTTTCTTTATGTGCTTAGCGGCATAGTTTGTTTTGGGTTTAGCTTTCTTTTCTTTCCTTCCGTTTTTCGTTATTCTCTCCTACAATCATAAGAGTTATAAGGTTAATTTTGTGTTTGTTTTCTAATACCTTGGGCCTGCGAATGCTTTCCTTAGGATTCAGTTTCCATGAGGGTTATAAATTCCCGGACTTTCTTGTACTTGAGCAACAGAGTTTGTGCCATGTTGACTGCAATAATAAGAACATTCTCTCTTCTCTTGATTTCACTTTTTGCTTGAGCCTTTTAAAACACTGTTCACTCGAATGTGATAAGATTTGTTCAATTTATTTGATAGATTTTGGTGCTTGGCTGCTTTTTAAGGCGTTTGTTGCACGGCAAAGTTGGCATCTTTAAATCGGTTTGGTACTCTTCTATAGGAGCACAAATATGTAAACTATTGTTTCTGTATTTGTTGTGTTGCAAATTCTGTCATTATGATATGTCTACAGGAGGCAGGAAGTTCTTTATGTGCCTAGTGGGCCAGTGGCATAGTTTGTTTTGGGGATAAGCTTTCTTTTCTTCCCTTCAGTTTTCGTTATTCTCTCCTACTATCATAAGAGTTATAAGGTTTATTTTGTGCTTGTTTCTAATACTTGGGCCCGTGACTGCTTTGCTTAGGATTCAGTTTACAAGAGGGTTATAAATTCCATTGTCACTCTGTGGCGGCTATCTGAGTATGGTAATACATCTTATATTTAATATTGATTAACAAAGATCGTTATCTGAATAGGTCTGCTGAGGGAAAATAATTCAGAGTTTTTTGCTTTATCCTGTCATGATTGGCATGAGGTGGGCTTTTTGTGATTTTACATGGATTTAACTTATTTCTCTGGATTTGCATCATAATTCGTAATCTTTGGTGGTTGCTGATTGATTTCCTAGTCATCGAAAGTGAGCTGATACTGTCAATGTCCAACCAATTTCGTTGTTAGTCTAATTTTTTTGCTATTCTGGACTCAAATTCACTGAGCAACATATGCGTCTTTATAAGCTGCTGATGTTTGTTTTGTAGTTTTGTGAGGACAATGTGATTTGGACTTTCTTGTACTTGAGCAACTGAGTTTGCGCCATGTTGACTGCAACAATAAGAAAACTCTGCCCTTCTCTTGATTTTACTTTTTCCTTATCTGTTCGCTCAAATGTGATATTATTCGTTGTTCAATTTATTTGATAGATTTTGGTGCTTGGCTCTGCTTTTAAAGGCCTTTGTTGCAGCAAAGTTGGTCTCTCTAAATTGATTTGGTACTCTTCTATAAGGGCACAAATATGTAAAAACTTTCCTTTCCCTTTTTGACATGGGTTTAAAAATTTAAATTCACCCTATAATTGAAATATAGTGGTACCGTATTTGTTGTGTCGCAAATTCTGTCATTATGATATATCTAAAGAAGGCAGGAAGTTTCTTTATGTTCTTAGCGGCATAGTTTGTTTTGGGGATAAGCTCTCTTTTCTTTCCTTCCATTTTTCGTTATTCTCTCTTACAATCATAAGAGTAGTAAGGTTAATTTTGCACTTGTTTTCTAATACTTGGGCCCATGACTGCTTTCCTTAGGATTCGGTTTCCAAGAGGGTTATAAATTCCAGGACTTCCTTCTGCTTGAGCAACAGAGTTTGCGCCATGTTGACTGCAACAATAAGAAAACTCTGCCCTTCTCTTGATTTCACTTTTTGCCTGTCTTTTAAAACACTATTCACTCAAATTTGATGCTATTCGTTGTTCAATTTATTTGATAGATTTTGGTGATTGGCTGCCTTTTAAGACGTTTGTTGCAGCGAAGTTGGTCTCTCTAAATAGGTTTGGTACTCTTCTATGGGAGCACAAATATGTAAACTTTCCTTTCCCTTTTTGACATGGGTCTTAAAATTTAAATTCACTATGTAAATGAAACATGATGGTTGTATTTGTTGTGTCGCAAATTCTGTCAGTATGATGTCTACGGGAGACCGTAAGTTTCTTCATGTGCTTAGTGGCATAGTTTTGTTTTGGGGATAAGTTATCTTTTCTTTCCTTCCGCTTTCGTTATTCTCTCCTATAATTATAATAGTTATAAGGTTTATTTTGCGCTTGTGTTCTAATACTTGGGCCTGTGACTGCTTTGCTTAGGATTCGGTTCCCAAGAGGGTTATAAATTCTAGTGTCACTCTGTAGCGGCTATCTGAGTATGGGAATACATCTTATATTTAATATTGATTAATAAAGATCGTGATTTAAATAAGACTGCTTTGCTGATTGATTTCCTAGTCATCAAAAGTGAGCACAGTTTGCGCAACAAAGTGTGTACAAGTCTTGAAACTCGTTATTGGGCAATAAGAAAACTCTTCTCTTTCTCTTTTGATTTCATGTTTTGCTTATAAATTTTTTAATATATACTGATCCCTTGAATGTGATCCTATCCCTTGTTTATTTTATTTTATTGACTTTCGTGATTGGCAGTTTTTTAAGGCATGTATGTTGCAGCAAGGTTAGCTTTCCAGCACTGCACAGCATGTTTGTCCTGGTTCCTATTTCTATTGCCATTGACTTGCACTTATAACAACTTTTTTGAACTTAAGATCATCAATTTGTTACACCTCTTATGCTTTTTGAAGTTTTGGTCTATTTTGTGATTTTTGTGTTATAAGATAGACAGTTACATTCCTTAAAGATGGCTCCTTATGTGTTTAGTATAAGGTTTCAAAGTTACATGGATTTGTCATGTATTGTTGGACTGTGCAGGGTGATATTTTGGGGTTTTACGACTCTGTTACCCCAAATTTTTATGTGTTAAAAAAATTCAATTAAAAAAAGGTTTTAAGTATTGGATTAAGATATTTATGAGTTAAAAAAACAATTTGATGGAGTTACATTGAGTTGAGATCAGTCTTCTCTTTGGTTTTCTCAATAATCTTGTATTGGTACTTTTCCCATTATTTTTATATTGAGTTTAGTTATTTATCATAACCTTTTCGCCATTGTGTTTTGGATTATTCTTTTGATCTTAATTCTCCCTTTAACTTCTTATGTGACCTCTGGGGGGCTGTTGATTTTTTGTTCTATATTTTTCTTTCTCCGTAATTTTTTTTATTTATTTAAAAAATGATGCTTATTTTGTAAATTATTGGAGCTTGGATTTTGTGTCTTATCAGGGTTCATTTAATTCCAGGGTGATGCATCTGCGGTGCTTTAACAAAAATGGTTGATTCGATTTTGTTGCTTCTCAATGAAACATGATTTTGAGTAGTCTTGCTCTTTTTTACTTGCTTTATTTTATTTTTTATTTTTTTAAATCATGTAGTTTAAAGTTGTCCTGAATTGTGCAGCTAGGATTCTGTGTTTTAATACACTATTCCCTTGAACATGATCCTATCCCTTGTTTATTTTATTTTATTGTATTGATTTTGGTGCTTGGCAGTTTTTTAAGGCATGTATGTTGCTGCAAAGTTGGCTTTTCTAGATCGATTTGGTTGTTTTTATAAACTATCCTTTCCCTTATTATTGTTGGCTGGCTTGTTATTTTGTGTTCAAGAATTTAAAATTCACTTTGTAAATGAAAATTGGTGGTTGCATTGTGTCTATTTCAGGCTGCATTTGTCCGGTTTCAATAAACTCCAGCACTGCTTAGCATTTCGTCCTGGTTCCTTTTTCTATTGCCATCGACTTGCACATATGACAACTTTTTAGAATATTAGATCATCAATTTGTTACACTCTTATGCTTCTTGGAGTTTTGGTCTACATTGTGATTCATTGTTATTGGGCAATCGAATTAAGATAGTTTGTTAAACATGGCTGCTCTTTAAATGCCATAAAAGTACAGGTTTGTGCTTCCTTGTGTGTTCTGTATAGGATTTCAAATTTTATGACTTATATGGATTTGTCTTGTATTGTTGGACTGTGTGGGGATATTTTGTGGTTTATGACTCCATGACCCCAATTCCTATGTTTAAAAAATTTAATAAAAAATCGAATGCTGGTGGTATCTACTTGTGTGACGAAGTTTGATGGGGACCTAAATAAGCTCTCTTTATCTCTTTATTCTTTTCCTAAAGTTTGGAAGGTTTAAGTATTGTATTAAGATATTTATGAGTTAGAAAAACAATTTGTTTGAGTGACGTTTCTCTTTGGTTTTCTCAAAAATCTCATTTTGGTACCTTTCCCATTATTTTTGACTTTTTATTATATATATATATATTGAGTATAATTGTTGAAATATTTTGCTGAATATTTCGGTATATTATTCTTCTCTCTAGGAGGTAGATTATATAGGGTACAATAGATCTAAATAACTCCTACAATTACGCTTACACAATTGACTCCTACAATTACGCTAATCACATCTAATTACACAATTAACTCCTTCAATTACGCTATACAAATATATACTGACAACACTCCCCCTCAAGCTGGAGAGTAGATATCAATGACTCCCAGCTTGCTACAAATAGAATCAATGGCATTCTTAGGAAGAGCTTTAGTGAAGATGTCTGCTAGTTGACTTCCAGAAGGTACAAACGGTGTGATGATGTCTTTCGATTCTACTTTAGAACGAACAAAGTGACAATCAACTTCGATATGCTTGGTTCTTTCATGGAAAACTGGATTACTAGCAATATGAATGGCTGCTTGATTGTCACAGTAAAGAGGTGTCGGATCCTTGTGTTAAGAGTCCGAATTCTTGAAGAACGGTTCTCAACCAGGTTAACTCACAAGTGGTATGGGCCATGGCACGGTACTCTGCTTCAGCACTAGAGCGAGCCACAACTGACTGCTTCTTACTTCTCCAAGTGACAAGATTGCCACCTATGAAGGTGCAATAACCAGTGGTAGATTTTCGATCTGAAGGTGACCCTGTCCAGTCAGCATCAGTATAACCTTCAATGCGGAGATGACCAGATGATCGATAAAAGAGACCACGACCTGGAGCATTTTTTAGATACTTCAGGATGCGTATGACTGCATTCATATGAGGAACTCGAGGGTTGGTCATAAATTGACTCACAACACTAACTGCATAAGAAATATCAGGTCGAGTAATGGTTAGATAAATAAGTTTACACACAAGTCTGCGATAGGTGTCTGGATCATCAATAAATTCACCCTCATCTGGCATCAATTTCAAATTGGACTCCATTGGTGTAGCGACAAGTTTGGAGCCAAGATAGCCTGTGTCTTGCAATATATCAAGGGTATATTTTCTCTGGGATAAGCTTATTCCTGCTTTTGACCTAGCGACCTCAATACCAAGAAAATAACGAAGCTTACCCAAGTATTTAGTGAGAAAACTCGAGCTGAGATGATTTATCAAGATCTGAATACCTTCCTTGTCACTCCCAGTAATAACGATATCATCCACATAAACCACAAGTATCACAATACCAGTTTTTGTCTTCTTAAAGAAAACAGAGTGATCAGCTTGGCTCCGAGTCATACCATGAGAAACTACTGCCTTACTGAATTTGTCAAACCAAGCACGGGGAGATTGTTTGAGGCCATAGATAGACTTCTTCAGATGACACACATACTCCCCCTTGGACTCAAACCCAGGTGGTTGAGCCATGTACACGGTCTCATTAAGATCACCATGCAGAAAGGCATTTTTGACATCAAGTTGGTGAAGTGGCCAATCAAGATTAGCAGCCAGAGATATAATGATGCGAATAGAGTTCAGTTTGGCAACAGGAGAAAATGTCTCAGTGTAATCAAGACCATAAGTCTGAGTAAAGCCCTTAGCCACAAGACGAGCTTTCAGACGATCAACAGTGCCATTAGGATTTTGTTTAACTGTAAAAACCTAACGACAGCCAACAATAGATGTACCTGCAGGTTTATGAACGAGATCCCATGTATGATTCAAGTCTAAAGCATGCATCTCTTCTTCCATGGCCTTACGCCAACCAGGGTGAGAAAGTGCTTCCCTGTAGGACTTGGGAACAACAATAGATGAGACTGACAAAGAGAATGCTTTAAAAGAAGAAGATAAATGATCAAAGGAAACAAAGTTAGAGATAGGATGGTCGGTACAAGTGCGCTTACTCTTACGAAGGGCAATAGGAAGATCAAGATCTGAGGTAGACTGAGGAAGAGGTGGATCTGCAGACGTCGAGGCGGATGAGGGAGGCAATGGAGGGGACTCTACTTGTGGTGGAACTAGAGGTACACCTTGATGTCGGCGACGAACATAAACCTGAGAGATAGGTGGAGCCTGTGGAGCAAAGGGAATAGGTGTAGGAATAACAGGACTAGAGAGGATAGAGTCCTGTAACTGTCCTCCCTGAGGAGAATAATAAGGAACATCCTCAAAAAATGTCACATCAGCACTAACAAAATGTTTTTGTAAGGAAGGACTGTAGCACCGATAACCTTTCTGAGTGCGAGAATAACCGAGAAAGATGCACTTGTGTGCACGAGGATCAAGTTTGTCTCGACTAGGATTGAGATTATGGACAAAAGAAACACAACCAAAGACTTTAAGGGGAACAGAGAAAGGACTCTTATCAGCAAATAAAATCTCAAAGGGAGACTTACCTTTGAGAACACGAGAGGGCATTCTATTCAAAAGATATGTAGCAGTAAGAACTGCATCTGCCCAAAAAGGTTTAGGAACATGCATTTGGAGCATAAGAGCACGAGCAATAGCTAGAATGGGCCCATTTTTACGTTCAGCAATGCCGTTTTGTTGAGGAGTACGAACACAAGATGTTTGATGAATAATACCCCTAGACGTAAGAAATTCTTGAAATGAACTTTCTGTATATTCACGAGCATTGTCAGTGCGGAAAGCAAGAAGTTTGGCATTAAATTGATTAGAGATTTCAGCATAAAAAGATTGAAAAGTTGCAGAACAATTGAGATCTATCTTTAAGCACATACACCCAAGTTAAACGAGAATGATCATCAATAAAAGTAACAAAATAACGTGCACCACATAAACCAGTAGTGCGAGCTGGTCCCCAAACATCAGAATGGACCAACTCAAAAGGATGTAAACATGGCTCATCATTACGAAGTTTAAAAGTAGCTCTATGATGTTTACTCAGTTCACAAGTTTCACAATTAAAGCTAGAAAAATCAGATAAAGATGGAACTAATTTTTGAAGATTGAGGAACGAGGGGTGTCCAAGACGGCAATGCCACTGATATGGAGAGACTGAGGAACGTAGAGCAGATGGAATTGAGGTGTGAAACGGTCGAAAGTAGTAGAGTCCATCCTTCTCAAAACCCCCACCAATCGTCCTCTTCGTCTTTAGATCCTGAAAGACACAATAAGATGGGAAGAAGGCAATAGAACAATGTAAGGCAATGGTAAGCTTGTGAACAGATAATAAATTAAAAGGAAACTCAGGTAAGTATAAGACATTGGAAAATGTGAGATTAGGAGTGCTAACAGTACCTATCCCTTGGACAGGGGTTTTAGTGCCATTAGCAACAGTGACAGAAAAAGGAGAACAAGGATCCGAAATATTCGAAAGAAGTGAAGAATTACCAGTCATATGATCAGAGGCTCCCGAGTCAATAACCCAAGAAAGGACTAGATGATGAATGAAGACAGGTGTTACCTGAGGCGACCATGGAGGAGGATGAGGCACGTTGGAGAATTGAATCATACTCAGCCTTGCTTATAAGAACCTGCTCCTCAGAAGGGGTGGAGTTATCCCCATCAACAGTAGCATGATTAGCCCAAGCTGGTTTGCCATGAAGCTTCCAACAGAAATCAACTGTGTGGTTAGTGCGACCACAATGAGTACATTTCTTTGGGCCACGACCACCACCCCCACTACGACCACCTCGGCCACCACGACCATTATGGGTACCCCGGCGAGAGCTATGATCACCACGCTCCCCCTGAGGAGTATCATAATGCCCAACAAGAGCAGATCGCTCGTCTTTGACACCAGAAGATGAGATAGCTGCTCTTCTAACTCGAGCATAAGTCTCACGAACAGTAGGTATGTCCTTTCCAGATAGAATCTGAGAGCGAATGGGATCAAGGTCTGGCTTAAGACCAGATAAAAACTTAGCAACTCGAAATTCTTCCCGATACTTTTGCTGTTTCTGCAAGTCAGTGGACAATGGTTGATACACATTAAGTTCATCCCACATACCTTGGAGAAGAGAGAAATATTCCTCAATTGAGCGATCACCCTGCTGGAGAGAGAACATATCTTGATAAAGCTCATGAATTCGAGTAATATTTTCTTCAGAAGAATACATGAGATGCAGTGTATCCCAAATATCCTTAGAAGATTCCAAGTATGACACATTGTTGAATATATCGGGTTCCAGGCTGTTCCATAACCAAGTCATAATCTGTGCATCCTCTTTGATCCACTTAGAAATTTTGGTGGCATCAGTGGGTTTGGTAGTCGTTAGATACGATTCTTTGCCACGACCAGTCAAGAAAACAAGAACAGCACGTGACCACTGAAGATAATTGGAGCCCTTTAATTTGGTACTAGTCATAGAACCAAAGAAAAAAGAATCCTGTAAATCTTTAGTGTCACCCATAATAATAATAATAGAGTAAAATAACTCTGAAATATAATATTCTGCTGCTCACACCAGATAGTCCAAGAGAACCAATCAGTAGCTAAGATGGTGCAGCAAATAGATAGTAACTACCCAAGCTTGCAGATAAGACAAAAACAGTCAAAAAACAATCTAAAGGGAAGGATCAAAAAACATATGGCTGAAACACGATACCCAAACCAGCTGTGAAGGCCGAGAGCCACTAAAGGGAGAAAGGCACTAGCGAGGCCTGGCGGTGCTGGAGGAGCAACCAAGACCCACTGGCGGCGCAAGACCCTCAGATCGAGGCAGAGAGCTGGAGTTCTCAAAGGGAACCGAGAGCCACCGAGAGCTGGCAGAGCAAGAGGAGAGGCCGAGATGCCGAGATCGAGGTCTGGCGGTGCTGGAGGAGCAACCGAGACCCACCGAGGCTTGTGATGCAAGGGGAAGCCGAGATGGTGAAAGCCAAGAAGCCGAGATGCCGAGGGGATGCCGAGATAGTCACCGACGGCGCCTGGAGAGCCGATTTGGTGCGAGAAGAAGCCGAGATGCCGAGGGGATGCCGAGATAGGCACCGGCGGCGCCTGGAGAGCCGATTCGGTGCGAGAAGAAGCCGAGATGATCACCGGCGAAACCTGGTGAGCCAGTAAATTCCGAGAAGACCACGGCGATGCCTGGTGGTCTGAGAAGGATACCGGAGAGGCCTGGCGGCGCCGGAATCCAAGAAAGAACAAAGAAACCCTAATTTTTTAGGGTTTTCAAAAAAAAAACAGGTAACCTGCTCTGATACCATGTTGAAATATTTTGCTGAATATTTTGGTATATTATTCTTCTCTCTAGGAGGTAGATTATATAGGGTACAATAGATCTAAATAACTCCTACAATTACGCTTACACAATTGACTCCTACAATTACGCTAATCACATATAATTACACAATTAACTCCTTCAATTACGCTATACAAATATATACTGACAACAAGGATTTCACTATAGCAAAAGGATTACAACAATTTCTCTCCAAAATAAGGAGAGCACAATTGACAATACTCTCTCTTATAATAGGAGGAAAAATACACTCTCTCTAATAAAAGGAAAGACAATATTTAGGAGAAATCTCACTTTTTCTCTCTAAAACTCTCTCTCTTTTTCTCTGGTTTTTGAGCCCAGAAAATGGGATAACAACATTGAAGTATTAGGCATGTATATATAGAGAAGAGAGGCGGTGATATGAGGCGGTTTGGCAATGTGAATTCAAGTTGTACATAGCTTGATGTAGCCACCATTTTTGACCAACTTTAATACTTAATGCAGAAGCAAAATTGCTTCTTACCTCTGCAGCCGTTTTTGATTAATGTAGAAGCAAAATTGCTTCTTACCTCTGCAGCCGATTTTGTTGACCCACAAAAGTGGCTTTACCGCCACATATCTCCCACTTAAAGTCACTTTTGTAATCCTTCTATCCTTTCTACACTTGCCATCTCCATGCTGCTTACGTATCCGCAAGGCCTAAGGAGGATCGACACCAGATAAACTTGTCATTATTAATCGGCTTTGTTAACATATCTGCTAGGTTGTCTTTTGTATGGATTTTTTGTATATCCACACTTCCTTCTTCCACCTTCTCACGAACAAAGTGATACTGAACTCGTATATGCTTTGTCTTTGAATGAAATGCTGGATTCTTTGCCAGATGCAAAGCGCTCTGACTATCACAAAATAGAGCAATCTTCTCTTGTTTGTGTCCGAGCTCCTCCAATAGCATTTGCAACCATATTGCCTCTTTGCTAGCTTGTGTAGCTGCAACATATTCTGCCTCCGTCGTAGAAGTAGCCACGATAGACTGCAATTTTGAAACCCAGCTTACAGCTCCTCCAGCAAGAGTAAACACATAACCTGAGGTGGACTTGCTCTTGTCAAGATCACCTGCATAATCTGAATCAACATAGCCTCTAACAGTAAAGTCTGATCCTCCATAACATAATGCAACATTTGAGGTACCCTTGACATATCTCAGGATCCTCTTTACAGCATTCCAATGCTCTTTACCAGGATTCGCCATGTATCGACTAACCACTCCCACTGCTTGTGCAATGTCTGGTCTTGTGCAAACCATAGCGAACATTAAACTACCCACTGCTGATGCGTACGGTACTCGAGACATTTCCATCCTCTCTGCTTCATTGCTAGGACTCATACTTGAGGATAACTTGAAATTAATAGGAAGAGGGGTAGGAATTGGCTTACAATCTTGCATGTTGAAGCGTCGCAAGATTTTCTTCAAGTAGTTCTTCTGAGAAAGCCAAATCTTCCTATTATTTCTGTCTCGGTAAATTTGCATCCCTAGAATCTTGTTTGCTGGTCCTAAGTCCTTCATTTCAAACTCCCTAGCCAACTGTGCCTTTAAGTCTGTAATACGATCTTTGTTGGGGCCTGCTACCAACATGTCGTCAACATACAACAATAGAATAATGAAATTACCATCACCAAATCTCTTGTAGTAAACACAAGGATCTGAACTGTGTCTGTTGTATCCAAGGCTCATGATGAAGGAATCAAATCTCTTATACCAACATCTCGGCGCCTGTTTGAGACCGTATAGAGATTTGTTCAACTTGCAAACCAAGTTCTCTTTTCCTTTTTCTTCAAAACCTTCTGGTTGGAGCATGTA
This sequence comes from Fagus sylvatica, assembly GCA_907173295.1. NCBI lineage: Eukaryota > Viridiplantae > Streptophyta > Magnoliopsida > Fagales > Fagaceae > Fagus > Fagus sylvatica. The sequence goes on along the minus strand of OU015762.1, from coordinate 19,852,903 downwards.
AATTTCTTCTTCAAGTTCTCCATGAAGAAATGCAGTTTTCACATCCAACTGCTCTAAGTACAAGTCAAATGTAGCACACATCGCCAAGACTACTCGAACCGTTGTGAGTCGAACAAGAGGAGAGAATATTTCGTTGAAGTCTATGCCTTCTTTCTGAGCGATGACCAAGTGGAGCGGTATCGTGCTAGATTGGTGGTGAAAGGATTCGCTCAGAAAGAGGATCCTGAGATATGTCAAGGGTACCTCAAATGTTGCATTATGTTATGGAGGATCAGACTTTACTGTTAGAGGCTATGTTGATTCAGATTATGCAGGTGATCTTGACAAGAGCAAGTCCACCTCAGGTTATGTGTTTACTCTTGCTGGAGGAGCTGTAAGCTGGGTTTCAAAATTGCAGTCTATCGTGGCTACTTCTACGACGGAGGCAGAATATGTTGCAGCTACACAAGCTAGCAAAGAGGCAATATGGTTGCAAATGCTATTGGAGGAGCTCGGACACAAACAAGAGAAGATTGCTCTATTTTGTGATAGTCAGAGCGCTTTGCATCTGGCAAAGAATCCAGCATTTCATTCAAAGACAAAGCACATACGAGTTCAATATCACTTTGTTCGTGAGAAGGTGGAAGAAGGAAGTGTGGATATACAAAAAATCCATACAAAAGACAACCTAGCAGATATGTTAACAAAGCCAATTAATAATGACAAGTTTATCTGGTGTCGATCCTCCTTAAGCCTTACGGATACGTAAGCAGCATGGAGATGACAAGTGTAGAAAGGATAGAAGGATTACAAAAGTGACTTTAAGTGGGAGATATGTGGCGGTAAAGCCACTTTTGTGGGTCAACAATAACGGCTGCAGAGGTAAGAAGCAATTTTGCTTCTGCATTAATCAAAAACGGCTGCAGAGGTAAGAAGCAATTTTGCTTCTGCATTAAGTATTAAAGTTGGTAAAAAATGGTGGCTACATCAAGCTATGTACAACTTGAATTCACATTGCCAAACCGCCTCATATCACCGCCTCTCTTCTCTATATATACATGCCTAATACTTTAATGTTGTTATCCCATTTTCTGGGCTCAAAAACCAGAGAAAAAGAGAGAGTTTTAGAGAGAAAAAGTGAGATTTCTCCTAAATATTGTCTTTCCTTTTATTAGAGAGAGTGTATTTTTCCTCCTATTATAAGAGAGAGTATTGTCAATTGTGCTCTCCTTATTTTGGAGAGAAATTGTTGTAATCCTTTTGCTATAGTGAAATCCTTGTTGTCAGTATATATTTGTATAGCGTAATTGAAGGAGTTAATTGTGTAATTAGATGTGATTAGCGTAATTGTAGGAGTCAATTGTGTAAGCGTAATTGTAGGAGTTATTTAGATCTATTGTACCCTATATAATCTACCTCCTAGAGAGAAGAATAATATACCGAAATATTCAGCAAAATATTTCAACATGGTATCAGAGCAGGTTACCTGTTTTTTTTTTAAAACCCTAAAAAATTAGGGTTTCTTTGTTCTTTCTTGGATTCCGGCGCCGCCAAGCCTCTCCGGTATCCTTCTCAGACCACCAGGCATCGCCGTGGTCTTCTCGGAATTTACTGGCTCACCAGGTTTCGCCAGTGATCATCTCGGCTTCTTCTCGCACCGAATCGGCTCTCCAGGCGCCGCCGGTGCCTATCTCGACATCCCCTCGGCATCTCGGCTTCTTCTCGCACCAAATCGGCTCTCCAGGCGCCGCCGGTGACTATCTCGGCATCCCCTCGGCTTCTTGGATTTCACCATCTCGGCTTCCCCTTGCATCACAAGCCTCGGTGGGTCTCGGTTGCTCCTCCAGCACCGCCAGACCTCGATCTCGGCATCTCGGCCTCTCCTCTTGCTCCGCCAGCTCTCGGTTCCCTTTGAGAACTCCAGCTCTCTGCCTCGATCTGAGGGTCTTGCGCCGCCAGTGGGTCTTGGTTGCTCCTCCAGCACCGCCAGGCCTCGCTAGTGCCTTTCTCCCTTTAGTGGCTCTCGGCCTTCACAGTTGGTTTGGGTATCGTGTTTCAGCCATATGTTTTTTGATCCTTCCCTTTAGATTGTTTTTTGACTGTTTTTGTCTTATCTGCAAGCTTGGGTAGTTACTATCTATTTGCTGCACCATCTTAGCTACTGATTGGTTCTCTTGGACTATCTGGTGTGAGCAGCAGGATATTATATTTCAGAGTTATTTTACTCTATTATTATTATTATGGGTGACACTAAAGATTTACAGGATTCTTTTTTCTTTGGTTCTATGACTAGTACCAAATTAAAGGGCTCCAATTATCTTCAGTGGTCACGTGCTGTTCTTGTTTTCTTGACTGGTCGTGGCAAAGAATCGTATCTAACGACTACCAAACCCACTGATGCCACCAAAATTTCTAAGTGGATCAAAGAGGATGCACAGATTATGACTTGGTTATGGAACAGCCTGGAACCCGATATATTCAACAATGTGTCATACTTGGAATCTTCTAAGGATATTTGGGATACACTGCATCTCATGTATTCTTCTGAAGAAAATATTACTCGAATTCATGAGCTTTATCAAGATATGTTCTCTCTCCAGCAGGGTGATCGCTCAATTGAGGAATATTTCTCTCTTCTCCAAGGTATGTGGGATGAACTTAATGTGTATCAACCATTGTCCACTGACTTGCAGAAACAGCAAAAGTATCGGGAAGAATTTCGAGTTGCTAAGTTTTTATCTGGTCTTAAGCCAGACCTTGATCCCATTCGCTCTCAGATTCTATCTGGAAAGGACATACCTACTGTTCGTGAGACTTATGCTCGAGTTAGAAGAGCAGCTATCTCATCTTCTGGTGTCAAAAACGAGCGATTTGCTCTTGTTGGGCATTATGATACTCCTCAGGGGGAGCGTGGTGATCATAGCTCTCGCCGGGGTACCCATAATGGTCGTGGTGGCCGAGGTGGTCGTAGTGGGGGTGGTGGTCGTGGCCCAAAGAAATGTACTCATTGTGGTCGCACTAACCACACAGTTGATTTCTGTTGGAAGCTTCATGGCAAACCAGCTTGGGCTAATCATGCTACTGTTGATGGGGATAACTCCACCCCTTCTGAGGAGCAGGTTCTTATAAGCAAGGCTGAGTATGATTCAATTCTCCAACGTGCCTCATCCTCCTCCATGGTCGCCTCAGGTAACACCTGTCTTCATTCATCATCTAGTCCTTCTTGGGTTATTGACTCGGGAGCCTCTGATCATATGACTGGTAATTCTTCACTTCTTTCGAATATTTCGGATCCTTGTTCTCCTTTTTCTGTCACTGTTGCTAATGGCACTAAAACCCCTGTCCAAGGGATAGGTACTGTTAGCACTCCTAATCTCACATTTTCCAATGTCTTATACTTACCTGAGTTTCCTTTTAATTTATTATCTGTTCACAAGCTTACCATTGCCTTACATTGTTCTATTGCCTTCTTCCCATCTTATTGTGTCTTTCAGGATCTAAAGACGAAGAGGACGATTGGTGGGGGTTTTGAGAAGGATGGACTCTACTACTTTCGACCGTTTCACACCTCAATTCCATCTGCTCTACGTTCCTCAGTCTCTCCATATCAGTGGCATTGCCGTCTTGGACACCCCTCGTTCCTCAATCTTCAAAAATTAGTTCCATCTTTATCTGATTTTTCTAGCTTTAATTGTGAAACTTGTGAACTGAGTAAACATCATAGAGCTACTTTTAAACTTCGTAATGATGAGCCATGTTTACATCCTTTTGAGTTGGTCCATTCTGATGTTTGGGGACCAGCTCGCACTACTGGTTTATGTGGTGCACGTTATTTTGTTACTTTTATTGATGATCATTCGCGTTTAACTTGGGTGTATGTGCTTAAAGATAGATCTCAATTGTCTGCAACTTTTCAATCTTTTTATGCTGAAATCTCTAATCAATTTAATGCCAAACTTCTTGCTTTCCGCACTGACAATGCTCGTAAATATACAGAAAGTTCATTTCAAGAATTTCTTACGTCTAGGGGTATTATTCATCAAACATCTTGTGTTCGTACTGTCAACAAAACGGCATTGCTGAACGTAAAAATGGGCCCATTCTAGCTATTGCTCGTGCTCTTATGCTCCAAATGCATGTTCCTAAACCTTTTTGGGCAGATGCAGTTCTTACTGCTACATATCTTTTGAATAGAATGCCCTCTCGTGTTCTTAAAGGTAAGTCTCCCTTTGAGATTTTATTTGCTGATAAGAGTCCTTTCTCTGTTCCCCTTAAAGTCTTTGGTTGTGTTTCTTTTGTCCATAATCTCAATCCTAGTCGAGACAAACTTGATCCTCGTGCACACAAGTGCATCTTTCTCGGTTATTCTCGCACTCAGAAAGGTTATCGGTGCTACAGTCATTCCTTACAAAAACATTTTGTTAGTGCTGATGTGACATTTTTTGAGGATGTTCCTTATTATTCTCCTCAGGGAGGACAGTTACAGGTTTCTATCCTCTCTAGTCCTGTTATTCCTACACCTATTCCCTTTGCTCCACAGGCTCCACCTATCTCTCAGGTTTATGTTCGTCGCCGACATCAAGGTGTACCTCTAGTTCCACCACAAGTAGAGTCCCCTCCATTGCCTCCCTCATCTGCCTCGACGTCTGCAGATCCACCTCTTCCTCAGTCTACCTCAGATCTTGATCTTCCTATTACCCTTCGTAAGAGTAAGCGCACTTGTACCGACCATCCTATCTCTAACTTTGTTTCCTTTGATCATTTATCTTCTTCTTTTAAAGCATTCTCTTTGTCAGTCTCATCTATTGTTGTTCCCAAGTCCTACAGGGAAGCACTTTCTCACCCTGGTTGGCGTAAGGCCATGGAAGAAGAGATGCATGCTTTAGACTTGAATCATACTTGGGATCTCGTTCATAAACCTGCAGGTACATCTATTGTTGGCTGTCGTTGGGTTTTTACAGTTAAACAAAATCCTAATGGCACTGTTGATCGTCTGAAAGCTCGTCTTGTGGCTAAGGGCTTTACTCAGACTTATGGTCTTGATTACACTGAGACATTTTCTCCTGTTGCCAAACTGAACTCTATTCGCATCATTATATCTCTGGCTGCTAATCTTGATTGGCCACTTCACCAACTTGATGTCAAAAATGCCTTTCTGCATGGTGATCTTAATGAGACCGTGTACATGGCTCAACCACCTGGGTTTGAGTCCAAGGGGGAGTATGTGTGTCATCTGAAGAAGTCTATCTATGGCCTCAAACAATCTCCCCGTGCTTGGTTTGACAAATTCAGTAAGGCAGTAGTTTCTCATGGTATGACTCGGAGCCAAGCTGATCACTCTGTTTTCTTTAAGAAGACAAAAACTGGTATTGTGATACTTGTGGTTTATGTGGATGATATCGTTATTACTGGGAGTGACAAGGAAGGTATTCAGATCTTGATAAATCATCTCAGCTCGAGTTTTCTCACTAAATACTTGGGTAAGCTTCGTTATTTTCTTGGTATTGAGGTCGCTAGGTCAAAAGCAGGAATAAGCTTATCCCAGAGAAAATATACCCTTGATATATTGCAAGACACAGGCTATCTTGGCTCCAAACCTGTCGCTACACCAATGGAGTCCAATTTGAAATTGATGCCAGATGAGGGTGAATTTATTGATGATCCAGACACCTATCGCAGACTTGTGGGTAAACTTATTTATCTAACCATTACTCGACCTGATATTTCTTATGCAGTTAGTGTTGTGAGTCAATTTATGACCAACCCTCGAGTTCCTCATATGAATGCAGTCATACGCATCCTGAAGTATCTAAAAAATGCTCCAGGTCGTGGCCTCTTTTATCGATCATCTGGTCATCTCCGCATTGAAGGTTATACTGATGCTGACTGGACAGGGTCACCTTCAGATCGAAAATCTACCACTGGTTATTGCACCTTCATAGGTGGCAATCTTGTCACTTGGAGAAGTAAGAAGCAGTCAGTTGTGGCTCGCTCTAGTGCTGAAGCAGAGTACCGTGCCATGGCCCATACCACTTGTGAGTTAACCTGGTTGAGAACCGTTCTTCAAGAATTCGGACTCTTAACACAAGATCCGACACCTCTTTACTGTGACAATCAAGCAGCCATTCATATTGCTAGTAATCCAGTTTTCCATGAAAGAACCAAGCATATCGAAGTTGATTGTCACTTTGTTCGTTCTAAAGTAGAATCGAAAGACATCATCACACCGTTTGTACCTTCTGGAAGTCAACTAGCAGACATCTTCACTAAAGCTCTTCCTAAGAATGCCATTGATTCTATTTGTAGCAAGCTGGGAGTCATTGATATCTACTCTCCAGCTTGAGGGGGAGTGTTGTCAGTATATATTTGTATAGCGTAATTGAAGGAGTTAATTGTGTAATTAGATGTGATTAGCGTAATTGTAGGAGTCAATTGTGTAAGCGTAATTGTAGGAGTTATTTAGATCTATTGTACCCTATATAATCTACCTCCTAGAGAGAAGAATAATATACCGAAATATTCAGCAAAATATTTCAACAATTATATATATATATATATATATATATTGAGTATGGTTATTTATCATAACCTTTTTGCCACTGTGTTTTAGGCTTTACTTTAGTTTTTAATTCTCCCTTAACTACTTGCTTGACCTTTCGGGGGTTTTTGATTTTCTCTTATATATATTTTTCTTTCTTTGTAATCATTTTTTTTTTTTAAATGACGCTTATTTTATTAATCTATATTTTTATTATTGGAGCTTGGATTTTTTGTCTTCTCTGGCCTGCAAGGTTTATTTGATTCCAGGGGTGAAGCATTTTTGTGGTGCTTTAACTAAGGTTGATGTGGTTTTGTTGCTTCTCAATGAAATATGCTTTTGAGTAGTCTTGCTCTGTTTTCCTTTCGTTATTTATTTATTTATTTATTTTTAAATCTTGTAATTTAATGTTGTCCTGAATTGTGTAGCTGGGATTCTATATTTTTCAGTTGGCTCATGTGGGAAGTCAATGCTAGTGCCACTGAGGGTTTGAGCTTTTCATGTAGTGCTTGTACATCTGTCTTCTTGTCTTGTTTCTGTTGATTTTTTCTTGCTTTTAGTGGAACCTGATCATCATGTGTCCATATCCAGTTTGGAGCTATTGATTTTTTCAGGAAATGATTTTTTATTTTGGTGCTTCACAGCTTAAGCAGTGGAGTCTGATTCAGCAATAAGCTCTCTTTCCTCCCCTACAATAAGAATTTTGAGGATAATTTTTTTCTTAAATTGATTATTTCTAATACCTGGGTCTGTGACTACTTTTCCTAGGTTTCGTTTTTTAGGAGGATTATAATTTCCAGTCTCACTGGGGTTTGAAACTTCTTTTGCAATTCTTGTCCCTTTCTTCTGTGTTTTTTTTTAATTTTTGGTCATTCTGTGCTGGTAACCTCAATATGATCACAGGTTAATCCGACAATGCCTCTTATTGGTGCGGGGCAATTATATAACCGAAACAATACAGGTTTTTCTTTCTCTTCTCCTGACATGAGTTGGGCTTTCTGGGAATTACATGTTTAACTATGTTTCTGGATTTGTGTCATAATTTGTTAACATGGATTGATTTCTTGTCACCAAATATCTGGCAACAGCGAAGAGCTAGGCTTTCAGAGATATACAGATTTCTCTTTATATTTGTTGGATTCTATTGAAATATAGTAGTTCTTTGTTGTTCGCAACTTCTTGTACTTGAGCTGCCAAGTCTCTGTAGGAGTCTTAATTCTTTCTCGAAGTTGGGCTGTAACGAAATCTCTTTTGTTATGCTGTCACTTTTTGCTTATAAGTCTTTTAATATATTGTTCCCTCAAACGTGATACTATACTATTCCTTGTTCAATTTATTTTATAGGTTTTGGTCCTTGGCAGCCCTTCTTTGAAGGCATTTGTTTCAGTGAAGTTGGCTGCGGCGTTTGCTTTGGCAATACGCTCTCTTTTCTTTTCTCCAAGTTTTTGTTATTCTTTCAGATTGTAAACAAAAATTGGTGCTGGCATTGCGTGTATTTCAGGCTCCACTTGTGCAATTTTCAAAGTCCCAGCTCTACTTGGCATCTTTGTCCTGGTTACTTTTTCTACTGCCATCTACTCACATTTATCACAATTTTTCAGAACGTAAGATCAAGTTTGTCATTGGGTAGTCATATAAGATAAAGAGTTGCATGGATATATCTTGTAACCTTTGTGCGAAGTATGGGAGTTTATGGGGTGGGTGGTGTTCGAAGGCTGGCACGGGTCCATATGGGGTCATTGTTTGGAAGTTTATTAGAAAAGGATGGGACACTTTTCATTCCCAATGTTCCTTCTTGGTGGGTGATGGTCAGAGGGTGAAATTTTGGCAGGATTGGTGGTGTGGGGACATGGCTTTATCAGCTGCTTTTCCGGAATTGTTTGCTATCTCTCGGGATAAAGAGGCTTCTGTGGCTGATTTGTTGTCTTTCCCCAGTGGCCGTCTCCATTGGGATTTCCACTTCGTTAGGAATGTGAAAGATTGGGAGTTAGAGTCTCTGACTAATTTTATGGATTTACTTTATTCCTGTCATATGGAGGGGGTTGGAGAGGATCGGTTGGGCTGGAGAAGTAGAGCTACTAAAGGCTTCACAGTCAAGAATTTCTATAGTTGCTTGTGCTCTTCTCATTCTGCTTCTTTTCCTTGGAAGATTATTTGGAAGGCGAAGGTTCCGCCACGGATAGCTTTCTTTTCTTGGACAGCTGCCTTAGGGAATCTTTTGACTATTGATAATTTGTGGAAACGTAATCTTATCATTATAGACTGGTGCTGTTTGTGTAAACAAAGTGGTGAAAGTGTTGATCATCTTTTGCTACATTGCTTTATGGCTAGGGAGCTGTGGTCTATGGTGTTTGGTTTATTTGGGGTGTCTTGGGTGATGCCTTGTCAGGTGCTGCATCTTTGGGCTGGTTGGCAGGGCAGTTTTGGAGATACTCGGAATATGGTTGTTTGGCGGATGGTCCCGCATTGTGTCATGTGGTGCCTTTGGAGGGAGAGGAATGCTCGCCATTTTGAGGATTGTGAAAGATCTTTAGTAGACCTTAAATTGCTGTGTTTCCAAACTTTGTATGAGTGGGTTTTTTCTTTGGGTCTTTTCTCTATTAATTCCATTATGGAATTAATGGATAACTGTTGTTTCTAATCTGTTGTTTCCTTGTATACACCTAGTATAATACTAGTTTTGTTCTTTTAATAAAATTTTCTTACTTATCAAAAAAAAAAAAAAACCTTTGCAATCCTAGTGCATGTTAAAAACCTCAATCCTGACTTGTCTACAGGAGCTGGAATTTTTTTTTTTGGTGTGGTTAGATTGGCAGCTTAAGCGGTGGAGTTTGATTTGGCGATACGCTCTCTTTTCTTTTCTCCCAAATTTTATTATTCTCTATGTTGACTGTAGTTATCTATGGTAACTTTTTTGGTATTGTATTTTATGTTCTTTGGATCATAAATATAGTATTCATTTCCCCTTAACTACTTGACTGTAATTATTTATTGTAATGTTTTTGTTTCCTCTTGATATAGTATTCATTTCTCCCTTAGCTACTTACTTGAACCCTCAGGGTGGTTGATTCTCTCTTACTCTTTTTTTTTTTGCTTTGTAATCACTTTAATTGTAGCTTAGATCATGTGTTCTTTCAGGCTGAATTTGGGCCAGGGTTGTGATGCAACAATATATGCAGTGTCACCCCCCCCCCCCCCCCCCTTTTTTTTCTTTTCTTTTAAATATTCTTGTAGTTTGGACTTGTCCTGAATTGAGGCTGGGATTGTGTGTATTTTCCGTCTGCTCTTGTGGGAAATCAATGCCATCACAACTGAGGGTTTGCTTTTTCATGCAGTCTTGTAAATTTGTCTTAACGTCTTGTTTTTATTGTTAGTTTCTTGCTTTTAATGCAACTTGGTCATCCTGTGTTGGCAGCCCATATCCAGTTTGGATTTTAGTCTCCGCCAGTGCCATTTATGGTCTACAGAAACTGGATATTTTTTGGTGCTTGGAAGCTAAAGCGACAGAGTTTGATTTGGTGATAAGCTCTCTTTTCCTACCAATTTCATTATTCTCTCCTTCAATCATAGGATTTATAGGGATAATTTCAGCTTGGTTTAACTCTTTCTAATACTTGTGCCTGTGACCGATTTTCTTTGGCATTGGTTTCCAAGAGGATTATAAATTCCAGTCTCACTCAGTGAGGTTTCCCACTTTCATAGCAATTCTGTTCCTTAAATGTTTGGTCATTCTGTGTTGGCAGCCTCATACCCCAAGTTGCAGGTTGATCTGGTAATGTCTCTTACTGTTGTGGGGCAGTTATTTAGTGTGATTTCCCTTTGGAAAGTAATCCAGGTTTGTGCTTTATTTTGTCGTGATTGGCATGAGTTGGACTTTCTGGGAACTACTTGGATTTAACTTGTGTATTTGGATCCACTTCATAATTCAAAATCTTAGATGGTTGCCGATTGTTTTCTTAGTTGCAGAATGTGATTGAGCAGATTGCTTCATGTCCAACCAAGTCTGTTACTATTCTAAAGTTTTTTCTTTTCTAGACTCCTATTTGTGCATTGTGTACCATATGCTTGTTTATGCGGTGATGTTCATTTGTGATTTTGTGTTTGAATACTTTCCTAGTGTATTGCATTGGGAGTTGTGTTTAGAGTTAAATGATTTACCCTAACACGATACATATTATTTATAGGTGAGTAAAAAAAAAAATTATTACTTAAAAAGTTTATATTGATTATAATGTTTATTATAACTTTTTTGCTATTGTATTTTATATTTACTTTTGATAATAGGTATAGCATTTTTTTAACTCCGCCTGTGAACACAGCCGGTCCCAAGCCCGGAAAAAGGAGGAGGGGATATAGTGCTTAGTTCTCACTTAACTACTTCCATGACCCTTAATTGTGTTGATCTTCTCCTCTTTTGCTCTTTTCGCTTTTTCTTTTCTTTTTTGGCTTCTTAATCACTTGTTTATTTTTAAATAGATACTTTCTTAATTTTTTAAATATATATATTCTTTTAATTGGAGCTTGGATTGTGTGTATTGTTAGATCGAATTTTTGGGGTTTTTATAATTTCTGTTGTCCCGTGAGATGCGATAAATTTGCGGGTATTATAACTTTTTGCTATTGTATGTTATATTTACCTTTGATCATAGGTATAGTACTTTTTTAACTCTGCCTGTGTTCACAGCCAGTCCCAAGCCCGGAAAAAGGAGGAGGGTATATAGTACTTACCACTTAGTTCTCACTTAACTGCTTCCTTGACCCTTAATTTGTTGATCTTCTCCTTTCTTTTTCTTTCTTTTTTTGCCTTCTTAATCACTTGTTTATTTTTAAACAGATACTTTCTTAAATTTTTTAATTTATATTCTTATAATTGGAGCTTGTATTGTGTGTAATGTCTGGCTGCATTTTTGGGGTTTATATAATTCCTGGTGTCTCGTGAGATGCGATAAATTTGTGGGGGTTTAACGTAGGCTGATTTGATATTTTATTGCTTCTCAATCTTACATCCTTTTTAGTAGTACTCTCTTTTTTCTTGCAATTTGTACTTGTCCTAAGTTGGAGCTTGGATTGTATTTTAAGTTTTCTCTTGCAGAGGAAATCAAATAATCAATGCCTGCTCTGAGGGTATGCACTTCCATGCATGCTTGTACATTTTCTTTTTTGTCTTATCTTCATTGTCAATTTCTTGCTCTTAGTGCAACTTGTTCATCTTGTATCGGCAGCCCCATATGCAGTTTGGATTTTAATCTGGCTGTGCCATCTTCCTTGGACAGCTGTAAACACACAGATTCGTTCTTTATCCTTTTGTGATATATATATGTCATGCTATTGAGATTTTTGTGGACCTAACCTATATTGCTGGATTTGTGTCACGTATCACTAATTCATTTAAAGTGGGATTGTTGCCTGATTGATTTTCTAGCCATGGAAAGTGTGTGAGCAGATGCCATCCATGTTCAACCAAAGTTCGTTATTAGTCTGAAGCTCTTGCTATTCTGGACTCATATTTGAGCACTTAGTAACACAGCTTCCTTATATGCGGGTGATGTTTATTTTGTGATGAGTACTTTTGTAGTTCCTGCAATCCTTTGTATATTGGTGAGGACAAAGATAATTTAATCTTGATATGTCTACAAGAGGGGAAATTATGATTGGGCTTTCTTGTACTTGAGCAACAGAGTTTGTGTATTAAATCGTTCTTTTACTTTGGCTGTGTTGACTGAAAGGATAAGAAAATTGTTCTCTTTTTCTTTTTTCTTGCAATTTGGAGTCTTTGTGGAAAGTGATACCATTTCGTTGTTGTTTTGATCTCACTTAAGTGCTATGTATGTCCTATGAGATTGCCTGGCAAAGACAGAAATGATCCACAAATGGTGTAAATTTGATTGAAGTGGATGGAACTAATAATATCTCAGTTCATTGTGATAAATTAATTATGCTCTATTTCCTTGAATGGTGGTGTGCTTACACCATTGGCCTGATATAATTTCCCCCAGTTATTAAAGGAGTAATTTAGTGTTCCTTTTTCTATTTTCAGATGCCTGTTAATTGATATTAATGTTTTTGGTCTTTTGATCCTTAGAGCTGTGTTTATGTGAAAGATATCCCTTTTGTCTGAAGTATTTTTTTATCTGTTTTATGCTATTGTGTTGGTGCTTCTTTTTTCATGCTTCCTTCTATTTTTTATTTTTAAAATGCAGTATATGTAGTTGTATTAAAATGGTTGTGTATTTGCTTTGCTATATTGCAAAAGAGTGGATCATGGACATTTGGTTTTAAAAGTTGAGAATTCCTTTGAAAGTAGTTGTCTACATTTCAAAGCTGTGTGTGTTCATGACAAATGTATAAATTTTTACCCTACTCTCCTGGGATTTCGGCTCCGAAGTGAACTTCCTGGTTTTTGTGGAATTTTCTAATTGAGGCTTCTTTCTTTAGCTAAGGATGATATGATAGTAGTTAAGCTCTGATTCTTGGTGTCATGTACTTCTGGTGGTATTTGTATTTGTATTTGGTTATTTCTTTTCTTTTTTCTTTTTTTTTATCGGTAATAACAGATTTTGTTGCATAAAGAAATGTGAGTATACCCCAGTACACAGGGAGTGTACAAAAGAGTGACTCAAAAATATTTAAGCAATACAAAGGTCTAAAAAATCAAGAATAGAAGAGAAAGAAGACAAGCCAGATTTAGCTGCCCAATCCATAAGAGTACACAGTAGTACTTATCTTTCTTGTTCCTCAGGTCCACTGAAGGTATGATTTTGTTGTTAGTCTTCACAAAGATGGTTTGGAGTGGAATCAGGTCTTGCACAGTGGTGCTTTGGTTGGTTTTAGTACTTAGCAATAGATTTTTTTTCTTGCCCATTTATGTAGTAAAATATTTTTTGTTAGTGTTGTTTCTATTATCTTTAACCTCACATGTTGTTATGCTTTCTGAGGCCTGACCATTATGTGCCATGTTCTATAAATGGTGTGATTTTATTTTGTCTGATTCTATCTTCCATTATACAAAATGCATCATCTTTATCTTGTAGAGCCATCTTGGAAGTTTTATTGGGATGTAGATAGGGATTGGCTACTTTTGTAGTTCTCTCAAGCAGTGTGCTTGGAGCAGGTTTTGCCAGTTCAAACCTGGGGTGCTGATGCAGGACAACCCTAGGCTTCACCACCTAGAGCAACCTGAAGACTTGGAATCACCGCCTGTGAATTTTCAAAAGAAAATACTTGCTTTTTATTCAATAATAATAGTCTGATCGAAACAAACACAACCTGGAGCCTTTTATAGCTTCTAGTAAGTCTCCTACTAAAATATTCAACTATGAAAGGATAATCTTTAATATGAGAAATCTGAAATCTAATACTTATTGATCCCTATCTGAAAATTTTAAATAAAATGTTAAAATTAAAAACAAGATGAAATATAAATTAAATAACATAAAATTTAAAATAATAAATTATGAAATAATCTTGGTTCTGCTCCCACATCAGGTGCTAGGCCAGGTTGTTAATATTTATTACTTCATTATATTTCTTGGATTCAATTTTGTCTGGGAGCTTTACTTCTGCTCTAAATCTCATTCTGTGGAGACATCAACTATGTTGGAACAGGTTCCGCAAGTTGTTTATCATATTTTGTCTAGTAGTGAACTATTAGGAAGTAAGTTTTCAGGCTCTTGGTAAATATGTGATCTTTCATGGATTTTGTTTCTGTTGGTTCTTGGGCTTGTGGAGTTTGGTAGCAGGCTCCTTATATTGTGCTAGTTGGCCATTTGCTATACTGCCCATGATTATGCTATATGGATCATCTTTGTATATTGAGTATGTAAATGAAGTAGTGTTTAGCAAAAAAAAAAATGTTAATGAAGTAGTGGAAGCCTTACCCTTCATTTCCTGATATAGGTGAGAAACCTGTATGCCTTTACCAAACCTGAAGAATTGTAAATCTTGTGATGTTTGGTATTTTCCTACCATTTTTAATGGCTCGATTCGGAGTGTTTTATGGGGTGGATCTGATGATATTATCTTAAATTTGGCTGGGGTTTTTGAGTAGAGTAAGTACCCCTTTTTTTCCCCGGGGGCGGGGGGCGGTAGGGGAATCATCTTTTGAACCATTTCTAATGACCGAGCCTTTTCTAAGTCATTGAGGAAGTTATGCTTTAAGCCTTTCTTCAGACTTCTAGTATAGCAAGCCCTACTCTGGCTGGAAATATCAAGAGATGATTCTACACCGAGCCTTTTCTAAGTCATTGAGGAAGTTATGCTTTAAGCCTTTCTTTAGAGTTCTAGCAAGCCCTACTCTGGCAGGAAATATCAAGAGATGATTCTACACCCATTTTATGTAATTTATGCCACATCTTATACCTGTAGTACCGGGTCTTGACCACATAATCAAAGACTTTTTTAGGATTTCTTTTGTAAGGATTGACAATGTTCTTGTAATTTTCAATTTTTAGAAAAGAGTCTTTTTAGCTTTAATGTTTACATCTTACAAGCTTTCTACATGTGAATATGAAAATTTATAGGTTAATTTCTTTGTCTGTGTATTGACTGAGATTTTTGTTTTTCCTAAAATTTTGGCTTGAGGATATGAGTGATGGTATGATTTTGAATAAGAATTGCTGATTATTATCGTGTGAAACAAGTGTTAGCTTTAGAGATTTTATAACTCTTCACATGTAATGTTGTATACTTCTTACACAGCTAGTCTGAAGCCTAGACAAAGGATGAGGGTTATGTCATGTTTAATGTCTTAGTCTTCTCTGCTGCCAAGCCTGGTAAAAAGGAATAGAATACGGTAGGTTGATGGTTAGCATTCAAGAATCTGAGTTGCAGATATGGCAAACAAGGATTCATGCAGCTGACCTTAATCAGTTATGATTAAGGCAGTTCACTTGATTGAGTTCTTGAGCTTTTGACTTCCGTAACGGATCTTTCATCAAGTCTTGAGCAGCTTTGACTTAGTCTCTTTGCAGCTCAAGCTTATCCTAGGTATGAGTAAGCCAGAGTGTGCACCATTTTAAGCTGGTAGTTTGGTTTTTGTTTGACTTGTCTAGGAAATTTGTGATTTCTTATGCTGCTAAAATTTCATGGTTAATGTGGGAAGCATATTTGTCTCAAGCACCATTTTAAGTTTATTCCTTTCTTCATGTCTTTTAGATTGTATATTTGTCTTAATTTTTATCACTGCATGAACAGAAAATCATGTTTGTACTAATCAAGCAAGTTCTTTTAACTGTTGCTTGGGGTATGGTACGTTTCTTCTCTCTCTATTTTTTTCTATTAATTTACTTATTAAAATGAAATATTTGTTACTGTTCTTTTATGTTATTTTCTGTATCCTCTAATGTTCTTATGTGACTATCTGAATGTTAAGTCAGTCAGAAGGTGAGGTAATGGATTTACCCATCTCCCTTGCATATAATGCTTCTTGTTGTGTTTTTTTTTTTTCCTCCTTCAAGCTGTACATTTAACGCATAGCAACCTTTTGATACATATTTTTCCTGTTCTACCTTATGGTCAGTTTATCTTTGTTTGTTGTTCCTTGTACATTTCCTTTGAGATTTAGTTTGGTCAAATTTCATATGTGAGGCTCTTGATGTTCAAGATGAGGGAATACATGAGCATGGAATAAAATCATTTAAAGTAATGAGTCTTGCATGCTTTGATTATTGGTTCTTGTAACGTAGGAGGCATCTTTGTGTTTGTCAAATTACAAAATTCTTGATGCAGACATCAGATTTTGGATTATGAGTCAAATGCTGGTGGTAATTGTTTTTTTTTTTTTTGATAGGTAACAGAAAGATTTTATTAAAAAACAAAGCTACAGATTGTGCATAAAGTATGCACAAGAGAGCTTTTAAAGAATTACATCATTAGAAATAGAAGATAATGCAGAAATAAAATCAGTAATAGTTGAGCTAGTAGAATAACCCAACACTTTAGACCACTCAAAAAGATTAGAAGCCAAACAATCCCGGAGTTCAATATCCGTGCTTGACACATCTTCAAAAGTACGACTATTACACTCCTTTCAAACAGTCCACATCAAACACAAAGGAACTAGGTTCCAAACATCTGAGTGGCGGCCCAACGCATTCCACCAACTAAAAGGTAATTGTGGAGATTTCTACATTCTATTGTTATCAAATGTCTACCTTTGGCTTTGATAATTTAATGATAATTCTAGTTCTCTTTCTTTCTGCATAATTCTATATTACTTTATTTGCTAAGTCCACTGATTGGATGTTTTTCCTGAAGAGGGATTGAAGCAGTCTATTATCTGTATTTGTGCTTGCAATGTGAACTATTTTATGAAATATTATCCTTTCTCCTGCTTCTATCTCCCTGGTTTGTGCCGCTCTTTTTTCTTTTTTTGTCTGCAGGTTTAACAATTGGTGGACTACTGTGAAAGCTTTGGAGCACAAGCAGTCAGAGGAGTATGTTGATCTGATAAGTTCAATAGAGCAAGCACTGATTTTGCTAGAACTGATCATAGTAGCAGCACCATTGGTGACCATGGTTCTCTAGTTTGTTGTATGAGGAATGATATCGATCTTATTCATTGCCAGTTTGAGATAAGAGAGGGACTTTTGGAACTGTTGATCCTATCAAAGCTTTTATTTAAGTGGATATTTACCAGTAGCAGTATGGTACAAGTATGAACCAAGAGTTTATTCTGTTATTGGGTTTGAGATGCAAAGGTTGGGTTTGAGATGCAAAGGTTGGGTTTGCAAGAACTGAGCATGGAGGCAGTACCTTTGGTTGACCTAGTTCTCAAAGTCTGTTGCACTAGACTTGCACGAGTAATGTTTACAGGCTTGTTCATTGCCAGTTTCAGATGAGAGTGTTACTTCCAGAGCTGTTTGATTACCAACAATGCTTTATTTTGATGGATATTTTACCAGTAGCAGCATGAACCTGCTTTTCTGGGAAGAGGCAGAAGTGATGCACAAAATATTTTGTGCACTGCAAGATTTACATTCTCAAAGGGTCCAGAACCCTGGAGGTGCCAGCTAGCACTGAGATGCTGTCTTTCTTTTATTTCATCATAAGGTGTGAACTTGTAAAATGTTTGTGTCAAATATCTTGTGTTTTGTATCCTTTGTGTAATCACAGTTTATATAGAAAGGGGCATACGAATGCCTTGTTTAGTCTTGCTGTCATTCTGCAATTCTGAGGTGTTACCTTACACGATTTTTGCAACAAAAAAGAAAGGTATATATAGGTGTACATTCATGGATAAATGTCTGTTGTATCAATGTGGTTTTCTTCCATGACTTTGGACCATCTTCTGAACATGATATTTGATCTTGCTAGGGAAAAATGTTTGCAATCCTAAAATAATCAAGGGAACAGACTGACACTGATATCCATGCTGTATGATTTTCTAATGGCAACCATGTGCAATCCTAAAATAATCTAGGTGACAGACTGACATTAAGGTTTAGGATCTTCAGTAAATTCTACATTACATGCTGAGTGTATATGTAGGAGGTCAGGAGTCTTTCTTTCTTTTTTATAACTTTTTTCTTAGATCTCAATCCAGTTAAATGCAAATCTTTATTTTAGTAAACACTTCTTTGACTACTTTACGAGTAAAAACTATAAAATCCAAAATACAGATTCCATGGCCAATTTGTACTCCATAAAATACGCAAGGAAAAACATTCGTATGTACTAATCCTAATACAGTAGCATGACTCATGAGAAAGGAAAGCCCTAAAATAAGGAAATAATTAAGGAAATAGAATCCGAGATTAAAAAACTTATATTTACAATAATAATAATAATAATAATCTTCTGATGATGACAATAAACCCTATCTTCTCCTTCATTGTAAAGATTACAATGAATGAACTGATTTTCAAGTCTTACAACAATATACAGTGAATGCTGTATTTATAACATGATTGTGTAGAGGAATTTGTGTTATCACAGTCTTTACAATTAGTTTGTTTTTTTGCATTTCCTATCTTATCACAATTGTTTTGAATGTTAGTGGTCATTAGATGATAATGTAGTATGTTTAAATTGGGATTAAGATTATACTTAATAATGTAATACAGACACAATATTTACGATCTACTACTCACCTTTTC
Source organism: Fagus sylvatica (assembly GCA_907173295.1). Classification (NCBI taxonomy): domain Eukaryota; kingdom Viridiplantae; phylum Streptophyta; class Magnoliopsida; order Fagales; family Fagaceae; genus Fagus; species Fagus sylvatica. The sequence continues at coordinate 19,834,291 of OU015762.1, read as the reverse complement.
CCCAAAAAAAAGGTTGGGGTGGAGGTTAATATGATTGGATAGATAACAATTACTTGATTTTTGATAGCATTTCGAATCATTTGAAGTTTGAACAGGAAAAGAGATTTATGTGTAAAATTTACACTAGGATCAAAAGTATGAACTCAAATTCTTGAAGCTCGTTCCCTTTCTTTTTCTGGTCTGGTCTGAGTTGAAGCTTAGTTGTGCTCAATTTTGTAAAACAAGTAGACTGGACAGGTCAATTACAAGTCCAACTAAGCCGAGGACTTTTTAGCCCAACCTGAATGATGTAAGATTGTAAGGCCTAAACAATACTTTGATTATAAGAATTATGGAGCATTATTTAAGTGGTGACTTTTGTCTTACAAATGTGTAAATCTTAACAAACAATGGTTTAACTTTTAAGCTCTTGTATTTTGATTTTCGTTACATGGTCAATCTCTCCTCCCAAAATGTTTTTAAGTTTAATACGCGGATAGTGGACTATCTAGACTCATTGCACAATCAATACGATTTTTGCATTAGGGTCCAGTAGATAATGGGCTCTTTTTCCATTGGATGCACTTGTGGCCTAGGAGGTCCATTGATCTTTTTTCTTTTTTTCTTTTTTGTGAATAAAAAGGCAGAACTACATTTCAAAATCATGGCATGGATAGACTGATACACATTTATTTTACAGATAAGGAAGAAAAATGCAGTAAAATATTTGGGGTAAACATATTTTACATTTTCAATTATAAGATTATAATTAATTTAGATATTCTAGAGTTGTTAGAAGAGTAACCAAGCTTATCCTTCTCTAGAGAATCACGCTCTTTGAGGAAAAGATTTCATTGCTTTCCAAGCCACATCACCATTGTGTTTGATCAATGAAAAATGAGACTTGTTCTATGAAAAAATATTTTCAAGATTAGGAACATTTATAGGAGTAGGGGTATCACAAAGTAAATAATGAAAAACTTACCTTAGCTCTAGTGGCTTATGTTATGGATCTATTAACATTGTACTAAAAATCCACTCATTCTCACAAATGGATAGATGTAATTTTAAGAACTCCGTAGCAAATTTCCCTAAGAACTATAGACAATCTTAATCCACTTAATTAGCATGTCATTCTCAATAATTTATATATTAAAAAAAAAATTGAGTATTGCTAAGAAAAAAAAAAGAAAAGAAAAAAAATTCACAATTTACTAAAGTAACAAATTGGGATTAAAACATTATTTTCACATGGGCTCATCATTGATACTATTTTTATTATACACAACAATGGACTCATTAGTGATACTATTATACACAACAATAGCTCCAAGGGGAGTAGGTGAACAAGTTTTTATTTATTTAAAAAATATGTCTATATCCTCTTCTAGTGCCATTGTTGTGTCGGTAAAAGCTTTCACTCTCAACTTTTTCTCTCCTTTTACTAAATTTATTTATTCCTTTTGGCCTGATACTAAGAGAGGGAGACTTTGATAACCAAAGAGAATCACAATTTACAATTGGCTTACAAACTATGGGGAAAATTGTTACCAACCAAAGATTAGTTGTCAACTGATCTTATCCTTTCATTCACTTAATGATCACATAATAATATGGGTAAAACTTAGGTACAGTTTCTTAGGTTAGGTACATTAGGTTCCCCAATTGAATTCAAACACATGGTTGCATTAACCAATGAAACACAAATAATGTTATCTTTTCCAAGAATATTTAAATTCAATGTATTTGAATTCATCTAGGAACCTAATGTACTTGACCTAAGGAACTATACCTAAGTTTTACCAAAATAATATAAAGACAGAGTTTAGTTACAAACCAGTTTGTAGCTTAGAGCTACAAACTAACTATGTGATAACTCATAAGACCATCCACATGTATTATTTAAATAAGTCACATGACTTATTGAATAGGTCATGTGACTAAAAGTATACGTAGATGATCTTATGAGTTGCCACATAGTTGGTTTGTAGCCTTGGACTACAAACTGGTTTGTAGCTAAACTCTGTCTATAATATAATTAAAAAAGGATTGAAACAGATTTCAAAAAGTGTGTTTCAAAATAATAATAAATTATTTATGATAAGCAAAGTTAAATGACCCCATTCCATTATTCCTGTTGTATATGGGCAATTATTTCAAAATTCGTTAGTAATTCATAATCATTTTGCATTATATGCTATCTGAATGAGGAATTGGGTTGAATTTTATTCATTTTACAGACCTAGGTGACATGAGAAAATATTAGATGAATGAAACACCTAGAAACTATAAGAACAAATTTGTACCTATCTTGCGTAGCAACTTATAAGACCAAATTGTGTCCAAACTAAATAAGGAAATAAAATCATACATTAGTGCTCATTACTCATCAGATGATAAGGGTTAGCATCAAAAGTATGACATCAAATTGGTGAACCAAGTTCTTTTTTTTGGGTCTGGTTTGAGTTGAAGCTCAATTTTGTAAAATAAGTTACCTGCACAGGTCAATTACAAGCCTATCTGAGTTCAAGACTTTTTAGCCCAACCTAAGTGATGTAAGATTGCAATGCCTAAACGATGCTTTGATTAGTGCAGTCTATTACGTTAGTAGGATGAATTTTACTCTTAATGAAGTTAAAATCAAGTGATGTCTATGTAACAGAGATATAAAGAAGGAATTTCACCTTTTTGAACATAGGAGTGGTGTCGCTTCTAACAAGAGTTAAGGTTTTCTCTTGTAAATGTTCATTAAGCTAGGTAGAACACAAGGCCATAAAAGTGCTAAACTATAGAAGAACTTCTTTTGTTAAAGATCATTACTTGTGTGTGTATTATTTCCGGTTTTAAGGAAAAGAGTTTTGGTTTAAGCAAATGAGCCACCAATAACTCTCTTGAAACTTTGAAGTAATTACACTAGGAGAGGGTTTAAGTTGAAAGACACATTCTTTGATGCATAAGCTTTGTGTGTGCTTTAGATTGAACAAGAAATATTACAACCTAGTGGAGGATTGTTAGATATTTATTATCTAAGTAGGTTGTAATATATAAGGGAATTGCAAGAAACCAGTCGCCTGGATTAGCATCCAGTCGACTGGATTTGAAGGTCTGGAGTCTCTGCCTGATCCAGTCACCTGGACCACCAATCCAGTCGACTGGATATCGTGTCTGGGAGTTTCTGCTTGATCCAGTCACCTAGACCACCAATCCAGTCGACTGGATGTCGTGCATCTGGAGTTTCTGCCTGACCCAGTAGCCTAGATTGGTTGTCCAGTCTACTGGATCTCGGCAATATAGGCAGTTAATGGCAGTTAAAGGCAAATGTTGTGTCTTTTCATGGTAACTCCTGACTTGTTATTCACTTGCAATATAAAAGATTTCTTGTTTAGTTATTAAGGCAGAGAGAGAAACTTATTGTACTAAGAAGTTCTTAAGAGTAAAATTGAATTGCTATCATTTACTCTTAGGTTTTGTTGTATCCTGGAGATTATTTGCTTGAACCCTTAGCAATCTCTGTGGAAAGGGGACAAATCTAGTCTTAAAGACAGCGATTCATCATGCCTCAAAGCCTTGATTTTCCTTTGTATCCCCTAAATTTCCTAACAGACCCAACACAACCAATATGATTTTGCATCAGGGTCTAGTAAGTAGGTAATGGGCACTTTTTTTTTTTTTTTTTTTGTTTTCTTGGATGCACTTGTGGCCCAGAAGGCCCATTGACCTGTATTAGGACGTTAAGAGACTTTTAATAATGAATATATATATATATATAAAAGTAATTAAAGGTTGACCTGTATTAGGACGTTAAGAGACTTTTAATAATGAATATATGTATATTTTAAAGTAATTAAATTTGTTGGTACCCTAAATTTCTTGCATATTAATATATGAACAAAACTTAAATATACATTTTTAGATGTTATATGTTAGGCTCTAATTAAATTCAATTACATTTCAAAATCGTGGATAAGAACGAAAGGTGATTAAATATCAACTGGTCGTGATCAATTTGTTTACTTACTTGTGTAGAGGCCTATTTTTTCTACCACACCAGACCAAGCCCAAAGTCTCAAACTTTGCTTTAAGGGCCCAAGGCGAATTAAGCCCAGTGGTCTACGATAACAGAAAGACAAGAGTTAATAGCATTGGACCCACAATTAAGCCCAAGGCCCAAGCCGGCCCACTCAATCTCAAGCCTATGTCTGCTGTAATGATCTCAGACCATTCAAAACAATTCAAAGAAAAGAGAGGGAAAAGGCTCCCACGTGATGCTCTCTTTCCCTCCCCTTTTTAATGCGGAGCTCGAGGCATTAAAAGGGGCACATTTCCAAGGAAGAAAAACGGGTCTCCAGGCTTCATAATTACAGAAGAGAGCTGGTTTTCCTCATTACCCAACAGTTACGGTAGACACCTCCACAAAGCCATTTGCCGCAGCACCAATTGCAAGGGCAAGTGATGGAAAAGACAAGACAAGGGCTGAAGAGGCCGAGAAAGCTGCCATGGCCGCCTAAGCTGATACCACTCAAGGGCAACGACCACCTTAGCGTAGCACTCCGGTGGTCCTTGTTCATCCTAAACATGGAACTTAGGAAGAACGGTTTGGAGGTTAGGGAATCCATTTACTGAATTTCTTTGATCTGCCATGACATAAAAAGCATTAGATCTGCTGGGGAATAATGCAAAAATGGTAAGATCAAATTTAATTATGCAAACGTATATGAGTCAATTCAATTACCTCAACTTCTCTTGTCAAGCATTTAATGCTCACCACCCCCAACACCAGAAATGAGTGAAGGATTAGCTGTCTGCCGCAGCCCAAATCAGGTCTGCAGCAGATGAAAATCATCTCCTTAATCTTGAACAGATTTTGTCAAATCCCACCCCTTTTATCTCTCGGGTAAACAGTAATCCTCATGATTAAGAGGGCAATAAGTGAAATCACAAGATACTAACACTACTATAAAGAGGGGTGAGAAAGAGGGAAGGGGGGTTGGTTGATCTGGGTCTGAAAATTAATTCCTTCACAAGAGCTGACTTTACAAAAGCTCAAAGGAATGAGACAACCAAAGAAATTCTGTAGGACACTTCCTGCAGAGCTACGGTAGACTGAAACACTTTTAGTCTGCCACAGCCAAAAGACTCACTCTCACTCACCAAACACTTACCCCAATTAATGACATTGACTCATGTACGTTTACACAGTAAATGATTCTCTTCTTACTCATCAAATCTCCTAAGTTCCATGATTTACTATATATTTCCTATCTGTTACTATCTTCGCAAGTCATGGTGAAGGCTAAGTCTATTATGTTCGGTTTTTAGTCTGCGGCACTGAATCTTGAGTTCTGATGTTTGTAACGTATTTCTTATGTGTTGTTGTTGTCACTAGATGCATTGGTAAAAGCAAAGCTTATGGTTGTTAGTTTTAATCTAAGACATTAATTCCGTAGGTTTGTTGTAATTGGTTTTAATCTGCGGTACTGATCTTGTCTGTCTGCCGCCTTCTTCATGAGTATTGTGGCCCAGTAGATCAGAAAACCAGAGGGAAGCACCATCAGCCATCAGGTGATCCAACGGGCTTGGTGTAGAGTTTTGGGCTCAACATCCCCTTCAAATAGCTCAACCCACGTTCAGCCCATCCATAAGGCAACACGTGGTAAACAAGAGAAAATTTTGAGCATCCACAACTTGCACTATGCAATTTGCAGCGATGTGATGACA
>OU015762.1:19784543-19828494 GCA_907173295.1 Fagus sylvatica | reverse complement strand
AAAACCAGAGGGAAGCACCATCAGCCATCAGGTGATCCAACGGGCTTGGTGTAGAGTTTTGGGCTCAACATCCCCTTCAAATAGCTCAACCCACGTTCAGCCCATCCATAAGGCAACACGTGGTAAACAAGAGAAAATTTTGAGCATCCACAACTTGCACTATGCAATTTGCAGCGGTGTGATGACACTTCAATGAAGAGTACTTTGTTAACTAATACTTGATATACAAATTAATAGAAATCTTAAACAAAATTTGCATTCAAATGATTCAATCGGAATTCGTGAATGTTTCTAAAACAATAAAAGAATAAGAAACTTGCATTTAAATGATTCAATCAGTACAATACAATAATGGGATTCATGAATGTTTTTCAATCAGTACAATACAATAATGGGAATTCATGAATTTTTTCTCCAACTCCAAATGATACAAACACTAAATATTACTACTAGCTATGCTATGCCTACTCTATGTGATTATTTCCAAAGGCCTTCTCGATTAACAATGCTATAGACACAACACTTTTATAATAATTTCATAAAATGGTGAGTTGACAAGTTTTCAGTACTTCTCATCTTAACACTTATATCACTTTTATTATTTATCATTCACAGTTTGACATCACAGCATTGTTGTAAAAGTATCATGCCCGTAGTTTTATTGTTATTTATAGGAATTTTCCAGATATTGTGGAGTAGTTGCTTCTTTATTTGTTTATTTTTTTAATTCCTTTAATTCTTTGAACTCATCTTCCTTGTTATAAAAACTTGTACAAGTGGCACTAGCTTGTGGAGTAAACACATTTTACATTTTCAATTATAAGATTGTGATTAATTTAGATCTCCTAAAGTTGTTAGAATAACTCTATTGTGGGGTTCTTAACATTATATTTATTTATCTTCTAAAAAAAATTATATTTATTTATTGTGATATGAGTGAATTATAATTTATCATACTATCAATAATTTAAATAAATACAAAAATAATGCTAGTCATTTTTTTAAGGAAGAAAGATAGTCAATTTTTTTTTTCCTCAATATCAAAATATATTATGGAAAAAAAGTAGTACACAAAATTAGCAACCAAACTTATCCTTCTATAGAGCATCACACACTCTTTTGAGAAAAAGCTGCAGACACTAAAATCTGGTTACCAATATCACAAATTAACCACAGAACTACAATTTTAACCCAAAAAACATCACAACAAAGAGAGGAATGAGAAAACATGGCTCTACCAACTACATTACTTCCCAACTAGCTTTTTAAAAGGGATTAATAAAGATAAGCATAACCAATTTACCTTCAATAATCACCCAAATGGTCATGCTGGCCCTTTTCACACGAACTACAAGAACTTCAACCATCTCTATAGAAAAGTTTTGGATCCAAGCTTTCAAGGCATGACCTTGGGAATTCTTTGCAAAACGGCAAGACAAGATTTTTTTCTTTTCTTTTTTCTTTCCAAGAGCATATACATTGTGTTTGATTGATGAAACGTGAGGCTTTTTCCATGAAATAAATTTGTTTAAGATTAAGGACATTTATAGGAATAAGAGAATCATAAAGAAAAAATTGAAAACCTTTAAGTTGTAATGGCTTAGCAAGGTTAATCTATCCATTTTCACATGGATAAAAAACTTTATAAAGAAATTACTCTAAGAACTATAGAAGATCTTAAAAGAGCTTTATAACCAATTGAGAATCACAATTAGCTTACAAAGTAAGCGGGAAAAATTTGTTTCTAACAAGTAAACAAAATATGTCAATCGTCCTAGTAATCATGTTACAAATTACAAGTAAAGCGATAACCTCAACGTTGTGTTTAATTCACTTCAATATTCTAAATTATCAGATGAAGAATATATAAGAATTAAATTTTATATGGATGATAAATTCATTTATTAAAAATAATTCATCTTTTGGTATATTAAAGTTAAAATTTTTCTTACAAAATGCAAATAAAGTATGACATAAGTGCATAAGATTTCATGATAAGAGAGTATGCATTTGTGTTTTTTCAAATATAGTTTTGAGCTTAAAGTCGAGAAGACGTGACATTTTTCAAAATTAACATGATTACGATGTCCCGTGCAATTTGAAGTGCATCTTATAATACATTTATAATACTTATTATGTGTTATAATATTTTAGTAATCAACTTCAATTATATGATATGTCATTAGAAAGAGGGTTGATGACAAATGGTAATTATGGTTGTAATTAAAAGATGATGACAATTAATTTTTGGGCAAGTTGCACTTTCCCCCTTTATCTATTGGTTTTCAATCCCTTTATCTATAAAATTGAGCAATGTCCCCCTACTATATTGAAAATGTGCAAATTACTCAAAACCATCTATTTTTCTATTAAAAGTAATATTTGTAAAATGACTAATGCACCCCTTTAACAAAAAGAAAAAGACTATTAACCTGATTTTTTTAATGAGACTTAAAAATATCTCATATAAAATTTCATGTATACCCTTATTTAATTTTATTTTTATTATTATTATTATTTTTTAATTTAGCCCTTCCCTAAACTCTCTTTCTCTCTCCTTCCCGTGAGCTATCGCTTCTCTCAAGTCTCAATCCTTCCCTAAATGTTTTTTTCCTATAAAATTTATTATTGAAGAATTTTTCTTTTTATTTTTTTAATTGGGGCCTTAGGGGTGGAGATTCTCCATATGGGGCCCTAAACTGCCCAAGTATGAGTGGAAAACTGGAGGGAGAATGAGCTTGGGATTAAGGAATGTAGTGAAGATTCCATTTCACCCATTACTACTGGCAAAGTGCTTTAAGAGTCAGTGCAAGTAGCATGTGCAAGAGTTCCCATCCTCAAACACTTCAAAACTCAAGATCGAGTTTTCTACAATCAAATGGAGAATGATGTAGAGAGCGCAATGACAAGTTTATTTTAATTAAGTTTTATTTAATTTGAGAAGTCTATTTTATTTTTATTGTTGGTTCATTGAATTTTATTTTAGGTCTTATATTAGTTGATTGAGTTATTCTTAATTTATTTAATTTCCTAAAATCAAGGTTTTCAATAATTGGGTTATGATTAAAGTTAATTCGATTAAGATTTAATCTTAGTCGTGTATATTAGTACTCTCATGGAGACAAGTGATAATGAATAAAATTTCATTTTTCCAATGGCTTGGTATTGATTTCAATTTTCAACCAACTTTAGGTGTTGATCATTGATATTGACTGATTTTTTTTACATGAAAAATTATGTTTAAATCCTCACTCTCCTATTTACAAAAATTATCAAAAAAAAAATCTTTTGTTTTTGTTTTTTCTTAGGATTGATTCCAAGAATGTAAAGTACAGATTATTAATCTATTTTTATTTTCTGTTCTTGTTAAATTTGTGCTGCATCAGTTTGTTTATAAGAGTTGGGCGAATATGGTTCAGGACCCTCACTTTATCACCTTCTCTAGGTAAATCCAGATCGACCCATCTGGTTGTCACATGTTGTGATTCTCCTCGACACGCTCAATTCTTTGAGATAGAAGATGGAAAAATGGTGTTATGGTGCCTAATAATGGGTTTATCATTTCCTAGTGAGTGACCCCGATGATCACAATAGTCTTTTCCTTTCCCATGATGCCATGCATGTTAAGAATATACCATATCTTATCCATACACAAGTCCAAGTGGATGTAACGAATTAAGGTTTCATGAAGCAATAAAGATAACATTTACTTCTTCAAAAGAAGAAAGAAAAAGAATTTACCCTCTTTGTCTATCATTGGCTCTACCAACATTGGGTACTGAATCCATGGAGAAACACCTGTTGTCGACATTCATTTTTTCATCTTCAAACAATCTTGGGAACTCACAGCTGCATTGCCAAAATATATATATATTATATATATATATATATAATATTATATATATATAATTGAGTATTTATACTCATATATAACTGTAATATCCCATTTTAAAATATATTATATATTTATATATAACTTTATAAGAAAAAGTGAAGTTACATTTTTTTAGAGTAGATTCATTTAAATAGAGTTACAATCTTATTAATAAATTAATTGGACATTCATCATAGTTATAGTTAAGTTAACAACTATATATATCAAAAACTATAAGTAGAAATAAAAGGAAAAAGTGTTTTTATTTTTTGTTCCTTCCTTATTAAGAAACAAAACTTAAACTTCTCTTACTTACTTTGAGCTGGCTTTCGTTAAAAAAAAAAAAAAATTACACCATCACAATAGGCAACCCGCCCGGTGAGTCTTTGACTCATTCTTTTCTCTCTCTCTCTCACCATGTTTTCAAAATTATGCATGGGTTATGGATGGGTGTTAATAATTAAATATAGTTTTCTAAATTAATACGTGGCACATAGTCAGTATGTACAATATTAAATTAGATATATATGATATGATTTTTTTATTGCTCACATACACATTGCGTTTGAGCCGGGGTCAAAATCCAAAAATCAAAACAAAAAAGAAGTACTAAATGACGTGGCAATTTCATCTTATCCAAAACTTTTCTAGAACGGTGCCAAGTGTCTTACACGTGTCATGTAAAAACTGAGCCACGTAGATCAAAAGCCATAGTTGTTAGAGGAGAGGGTTCTTCCAACGATGAACGATCCTATATCTTTGAAGAAAAAGAACGATTGGCAGAGCCGACTTTTTCAAAGTAACAGGCTGTGGACCTAAAAGCTGTCATACAATGCGGTTGCCGACATTACAAAAGTTTCAAACCTTACTATATAATATGCATAGTCAACCATTATTCATATCACCTGCATAATGTGATTATATTACTCTCACCTTTAAGGTTTTTTTTTTTTTTTGGATAATCATCTCACCTTTAAGTTGCCGGTAGCTGGTTATAAAAGATGGAAAGTTTTTTTTTTTTCCTGTTTTTGTTTTTATCTAATATAAGACATGGAAAGTTGAGAAGGGATTAAGAGATCATGTAATTGTAAAATATATTGTTGTTGCAGTAATAATTTTAGTGTCGGGAAGAGTAACTTTTCATTTCGGTGGTGTAACGAAGACCAATCAAAAAGTAATTATTAAGCATTTAAAATATTTTTTTTAATGTTATTTGAATGAGCGACTGTTATGAAAAATTATTTTTTGAAAAGTTGTATGGTTTTATCTTGTGGATGCTTTTATTAATTGATATGTAGTAAGTTGTAGTAAGCTGGCTATAAACTGGTTTGTGCCAAACAAATGTTTAAAGAAAAAAGAAAATTGTCATGATTTGTTTTCTTCTAGTTTTATTTGGATTGCTTTAATAAGTTAGACTAGCTAATTTTAGAATTATCAACAAAGATTAATGTGTCACAATTTATTAAGATGATACTTATTAAGATGATATTATAATTGGAGTAACATCATTTTTATATAAGTACATCATTTTTAATCTTATAAATACAATAAATTTTGAACTTATAACTATTTATAAAAATAAAAAAAAATACCTTTCCAAAATATAAAAAAATATTATATATATATATATATATATATTTATTATTTGTCATCGTGTTTTTTATTAACTTATTAAGTCACATTAATGAATTGAATGTAAATTATGTAACGAAATGTTTTTTTTTTTTTTTTTCTCCAGTTGTATTATAATAGGGAGAGTACAGATACTTTTTCCAATTGTTATGATAAATAGACTGAAATGAAAGAAATTTATATTAAAATACTTTTTTCCAATCATTTTATAGATATAATTTTGTCGAATAAGACTACATGCAAAACGCACCCAGGTTTTTGGCTCTTCCAGAACAGTAAGCTTGCACGTAATGTCGTTCCTTTCATAGACACTTTCTTTGTTTAACCTTCTTTAATTCTTCAACAAACAGTGAAAATCCATTCTTAATTTCCTTTCATGATTGAGTGATTTCTCTCTTACATCCTATTATTTTCACCGAATCCAACAAAACATAGAGTAAGTGCTAGGTGACTGAGTTTTCAAACTTTCACTTCTTCATAAGAAGACAGAAGAAAGAAAAAACATGAAGAAAAAAAATAATGCTTTAACCCTTACCGCCCAGCCTAGGACTATTAAAAAATTATTAACCTTCTTTTTAACACCTTTTTATAATTCATGAACATTATTACATTCGGACACTTGGATTTGACTTTTTAAAATATCAATTCTTTAAAAGAAACGCAACAACAACGTAACAACGACGAGATCATCATCAATTCATTTCCTGCCTATCAGGATCACGAAAGGTGATGCGGTTGTCAAATATATAGGGATTTTCCTTGCCTATACTGTGCTAAGAGCCATGTCATGTTAAATTGTTAATGTCAATAGCATGATAACTCAATGAGATTTTCTTTGTGTGGAGAATCATCATTTAAATCTCTCTTTTTTTTCTTTTTTTTATAACTATCGAATTATTTTATTTTATTTATAAATAGAAAGCCACATCAATAACATCATGATTAACTTTAAAATAAATTGAGAAAAAAACATGATGGTTAGTCTCTATTAGGAATGGGATAGAGCATCAATTGTAAATTCAATAAGTTTAGAAACACAACATTCTTTACAACAGTTTACATAATATATTATAATTGGTACATAATAAAAATAATGTGAATGATAGATTTGGATGAAACTGATGTTATTCTAATCACAACATATCATGTTAATTGTTGTGAAAAAAGAGAGTGAAAAGTGACTTTTAGAAATGTTTATTAAGCAAAATAGTTATAGAATGAAGTACCTATTATATTTATAGGTCATTTGATTTTACTTATTTTTTGTCGAATAGTAGTTTGTTTTTAGAACCAATAATTATTTCTATTTTTAGGGCCTTTTTATTTTTTAAAAAAGTGGTATCACAACCTTTGATTCATAACTAACTACCGTAAAATATATAAATAGAAATGATCGAGAATAAAATAAAATATTTTTATTTTTATTTTTATATTAATGATTATTATTCTTATATATTACATATTATTTAGTATTTACTAGATTAAACAAATCATAAAATTAATATGAGTAGACACTGTTTACTAAAGACATAATTTTTCTCTAACCCAATTTGGAGAAAAGTTGCTCCAATTCACTGTATAGTTCCATGTATCTGTAATTTTAATTACATGACTTATTTAATAGTTATGTGATTTGATAAATGATTTAATTATTCATATTAATAAAATGCACTATGATCTTGTAAATCGCACTTAATGGCATATTAATATAATTTTTTTTCCACATACTTTCCACGTAAAAGATAGTTATTCATCTCGAACCTGATTTGAAGGAAAACTGTCATCGTACTTTTTGTTTCATTCAATTGTTGCTATTAAATAAATAAATAGAAACATTAACGTTATTTTTTTAAAAAATAACGATTCCTAGTCATTCTTCTTCTTAATACTGTTCTATTTTGATTCATCACACTGTTAGTTTTGTTTTATGCTAATTTGGGGAACCCCAAAGGGGTAGGCTAGTGGTAGGACGAACTGTAACATGCTTTTAAAGAAGTGTAAGTTGTGAATTCGATACTTCATGACAACAGATTGTACACACCTCATTTTGCAACCTTTTGATTAACCTTGTTCTTTAGGAAGAATTGTATTTTCACATCAGAAGGGTAAAATCATCATTTTGACCATAAAAGTGTCATAGATATAATTCAAATCAAATATATACATCATAATGATCAAAACTACACATTATCTAAGACCTTTCATTAAAGATTCAAGAAAAGAAGTGTTACCCGGATTTTCATAAAGAAAAGGGTAATTTACACTGACACCCCCAATGTTTGGTGAAACTAGACTCGTTACACCCTATTTTCAATAAATGACACTCCGTTCCAAAATTCCCAATATAATTCACATGAAGATAAGGTGTAATTCCCAAAATAATTCAACAAATAAGTCTCAATTATTTTGGAGCGAAATGTCAATTATTTTTGGAATTTTGGAACGAAGTGTCATTTGTTGAAAATAGGGTATAATAAGTCTAGTTTCACTAAACATTAAGAATATCAGTGTAATTTGCCCTAAAGAAAATGAAGAACACATGAAGAATGCCAAGAACACGAAGAACGATTGAAGAAACTAAGGAGAAAATCCTTCATGCAAGTATGTATAATCTTATTCCCTTTATAATCCTTGTCAATTAATATGTTCTTGGATGACGATACGAGTTAATTTAAATCAAAGCATGGTATTTTTAGAAATATGTGAATTTTTTTATTTAAACCCTATTTCTTTATTTTTCAAATTATAACATTTTTTTAATGGTTTCTTGACATGTTTAGATGACATAACCATGACCACTCTATTCTACAAGACCAATCAAGGTCGTGTGAGGTAGGTGCTTAACACTTTCCCACCTCGTAACTTAGTTTCTGAGCCTACATCAATGATTGTAAACTAGGTCTTATCATGTAATTTTACCTTTTTATAATGTAGTTATGGCAGGGGCGGTCCACGTACAGATGAGGGTGTGCAATTGCACACCCTGAAGTGTTAAAAACAAAGGGAAAAAAAAAATAATATAATATAAGTATTGTAGAGGTGTTGAACACCCTTAAATAAAATCTTGAACACCCTCAAATAAATTTTGAACACCCTTATCCTAATAAACTCAATCCACTTAACCCAGGAAAAAAAAATGCCCAAATAACAACAAAAAATTAACTCAAACAACAACCATAATAACAAAATAAGCCCAAATAACAACAACTGGTGATGGTTTGATATGCGATAGTTTGTTTGTTTCACTTCACAGTTTTACTGTGTGGGTTTGTGCTTTGATTAATTTGTGGTTTATTTATTTGGTTGTTTGTGGTTTTGTCACTTTGTGGCTTGTGGCTTTGTAATTAATATTAAAAACTAAAATAATAGTGTTTAATTGATAATTTAATTAATCATATAACTTAATTAAATTAAATTCTTTTTGTCTATTTATCTGCACATCACGTGTTAAATGCTTTATAGTTTATTTTTTATTTTTTTGCTAATACTATGGAGAAATTTCTGATAAAGAAATCACTTATACCGAAAGATTCATCTTCTACATAAGATAAACATGATGATTATAATAGTAGATCAAATTCTTTTATACCGTAAGATTCATGTATTATGATTTTTTTTTTTTTTTTGATGTTATATTCAAATTTTGTAATGAACACCCTGAAAAAAATTCCTGGAGCCGCCACTGGAGTGAAAGTTCAAAACTATGTATTTTTTTTCTTCTTAAATTGTATCTAAAATCAATATCATGAAATTTCTTTTTTATTAAAAAAAAAAACATAAATTATTTTTTCAAAATCAATAAAAATTGTGGAATTCAAATTCAAATATTGTGAAAGTTTTTCTTATTTATTTCCTATTTGATAAAAATAAGCGAGGAGTAATCTACGAAAATGTCAAAACCCATATCATAATTCTCACACTGGGAGACATGAACCGATCCATTTGCTAGGATTGTATTGCACCACAACCACATCATATCAAGTTAGATATTTCAGGCGTGTATTTAGGCAGGGAAAGAGAGAGAGAGCACGTTTATGGGGAGGGGTAAAATTTTTGTCAAGCCTAGTCAGCTTCACGAAACCTTTTGACTCTTCAATCTAAGCCGAACTATCATAAGTTAGCATATTTCCATTTACTGCATAAACTTACCGTACATGGCCGACACAATATAATATGAGGTGATAATAATCCTCAATAATCAGATTATAAATATATAGAGAATATATAAAAATTGAATTTTATATGGATGATGAATTAATTATTAAAAAATCATTCATCCTTTGGTATATAAAAGGTTAAAAGTTTTTTTACAAAATGAAGATAAAGTATGACATAAATGCACTATATTTTATGATTAAAGAGCACGCAGTTTGTGTTTTTTCAAACACGAATTTTGGGTTTAAAGTAGTGAAGATGTGACCTTTTTTCAAAATTAATAACACGATTACGATGTCATGTGCAATTTGAAGTACATTTAAAAATATTTTGTAAATAATTATCTTATAAGACATTTATATTACTTATATGTGTTATACTATTTAGGGAATCAATTTCAATTATATAACATGTCATTAGAAAGAGGGTTGATGACAAATGGTAATTAAGGTTGTAATTAAGAGGTAATGACAATTAATTTTTTGAAAGAAAGGAAAAAGAAAAAAAAAAAAAAAAAATTATGACATGACTTTTTTTTTTTTTTTTTTGATAACCTTGGGTGTCCGGGCCAGCGTTCCGTAGATACGTGCATCTCGACTAATCCCAGGGGACACGTAACACCCTACTAGCACGTGTACCACGATATACACAACATTTTTTTTTCTACAAAATTAATTATTCATTCATATTTTTATTAGGAGTTTTTTATTTTTTTTTATTATTTTTTTTTTTATTGGGCCACCAAGGCCTAAGTGCCCCCTGTATAGATTTCAAAAGATTTTTAGTTTTAAAACCAATGGCATTTTAAGTTAGTAATACTTATTTTACTTTCAAAATAGAAATTTGAGATTCAATCCTATTATAGGAAGTGTGAATATATATTTTTTTTTGGATTAAAATAATATTTAATTAAAAAAAATTAAAAGTATATATATATATATATATATATATATTAAAAGTATATAAATATATGATATCATTAACTTTGGAATTTGATTCTGTGGACCTCTTAGAAAACTATTGGTTATTTAACAGACTTTATTGTTTGACAAGCTTTAGCTTAAATCCATATTATTGGTGGTTTTGGAGACTTTAAACTAGATAAGTTATATATAGTGCAAGTGTGCAACAAATTGTTAATAATAGGTTGAGCTTCATGCCTTATCTGTGTTCCAACTCCTAAATTCTTCTCTAATCTTTTGTTTAGTCGAATTGTTAATGAGTGCAAGTGATTATTGGCATAGATTGGTCATCGTCAGGTCCAGTATAGTTTTAGAGAAGCCAAGTCTTGTGTTCATATACTATTAAGATGGGGAGCTCACATCAACTAGAATTTGTAGTATATTATAGTCCTCTTTATAGTTTTTTGTCTTAATTGTAGATGGATTGTTTAAACTGTACTTGTACTTAAACTATTGTTTTTTTGTCACTTAATGCATTCTTTAAAAAAAAGGATAACAGCCAATAGCCACAACAACTTAAGCTTTCATATAATTACTTAGCCTGGAGTATAATATATTTTATATACATGCTTCAATATAGGGCTCTGGAGAGGCATGACAAACACAAGGTTTTTACTCGCAGCTCATACGGTTATTTTTTGAGAAGTGCAATGTTGAAGTTAATTTGAGTTTGTTAACATTATATAGAACTAAAATCAAACAAAATCAAATAAATTTCTTGTGCTCTTCTCAGCGTTTAGTCACCTCATATAACACTTTCTTGACTACCAATGCTACTAATCCTCTTCCAAATAACAAAAATATTCACAATGTGCTTTGGATTTTATTTTTTACTAAAAAACTTATATACTTATTTCACAAAAGTTGACAAAATCAAAATTAAATTTAAAAGAAATGATTATTTTAAAATTGTACATAAATAAATAAATTAACGAAAAAAAAAAACTAATCCAAATTCCAAAATAGAGATTAGTCTTACAAATTATCATATGATGTTGTAGTTGATTAGTCTTTATCCATTGTATCAAAATCGTACTCCCAAAATTCAAATACTAAACATGTACTTATCTAAATTTACAACATCCTAGAAATGTCAATGATTGTCCTTCAAAGGAATGTTCTCATAAATATTCCAGTCAAACCGAACTAGTTTTTCTTTTTTTTTTCTTTTAACATATACTAGTTGTTAAAACCCATGTTTTATGCCCCTAAAAATACATCGTGTGACTGATCAAACTCTATTAATTTCCCAGCCAGCCAAGCATCAGGAGGGACAATCTAAATAAAAAAATAAAATAAAAAATGATTCAGATTTAGTAACTCATGAAGAAGAAAAAATAGAAAAAGGAAAAAAGGTAAAAGATCCAATAAAAGCAAAAACGTGTTGATTTCGAACTCTGAGTTGGTGAGCCCAACTAAAAAAAAGGCAGAATCCAAAAACAGCTCCAAATACATCCAATTCACACACAACTTTTCTCTCTCTCTCAATGAGGATTTATAAATAGAGGGAGCTTTCCAAATCTCCCACCAAACCCCCCGCCTCCATCTGCGAAATCTCCAAGAAAGTGAGTTACTTCTAAACTCTTTTTCAAAACAAAGTAAAACACAAAGCAACCATGATGATCCACCATCAACACCAACATCAGCATCTGACTCAGTCTGGGTGGACTCGTTTGGAAGATAAGATGTTTGAGAGGGCTTTAGTGGTGGTGCCTGAGGAGGTGCCTGACAGGTGGCAGAAGATCTCGGAGCAGATACCTGGAAAATCACCGAGAGATGTGAAGGAACACTATGAAGATCTGGTACATGATGTGCTTGAGATCGATTCGGGTCGGATTGAAATACCCAGTTATATGGATGATTCGGATTCTGGTCATGGTGGATGGGACTCTCCGTCTCAGAGTGAGAACCAGATCTCTTTCTCGTCTTCTAATAAGACTGCTAAACACTCTGATGCTGATAGAAAAAAGGGAACGCCTTGGAGTGAAGAAGAGCACAAGTAAATTTAGTCTCTTTTTCTTAAATTCCTTTTTTTGCTAAGAAAATTTCAGACTTTTATGTGAATTTGTGATAAAGATTTTGATTTTTCTCTTGTTTTTGTCTTTCTGACTCTTTTGGTTCTAGGAAATGGTTTTTGTTTTTTAACATCGATTCCCCAACTCAGATTTTGAATAGCTGCCCTTTTGGCTTTTGCTCATTTTCTGGCTAACAGAAATGAAGATTCTTTCTTTAGGCATAGAAAGAAGAAGTTTTTTAGGCATAGAAAGAAGAAGAAGAAGTTTTTGTAGGCAGATGATTGTGTAGAAATGATTGGGGATTCTTCAATTTCCTATTGAGTTTTTTGTTTTTTGTATTTTTTTTTTTAAATCTAAGAAGAGGGTAGCTATATTTTCTTGGAAATTTTCTTAATTTACTGTTTAAGAAATTAGAGGTACAGAATTGGTTTTTGGCATTGTGGGTAAATCCAGAAAATGCATTTGACAGTTTTAAACCTTTTTTTTTTTTTTTTTTGGGTCCAAGTACAAAATGTGGGCTGTGTTTTGTGATTTTGTAAGTGAATCAAGTAGGTCCCATCAAATTATGAACATTACCATTGATCCCAAAACTTGATTATGTGCTCATGGTGCCTTTCATATGATATTTGTTAGTATTTTCCGTGTATATAATGTTACGGGATTTGAATGTAGTATGACAATGCGGGGCTGATCTAAAAGTGCTAGATTGTGTTGGTATTTGTTTGAATGTAATTTTCTGGCTGCTGATTTTTAATTTGGTAATGTAACAGGTTATTTTTAATTGGACTGCGTAAATTCGGGAAGGGTGATTGGAGGAGCATTTCGAGGAATGTGGTTGTGACAAGAACACCGACTCAGGTGGCTAGCCATGCCCAGAAGTACTTCCTTCGCCAGAATTCGGTGAAGAAAGAGAGGAAGAGGTCAAGCATCCACGACATCACTACAGTGGATAACAATTCGGTGGCTATGCCCGTTGATCAGAATTGGATTCCACCACCAGGTGGTGCTGTTCAACAGCCACATGCTTTGCAACAGTTGGCCATGCCACCGCATTTTCCTGATCAAGTGTCCTCATTAGGGTATCAAAACTTTGGCTTTCACATGTAAAGATGCATAGGAGTTACATGCTCTGTATATAAAGCAATAGTCTTTGATTAGGAAAACCAATTTGTAAAGTTTGTTGATGGTTTTTTTTAGGCTTTTAGATGCTTAGGAGTATTGCAAAGTGAATTTGTTTGTGCAGGTAGTGCTGATGTACTTTAGTGAAGTAAAGAAATGAATTGATCGAGAAAATAGTGTGCTCCTATACATAACTTTTAGAAATGAATCAATTACAACTAAGAATTCTTTTCAATTCAGGGTGTTTTATTGAATGCCTTTGTTTGCATTATCAAATCCTAAGTTTTGTAAATTTCTGTTAGATGATGTTCCATCCTTGTCTGATCTTTAGTTTGATTGGAAATGATGTTTGCTATTTAAATTCCAACTTTCAATTATATTATTTATCTTGCCTTTGGAATTATTAGGGTACTTAACTGTACAAAGTTATGATAGTACTTTATTATGTGTTATAGAGTATTTTTTGTAAGGAAGAGTCTTGTACTTTTACTTATTTAGTTATATATAAATAGAGAAGCCAAGTAATTTAGGTGAAATAGTATTGGAGTCTCAATCTTAACTCTAATATTATTTCTCTTCTTTCCTCTTTCTTTTTTCCACACTTCAATTCTAATCTTATATCTGAAAGACTGTAACAAGGGCTGGACTTTATGGTCAAGTACAGTTCAGTGTGGTCACTCACTTTTTTATTTGAATGTTTTATCTTGCTCTCATGTTGTTTGAATTAGAAGAGTTTCATAGTGGTATTGATTGCATTTGAGTTGTTTACAACATTTGGAGAGAGCTGTTGCTGCCAATGCCATAAGTAGTTTTGAGTTGTGACTAGTTGGATGATTTCTTGTGCGAATTTGAGGAGGTTTCTTGTTAATTTCGTTGGTTTAAGGAGGTGATAGCATGTATTATTAATTGTAGTCCAATATGTGACTGAATCCATTAGTTAATCCATAGTGGTTCTTGTGTCAATAGCTGACAATGCTAGAGTGCAAATAGCGAGTGGAACAAAAATTCTCATTTTCCGGGGCTAAAGATAAAACAAAGCTTGTTATGGTTGATTTTCTTTTAAAAGATGACAAGGTTATAAGGAAAGTTGAAGGATATGGTGATGCAATACAGCAATAGTATATTAGTATGGAGATTTCCACTAGTGCAAGTGTTCTTTTTCTTAATATTAAAAGGAGATTTTGGATATTGTTAGAGAAATGTGAGACAAATTGTGTTTTAAATGGCGGAGTTGCATGTGAATATTATTTCGACGGCAGTAGAGTGCAGTAGAGAGAGTAGAGAGGACTAGTCGTTATTCTGGAAGCTATGTTGGATGAACTCAACTAATAGCTTGTATATATCATCAACTAATAGTCGTTATTCATGTGAAATTTTTTCCATATCTTATGGAAAATGATTTTTTTTTTTTTTTTAATTTCCCAAAACAATTGGTTGGATTTCTAATCCCTTTTAATTCTAGTGCCTAGCCTAGCATATATGATGCCAGAATCCACACCTTTTAATATTTTACTGAAAACATGAATCATGACTTTTTTTCTTTCGTTCATTTCCATGTCAATGCCTACCAATGGCACGTCATCTGCATCAACTAACTCTTTGTACTTATCCACACATATACACACATGTTTTTTTTATTATTCTTTTGTGTTGAGTACGCATATACACAACATATTTAGTCAAAGAGTTTACCTTAAAAGCCAATTTAAATACTAGGGGAGTGAGATCATTTTTCTTTGGGCATTCAAACATGACGACTCCTTTTGTTAGATTGCCAAATGTAAATTAAGGGTGTGATTGTTTTGCCATAAAATAACTTTCAGAAAATAATTTATTTTCAGGTGTTCAGCCACACCTAAAAATTTGGTTAACGGAAAATAACTTACTTTGACCGTAAAATTTTGCTCCCTTCAACCGTAAATTGGTTTACGAAAAATTTTTCCGTAAACCAATTTCCGGAAAATATTGAGTATACTAGTCCATCAACCCCAAATTACCAAAATACCCATAAAATTACCAAAATAACTCTGAAACTTCCAAATAACACCGGAACCACCAAAATGACCAAAATACTCTAGAAACACCAAAATGGCCAAAATAACCTCAAAAATCTCAAAAATGACCAAAATAACCCGAAGACCTTTAAAATGATCAAAATAATCCCGAAACCTCCAAAATGACCAAAATATCCCGAAAATATCAAAATGACCAAAATACACCGAAAACACCAAAAACACCAAAATGACCAAAATAACCCCGAAAATTCTAAAATGACCAAAATAACCCTAAAACCTCTAAAATGACCAAAATAACCTAAAAAATCTCCAAAATGACAAAAATAACCCAGAAACCTTTAAAATGATCAAAATAACCCGCGGAACCTCCAAAATGATTAAAATACCCTGAAAATATCAAAATGACCAAAATACACCGAAAACACCAAAATAACCCTGAAAATTCCAATATGACCAAAATAACTCTGAAAACTCTAATATAACCAAAATAACCCCAAAAATCCATAAAGACCAAAATATTCTTCGAACCCCAAAAATGACCAAAATAACATCGAGAACTCCAAAATGACCAAAATAACAACAAACCCCTAAAATGACCAAAATAACCTTGAAAACTCCAAAATGATCAAGAGTTCTTTTGTTATTACTATGCAACATGTTACAATGAATTCATACTTTAAGCTGTATTTGCTTGTCTGTTGCATTAGTTGTAAGCCTGGCAGAAGTGAAAACAGAAAGTCATGTGAGCACAGCCACAGCCGGCCATCAGAGGAGCAAATTGGTAATAATCAGATACAACTAATGCAACAAACCCTATGTCTAAATGGTCTTACTGGCTCTAATCATAAAGGAGAATCTTAGACCGATTCTGATAATTAGACCTACCCTCTATGCCGTGGATGGGAGCCTTGAGGAGGGTTAATTTCATCCATACAAACAGCTTACTTAAACTAAAATTCTCCAACTATGGTACATGATTGTGTTTCCAAAGGCAGAAACTCTATTTTTCCTATTTTAAATTTTCATTTTTGGCTGAATTAAAGAATCAATCTGAGTATTAACATGCAGTGTTACCATATGGGAAGGGGTTATTCATTGAGACAGAACAATCAAGTGCTGGGAGTTCAATTTTTTTTTATTCATTCAACTTAATTCATCACACCCAAAAACAAACATTAACCAAAACAAAATATTTGCAATATTAACAAAAATGCATAATTCAAGACGCAATAAACATAATTAACCTCATCGATTACCGACTTATTCGAATGGTTGAAAGCCACATCATTCAGCTTAATTCATCACACCTAAAAACAAACATTAACCAAAACAAAATATTTGCAATATAACATGTATTTATAAATAGAAGAGATTAATTTTTATCTTCATCTTAATCTTTTCTTAATCTTGATCTTCATCTTAATTTTTTTATCTTTATCTTCATCTTAATTTTTTCAGTGTATTTATAAATAGAAAAGATTAATCTTTATCTTTATCTTCATCTTAATCTTTTCTTAATCTTTATCTGCATCTTATTTTGTTTTATTTTATTATCTTTATCTTCATCTTAATTTTTTCTTTTTTAATTTTTTTCATCTTAATTAAAAATTTATCTTCATCTTAATTTTTTTAAATTTTAAAAAAAAAAAAGATCTCAGCACATGTCATGCCAAATGATAAAACCTCAGCTGAAGGTCTCTGTTTTTATATATATATTGATTGATTATAGATTATAGATTGGACAAGATATGATTTTTCCTTTAAATTTAACAAGATAAATTGAGGGCTCTAAAATACAAAGAAATGCCAATTGCACCAAGTGATGAGGCCAACGGAAATGTATGTCCTGTTTTCTCACCCAAAAAAAATCCATGAAAAAACAAATTCTGGCTTTTATGTGGGCTCCAAAAAATTACAAAAAACTAAGAGATTGAAGTGCCAACCTTCTATATATGTGATGAACAAATAAAAAAAAACAATTGAAATACAACAAAAGTTAAATATTTCAACTTTGTTTTTTTCTTCAATTGTACAATGCGGGGTATGTAGACTTGGCATATCCAGCCATTGTCCTTGAAGGTGCCATAGGATGGCTACTGTCCCTCATTTTATTTATTTATTTTGTTCTGAGCTTTTATATTTATGAATTTCTTCTTAGGAAAGCACCTAGATTCATTCATAGTAGGAAGAAAAAAATGGCCTATATCAAAATCGTTCTAATAATAAAGTTAATGAAATTTCAATGGCAAACAGACCATACAATCACTACATCCTCTTCATGACAGAAGTCCCAGGTTGATCTAACTGATGGAAACCGAATTGTGCAAATTTAGCAAATTATTGTAGTTAGACTAATGTGTTTCGTTACGCGAATTGTGATAGATTATCTAGCATGTTGAACAAAAGAGCTGTAAGCAACATGTATAGGGGTGATAGCAAAATGTTGAGGAAGAAGGGGTCTGGAGAACCCTAATCACTGCACTGTGTGCCTGTATTACACAGCAAATATTTACCAGTAAAAGACTATCATTCTGTCCATTCTTAAGTGGATTTATACATAACTGAAATACTACAAATTATATCCAGCTCATTAATTATTAGGCTCAAGAGATCTATCCTTTATCTCTCTACATGGAAAAAGGATTGTATGCCATCCCATTATCTTATTAATAAATGATAAATTATGTGAAACAAATAAAGATTTAGGTCCTTAGGATTTGCAGACAGTTTTTGGGAAGAACATCATATGATAAATAATATAAAATAAAGAGAGCCATTGTTCATGGATTTGGAAAATCATTTAGGTTGTTTTAAAATGAAGTGTCAGTTTATTTTGACTTACATTAATTTTGAAAGAGTATAGGGACATGAAGTTTCAAACTTTGGCTTAGTTCATTCAGAAAAATGTTTTGAATTCTCACATAGAGCCCAAACTTGCTATAGAATGGTAAGATGGTTCCAATGAAGTAAATCTTAATCTTAATTTCTTTCATATGCAACATCAAGATCACTCATACCGCCATCAATTTGCAACAAGTAGAATTTTGTTTAATGAAAAAGTATATACGGCTCAAAAGTTATTGCAAACAGCTCTAAGAAATGTGCCTGTATCTCATGTCTGCATTTTCTTTAATAACATGTAATGGAAACATCACATGGAGAATGTTATACATGCCTCACCCAACATGACACTTTCCAAGAGTTTATTCAAAATGAAACAATGAGTCCCAAAGCATCAAGTGCATTTAGGATATATGAATACATATTAATGCCTATCCGGAAAGAAAAATACAGGAGTAGAGAAATATTAGGCCTCATGTTAAATGCCCTACTAAAGAAATTTATTGACTACAGGATGAATAGAGCAGAAACAAAATAATGATCCTTCAATAAGTAGCAAGGGGTCTGCTACCTTAGGCCTTGGATGCAAGCTCTGCTTTTATTGTCTGAATGGTGGCAACATCAGTCTTGAAAGACTTCGCCAAGATCCCATCATCAATGCTGGTGGTGAAAACAGTATTAGGGACTGACACAATTCCAGCATTTGCACTTCCAAAAGCTGATACAGCTATTGCAGAATTCTTTGCATCAATATTGTACTGATAATGCACCAGTCCTTTTGGAAACACAAACAAGTCACCAGCTTGGAGTGTCTCAGTAAAGAGCTTGTTTGTCGTGTCAACAAATCCAACTTGAAGGGAACCTTCAAGGAGAAACAGGAGCTCAGCTGAGCGGGGCTGGGTGTGAGGCGGGTTGACGGAACAAGCTGGGAATTGAAGAACTGCAGATGAAACACTCTGGCCGTTAAGAGCTGAGAAATCAGCCATGCTTGCTTTCGAAACTTTAAAAGCTGTCGGTGGGGCTGCCCCAAGTAGAATCCTCATGCCAGTAAATGTGAAGAAGTTGCTATCAACGTTGGTAACATTTGGTGGGACTATAAAATCTGAGGTGATATCTGCATCTCCTGCAGTCACCATATGAAGAGTAGTGAAGGCTAGTACAAGACCAAAGAAGAATTCGTGCTTGGACATGCTGAAGGCCATGGTAAAACTAAAAGTAAAAAATAGATCTTGCTTTGATATGTTACATATAAGGCTGTTTCCCTTGATACTTTGGCTGCAATATGCTAATATATATATATAGGGAGGGATGGAAGTGGGTAAGGATGAGCCTTGTGTGCACACTATGTGCAGGCCAAAGGGACAGCAGTTGTTTTGGAAACTACAATGTTCTTGCTTAAGATAAATTTTCTAAGAATTTCAACTGGAACTTTGTGAATTGTGAAAGGATATCTTTAATAAAAAAGAATGCTGTTGGTTCGGCATATATCTACTTATCTTTGCTTCGGATGTTTGTGATCTAGAGTTCTTTATTATTTCTATGCAACATGTTATAATGGTGATTCTTCACTAATTCATACTTTAAGCTTTATTTGCTTGTCTGTTGCGTTAGTTGTAGCCAAAGGCAAAAGTAAAAACAAAAAGTCATTTGAGCTTCACAGCCACAGCAGACTAATCACTAATCAGATAAAAAAAAAAAAAGTTCAAAAACCAAACCCAATTTCTAAAAGGTCTTACCGACTCTGATTATGAAGGGAGAATTTTATACCGGCTCTAATCATCAGTCCTAACCCGTGCTTCTCTTTGTTGTGGATAGGAGCCTTGAGGGGGTTTCATCCATATAAAGAGCATACTTAAATTAAAATTCTCCTACTTCGGTACATGATTGTGTTTCCAAAGGCACTAGTGCATTATAAGTATAATTCCCATTCTTAATTACTGCCACAGCACTCTGCCTCTTGTATTGTCAATGCTGGGATAGTCAGTTCCTATCATCGTGTTTGCTACTGGCATTGATGCTAATGTCCTTGCCAATGCCTTTAAGATTGAAGATCAAGGCAGGTCCTGCAGCAAAGGCAGAAAATCTCTATTTTCCCTACTTCAACTCTTCATTTTTGGCTGTTTTCAAGGAGCAATCTGAGTATTAACAAGCATTGCTACCATATGGGAAGGAGTTATCCTTTCAGACTCAATGATTAGGACTTTGTCTTTGCAGCATGTGTGGAAGTCTAATAGAAATGAAATCATTCAAGTCATCACTTTTTACATATGCATTTGATGAGAGTTCATTTTTCATTTTATTTTTTCATTGCATTCAAGTGTGTGCTTAATTTACACAATAGAAACAAAAATATCATTCCAGTATTTTTATCATTAGTTGCTGGCAAATTGTTAATAAATAATCATAGCAAACCACATTTAAAGGCTTCTATTCTTATGCTTATTGGACAAGATGTGCTTTTGCCTTAAGATTATACAAGATAAATTGAGGGCTTCAAAATACAAAGAAATGTGAATTGCACCACGTGATAAGGCCAATGCAAATTAATGTCCTATTTGTGACACACACACACAAAACCCATGGAAAATACATATAACAAAAAAAAATTACAATTAACAAAGACATTGAAGTTCCAACCTTCTATGAAGAAGAAAAAGGGCT
The DNA here is from genome assembly GCA_907173295.1 of Fagus sylvatica. Classification (NCBI taxonomy): domain Eukaryota; kingdom Viridiplantae; phylum Streptophyta; class Magnoliopsida; order Fagales; family Fagaceae; genus Fagus; species Fagus sylvatica. The sequence continues at coordinate 19,807,220 of OU015762.1, read as the reverse complement.
ATATCAAAAATGTTTGGCACCAATAATAAAGTTGAAGAAATTTCAATGGAAAACAGACCATATCCAATCACTACATCCTCTTCATGAAAAAAGCCAGGTTCATCAATCTAATGGCAACCGAATTGTGCAATACTAGCAAATTCTTGTAGTTAGATTAATGTGTTTCCTTATGCGAATTGTGAACGATTATCTAGCATGTTGAACAAAAGACTTCTAATTTCTAAACAACAGAGGGGTGATAGAAATGCTGAGGAAAAAGGGTCTAGAAAATCCTAATCACTGCACTGTGTATATTATACAGCAAATATTTACAGGACAAAAAAAAAAAAAAAAAAAAACCATTTTTAAGTGGACTTCTAAAGCACAGAAATAGTACAAATTATTGTTGGCTCATTTATTGTTAGGCTCAAGGGATCCATGCCTTATTTCTCTACATGAAAAAGGATTGCATGCCATCCCATGAAAAACATCATATGAAAAATAAAGAAAGCCACTGTCCATGTGGTTTTGGAGAATCATTTTGATCGTTTTAAAATGAAGTGTCAGTTTATTATTAGTTCCATCAATTTTGAAAGAGAATGGTAATTTCAAGCTTTGGCTGAGTTCATTCAGAAAATGTTTTAAATTCTCACATAGAACCACCATCAATTTGCAACAAGTATATATATATATTTTTAATGACGCCTCAAAAGTTATTGCAAACAGCTCTAAGAAATGTGCTTGTACATCATGTCTGCAGTTTCTTTAATAACATGTGATAAAAACATAACATGGAGTATGTTATACATTGCCTCACCCAACAGGACACTTTCCAAGAGTTTAATCAAATTGAAACAGTGTGCATGCCAAAGCATCAAGTGCATTTACAGGACACTTTCCAATAAAAATACAGTTTAATGCCTATCTAGAAAGAAAAATACAAGAGTAGAGAAATATTTGGCCCCATGTTAAATGCCTTATTAAAGAAAATTTATTCAGCACAGGGAAGAATAGAGCAGAAACAAAATAATGATCCTTCAATATGTAGCAAGGGTCTGCTACTGCTACCTCAGGCCTTGGGTACAAGCCCAGCTTTAATTTTCTGAATGGTGCCAATATCAGTGTTGAAAGACTTTGCCAAGATACCATCATCAATGCTGGTGGTGAAAACAGTATTAGGCACTGACACAGTTCCAGCATTTGCACTTCCAAATGCTGAAACAGCTATTGCAGAATTATTTGCATTATTATTGTACTGATAGTGTACGAGTCCTTTTGGAAACACAAACAAGTCACCAGTTTGGAGCGTCTGAGTAAAGAGCTTGTTTTTTGTGTCAACAAATCCAACTTGAAGGGAACCATCAAGGAGAAACAAGAGCTCAGCTGAGCGAGGATGGGTGTGAGGCGGGTTGACGGAACCAGCTGGGAATTGGAGAACTGCAACTGAAACACTCTGGCCAGTAAGAGCTGGGAATTCTGCAATGCTTGCTTTCGAAACTTTAAAAACTGTCGGTGGGGGTGCCCCGAGTAGAGTCCTCATGCCAGTAAATGTGAAGAAGTTGCTATCAAGGATGGTAACATTTGGTGGGACTATAAAATCTGAGAGGATATCTGGATCCCCACCAATTACTGTTTGGAAAATTGCAAAGGAAATAACTAGTTTGAATATCAATTCATGCTTAAATGTCTTAAGGGCCATGATAGAGAAATTGAAAGCAAAAGTAGAAGCTTATAGAATGTGTTAAGGATGTATTGCTTGTTACTTGGGACTTCAACAGGAGGCTGTAATTTATAGAGTAACAAGAAGAACAAGGAATTTACAAGTTGTGCAGGCCTATGAAACAGGAGGTGCAATTGGAAACTACAATGTCATTGTTTATACCGAATTTTCATGATGTTCTCAAGTGGATACCTGTGCAATAGAATCCAGAAAGCATATTGACAAACAGATAAACTCCTAATGTCTCTAGAAGCTGGATATAAACTGCAGTTACTAGCCAGAAATATCCTTTTCACTATTGAGAACGAAGAATTTTATACAATCCTCCTAAAACCAGTGTCATCATCAACCTTAATCTTACTTAAATAGAAGTAAGAATTAAATTAGTTGGTTTGAAACCAAATTAATTAATTAGTACACATTATTCTTATTGTTGTCATTATTATTCTTTTTTACTTAGGTGAACCAAATAGCAGTAAGAGAATTGGTTTCATTATGTTTTCAAAAAGAGGTTTCTGAAAGTATTTTACTGATTTTCCTGTCTAATCTTCCCTTAGTTATGACAACTAAAGGGAAGTCTATAAATTCAGAAAGTATGGGGAGACTTTTGTATAAATCTAATATTTATTCTTTCTAGACTGGAATACCTGATCAGGGTCTTTGCCAACATCCACTTCGAAATACCAGTGGGGAATGGACAAGAACTTCCTATAACTCCTATTGGTAATTCTCAGCTTAAAACACTCACTCAAACCTTAAAATCTCCTTTCTGTTTATCAATTATGCAAAGACAATCACAGCTCGTTTTACTTTGATGCTGGTCAATTTGTCATTCAGGACATTCTTACAGGAAAAGTCCTTTACAAGGGTAAAAGTGAGTATGGCCTATATCCACTCTATGCTACCTTAGCAAGTCTGTCCTCCTGCACATCAAAAACAGCACTCAACTCAATGGCAGCTTTATCTTCCTTTGGTCTTTATCGTTTCTCTCCTAGCTTGTGACAGGACAGATTGGGACACCCAAGTGATAGTGTCCTTAAGCAAATCCTTATTAAGTCTCCATGGTTAGCTGTCAATAAAAGTAGCTGTATTTCTTCATCAGTTTGTAAACACTGTCCCCATGGAAAGATGGCACAACTTCCCATTTCTCATCCACTAATAAAACTACTGCTCCCTTGGAGCTTGTTCACAGTGATGTGTGGGGAGCTGCCCCATCACCTCAATAAGTGGCTTTCATCATTACTATGTAATTTACCAAGTTTACTTGGATTTTTCCTTTAAAGTACAAATCACACGTGAGGGGGCATATTAAAGAGAGAGTCTTGTCCCACATTAACCAAGTATTCTTGGGTTGTACAATTTATAAGCCATGGGCATCCCTTATCTCTCAAGATGTTTTTTGAGATTGAGTTAGTCCTATTGGACTTTAACATATTATCTAGCATGTTGAAGGAAAGAGCTCTAAACAGCATAGAGGTGATAGCAAAAGTGTTGAGGAAAAAAGGTTCTGGAAAACCCCAGTCACTGCACTGTGTGTGTATTACACAGCACATATACATATTATAGCCAGCTCTTTAATTGTTAGGCTCAAGAGATTTATCCTTTATCCATTATCCCATTTGTTAATGATAAATTATGTCAAATAAAGCTTTAGGATTTGCAGCCAGTTTTGGGGAAGAACATCATATGAAGAATAATGTGAAATAAAGAAAGCCACTGTTCATGGTTTTGGAAAATCATTCAGATTGTTTTAAAATGAATTGTCAGTTTATTATTAATTCCATTATTTTCTTCTTTTTTTTTTAGAAGAAAGTAATGATATTATTGATTGAACTGATAAATCTGACAGGAGTACATGACTGAAAAAGAAGAAAGTAATGATCTTATTAGTTCCATTACTTTCGAAAGAGACTAGAAACATGAAGTTTCAAGCTTTGGCTGAGTTCTTACAGAAAAATGTTTTAAATTCTCACATAGAGCCCAAACTTGCTATAGAATGTATAGATGGTTCCGATGAAGTAAAACTTAATCTTAATTTCTTTCATATGTGATATGCTATGCAACATCAAGATCACTCACACCCCCATCAGTTTGCAACAAGTAGAATTTTGTTTAATGACAAAGTAAAGACACCTCAAAAGTTATTGCAAATGGCTTCCCGGGCTGTTTCTAAGAATTATGCATCAGTGCATGTATCTCATGTCTGCAATTTCTTTAATAACATGTAATGGAAACATCACATGGAGAATGTTATACATTCCTCACTCAACAGGACACTTTCCAGGAGTTTATTCATATTGAAACAATGAGTGCCAAAGTATCAAGTGCATTAACGGTATATAAATAGACTAAAACTTAGTTACAGTTCCTTAGGTTAGGTATATTAGGTTCCCCAATTGAATTCAAACACATGGTTGCATTAACCAATGAAACACAAACAATGTTTTCTTTTCCAAGAATATTTAAATTCAATGTATTTGAATTCAACTAGGAACCTAATGTACTTGACCTATGAAACTGTACCTAAGTTTTACCCATATAAATACAGATCAATTGGAACATCACATGGAGAACGTAATACATGCCTTTACCTCATGGTTAAATGCCTTATTAAAGAAAGAAAATTTATTCAGTACAGGGAAGAATAGAGCAGAAACAAAATAATGATCCTTTAATCTGTAGCAAGGGTCTGCTACCTCAGGCCTTAGGTGCAAGCCCAGCTTGAATTTTCTGAATGGTGGTAATATCAGTCTTGAAAGACTTCGCCAAGATACCATCATCAATCCCGGTAGTGAAAACAACATTAGGCACTGACACAGTTCCAGCATTTGCACTTCCAAATGCTGAAACAGCTATTGCAGAATGATTTGCATCACTATTGTACTGATAGTGCACCAGTCCTTTTGGAAATACAAACAAGTCTCCAGCTTGGAGCGTCTGAGTAAAGAGCTTGTTTGTTGTGTCAACAAATCCAACTTGAAGGGAACCATCAAGGAGAAACAAGAGCTCAGCTGAGTGAGGATGGGTGTGAGGCGGGTTGATGGAACCAGCTGGGCATTGGAGAACAGCAAATGAAACACTCTGGCCAGTAAGAGCTGGGAATTCCGCAATGCTTGCTTTTGAAACTTTAAAAGCTGTCGGTGGGGGTGCCCCGAGTACAATCCTCATGCCAGTAAATGTGAAGAAGTCAACAAAGGTAACATTTGGTGGGACTATAAAATCTGTGAGGATATCTGGATCCCCTCCAATCACTGTATGGATAATAGCAAAGGACATAACTAGTTTCAATATAAGTTCATGCTTAAATGTCATTAGGGCCATGGTAGAGAAATTGAAAGCAAAAAGTAGAAGCTTATAGAATGTGTTGGATGTATTGCCTGTTACTTGGGACTTCAACAGCATTTATAGAGTAACAAGAAGCAACATTGAATTTACAAGTTGTGCAGGCCAATGAAACAGGAGGTACAGTTGGAAACTACATTGTCCTTGTTTTAACTGATTTTTCTTGATATTCTCAAGTGGATACCTCTGCAATAGAATCCAGAAAGCATATTTGACAAACAGATAAATATAAACTGCAGCTACTAGCCAGCAATATAACAAATACACTTGATTAACAACCCACAAGATTCTTCCAGCTGCTATCCAGAAAGCAAGCAGTCATTTTCACAGGCAGCAAAATGCATATCCTGTAAGGCTTAACCGTTCTTGTACAGCTCTAAACTCCGATAGCATCTTAGGCAGATATCAGTTGTATCAAGAATTAATGCTAGGGGGTTTGTGTGTATTTTATCTGTGAAGGGCTTGTAATTAAGAAAACATTTTTTTTATTTAAGGAGTAGCACAAGGACATGATCAATTAGATCACCTGTAAAGCTGTTTGATCATTAATTGTTCCATTCACTAATCTCTTCTAGGATTTTACTCCATCGTGGCAAACTTTCTCCAGAGGAAGCAAAATCATTATAGGCAGAGATGAACATAAAAATCAATTTGACATTAAAAAAATTACCACACTGCAAAGACACTATTTTGATAATGGATTTGTTGTGAGTGTAGTTAACTTTATGAGAAATAAAAATAAAAGATTTAAGTTGTTCAGCCTTATGCTTACTGTTATACTTAATTATTAACCTTTTTGTTCTTTGCTCTCTTGGGACTGAGGAAGGAGACACGGAATTTGTTGCAGTTGACAATGACATGTCTTATTATGAGAAGTGCAACTAATTGTTTTTGATGTAACACCACTAATTCTATGGGGAAAAAAATATGATTATTGTGAGTTCAACTTCAATTACAACAAATTCTGTCCAGGCTTCAATAGATATGGGTTACGACAACCTAATGTTTGTATGTTCATGTTAAGTTCTCCAGTTTCTCTGCGTTTGAAACCATTTCAGAAGTGAACAAGAATCTTGCACCAAAGATTGTGTGAGTTGGAGGGAATCAAAAGAATTCTCAATGATCTAGGGAGGGCCTAAGAAGACTATCAACAGGAGAAACATTACCCCCTAAATACAATGACAATAGTTCCAAATTTCCAATCATGCTGAATTCAGCCATGGTAAGGGTCACTTGAGTTTTAACAATGGAAATCAACCGAGTTCCACGTCAAAAAAGTAACTCAATCAAATTTCTCAAATGGTTATTTTTATTTTTATTTTTTTGCTGACGAAGAACCTCACCAAGGTAAGCTCTTAGGATCCCCTTCAATAGTAAACTCCGGATACACGATCCCAAAACCCTGTGTTGGGAAAACTCATCCCAAACTTCTTACCCACTAGGGAGGGAACTCCAACACGTCTGAGTCTATAACTCATCACAAACTTCTTATCAACTAAGGGTTTGAATGATTATTTGCTGAGTAATAGATAATTGTATGATTTTAAGTGTCTTCAAAATTGTTATGACTATCCTAAAAAACATACTCAAGAAGACATTATGGGTGTCTTGATGTAAATAAGGTCACATTGTTTATAAGGCTTTCTCAATTCAAGCACAAGAGTTAAGAGACCATTGATTTTACTGAAGGGTATCATTCAACAGCACAATTAACTTGTATAGTTGTATGTATTATCAAATAGACTAAAGCATATTTGAGTGATCTGGTCCTTAATACTTGAACAAGTTGAATTCAGTTATCTGCAACCGTCTTAGAGTACATGTATTGCAACCTCATTTAATTTATATCCAACTTCAAATAATTCCCTTTGTAAATGAAGAAAAGCCAGGATCAATCAAGGAATTAGCAGAATTAGCATGGTTCATTTTGATGCATAACAATTGATTTCATCCTAAAAAAGAACCCAAAAAAATAAAAATAAAATCACTGAATGCAATTTCTAAAACTAATTAATATACATCAAAACAATCAGGGTACAAAAAATCATAAGTGAACATAGATATAAGTTAAAAAAATAAGTAATCTGAAAACAAACCTATTTCCAAATAAATATGTAATTCCACAGATAGATTAAAATTAAGAAAAATAAAAGGGTCAGATAATGTTGTGAACTAGTTCTATTCCTAGACCCACAAAAGGTCTCATAGAGCTGGGATTAAACATTTATCATCATCCCAAAAACAAAAATGATCCACCTCTGAAATTTCATGTAGAAATAAGAAGTGCCTACCTATATTTGAACAAAATTGAAAAAAGGGAAGAAAAAAGTAGAGAAATAAGGTGACCATTTACAGAGGAAAAAGAAGAAAGAAAGGCAAGCAGTTAATAAAAACTTTGGAACCAGAGAGAGAGAGAGAGAGGTGCAGAGATGAAAGGAGGGTTAGGGTTTTAAAAGGGGATAACAGTGTGAGGTGTGGCGGCTAGGGCCTAGGGTTAGGTCGTTGTATTTTTTATTTTATTTCCGACTATGTCCCTTGGCTTTGGATGTAATGTGGGCCGTGTTCAACTATAGTGTCGTTGTATTTTTTATTTTATTTCCGCTATGTCTTCTTTGGAGTATGTGGGCCGTGTTCATTAGTGTAGCCAGTATCATTACCACCAGGCCTGGCCCAAAATAATGCTCCTTTAATGAGTAACAAGGGTTTGTAACCTCGGGTGCTATCCACTTGGCATGTTTTTATTTTTTTATTTTTTTTGAATCGACACTTGGTCTGTTTCAATCTCCCCTTAAACTATAAAATCAAGTAATGTCTTCTATCTATAGGAAATGTGCAACTTGCTTTCCATGGTCTATTTTCTATTAGATCCTAACAGAACCTAGTAAAAATATCTAAAATACCCCTAATTTAATAAAACCCAACCCAATCTCTTAGATGTGGAGACATTGCTTGGTTTATATAGTTCCCATCCAATAGACCGCCCTCTCCGTTAAAGCCCAGGCTGAAAAGCCAAAGAGAAATAGCCAACAGAAAGATAAGCCGCAGAAACAGCTTCCACCCATCCTGTGTACGAAGTAAGAAATGCATGCCATCCTAGACAAATGGACCACTAATGCACTTATAAGACCTACGGAGAGACCACCAACAGAGGAACAAAAGAAACATGAAAGGTACTGCCGTTTGCATCAATATGCTCATCACCTTACAATTGAATGCAGGACCTTGTGAAAAATGTTTCAAGCCAAGATAAAGGATGGGACCCTAGAGTTGGCCAAACCATAGTAGGAGGTGCAGAGGAACCCTTTACCGCAACGTACAAATGAGAGAGGTGCTACTATGGTAGTTATTCATGGTAATGTTGCGGATCTAGATATGGACAAAGAAGAAGAAGCTCCTTTAGAGTCAACCATTAAGGAATTGCAAAAGAGTCCAAAGTTCCGATCTTTGTTCGATCAGTTAGGACTGGGGGCTAAAGCTAGGAAGATGGCCACCGGGGCGCTCGTTTCTATTGCAGCTAAATCCAATGCCCAATGTTTTACCGCAGCAGCGTACGCAAGCCGAGCTTACTTGGAAACCACCAATGCCATCTCCTGCACGGATGAAGACATAGAAGTACAATATCTGGATCACAAGCGTCCGCTTTACCTCACCGCAAGCATTAATGAAGTACAAGTTCGACAAGCTTTGGTTGATACAGGTTCATCTCTAAATCTGATACCCATGAACACACTGCAAGCTGCAAACATTTCAAGAAGAAAAATACAAGGTACACCTATGGAAGTCACCGGCTTTGGAGGCGCAATAGAGTACACAATAGGCCATATACAACTTGCTTTGAAGGTAGGCCCTATCTTATCCTTTACTCGTTTTCATGTCATAGACTCCGCAGTTTCCTATCATGTACTTCTCAGCCGTCCATGGTTACATAAACATAAACTAGTCTCTTCAACTTACCATCAATGTTTGAAAGGAAGGCTCAATGGCAAGCCTATTAGGCTTCCAGCAAACAATACCCCTTTTGATAAGATAGAAGCACACTTTGTGGAGGTAGCTTTTTATAAGGACCTTGCTTCTGCAGGAGAGGCCTCAACTTCCAGAACCATAGGAACACCTCTCCCCACATGGGAAGACATAAGGGATCATTCTGAAGCGGATCTCAGGAACATATTGGAGTTGAAAAAGAAACAGAAAAAAGCCGTAAGAGAAGCCCAAGATCAACACCCCAAATGCATAAGAATCCAACTGCCTGACGAGAAGATGGTCTACCGCTTATGAAGGTGCGCGGGGTCCAATTGCCCTCCGCAGGAAAACCCCGGCAAGAAGCTTAGTGGGGCTATCCCCTCATGCTGTGCAATACAAGAAGCGGTTCACAATTCTGATGAAGGCTCAATGGAAGAACCGCAGGAAGAAGTTGACTATCAACCATCTCTAGCCGCAGAAGATCTAGAAGTTATCAATTTGAGTAATAACCTAAAGACTCAACGTTCTATTTCCATGAGTGAATCCCTCTCCACAGAAGAAAGGACTAGTCTAGTCAAGCTATTGAAAGAATACCAAGATGTGTTTGCATGGCAATATGATGAGTTGCCGGGCCTCGACCTAGGATTGGTAGCCCATGCCCTCAATGTGGAACTAGGAACAAGGCTAGTTGTTCAGCCAATGCGAACTTTTCATCCTGAAGTTGAAGCTCAGATCACTACAAAAATCCAAAAGCTCCTTGCCGCAGGATTTGTCAAGCCTATTAAACACCCATAATGGCTATCCAATATTGTCCCAATCAAGAAAAAGAATGGCCAAATAAGGTGTTGCGTGGATTTTCACAACTTAAACAAAGCTTGTCCAAAAGATGAATTCCCTTACCAAGCATGGATGTGCTAATTGATTCTACAGTGGGTCACGAGATGTTCTCCTTCATGGACAATTTCAGTGGCTATAACAAAATTAGAATGTCCCCTAAAGATGCAGAAAAAACAGCTTTTCGGACACCAATAGCAATTTTTACTATACTGTGAATAGGGGTGGCAATTCGTGTTCACGAGGCGAGTTCGTGTCGAGTTGACTGATATAATTCGACTATATGGGTCAACTCGAACACAACTCGTTTATTAATCGTGTCATGATATGTCAACCCTAACACGACTTGTTTATTAAACAAGTTGACACGACACGACTCGCATAACCCATTTAATAAACTAGTCGGGTTGGGTTGACACGACCCAACACAACCCATGTGATCCGAATTACACAAATTGACATGTACATCCATTTGACCCAAATTACACAAATTGACTTGTTTAATAAATCATGCACAACTATTTAAATATAATAATTATAATTATACATTTAGAAATAATGATAAAGACTAAAATTACTTTCATAAAATAAAATAACAACACAAGTTCCAAATTAGAACAATAATAAAAATATTACAAGTCCAAATACTAAGCAAAATAAGTCCACCTATAAAGTCTTGGTGTAAAGGCAAAATAACATAGGAGAACCAAAATATTAAGCTAAAAATACACCCATAAAGTCTTGGTGTAAAGGAAAAATTACATAGGGGAACCAAAATATTAAGCTAAATATTAATCGCATATTCCCCAAAGAGAACAAATAATTTGTCACAAACCTTCAAATACTCATATTCCCCAAATAATTTATAACAACTTTTGATATGCCGCTTTAGATTTCCAGTACCATAGGAACTTGGACTCAAATATCCAATGCCGCACTTCTTGCATTTACAATAGGGCTTATCATCATCACTCTTAGTTGGAAGCATCTTAAAGAAAGCCCAAACAGCTGAAGTCTTCCTTCGTTTTGTCGTCCTCTCTTGAGTCCCCACTGTAACTAGAACATCTTCTGGTTCAACCAGATCATCATCATCTTCGTCTACTAAGTTAACTTTATCAACCGGTTCACTATTGCCTCCCATTACTTCCTCATTTTCCATCTAGAAACATATAAAATCAATCACCAACATCATTATTTGTAGAGAAATGAGGTTAAACAAATTAAACTAGAAAAAGTTTTTTTTTAAAATACCATATTTGTAGATTCAGCAAAGTGAGAAAGCACATTAACATGGGGTGACAAATACAAGAATGAACATATATGAAGCAAATTAACATGTTTCGTAAGAACAAAGAGAGAAAGCACATACAAGTATACAACACTAAGAGGAAATACATAAGATGTATTTTGTCAAACGAATCTAACATGGACATATTTCTATATATTTCATACCATATATAACTATCCTTGAAAAGGAAAATAACTAAATTAAACAATTATGTGAATAATGCAAATCAAAAGGAGCTGGAAGGTGTTCTCAAAACAAATTGATGAATAAAAATAAGTCATGGCCATTTACAGACCAGAAGCTAATCTCTAATAATATAAATAGAGCTCACAATTCTTAGAATAATCCAATTATCCCCATTTTATTCTATTTTAGAAAGTATTCGGGTGCTCAATCTGCTGCAATGCCACAAGCCAACTATCCATACAAGGTTTGACAAATCAAAAGGGGGAACAAGACAAAATTGATAAATCCAAATTCTAGTCGCAATTCAGCATCTTCAAGTGAGGTAATGTAGGATATGGTTGGCCATCATATGTTCAGAGAGCTTAATGCTGAGAACTTGAAGATACTATGTGATGCATTAGAGAAAAAGGCTTCCTGGCAGAAAGACATAATTTCTGAGATTGCAACAACCATCCTTCAATGCAGGTCTGGAATGAGCAAAAGGAAAGGCAATCAGAAAGATAGAGAAAACAAAGAAGAAACTTGGTTGTTCTTCTTAGGTGTTGATAATGATGGCAAAGAAAAGATTGCAAGGGAGCTAGCTAAACTCGTTTTTGGCTTTTAAAGCTACTTTCTTTCCATTCCTATGAGCAGTCTCTCTTCAACAAGAGCTGATTCAAGTGTCAGTTTATTTCCAGTTCCATTAATTTTAAAGAGGATAGGAACATAAAGTTTCAAACTTTAGCTTAGTTCTTTGAGATAAATGTTTTAAATTATCACAAAGGGCCCAAACTTGCTATAGAATGGTAAGATGATTCCGATGAAGTAAAATCTTAATCTTAATTTCCTTCATATGCAACATCAAGATTACTCATACCGCCATCAGTTTACAACGAGTAGAATTTTGTTCAATGACAAATTAAAGACGATTCAAGGTTATTGGTAATGGCTTCCTAGACTGTTTCTAAGAAATGCACTTGTATCTCATATGTGCAATTTCTTTAAAAGCATGCAATGGAAACATCACATGAAGAATGTGATACATGCCTCACCCAACAAGACAGTTTCCAAGGGTTTAATCAAATTGAAAAAATGAGTCCCAAAGTCATTAACGATATAATAAAAACAGATTAATGGAAACATCACACGGAGAATGTTATACATGCCTTTCCCTCATGGTTAAATGCCTCATCAAAGAAAATTTATTCAGTACAGGGAAGAATTGAGAGGAAACAAAATAATGATCCTTTAATAAATAGCAAGGGTCTGCTACCTCAGGCCTTGGGTGCAAGCCCAGCTTGAATTTTCTGGATGGTGGCAATATCAGTCTTGAAAGACTTCGCCAAGATTCCATCATCAATGCCGGTGTTGAAAACAGTATTAGGGACTGACACAGTTCCAGCATTTGCACTTCCAAATGCTGAAACAGCTATTGCAGGAAGATTTAGATCACTATTGTACTGATAGTGCACCAGCCCTTTCGGAAATACAAACAAGTCTCCAGCATGGAGTGTCTGAGTAAAGAGCTTGTTTGTCGTGTCTACAAATCCAACTTGAAGGGAACCATCAAGGAGAAACAAGAGCTCAGCTGAGCGAGGATGTGTGTGAGGCGGGTTGACAGAACCAGCTGGGAATTGGAGAACTGCAAATGAAACACTCTGGCCAGTAAGAGCTGGGAATTCCGCAATGCTTGCTTTTGAAACTTTAAAAGCTGTCGGTGGGGGTGCCCTGAGTACAATCCTCATGCCAGTAAATGTAAAGAAGTTGCTATTGATGAAGGTAATATTTGGTGGGACTATAAAATCTGAGAGGATATCTGGATCCCCAGCAATCACCATATGGAAAATAGCAAAGGAAATAACTAGTGTGAATATCAATTCATGCTTAAATGTCATAAGGGCCATGGTAGAAAAATTGAAAGCAAAAGGTAGAAGCTTATAGAATGTGTTAAGCATTAAGGATGTATTGCCTGTTGCTTGGGACTTCAACAGCATTTATAGAGCAACATGGCAATTACAAGTTGTGCAGGCCTATGAAACAGGAGGTGCAATTGGAAACTACAATGTCCTTGTTTTAACTGAATTTTCTTGATATTCTCAAGTGGATACCTCTGCAATAGAATCCAAAAGGCATATTGACAAACTGATAATATTAAACTTCAGTTAATTACTAGCCAGCAATATCCTTTTCATTGATGAGAACCAATAATTTCTACAATCCTACTAAAACCATTTGTTGATCCATCCACAATATTCTTCCAGCTCCTATCCAGGAAGCAAGTCAGTCATTTTCACAGCCAGCAAATCTAGAAATGCATATATCTTGCAAGACTTAACCGTTCTTGTATAACTCTAGTAGCATCTTTGGCAGATATCAGTTGTATCATTCAATCATCTCGTCTCAGCTTTCACTCCATCGATTGTGGCAAACTTTTTTTCAAAGGAAGCAAAATCATTATAGGCAGAGATGGACATAATAACTAATTTGCGATATTAAAAATAAAATAAAAAATTATCGGACTGCAAAAATACTTATATGATTTCGGAAGTTTTGATTTCAATTTGTTGTGAGTGTAATATGGGACCGAATTAATATGAGACTAAGGGAGGCCATGCTCCACCTCGCTCCCAAGTTTTTTTAATAGTATATATACTAAATTATTTTAGAGTAATGCTAGAGACACAACTTATTTTACAACCAAATGCTTACAAACTGATATGGCATCCAAGGTGAAGGTTGTCATGTCATTAAAATAATAATGAATTAATGATAGCTAAATTTAAGTGTTATATTTTAATAACATGATAACCTCCACCTTGGATGCCACATCAGTTTGTAAGCATTTGGTTGTAAAATAAGTTGTGTCTCTAGCATTACTCATTATTTTATTGTATATAAAATTTTGATTTAAAGTTTAGATCAAACTTCCTCTTAATTAATTTAGTCCAAAGGGCAAAGAGAAATTAAAAATAGAAATGAACATTTAGAATGACCATTTAAAATGTATTAGGTCACAATGTCTTTTCTTTTATTTATATTTTGTTAACACTTAGACGAAAAAAAAATTATTTTTTTATTAATTTTTACTTGAATCTTTGTGTAATTCTCATTTTTAAGGGTGAAAATATTTTGTTCATACTTGGGCATCCCCAAAGATGAAATTATGGTTCCGTCCCTAAGTGTAGTTTATTTTGTGCAAATAGAAATAGAAAAATAGAATAAACAATTATATAAGAAACATAAGATTTATGTGGTTCGACCTTAGGCCTATGTCTATTGGGAACGTCAATGAAAACCATAGGCAAAGCCAAGAATTTTTATTTGGGGGTCGAATTATAGAACAAACAATCACAAAAAAACATACATTCACACTTAACCAAAACTCTCCAAGCCTCTTAAGATTTATCACTCAACTTTAAGCTATGTGGTTTCAACCTTATACTTTGCTCACAATGAGATTGAAATATATGTGGGGTATATAAATTGGTTCCTTGATCTTGACTTAAACAATGAAGTGGAATATCAAAGCAAGACCAAGAACACTAAATGAAAGAGTAGGGATTTTCAATTAAGCTCAATCTCTCTCTCACATGGCTGCACCTCAAAGGCTGAAGCAAAAAAAAAAAAAGATCCGCTCAAGCGGTCTATAACTCTATATTGTGTGAAGAATGATCCTCTTTAGCTCGCTAGAGTGGGTCTGTCGCTTGAGCAGCCAAAAGGCAAGGTCATGCAGGATCTCGTGTTGGATTATGAAATATTGTTCATGTAGGTGGGACCTTTTTATTAAATATTGGAAAGGCTAATTAATACTTGTAACTTAAGTCTATAGCTGAGAACGAACAAGCCCGAACTTTGTTTAGTGCGATGACTGAACTATCTTGGCTTCCCTGTAACCTGCAATAAATATCCAACAACTGCTCAAATGAACTTGGTCAACCCAGTGGGGATTGGCCTATAATTCTCCAATGATTTTGTTAATAAATGAAATCCACCCAAAAAGACTTGAATTTCTAGTAATTAATTCTAGGGAGAGAACTCACTTTTTTTTCTTCTTCTCTTCCATTTATATTCCTCATTTTCCTAAGATATTTATCAATCCTTCCGCCCTCTTATGTTATCTTCTTCTTGCCATTAATGCACTCTCTGCATCCCTTTTATGACAGCCCATCCTTTTAAAAACTCCCTTTGGTTTAAATGAGCCTACACTTGCCGGATATTTTCCTGACATTCAATACGTTATCTTGGACCAATTTCTTACTCCCTTTTACTGTTTGGTTTATCCGAACAAAAGATTGATCAAGGCCGAACAGAGTTAGAGCACGATCTCCGTTCGGTCAAGAACTGAACACGTGTCAACAATTCCTGGACTAAATTTCCCGGATTATTTTCCTTCCCTCCAGTTCACACTAGGGGCTGGCTGATGCAAGCTTGATCTCGCTTTAGCGAGATTCTACATATTTGATTTTTTTTTAAGCAATAACTGTACAAGATTTTATTTTTATTTTTTTGAAGCAGAATTACAAGATTAAATCATCATTTTCGCGGTTAATCAATACACTTAAATTTTAGCCTAACCTAACACAAACAAAACTCTTCCATCACTTTCATTATTAAAGCTCCTAAGGACTATCACAAACTACAAACACCAATCAAATCTAAGTAGTGATTAAACTAACACAAACAAAACTCTTCCATCACTTTCATTATTAGCTTAGTCATCATATCAGTTGAATTATCTATTGTAGCAATCTTTCTTGCTACAATGATGTCCTAAAATATATTCTCCCGAATGAAATGATATTTGAAATCAAGTTGTTTGTTTATCTTACGATACATCTAATTTATAGTCAATGTTAGATTTGATATCATCTCGCTCTCGCGAATGAAGTGATATTCACAATGTGATACATGCCTCACCCAGCAAGATACTTTCCAAGAGTTTATTCATATTGAAACAGTGTGCCTAAACATCAAGTTCATTTTAAAAAAAAAAAAAATACAAATGCAGAGTAATGCCAACCCAAAAAGAAAAATACAAGAGTAGTGGAATGTTTGGCGCCATTTTTTCAGATTCTCATTTTTATTTTTTTTTTGGAATATATGATACCATCATCCACTTTTTCAATCCAACTACTTCACCTCATCGTTAAATGCGTTATTAAAAGAAAAATTATTCACAAAAGAAAGAATAGAGCAGAAAAAAAAAATGACCCTTTAATAAGTAGCAAGCTTCTGCTACCTCAGGCCTTGGGTGCAAGTCCAGCTTTAATTTTTTGAATGGTGGCAATATCAGTCTTGAAAGACTTTGCCAAGATCCCATCATCAATGCCGGTGGTGAAAACAGTATTAGGGACTGACACCGTTCCAGCATTTGCACTTCCAAATGCTGAAACAGCTATTGCAGAATTCTTTGCATCACTATTGTATTGATAGTGTACGAGCCCTTTTGGAAATACAAACAAGTCTCCAGCTTGGAGCGTCTGAGTAAAGAGTCTGTTTGTCGTGTCAACAAATCCAACTTGAAGGGAACCATCAAGGAGAAACAAGAGCTCAGCTGAGCGGGGATGGGTGTGAGGCGGGTTGACAGAAGCAGCTGGGTATTGGAGAATTGCATATGAAACACTCTGGCCGTTAAGAGCTAGGAATTCTGCAATGCTTGCTTTCGAAACCTTAAAAGCTGTTGGTGGGGCTGCCCCAAGTAGAATTCTCATGCCAGTAAATGTGAAGAAGTTGCTATCAACGATGGTAACATTTGGTGGGACTATAAAATATGAGAGGATATCTGGATCCCCAGCAATCACCATATGGAAAATAGCGAAGGAAATCACTAGTTTGAATATCAATTCATGCTTAAATGTCATAAGGGCCATGGTAGAGAAATTGAAAGCAAAAGGTTGAAGCTTATAGAATGTGTTAAGCGTTAAGAATGTATTGCCTGTTACTTGGGCCTTCAACTGCATGTGTTAATTTATACAGTGCAGTCCTATGAAACAGGAGGTGCAATTGGAAACTACAATTTCCTTGTTTTAACTGAATTTTCTTGATATTCTTAAGTGGATACCTCTTCGAAAGAATCCAGAAAGCATATTGACAAACCGATAAATATAAAGTGCAGTTACTAGCCAGCAATATCCTTTTCACTGATGAGAACGGAAAATTTTCTACAATCCTACCAAAGCCATATGTTGATCTGCCAAACTCATCAGATCCCTTTTGATTAACCATCCACTAGATTCTTCTGGCTGCTATCCAGAAAGCAAGTCCGCCATTCTTTTTATAATTCAATTGTTACAATAAGCAAAAAGAAGGATTCAAAACTTGATTTTCCTCACAAAAGAAACCAAACAACACTACTAAACTACAAAAGTCTTAGTCATTTTCACATGCAACAGATCTAGTACTGGCAAGAAACGCATATCATGCAAGAGTTAACCACTCTTGTATAACATCTTAAGCAGATATCAATTTTACGGATTAGCACAGGGACAGTCTTTTTTTTTTATAACAAATGTGTCCAAAGTTCCTCAAATCTCTGCTTGATTAAGTGACAAGACGGAACAGTATCCATTGACAGAGATTTGTTTGGTTGAGATGGTTCAGCCATGGTTCATGTGTGAATTTTGACTTTTTGTTGTGTTTCATTACCAATAAAGGAAAAGAAATGATATTTTTAGAGATTTTAATTAATTTTTAATGTTTTGGTGCAAGTCATATTAAGTATTTTATTTTTATTTTTTGTGCTTCATGTCAGATTAAGTAAAATCACCTAGGCACTCAAGGACATGATTAGGTGATACAGGTCATACTCTTGTTAAGAACATTTCACCTTAAGCACAACCTAGGTCTGCTCTATTCTTAATATTCTTGAATGTCACGGATATAAAAACAGGCAGAAAGGGCAAGACATTAACATGAATAAGAGCTGATACCACAAATTGCAACAGAATGAACTGCAACACAAGATCATATCCAAGGGAAGAAAAAGAACCTCTTAACAGATTAGAAACCACATTCCGACAGCTGCTATGTCAATTATTGTTGGAGAAAGAGAGATATCAACAACCATACTTTGTACAAAGACCAAATCTGTCCAACAGTAAAAAGTTTGGATACATTTTATTCTTCATCATCATCTCCAAAGCAAGAAGTTCAACATTTCAGCCCTTATGGGTGCCCTCAGCTTTCTGCAAGAGAGAAAATCATAGAGAAAATGAAATTGAAATATTGAAGGAACACCAGAAGAAGCAGAAGAAGAATAGCATAAAAGCAGGAACAGGCTTAAGTGAAACCAAAACTAGTGAAATACCAAATCATCCAACAAATAAGTCTTCACCTTTATAGATTGCTAAAGGGCCACAAAAATAGATCATAAAACAAGCATTGCAATCATCGCATGCATCTTACACCAGACGCCACCACGCCCACTCAAAAACTTTGGATTGGGGAATAGGACAATATTGTGACAGATCTCTAACGTACATTCAACTAGTTATCTTTAAATGTTCAATATCTTGAAAACAGCAATTTTGGTTCACAACAGGAAAACCGAAGTCAGAACTATCAAAACCATTCTTATTGCATTGTTTGAAGAAAAAGACTGTGTAATCCCAAAATCCACAGTTATATCACATAAAGCTATCATTCCATGGTACAATTGCTATTTGACTAAATGTTTGTAAAACTTGTCTGGCCATATGGACTACATGCTTCAGAAAGCCATACTATCAGCTGGGGTAATTTCTTCAGGCAAACTTCTCCAAATCTGCCACGTTAGGTTATCTTTAAGGGGTAAGTTAGTGAATTTTGATCCCATGACTTCATATTTCACAAATTCTTATGAAAGAAGCACCATTTGAGAATAAAAGCAAAACAACTCATTTGGAAGTTGGTCTTTGGCCCTTCCCGCAACCCAATTAAAAGGGGCCCAAAAAAAAGGGTTAATTAGTCAAAGTTTGTCAAAAGCTTAGAAAGCCAGCCTAAGAACAACACCAGCAACCTATACTTTCACAACTCCCAAACCCTTCACCACCGCCAGGATGCTGCCCATTGCCACTACAATACCACCCACACAGCCAAATTCCAAGAACTCATTTCCTTTGCTCTCAGACACTAAGCATGCATCTCTCAACTCCTACAAACCACCATAGCTCAATACACCAAACACCCATCCACCCATCACCAATGGCCCCCAACAACCGCCATAGCACAACCAATCAGCACAAACACCCCTCCAACCTCCATAAGCCCAAATCAATCTGCATGACAACCAAAACTCACAGACTACCAAAAGACCCAAACGAGCATCAATTATCAGCATTCACCATTAACGATGCCACTTCAAACCCTTTTCAAACCCACACACATACACACAGACTCATCGTAAAGAGAATTAAATGGTATAAGCAACGATTAGGGTGCAAGAAACCCCCAACTCCTACCCTGTAGCCTTGCTGCCCCCAATCTGGAACCCACACCTGACCCCCCTCCCTATCCTCCCAACCCACAACCCACAAGCCCCACCCCACAATCCCCCACCATCACCACTGCAACTAACCTTGGGCCCCCCACCCAAAAAAAAAATCCTAAGCTTAATGACTCAAAGGCCCCCACGATCAACTGTGAGAATCAACCATGAGCCCCTCATTCAGCAATCAGCACAACCGCCAACCACCACCATGCCAATCCCACCACTCATGGAGGATCTTCAAAACACACACACACACACAGAGTTGAACACTACAAGAAAAAGTTCTGGAAACATCATTTTCTAAGTTTTCCATTTCAAAGCCCAATGGTAAAAAAGTTATCGAAAACACTCAGCCCAAACAAATGATTGATGGAAAAACAGTTTTCTATTTTTAAAAGCTGCACCCAAACAAGGCCATCTTACTGTCATCAGTACTTAAATCATCCTCCTCAAACCATGCTTTTTACTTGTTTAGTTTTGTATTGCGTTAGCAAGATGCCTATCTTGTAAACCATTTGATATAATTATCACGACCTGACATTCCAAGCTCAACCTGGCTGACAGCAAGACACCTTTGTCATTGGCCATTAAAACATTTACTCCACTACATGCAAAGTTCCTTGTTACAACAGAAGACATATGATTCATATTCAGCATTCATAACATACCAACATCCCATATATCTATAATTTCCCTTACATATACTAGGCAATTGAAATGAAAACCCTATGCTTGATTTGGTTGCTAGGAAAAAGTAAGAAAATAAATCAAAACTTTCAAAATATGAAGATTTAGACAACTAAAATGGAGGAGAAAGAAGAAACTTCATTTTTTAGCCTAAATCAACTATTTGGCTTCAGTTTGCAGAATTTTTCAATTTGTGGAGATAAAAGTCAAGTATTAAATAGTTTCATGATTAACCACTCTTTGCTCTCATGGACAGGTTATTCAGAAATTTAAGCATATCATATTATGTCCACAAACTCTAAGCTTTTAAGAAACTTAGAAACAAATAAATATGCACTCCAGATGGGAAATTCCAGTGACAAAACAGCCAGTCAGCTTGTTTCGTTGATCGCAGGATTCAAAAGCACATTAAGACCAGCCATCCGGACAACAAGAGCTAAGGGCTCATTAGATTATTTTGCACATTACACTTCTCCACATTTTTCACTTTTTATTTTTGTTTTAATTAAACTATGGAAGTAAACAAAAACTGAAATTGCATCTGCAGCATGAGTCATCAACGCAAATTATTAAAAATATAACAGAAGGCAAAGACATTAGAAGAACAAAATGAATAAACAAAAAGTTGTCATAAAAAAAGGCCCTAAGTATCTCATTTAAATATCTCTTTAATACTCATTGATTTGGGATCCTTGTGAAAATAAATTTGTACTCTCCAACCCAGCAACGCAAATTTCACAGTGTGTTCTTAACTTCTTATATCATTTTTCAGTTCCAAGAAGGGTCCATACCTTGTCAGCTTTCTCTTTCTCCGCCTTTTCTTTCTCAGCCTTTTTCCTCTGCTTCTCCAACTTCTCCCTCTCCATTTTCTTCACACAAATAAACAAATTGGTCCATTAAGGCTCAATGACCAAGCATGATTAAGCTAATATAAAATAAACAGAGAAAGCTGGTTGCAGAAGCAAAAATGAATTGGTTGAAACCGTTTGGTCGCTGAGAAAATTGCGTGAAAGGAACAGATAAAGACAAATAGACAATCCATATACAACGCTGAATCTAATTATCCTAATGTGGTTTGTGAGTGCCAAAATTAGCTTAAAAATTATTAAAATCCGAAAAAAGAAAATAGTGAGAAAGCCTAGGAAAATAAAATCAGATTTTCAGATCATCTTAGTTTCAATTTTTTCATTAAAAAAAAAAGTAAGCAATCAATAATTAAACTACTTTTCTTTCCAATTTTTTTTTTCTCAGCATCCAAACAGAGTTTTAGCTCAATATGTTCTCTATGTAAGAAACGGAATCGCTCTGTTTGGTTGCTGAGAAACCTGAAGAGAGGGAAAAAAAAAATCTAACCAAACAGGAGCACTATCAAGCTCACCAAACGGAATCGTTCATTTTTTGGATAATCAAGAAGGATTTTATTGCAACGAGCTTAGACAAGCCAGTAAACACAATATTACGAATTTTCTGGGGTCCGAAATGACGAAAAGTCATATTATCTTGAAATTTTCTTACATTTTCTCAACATCCAAACAGGTCTGAGAGAAAGAAAATAGAAAAAACAAGATTAAGACCTGGATGTAGACAGTCTCAGCAGCGCGCTCCTCCTCGCTGAGAACACGGCCCTTGTCGTCGCTGAAGTAGCGAGTCGCACCCCGAGTGGAGTCCATCGGACGAGTCAAGCTCACTGAAACTCGGCTCAGCACGGATCTCATCCTCATGGCCATTTTGACAATTTAATTGTTGGGTTTTCTTCGTTAGAAAATAGAAGGTCCGAGTCAAGCTCTAGTGTTGTGTTGCAGTTATTAACTTATTATATTAGTGAGTGAGTGAGTGAGGCACTGGAAGTTTCCGCTTTTAAAGCGGGTTGCGTAAGTTGGGTAATATGCTGTTTGGATCGGGTTGATAGTTGATACCGAATGTAGAGGAAACCGGGTACAGTTTCCGCGGCGCACTTGGGTTATAGACTTACCCCTGGATTTTAAAATAAATTGCATTACTCACACAGTCACACTAGTAATTTTTCACTTTTGGATAGAACCCATCATTTTACCTTTTTAAATTTTTTTATACAAAGACTAACTTTTAATTTCACTCATCAAAAGTATTACACACGGTGTATTAAAGTATTGCATGATATTTTAATCCTTAAAATAAAACCCAAGGATTTATATGTCATAATCTAAAATTTAGAGGATTTTGTGTATGGGAGACCCACATGCATTAATTTCACAT